>JAGXJF010004650.1:0-600000 GCA_019208055.1 Stipa capillata
GGTCCGTGACAATCTCTCTCTCCATATCTCTCTCTCTCTCTCTCTCTCTCTCTCTCTCTCTCTCTCTCTCTCTCTCTCTCTCTCTCTCTGAGGGGCGCGCGCGTGTTGAAAAATTCTAGCATATCTGTTGTTGGAGTTAACTAGCATTTCATAGGATGGCACATTAATAACACTACTGCAGATAAGTCTATCGCAGCAAGCTCAAACCCATCATCAGATACGCCATTTTGAACTGACTGAAATTAAGGGTCGGTGAAAATGGAAATGCATTGCAGACAGTTCAATAAGAATCGTTCGTAATGCTAAGTATGAGATAAAAACATTAGATCGAAGCTAGCCACCACCCTGCCATCGGCACCACCGGTGACCAGATCCGGTGCTAGGTGTTAATAAATTACATAAAATAAAAAAATACAGAATAAGAGCGATCAAATCCAGCCACCGCCACCTTGACCACCGGCGTCACCAGATCCAGCACTCCGTGCTCCTGCTCCACCTTCACAACTAGGGCGGCCACTCGCTAGACCTCGTCATCCTCCACCAGCTTGCTACCATCGGCGGCGCTCATGGCAGGGATGCTCATCCTCGAAATGTGATTCCGATCCGGTGGGGCCGCATCGTTCCGCCCACCACCGGTGAAGGTTGATGCCAATGCTCACGTGGATTTGAGAGGAGGAGTAAAACAAGAAAGGGTTAGGGTCGGCTGATCTGAGAGGATCGAGGAGGGAATTAAGAAGAAGGTATAACCGAGAGAGGACGACTAAGCGTTAGGACGGCAATGGCGACCGGAGCAGAGCTCGGAGTCGGAGGTGGAGAGGCAGATGGAGAAAAGAAGGGGCAACGGTGTAGGTGGGAGAGGCGAGGGAGCAGGTGAGCAGAGAAGACGGTGGAGTGGAGAGAAAAGCGATCAAGTCGAGGCGTGTTAGGGTTTCAGGAGTGTGTAAAAACACGGAGCCTGACAAACGATCGAGCGGCCCACTACGACACAGGGTGGCCTTTTTTAGAAAACCGCCAACTTAGGATCCCATAAGGTTTTAGTTATCATAGAAGATTTGTGATAGGTTGGTTATTGCATATGATTTTTGATGTCAATTTGATAAATACCATGATATGCAGCATCACATGCAGTTGTTGTAGTATGACGAGGAGTATGGGATGATTATTTCTATAGTAGTGTATGGAATCACCTAGTAATAATAATATATATCTCATAGCAGCTACAAGATGCTGTATATTATATTTGCATATTGGTCCTTAGATAATGCACACCTAGTTATAACATACATCTCACAGCAGTTTATGCTTTGCTGTCACTACCAGAATCTGTAACTTTCCCGAGTGTCAAAAACACTCGGGAAAGCATAAAAAACACTCGGGAAAGTTTTTCCCGAGAGTCACACTCGGGAAAATGCACTCGGCGTATATCTAGTCGGGAAAATAGGATTTCCCGAGTGTCAGCACTCGGGAAAATAGTTTTTCCGAGTGTCAGCACTCGGGAAAATAGTTTTTCCCGAGTGTCCGGCGTGGCACTCGGGGAAATACGAAGCACTCGGCGTATATTGGTTGTTTCCCGAGTGCTTAGACACTCGGGAATAGAGGCCAAAATTTTTTTTAAGCGCGTGCCGTTCCCCTGCTTCCCCTATCCCCATGTCACTCCCGATCCCCCGCGCTCCCCTCCGTCCGCCGCGCATGCCCACCCGCCGGGGTTCCTCCGCCCACCCGCCGGGGTTCCCCTTGCCCGCCACTCCCGATCCCCCGCTGCTCCCCTCCGTCCGCCGCGCACGCCCACCCGCCGGGGGTTCCTCCGCCCACCCGCCGGGGTTCCCCTCGCCCGCCACTCCCGATCCCCCGCCGCTCCCCTCCGTCCGCCGCGCACGTGCCCACCCGCCGGGCTTCCTCCGCCAGCTCGGTCGCTCCTGCAGCCCAGCGCCAGTACCCCGCACGCCGCCGGGGTTCCTCCGCTGCACCACCAGGCCCCACACCTGCCGCGCCGCCTCCGCGCCGTCCTCGACCGCCGCCGCGGCGATCTGCTCCACCAGGATGATCCCGTCCGGCCGCCGCTAGCCGCCCGCGCCCCACCGCCGCCGCACGTCCGGCCAGGTCTCCACAGACGCCGGCTCCCGCCGCACCGTCACGCCAGGAACGGCGCCTCCCCGACGTGCCGCACGATCTCGGCGATCGACTCCCGCATCCACCCCTCAACCCTCTCCTCCCCAACCTCCTTCTCCTCATCCTCCTCTCCAAATACGCCTCCCAAGGACCCCTCCTCCCGCCGGAGCTGCAGCCCCCGGGGCGGCACGTCCTCCGCCACCACGGCCCGCACCCGCACCGAGGCACGGCGCTGCGGCACGGGCGAGAAGGACGACGACAGCCTTAGCCGCGGTGAGAGCCCGACCGACGAGGCCGACGCCGGACCACAACCCCGCACGGAAGAAGCTGCTCCCGCACGAGCTGCCGCCGAGGACGGCGAGGCGGCGCTGTCGAGGGGGCACGGCGAGCGCGGAGGGAGGCCGAGACGGCGGCGGCCACGGCGAGCGCGCGACGAGGGAGCGAGCGTGGAGGATTTGATCGGCGAGGGATTTGGGATTGGGATTTGGGGATTTGGGACTTAGGGGATTTTGGAGCCAAAAATACTCCCGCCAGCCAGCCCAAAATGGTTCCCCGAGTGTCTCCTAAATTTGTAAAGCATAAGTTTCTGGAATCGGTTACTTTCCCGAGTGTTTTATATTTTACCGAGTGTTTACATATTAGCACTCGGGAAAGTTACAGATTACCGAGTGTTTTTGTTTTTTCCGAGTGCAAACGTCTACACTCGGGAAGATCCCGAGTGTCCGATAATATACACTCGGGAATACTGAGGGCACTCGGGAAAGTTACATATTCTGGTAGTGTGTTCAGGGTTTCCAGTTCATTACATGCATGTTTTTAATTAGGGATTATGTTCTTTCAGCATAAATAAAATTAAGCTATGCCTGATCTGTGTAGTCCTTTTGTCAAATATTTTTGAACAATGAATTATTTAGTATTCTTTGTATATATTGATATAAAGTTAATTTAGAAATATACTGAAGGAAGATCAATCCTTCTTGAGAGAGCATAGCCATTCTTCAATTGGGCTTAATCAGTTCCGTTGTGTATAACCAAGAGATGGAGTTTGACAACACATGCATGACGGATCTGCATGAATAATTGAGGAGAAAGAAATAGCTAACAAACTCTGGAAGGTGATAATATCGAGGTCACTGAGAGCAGAATTTTTTTTTGTTTAATGGCCGAAATGGAGTTTACCTTGTCGATTATGGGGTCAAGTATATAATGCTCGTCTCCATACTTCTATATCCCTTCTGCTACTGACATCACGCACATAGGAAGTTAGAGAGCAATAGCCTACTTTAAATCCTTGAACTTTCTGCTCAGTCTTTCGTGTGTTCTATCCAACAGGTTGCTTTAATATGCATATATGTTGGACTTAACTATACTAGAATTTTCAAGGCAAGATCCGTCATCATCTGTTTCTATTTATTTTGCATGTTGGATCTTCGAGACAGCATAATTTGAATTTCTGTTTTAGTGAAGGGACTGCGAATTTAGATTCATTATATATAAATTTAATTTCCACCTAATATTTGGTTATCATAGTGAGCAAAGGTCTTGGATTCCAATTTTATGTTTCAGAACTATGTTCTGAAGCCAAATTATATTCCCACATGTAAAGTTTGAAATGATTGTTCCCTCAAAATGAATTTTAGTATGCAATATTGAATTCAACTTTTGCAAGTCTAAAACCTACAGTTTACTCATACAATATTGGGGTATATCTTATGTGCGTGCATTTTTACATCAAAGCATCACCAGCGTGTATCAGTTTAGATTCGCCTATCTTTATGATCCGTGCAATTGTTTTCCTTATATAAATGTTATAATGTCATTTCTAATAGCAGATTATTTCTATACCATTTTGATAATATATGTGCATTGCATTGTATTGTTTCATGTTTTTCACTTTAGGGCAACTATGTTGGCAGAATTTCTCTTGGATGGTGATCTTCAGGGACTCCGAAAAGGATTAAACATGAATTATTGAACCATGGTGCTACAACACCCGGTTTCCTCCAGCAAGTGTTTCATAATTACATTGCACTAAGCAGCTGTTTGATACTCACGTGAACAAAGAGGATCCGTACTTGTGTTGACAATGACAATGCAATGTATCCTTTTATTTTCTGCAGACTGGCAATTTGTGATGGTTAAAGATTCTGGAACTCCATATACAATTTCTCATGTAGAACGGCTACTTTTTTTTTGTGATGAAATATTCTGGCATTCCATAATTTCTCGTGTAGAAGAGCTACTACATTATATGCTTCAATAATTTTTTGTTGTGATCTATGAATGGGACTAGCAAGACAGGCAATATCGGGGGTTACGAGGAACTTTCTTGAACAATGTTAATTTGCTGATAATAACATTGCTACAGTACTCCGTGTTCCTATGCAATCACACTTTGGCTGCTGAATTCCGTGAATTCATGGAGTTTGCTGTTCTCGTTGTCTCTGCATTTCAAATTTGCTGAGACCACAGCTAAACCAATGGCTTATATTAGGTGTTAAGTCTACAATTTGTTCGGCCAGCCTAAGAGTTGCAATATGCTTCTTTGTACTCCACATGCTTAATTACTCCTCCCACATATTGTAAAATATCTTAGCTTTGTACATTCGATCATTTGCAAATAGTTACTGTCAGTTTACTCCAGACTACAAAAGTTCCTGGGTAAGTTGGTGTTTGTACAAAACATTAGTTAAGTTCCTCGTGAGCTAAGATTTAATTTAATTAAGAAGATTGAAGCTACTTCCTTGCAAGCATGTAGGATGCTCACCTACCAAGGTCAGCTAAGTTGTTTCATTGAGTGATTGTATCATTCTCTAGTGGCTCTCTGCAATAGAGATTAGTGACATACTTTGAAAAGTGAAATTGTACTGTTTCATGTCCAAACTTGGGAGTTACGCTCTCTTTCTTGAAATTAGTTTCATCATCTGTAGTGTTTAAGGAAGGTCTACCAAAAATAATTGGATAAAAAAAAATTTAGGTATGTCCATTACAACTAAATCGACTAGGTAAATAAATCCTCCTACAAGGAATTGAATATCATAAAGGATACCGTTAGGATTGTGAAAATTCTATCAGCAAGTCTAATAGTTATGTCTTTTGTTCTAGTCTCAAAAGGATAAATTGCATCTTTAATTTTCATCAAAAATTGAATAGGGAATAATACTAATACTATAACCAAAATCACAACAATCGTTATATAAAGTATCACCGGAAGAACGAGGAATTACAGGTTTACCAGAAATTTTACTTTTAGCTTTAGCTTTAACCAATAAATTGGCATCTTCTAGATTGACGACTTGTTTGACCTGGAGATTGTCGGATACCACCTCTTTGATAATTGTGGTTTGTGACTTAATTTGTACTACATAGACAATAATCTAAGACGCCTTAACACAGATGGACGATGAAGCCCGTTTATAATAGGGTAATTATAGACGGTTTTTATCAAAATATATATCACAGATAATTTTTTTGATAAAATCGTGTCTAATAAGTTGGTCATCACAGATAGTATTTACTAGAAGACCATCTTTGATGTATCAAAGACAGGTGTATAGCAAAAATCGTCTTTGATATGCCCAACCCACATAGCCCCAGTAAGCAATAGTACTTATATCGACTAACCCTATTCCCCACGGTGTCCACTCCTTTAGGTCGAGCTCCACCTAAGAGCAACTCTAGCAGATTCCCTAAAAAGGGAGCCTTTAAAACAGTTTTAAAGTGCTCTTAAAAATTTTTTAAAGGTTCTAGAGCAAGTGTGCAAAGTCAGGTTCTCTAAAACTTCAGCCTTTATAATTTTTTCTCTTCTATTTCTTCTATTTGGTCACTGCTCAATACGTCAGGCAATTCATCGAATACCTTGAGGGCGTCGGCCGAATAGGCGAGGGGAGGTCCGGCGAGGTCAGTCGGCGGGGGGAGAAGGGAGAAGGGGCCACGCGGCGCCCCCACGGTGCTCCGGCCGGGCTGGCAGGGGCGGGGATGGCGCGCGCGCTCGTGTGGGAGCGGCCGGCGGCGCGGTGTAGCGACCAAATCTTACAACACGAGATCAGTGATGATCATCGTGGATAAATTGGTGTTTCTTTTCATACATGCATGCATATAGACTATTTGATAACGACATCAACTAGAAACCCTAAAACTGACCCGAGAAGATTCCCAACATGCCTTTATAAGTTATACAAAGCGAGGCGATATTCCGTTGCAGCCAAAACCTAATTTCAAATGAATAAAAAAAATTTAATTTAAAGTCCAACCCTCGCATGGACGATCAGACTCCGTAGTGATGCCCGTGTCGTCGAGTTGATCGAAACCAAATATTAACTTTCATGGATCGGATACCGGACGCTCGATCTAGGGTGTATTTTAATCGACGGCCCAGATTGGCCCAGATTAATCACAAAAAGAAATAAAATAAACATATATAAAAAAAAGAAAAAAAGAAACCCTAACCCTAAATGGGGCCAGGGGGCAGCCGGCCACCCCAGCCCCCCTTTCACACCGCGCGCCTCCCCTTTGGGGTTTTCCGCCGCCACTCCCCTCGGCAGGCGCCGCCGCCGGCAGCCCCATCTCCGGTCGGCCGCTCCCCCGCCGGTTGCTCCTTCCCGTGCGCCCCCTGCCAGGCCCCCCGCTCTGCTACTTCCCGCGCCCAGCCACCGCCGGCCAGCTCTGCCCCGCGCGCCGCGCCCCGACCTCGCCACGATTCCCGGCGCCGCCGCCACGGGCGGACCGCTCATCCTCCAGCCTCCCCCCACTCATCCCCCTCCAAGCGCCGCCGCCCCTCCCCTTTAACCCCACTGCCGCCGTGGGCCTCCACGCCGCCGGCCTCATCTCGGCGCCTCCACCGGGCTGCTGCCCTCGCCGCCCCGGCCGCACCACCTCCCCTACCGCGCCACGCCGCTGATCTCCATCGCGCCACTGGCCTCCTCCGTGAAGGGCGCTGCCGCCAGATCTACCGCCCCAACGCCGTGAGCCAAGCTCGGAGCTGACCGTCGCGCCGCCCCTATCGGACGTCCGCCCCGACCGTCGCCCGTGCTCCCTCAGCATCGCCCCGTGCCGCGCCGCTCTCCAGGATTGCCCCGGCCAGATCCCCGTCGCCCTCCATCTCCGCCTCAGCTCCGCCCCCGACGGCCACCCCACTGCTGCCACCCGAGCACCCCGGACGCGTCCCTCTTCTCCCTTCGGCTGCCAAGCACATCTTCTTCTCCGGTGAGCCACTCCTTGCCCAAATCCCTCTGCCTCCTTCCTCTTTTCTTTAGCTCACCGCCGACAACCCCTTATTCACAGTTGCTGACAATTAGTCGTGGTTACTGGATTTAGTTGTTTCAGATAATCGATATCAATATAATTTTGATTCCTTCCCTTTGGTTTAGCTATCTGATATAGATGTGCACTTGATTTTTAATTAAAGAAGTGAGATTGCTTGGGCTGCATCTATATGCAAGTCTTAACTCATCAAACTGGAAGAACATATGCTATATAGTCTTAGCTCTAAAAATGATTATGCATTACGTGTTGGGGTTGTGAAAATTAATAAGAACATGTGCTACACTTGATATGTATTGGTTTAGTTAGTGCCTAAATACTAGAGAAAGTTTCTGCACTAATGTCAGAGTTTCAGTTAAATTTGTATTTGGAGTAGATAGTGATAAAGGTTAGCAGTTACCTATTACCCCCTTTCGATATTTTTAGCCCACTAAAACAACTAGCACCTTGCCAAAGTAGTTGTGTACACCCACACACATATACATGATCGTAGGACCCTCTTGTCAGTACTTAATCCTATGAGAATAGCATCCAGTTAAGCATTACGGATTGCTCAACTAATTACCACCTTAAACAAGCAATGTGAAAATACATGTATTCTCAAGCCAATGCCCTAATGAAACTATTGGTTAATGGATGAATAAGCATGGTTGATGTTTGTTCTTTGTACACCATTATCAATTAAATGTTAAGGCTAGCAAGCAATGGCTAAGCACTAAGGGTAGATAACCAACTCGTCAATTGACCGCTCTATTCGGTTAATACAAGGGTATACATTTGAATACATGATATGTGTAGATGGTGTTTTCCAATAGTTGCTAGTAGTGGTGTGTTGGGCAGCTGATTCGTTTAGAGGCAGTTTTAGTGCTTGCCCATTTGTATCTCCCGATAAAATTTGAATGGAAACCATAGATGTGGTTAATAGCTTCGTTTTGACTATTTAATTGCCAAATTCTGATAAGCCAATTGCTAGATTATTCCGATGCCCATTGGATGATGACTAACATACTCTTTCCTTTACCGAGAAGAAGACAGGAAATGCTAAATGTGATTAAACTTTAGAACTCGTAGAAAATGTAAACGACCTCCAAAAACATGAATACTAGAGAATCTAGCTTAACAGCCAAACTAAATATGCTTAGTGTCACAATTCGCTTAACGGCCGAAGTATAACCACAAACCCATGTCCTCATCTACCACCACTGCGAATCAATCGGATGAGCCCTAATTCTAACCATTGATATAACAACCATTTTCCTTAACTACCCATCACATCCCATGCATGCATCTATCCCCTAGGTTCGTCCAAGAATTAAAATGATAGTACAACTAGAACTAGGCTAGAATCTGGAATAAAGACCAACCTGCCTATGTAATTGTACACTTTATTTAATCCACCGTAGTTGCATCCACGTCAATTGCATCCATACATTTTCGTCATTTTCAAACCGGTTTCTTAGATTTGCTTTTCCTCTATTGGAGGTCATTTGCTTCTTACCAGCGTTTCGAGTGTTCTGGAGTTTTCACGCAGAATCCTCTTACTTCCCTAGGTAACCAGGCAAGCTCCATTGCTTGTTGATTAATTATTACGTTGTGTGTTAATCCTTGTTTGGCTTAATTAATTGAATGGACTTGGTGCTTGTGTGAATGATTGTTTGATCTGTGCTGGATACCTCATTAGTATGTGTAGACCTTGTTATTATGCAGTAGCTAAGGCTGATACTTTAACCTGATGCCCTTTTAACTTGAACCTAATAAAGTGAGATGTGAGCGCCGAGGGTGTTACCGAGGCCAACACTACGGTATAATGGGGATAAGTCTCAGATACTGGTGGGAGCCTTGTGAACTCCACAGGGTTGCACTCCTTATACCCGAGGTGGTTGAGTCGGCGGTGAAGATGAGAACCGAGGGTGTTACCGAGACCAGCACTACGGTATATTGGGGATAAGTCTCAGAGACTGCGTGGAGCCTCACAACCTCCAGCAGGGTTGCGCTCCTTATACCCGAGGTGGCTGAGTCGGCGGTGAAGACCCGAGGGAAAACGCGTAGGTCACCAACGAAACGAAACTACTGATGGTGATATGCCACCCGGGTATCACCAAGGAGGACGAATCCGGCCTCCCGGCCACGGGATGGGCCGGGCCGACTACTCGGAGTCCGACTACAACACGGGGGCGACTCACCGACGTGGAGTACAAGACAAGGACTAGTACCAGTCCGGCTACCCGGAATTGGTTGTAACCGAATAGGAAACATATCTGTTAACCCGATCCGGACTCTGTAACCCTACTCCGGCCGGTTATATAAGGCTCGGTAGGGGACCTCCGATCGGCATCGCCTTTACATCCAGCATCATCTCCACTGTTTCATAGCTCAGGCCCCTTCGAGATCGATTCTCTAGGGCCTGCGGCACTCGGGATACAGCAATACCAGCCACCAAACACAGGACGTAGGGTATTACCTCTCCGAGAGGGCCCGAACCTGTCTAAATCTTGTCTCCCGTGTGCAGCCATCCTGATTTGCTGTGCTCACGCCGCCCCATAATTAGTATTGCCGGAATAATACTCCGACAGTTGGCGCGCCAGGTAGGGGACCCGTGCGCATAGATC
This sequence comes from Stipa capillata, assembly GCA_019208055.1. NCBI lineage: Eukaryota > Viridiplantae > Streptophyta > Magnoliopsida > Poales > Poaceae > Stipa > Stipa capillata. Next base: position 9,981 of record JAGXJF010004650.1, read on the forward strand.
CATCTGCACGAGTCGGGATGGCTTTCGCCAACAACAACAACGTTTTCGTCTCGGGAAGCAGCCTGAAGTTCGCCTTCATCAGCGCTGCCCCGGACCCTGGCCAACTCTTCCGATTTGGGAGGTTGGACTTCATCGCCGACAAGATCGGCCAGCTTCACCTCTGCTACTCGGCAACGTCCCGATCGGCAGAGGCTTCACCAGCTCTTCAGCACGGGACTCCCACGAAGCCCACACGCTCGGCCCCTCTCCCCAGGGAAGAGGCTTCGCCGAAATCGGATCCGTTTATTGCACACGAGTTCGCACTCGGATCCCGACTGGTCGGCGCCATCGACTCTCTCCTCCCTGTCCTCGAGTATTACTCGGACGAGGATGAAAGCTCTGGCAGCCACCATCCGTCCCGGGAAGTCTTCATGGCCAATGCCGGCACGCTAGACGGCAATGACGGCCAAGAAGTCCCCATTGAGCAACAAACGCCGGACGAGCTCGAGGCCACCCGACTCCGACTCCTTGCTAAGGAGGAAGAGTTGATCGAGCAGCAGACTCGGCTCGCTCGCCAGCGAGACGACCAACAACGCAACGACGACATGAGGATTCGAGGACGCCAAGTCCACAACGAGCTCCGCATGCGTGAGAAGGATGGGGTTACGATTTTTCCCCTCCCGAGTCACAACATCGTTGCAGCCACCATGGCGGCACACGCCATCGAGATCCCCGAGGGCAACCCGGGATACGAAGAACTTCGACGGCTCCGCATCCTGCTAGAGCAAACCGCCCTCCAGCACGCAGAAGCCTCCGAAGATCGCCCCAGCTCCTCCGCAGGTGTCAGGAGCCGGCGCTCTACGCCCCAGAAGAGTCCATCACGCGCGGATGGGCGACGAGCAAGTCCCGACCGGCGTCAGCCGGCAGGCAACGTCCATGGGCGACTCGGCGCCGATCGAGACGCTCGTGGCACCATAGACGCCAGGACCCGTGCTCGGCGAGATGCCGAAAGGAACGCCCGACAAGCTACCCCGGTCCACAATCGGCTCGGACCTAGGAACCCCGCGGACGCAGAGAGAAGCGCTCATCACGGTTCCAGGGGAGAAAATCGTGGCAACCACCGCAATGATAGTGGCGCCACCAGCCGGGAACGTTCCCCTCCGACTTCCTCCGGCTTGGGGTACTCGGGCCCGAAAGCATTCGGCCCACGTATCCGCAGCGTCATCTTCCCGCCGCGATTCCGGGTCACCGGCGTCGACAAGTACACGGGCGAGACGCGACCGGACATCTGGTTGTCCGACTACCACACAGCGTGCAGAACCAACGGTGGGAACGACTACGTCGCGATCCACTACCTGCCGCTCTTCCTGGCCGACTCAGCGCGAGCTTGGTTGACCAGCCTACCCCCGGGGTGCATCCATACGTGGAAAGACCTCGAGACCCTCTTCGTGAACAACTTCCAAGGCACCTACAATCGGCCCGGGAACGCGTGGGATCTCCACAGCTGTACACAAGGGGCGGATGAGACTCTCCGTGAGTACATCCAACGCTTCTCTAAGAAGAAGAATTCTCTGCCCGAGATCCGGGAGGGCGACGTCATTACCGCTTTCTCCAATGGAGTTCGGAGCACCGATCTGATCCACAAGATTGCGCGGAAGAATCCACAGACTACTCGTGAGCTTTTCGACATAGCCAACAGCTTCGCTACCGGCGTAGAGGCTGTCCGCAGTGTTACTCGGGATGACAAGGGCAGAGGCAAGGGCAAGGTGCCCGAGTCCTCCAGTCGGATGACCAGCCCGAGTCATCTAGAAAGAAGCACCGCAAGCGCAAGGGCGGTGACCTCGTCGCTGCTGCCGAGCGCGCTCCAGCGCGCCGCCCACCGCGCACCAACACAACCTTCGAAGAGATGATGAGTCAGCCGTGTCACTTCCATGGACCCAAGTCCAATCATCTGACACGCGATTGCAACCTCTTGAAGAACCTGAACAAGCCCTACGCCTCTAACAAAGGCAAGAAGGAACCCCCTCAAGACGAGGGAGACGAGTTCCCGAAAGAGACCGCTTGCTTGATGATCTTTGGCGGTCCCAACGGCTACGAGACCAAACGTCGCCAGAAGATCATTGAACGAGAGGTCAACGCAGCGGAACCGGCCGTGCCCAAGTACCTGCGATGGTCCGAGTCCGTAATCTCATTCGGACGCACGGATCACCCCGACTACATACCCCAGCCGGGACGCTTCCCCCTGGTGGTGGACCCGATTGTCTCCGGCGTCCGCCTCACCAAGGTCCTCATGGACGGCGGGAGTGGTCTCAACATCCTCTACGTCAAGACTCTCGACGACATGAAGATCCCTCGATCCGAGATCAGGCCGACCGGTGCTCCCTTCCATGGGGTAGTACCCGGCAAGATGGCGAGTCCACTCGGGCAGGTCAGCCTGCCCGTTACATTTGGCACTCCCGACAACTTCCGGACCGAGACCCTCACCTTTGAGGTCGTCGACTTCTCAGGATCATATCATGCCATCCTAGGTCGTCCCTGCTACGCCAAGTTCATGGCTGTCCCCAGCTACGTCTACCTGAAGCTCAAGATGCCGGGCCCCCATGGGGTTATCACAGTGCAGAGCAGCTTCCAGCATGCTTACACGTGTGATCTCGAGAACTGCAACCTCGCCGCGACCCAGATCTCCGAGGCCATACTCTCCAACCTCAAGTCAGCCGTGGTCGAGGAAGCACCGCCATCCAAGAAAGCTTCGACGTCGGCATCTTTTCAGTCAGCGCGGGACACCAAGTCGATCCGACTCGACCCCGAAGACTCCTCCAAGACGACGCAGATCGGGACTGCGCTCAGCGACAAATAGGAAAGCGCGCTCGTCAGCTTCCTTCAGGACAACCGGGACATCTTTGCTTGGACATCCTCCGACATGCCCGGGGTTCCAAGGGAGGCTGCCGAGCACTCTCTCAACGTTCGGCCGGACGCCAAGCCGGTCAAACAGCGCTTACGGCAATTCGCTGAAGATAGACGTCAGGCCATAGGAGAAGAAATAGCCAAGCTCTTAGCAGCTGGTTTTATTAAAGAAGTGTATCATCCCGACTGGTTAGCGAACCCAGTTCTTGTTCGCAAAAAGAATGGAAAGTGGAGGATGTGTGTTGATTATACTAGCCTTAACAAGGCATGTCCCAAAGATCCCTTCACTCTTCCTCGCATCGACCAAGTGGTTGATTCCACGGCCGGGTGCGAAATTCTATGCTTTCTCGACGCCTACTCGGGCTATCACCAGATCAAGATGAAGGAGGACGACGAGATCAAGACATCTTTCATCACTCCATTCGGCGCTTTCTGCTACGTTTCCATGCCTTTCGGACTCAAGAATGCCGGCGCTACGTACCAACGGTGCATACAGCGCTGCCTTCAGTCCCAGATCGGCCGGAACGTGCAAGCCTATGTCGACGATGTGGTGATCAAGTCCCAAAAGAAAGAAGACCTCCTGAGTGACTTGGGAGAGACCTTCGCCAACCTTCGAAGATTCAGCATGAAGCTTAACCCCGAGAAGTGTGTTTTCGGGGTCCCTTCGGGCAAGCTACTCGGCTTCCTTGTTTCCGAGCGAGGGATCGAGGTCAACCCGGAGAAAATCGATGCCATCCTCAAGATGGCCCCACCAAAGAACCTCAAAGACGTCCAAAGGCTTACCGGGTGCATGGCAGCTCTCAGTCGATTTATCTCCCGACTCGGCGAGAAGGCCATGCCCCTCTACAAACTCATGAAGAAGTCGGATACCTTCACCTGGACTCCCGAGGCCCAGGACGCCTTGGACGGCCTGAAGAAGTTCTTGGCTACCCCCCCCGATGCTGGCGTCTCCCATGCCCAATGAACCGCTGCTTCTTTACGTCGCAGCGACTACTCAGGTAGTCAGCACGGTCTTGGTCGTGGAACGTTCCGAGCCCGGTCATATTCAGAAGGTACAGCGCCCGGTTTACTTCATCAGTGAAGTACTCTCCGAGTCCAAGGCGCGGTACCCGCAGATCCAGAAGATAGCCTATGCGGTCTTCATAACATCATGGAAGCTCGTCCACTACTTCCAGGGCCACCCCATCACGGTGGTCAGCTCCTTCCCGATCCCCGACGTCATCAACAACCGCGACGCCACAGGTCGGATCGCAAAGTGGGCCATGGAGCTTATGGCGTTCAGCATCGTTTACGCTCCCCGCACGGCTATCAAGTCCCAGGCTCTCGCCGACTTCCTGGCCGAGTGGACAGAAGTTCAGTCCCCGCCCTCTGTTGTCGACCTCGAGCACTGGGTACTCTACTTCGACGGCTCTCTGATGCTTCAGGGCGCGGGGGCTGGCGTTGTGCTCATCTCTCCTAAGGGTGAGCGCTTCAAATACGTACTGCAGATCCACTTCCCGGCATCCAACAACGTCGCCGAGTATGAGGCTCTGCTCCACGGTCTTCGTCTTGCGGTTTCACTCGGAATTCGCCGCCTCCTCGCGCGCGGCGACTCGGAATTAGTAGTCCGGCAGGTCATGAAGGACTGGTCGTGCCGAGACCCTTCCATGGAAGCCTACTGCCAAGAAGTCCGCAAGCTTGAAGCCAAGTTCGACGGTCTGGAGATTACCCATGTTCTACGCCGAGACAACGAGGATGCCGACGCACTCGCCAAACTGGGATCCAGTCGGGACGTCGTCCCGACGGGAGTTTTCCTCCAGGAGTTGCATACTCCCTCCATCAAGGCGGAAAAAACACCCGAGACCGAAGAACAACAAGTCCCGGAGAATGACGCCACTCAGCGACCTCCTGCGGAGGTCCTTGGGGTCACCCCCGACTGGACGACACCTTTTCTCGACTACATCTTGCGGGACACCCTCCCGCCGGATAAGACCGAGGCACGCCGCATCGCGCGACGCGCCAAGTCCTTCGTCATCATAGACGACGAGCTCTACAAGAAGAGCACCTCCGGGATCCTCCAACGGTGCATACCTGAGGACCAGGGAAAACAACTGCTACGTGACATCCACTCGGGAGTATGCGGACACCACGCGGCGCCCGCGTCCTTAGTCGGGAAGGCATTCCGACAGGGTTTCTACTGGCCGACTGCCGTGTCCGACGCGGAACACATCGTCCGCACTTGCGAAGGGTGCCAGTACTTTGCCCGGCAGACACACTTGCCGGCCCAGGCCCTCCAGACCATACCGCTTACCTGGCCCTTCGCCGTCTGGGGACTGGATATGGTCGGCCCGTTCAAAAAGCGCCCGGGGGCTACACGCACCTCTTCGTCGCAGTCGACAAGTTCACCAAGTGGATTGAAGCTAAGCTGGTCGCCACGATAACTGCTGAGAAGGCCGTCGAGTTCGTCCGGGACATCGTTTTCCGGTTCGGCGTGCCTAATAGCATCATCACCGACAACGGCACTCAGTTCACCGGTCGCGCGTTCCTCCAGTTCTGCGACGACTTCAACATCAGCCTCGATTTCGCCGCCGTGGCACACCCACGCGCCAACGGGCAAGTCGAGCGGTCCAACGGGCTAATACTTCAAGGCCTCAAGCCTCGAATTTTTCAGCGACTGACCAAATTCGCAGGCAAGTGGGCAGCCGAGCTACCATCTGTACTTTGGAGCCTCCGGACAACGCCAAACCGGTCCACCGGTTACACACCCTTCTTCATGGTCTTCGGTGCTGAGGCCGTCCTCCCGACTGACCTGGAGTACGGGTCCCCACGTGTCCGCACCTTCAACGATGCCGAGTCAGACGAAGCTCGGCACGACGCCCTCGACCAGCTCGAAGAAGCCCGCGAAGTCGCCCTCCTTCGGTCGGCTAAGTACCAGCAGGCCCTACGGCGCTACCACAGTCGGCACGTACGCAGCCGCTCCTTCAATGTCGGCGACCTGGTTCTATGACGAGTCCAATCGAACAAGGAGCAGCATAAGCTCTCGCCGCCATGGGAAGGCCCGTATATAATCGCTGAGGTGCTACGCCCGGGGGCATACCGACTGAAGGACAGCGACGGCAACGTCTTCACCACCGCGTGGAACATCGAACAGCTACGTCGCTTCTACGCTTAAACCCTTTTTCTCAGTGCATCAGACATAATAATAAAGAGTTCGCCTTTGTTCAAAAGTATCACTCTACCCGACTGCCTCGCTGCGCCCGTTCGTGGCAGGCACTCGACGGATTACCATCCGGGTCACCATCAGCGCAAAATGCTTTAGTACCGTGTATACAAGTATATATATATGTAAACAGTATCAAATCAAGGATGAGAGATTACATTTTGTTCATCATCAGACTCTGTTCAATTTCTATCTCAACACTTTCCAATCAGAGGGCCTTGTTTGGAGATGTCCAGGGAAAAGTCAAACAGCTGGGTGAAAAATTCCCTAAAGTTCGACGCCTTCTTGTGTGATGTTCATTTGTTAGTGCTAAGAAGAGGAATGGGAGATGCCAGTTTCTTTAGCTTGTCAATTTTCCCTTGATATATACCTCAGTAGTTGGATATTTTCCCCGTCATGCTCATCCATCTGTAGAGCAATTTTGCTTCATAAATCACCTATTGAATAAATGGCGTAGGATATAGTCCAGAATTATGTTAATATCAATATATATCAAACTGGACTGGACTAAGGGTACTTTAGACATTTCTCCATTTCTCTCATACCATAAACTGCTACTACTTAAGCCCTAACAAACAGACAGCAGGCTTATCTAGAACTTATCTCCATAGCTGGCTTATGCACAAGCTCTAACTCCAACAAAGGGGGCCTGAGGAAGGCTGAAATGGATTGGCTGAAGAAGTGGATTTGCTGATGTTGATGAATGATCATCTCTGACTCGAATGTGCTTATTTGTGTGGATAAAGACTGTCTAGAGCAAATTTGTATTGCCATGCTATTGAGAATTAGTTGCTGATATTTTTCTTCTATAGACCATCTCAGAAATTTCCTCTAACTTCTGCCGTGTTGTAGTGCCTCCCCTCGCCGCCGCCACGATCATGGAGCGCTTTGCCGTCGTTGTGCTCGCCAACGCGATTCTCGTGTCCTGCGCAGCTTGCATGTTGCATCCGCGTAAGTGCACGATTGGGGGTTCCATTCCATTCTCCCACATATGCCATTATCATCACTTGACCAGCCATTGACCGTTAAGTGACTGCTAAAAAGACTATTTTGCCCTTTGCATTGAACAGTAAACTAATTTATTTGCACTTTGCATCTGTTAGAGATAATTTATTTCCATGTCATCACTACTCAGCCATAGCACTAAAACTTGATGTTAATTTTTTTGGGTGCTTAAGCGAATCAGTATAGCATCTAATCTAGATCTTTGATTTTTTTTAATGGATGCTAAGACAACGTGCTTTTCTATCTTTATGTTGTACCTCACTGAACTAGAACAAAAGTATTCTGATGGGTGAGTTTAACTCAAAGTGCAATGAGTGGTACGCAGTGGGAGGCTTCTCTGCCACCCCCTGCTCCTGTATGTATGAGTAGCTATATTATTTTGTCACACTAAATTTGGATACAATACTCTTTGGTGGCTATCCTACCACTTTATCTAAGACTCCATTCCACACTCCCTAGTATTCTCTCATACTCATGGTGGCTCACTTCTTCCCTTCTTAGTTACATGGGGGAAGGGGTGACACCCCTATTTATATGGATACAAGATCGTTGGATTGTTGTCATGTGGCAACCATCTAAAGCGCACCACTACAAATATCTATTCTCTAGAATTCTCTCCTAAAATATCCACCTATTTAATATTCCCCATTTCTAGAATCATCCTCTAAAAATATCTCTACCATGCTTATCCCTTATTTCTTCTAGAGTCTTTTCCTCAAATATCTTTCTCTTGTAATTCTCCAATGTATTCTAGAAGCTTCTCACCTTGCCATGAAGAATTATCTTTAATATCTTCCATGGCAAATATATACGTATTCATGAGAGCTCACGAACATTCTAGAACCTTCTTGCTACAAGTATGCATTGGACTATATTCAACGCACACTAAATTTAATATATGTGACATATTATACGTATAACGGATTAAGCTATGTTGCACAATTGTGTGAGTCTTTAGCTAGTAAATATCGAAGGGTCAGGCTCCAAAGTTTACTTACCCACGTATTCAAAGATCCATAATCGTGTGGTGCTCAGCGACCCCTGCACGGACCCTCGCCACCGGCGTGCAACCCCCACAAGGTATGGAAACGTTCTGCCTCCCGTCTCCGGATTCGTCTTGAACTCGGAGTCGACTCAGGTTCGCTGCACACAAAGCAAGCTCAAAGTAAACTAGTAGCTCGTTACCTGCATAAGCACCAAGATTTCCTTGCAAATTAATCACACTCTTTGGAGTAGTCCGAGAAAAGTGGCACCATTATTAGTATCAGACAGGTTACATGACACGACACGGCATGATTAATTGATTCAAACCTCTAAATCCGATCGACTCCATCTCTAACATGTACATAGCCACCTAACTCCAAGCCTGAGCCTAATGCGTACACTAGTTGATACTTAATGTCAATGTACTTGGCAACACTAGTTGGCAACACTAGTTGACTTGTTACTCAAAAAGAAGACAATAACTTTGTTATTACAGAATAATGTTATTGGTTTAGTAATATCGTCGACCACTCTATGTCTCGGGACAAAATTCTTAAGCCAAATGGCTTGCCCAGTAGCCTCATAACATGCCACAAACTCTGATTGCACCGTCGAAAATATAGTAAATGACTGTTTGGAGCTCTTCCATAAAATGGTTCCACTTGCAAGGGTAAAAATATAGCCTAATGTGGATTTCTTAGTATCCAAACGTCTTACAAAGTCAATGTCTGAATAACCCAAAATCTCAAGGTTGTTGGTCTTCTTATATGTTGGCATGTAATCCTTAGTCCCTTGTAAATAGCGTAGGACTTTCTTGACAACTTTTTAGTGATCTAATCTTGAATTAGACTGATATCTACCAAGCATTCTAGTTAGATACACTAAGTTAGGGTGCGTTCATACTTGAGCGTACATGATGCTTCCAATAGCTGAAGCATAAGGAATTGTTTTCATTTAGTCAGTTTCTAATTAATTTCTTGGACATTGAAATAGACCAAACTTATCGTCTTTAACAATAGACACATGAGTGGGAAAGCAGTTGTGCATGTTGTATTTCTAAAAAACTTTGTCAATATAAGCCCTTTGAGATAGTCCTAATATCCCTTCGTGAATGGGAAAAATATATCCATAACGGGAATAATGATCAGTGAAGGTGCTAAAAGAGTCATATGCATCCAGACTAATAATGGGGAAAGAACCATAAATATCAATGTGGATTAATTCTAAAACTGTGGTGCTGCGGATGGCTCATTTCTTAATTTGCTTTACATATGTTCCCTTAATACAATCAATACAATGGTCTAAATCAGAGAAGTCTAGAGAATGAAGTATCTCTTCTTTAATGAGATGTTCCATTCTCCCCTTCTAAATGTGGCCTAAATGACAGTGCCACAATTTTGACGAGCTTTCATGCTTATCTATTGCATAATACACATTCAAGGATTCAGGGGAACCATTCAAAAGATTTCTATAGAGTTTATTATGTCGAACACCATGTCCAATATCATCATAACCAAAATTAATAACACATCGTTTGTTCTCAAAATAAGTTTAAAACCGTCATCATCTAATAAAGAAACAGAAATAAGATTTTCCCTCAAGTAGTAAGATAAAGAGCATTATTTAGGAGGCTGAAGCCATCTTTTAGCACTAATGGAAGAATCCCAACAACTTTAACATCAACCTCCTGTCCATTTGCAACTCTAAAACTTCACTTCCCCTTTGAAGTTTCCTCACGGTAAAGAATCCTTGTAATGAATTGATAATGTGCACAGTGGCATCTGAGTCAAGCCACCAAATATTAGGAACAAAATCAGTAAAAAGGAATTCATCAATCATGGAACTTGTATCCTTACCATTCTTGGCGACCATGCCTTGAAGCCGCTGCAATTCTTCTGCATATACACATTTGCCTTACAAAATTTGCATTTAGGCCCGTTAGATGTAGCAAGCTTGGACCCTTGGGCTCCAGACTGGGTTGACTCAGCATTAGGTGAAAAGCAAATTTCTTCATAGGCTTAGCTTTAGCCTTGAACTTTCTCTTCCCTGAAGTTATGGAAGCAAGATAAGCATAATCTTTCTTCTCAGCCTTAAGCTTCTCGTCTTTTTAAACGCACGTAGCTGTGAGCTCACTCATAGACCACTTCTCCTACTCCGTGTTATAGTTGATCTTAAATGGATCATACTCCGTTGGAAGGGAAGTCATAATGAAGTGGACCAAAAAGCCATCAAGAATCGCCATGTCCCTACCCTTCAATTTTGCGGCCATATCATTCATAGTCATGATATCTTCTCTAGTGCCGCTCATACCATTATACGTAGTGGTGAGCATTCTCATGATCAACGTCTTGGCATAAAATTTTGTGAAGCCTCTGAATTGCTCCCCCATTGAAGCCAAGTGAGTCTAAGCATCATTAGAATCAAGGATTTGCCCCCTAATCCCAATTGATATGGTGCTCTTCATGACCATAAGGGACATGTGGTTGGAACACTCCTATCTCTCCTTAACAGCCTCATGAACCTTAATTTTCACTAAGCAGTAAAATAAATAAATGCAGAATCAAAAGCTAAAGGAACTAAATACTGGAAGAAAAAACTGAGCAGTAATACGTACCTGCCTAGACTTATGTGCAGTGCAGCATGGCCCAATAGGCAACCATGGCCCAATTATCGCGTGCGGCGGCCCCGTTATTGCGTGAACAGAGGCCCAAGATGCGCAGCATGCGAGCGGCCTGTTAATCCTAGCTTGTTGGCTCCTAGGGCCACGTTATTCCTGTGCTCCCATGGTTACGCTGAACCCTAATGAGGCTTACCGCCACCAAACACCAAAATCGGGAGAGTTGGGCGACGTGGGACATGGCGACGCGGGACATGGCGACGTGGGCGGTCAGCGGGTGTAGCGGCAGCGAGCGCCTTGATGTGCACTGTTGTGGGAAGGGTCCCCGTGCGCCCCGGACGCCACGAGCAACGGTAAGGCATGCATCCCCGCTACAAACTCACGTCTAACTCTTTTGCAGACATGAGATGCGGAGCAGACACGGGGTACGTGCGCAAGTGCAGACGCGGGGTGCAAGCGCATGTGCTGACGCGGGGTACGGCGCAAGTGCTGACGCGGGATGCAAGCGCATGTGCTGACGCGGGGTGCGAGCGCGGGTGCAGACGCGGGGTGCGAGCGCGGGTGCAGACGCGGGGTGCAAGTGCAGGTGCAGACGCGGGGTACACGCGCAGGTACAGACGCGGGGTACAAGCGCAAGTGTAGGAGCGGGGTACGAGCACCCCAGGGGCGGGACCCCACCATGTGACGTACCGTGTGGCATGTCGTACCGGACGTCACGTAGATGCTAGGGCATATGCTTCCGCGGGTGGTGTGTAAATGACCTGCGTGCCCCTGTCCGTACGGCGGACCGGGGGTAAGACCGTAACCTGCCTAGGGGCAGAATTGTAATCCGGCCATGTTCTCCCCGAGGCCTATAAATAGGGGAGCACCCCCCCCCCAGGTTGGGGGTACGGAATACAAGCTACACTCACTTCTTGACTCGTCCAAATTTTCACTAAGTGTTGGTTCGCTGCTGCGCGCCCTGTCTCGCTACCCCCTGCGCACACCCGGGTGACCCAGCACTCAACCGGGGGTGCCTCAAGTTCACTGTCCGACCGCGTAGTCGACGACAGTTGGCGCCGACCGTGGGGATCGCAGACGAGAAGTCACGTGCAACGCAGCAGCGAGCGCGACAAGATCATGCCTCCAAAAGCGAAGAGAAGCACCAAGAGGAAGCCCGCGGGCGGCTCAGCGGTGAGAGCCGCGTCCGCAAGAACCCAAGCGCGCGCGCCTGAGTTGGGCGAGACTTCGGCGCGCGCGGAACCCGTCCCGCAGGTCACCCCTGCGGAGGGCGTCGTCGGAGCCAGCACCGTGCAAGGGGCTCCCCCGACGGCACCCCGGAGGATGGCCACTCGCTCCGTGACGAGCGCCGGGGATCCCCCGGGTGTCGTCGTCGGTCGCCCAGACCCACCCGCCCCCACGCCCGCAGCGACGACGGCTCCAGAAGCATCGATTGACGACCTACGCCGGCAGGCCGAAGAGGCGACTCAGCGTGCGGAGGAGCTTCGCAAACGTCTGCGCGCAACCGAGCGCGACGTCCTCCACGCGACGGCCCAGACCATGCACGTCGCCGACCTCTACCGCGCGCAGCTTGAAGCTACCCAAGCACTCGCCGCCCCGCCGCCAAACCCAGCGACACCTGCAGCAGACGACCTCCACCGTCAGCAGAACGACGCGCGTGCAGTAGCCCGCGACAGCATTCGCCCCCCTAGCTCTGTCGACCAAGATGCCGAGGCACTCCGAGCCACCATCCAGCAGAATCAAGAGGCGGCGTATGCAGCCCTGTATGGCCATGCGGCTGGCACAAGCGCGCAGGGACTTGGCGACCCTGCGCAACGCGCTGGTAAAGCGCTCTTCGCCCAGTCGCCCGCCCATGTGACGTACGCGCCCGTCCCACAAGCATCCTGCGAAGTCCAACGCCAACCTGCTGAAGTTGTCGACCTCACCAACAACTCCAGTCCGCTCAGCCCGGGGATACTGGCGGTCCCTTTCCCACCAAAGTTCCGCCCGGCGGACCTGCCAAAGTTCTCCGGTCACTCTGACCCGGTGCAATACACGCGGGTGTACGAAGCCGCGGTAATGGCTGCCGGAGGAGGCGAAGCTGTGATGGCTCGGAGCTTGCTCCTCGCCCTCACGGGGACCGCACAAGCATGGTACCTTGGACTACCGCCGCGCACCGTATACTCATGGGAGCACCTCCGGGATAAGCTGCACAGCCATTTCCAAGGGTACCGCAACAAGGAGATGACCTCGACCGACTTGAACAACCTCCGGCAGCGCCCGGGAGAAACAATCATGGCGTTCCAGCGGCGTTTCTCGGAAGTCCAGTGCCAAGTTAGCGGGGTCACCGAGCAAACCATCTGCGAAGCGGCTCGGCGCGCGATAACAAATGAAGCTTTGGCGGACAAGTTGGAGAAAAAGCGCCCAAGCAGGGTGCAGGAGCTCTACGACATCATCCGCGTATATGCTCGCGTCGAAGAAGGGCAGATGCTGAGGAAGGCGGAGGCGCGCGCGCGGCAGCATCGCCGCGGGCGCAGGAGGCGGAGCGGCGCGACAAGCGTCGTCAGCGCCCGCGGGACGTCTATCACGTTTCCACCCGTGATCACCCCCCGGCTGGCCGCCCCGGTTACGACGAAGACCAAGACCCCCCGCGAGGCTCAGCGCCGCCGCGCTCGCGAGGCGGACCCGAACCCCAGGCGTGGTGAGCATCGGGACCCCGCGGAGGGTCGCCCCCCGGCGAGGTTCGGGGTCAGGAAGGAAGGCGTCCTGGTGCCGTCAACAGTCCGCGGGGCAATCCCCCACCGCGCAACCATCCACGCGCCGGCGCCCACGACATCCAGCCAGATCGCTACTGCCACGTCCACCGCGTCAACACCCATTGGACCGCCGAGTGTGACCTGGTCACTCAGCTGCGGAATAACATGCCTGACAGGCGTGATCACCGCAACCAAGTGCGGCGGGAAGCCACACCGCCTCTGCCTCCACCACCCCCGCGTCGACCGCCGGCCCAAAACAGTGACGAGCCTCGTCGCGTCGTCCATGCCATCACCGGGGGAAGCGCGCATACCTTCCAGTCCAAGCGGCAAAGGAAAGCCTATGCGCGGCGCGTCCAGCACATCGTGTCGTACCCGCCCACTGAGTTGCCGCCTTGGGCGCTCATCCCGGTGTCCTTCGGGCCAGAAGACTCCGCCGGTGTGGTCCTTCCTCATCACGATGCTCTCGTCGTCTCGGCAATCATCTCTGACATCGAGATACGCCGCGTCTTCATCGACGGGGGAAGTTCAGTGGACATCCTCTTCGCCTCGACGCTGGAGGCCATGGGCATCCCGAGGGTAGTGTTGCAATCCCCCGAAATTCCCCTCCTCGGCTTCGGCGGAGAGCCCATTGCCGCTCTCGGGAGGATCGAGTTGCCGGTCACGTTCCGCAATTATCTATGCGAACGCACCGAGAACATACTCTTCGACGTGGTAGACATACCCTACCAATACAACGCCATCCTTGGCCGCGTCACCCTCAACAAGTTCGGAGCAATCCCTCATCACACATTCTTGTGCATGAAGATACCAACTCAAGCAGGCGTCATCACCGTTCGCGGGGACCAAGGCCTGTCAAGAAGAATAGAAGAAACCACCACGGCGGCAATCATGTACGTTCACGACGTCGCCGAGGCACGCACACCAGGGGCTGCCCCGCGCGCCTCGCCTACCTCTCTGACAATCGCGCCACATCAGGAGGTCATCACGGATGAGGGGCTGGGGGAGCCCATGCCGCCCATAATACCGGAGTCTGGGTGGTGGGTCCCTAAGCCAAAACCCGATGGCGAAACCAAGGCAGTCCCCCTGTCCCCGGACACGCCAATGAAGACCGTGCTCCTCGGGGCGAACCTCCGCGGTTGAGGACGCCTTGTTGAGTACCCTCCATGCGAACAAAGACATCTTCGCATGGGAGCACGAAGACCTGCCAGGCGTCCCGCGCAGCGTCATCGAGCATCGTCTCATGGTGCGCCCCGATGCGGGCCCCGTAAAGCAACGTCTTCGCAAGATGTCTACGGATCGCCAAGCTGCAACGCGGGAGCAGGTGGACAAGCTCCTCGCTGCCGGGGTGATACGCGAGGTCATGCACCCAGAATGGCTCGCTAACCCTGTCCTTGTCAAGAAGGCTAACGGCCAGTGGCGCATGTGCGTTGACTACACCAACCTCAACCGAGCATGTCCAAAAGACGACTTCCCCTTACCACGCATCGACCAGCTGGTCGACGCCACGTCCGGCTGCGATCTCATGAGCTTCCTGGACGCTTACTCTGGCTATCACCAAGTGTGGATGGCTAGGGAGGACGAAGAAAAGACAAGCTTCATCACCCCGAGTGGAACCTTCTGCTATGTACGCATGCAGTTTGGTCTCAAGAACGCGGGTGCGACATTCGCAAGACTTGTGCACAAGACGCTGTCGAGTCAGCTGGGAAGGAACGTCGAAGCATACGTCGACGATGTGGTGGTGAAGAGCGTCATGGCACAAGACCATGCGAATGACCTCGAAGAGACATTCCGCAACCTCCGCCGCTCTGGCATGAAGCCCAACCCCGAGAAATGTGTCTTCGGTGTACAAGCCGAGATGCTCCTTGGCTTCCTTGTTTCCAAAAGAGGTATCGAAGCCAATCCCAAGAAGATAGACGCCATACTCCAAATGGAGCCCCCAACCACCGTGAAAGCAGTGCAGCGGCTGACGGGCCGTCTCGCTGCCCTTGGGCGGTTCGTCTCACGCTCAGCGGAGAAGGGGCTCCCGTTCTTCAAAGCACTCCGCGCGTCCGACAAGTTCGAATGGACAGTAGAGAGCCAGCATGCGTTCGACAGCCTGAAGGCATACCTATCCTCCCCACCACTGTTGCAATGCCCGCAAGCAGGCGACGTGCTGCTCCTTTACTTGGCAGCTACCCCGGTTGCAGTCAGCGCCGTTTTGGTGAAGGAAGCGGATCAACGCCAACACCCAGTGTACTATGTGCCTGAGTCCCTGCAAGGCGCCCGCACGCGCTATACGGAGTTGGAAAAACTCGCGTATGCACTCCTCATGGCATCGCGCAAGCTGTGCCACTACTTCCTTGCTCATTCCATCCGCGTCCCTTCATCATACCCAATTGGAGAAATGCTGCGCAACAAGAAAGCGTCAGGCCGCATCGGCAAATGGGCTGCGGAGCTGGCTCCTTTCTCCATTGAGTTCCCCCCAAGGACAGCAATCAAGTCTCAAGTCCTAGCGGACTTCGTGGCGGAATGGACGCCACCCACTACGCCCGCGTCATGCGCAGGAGGTGTACCCTTGTGGACGGTGTATGTGGATGGATCTTGGTACGCGGACGATGCTGGCGCAGGAGCAGTGCTCGAGTCCCCGGAAGGCGCCCGTACTAAGTACTCTGCTCGCTTGGACTTCAAAGCCACGAACAATGTGGCTGAGTATGAGGCACTGCTATTGGGACTGCGCAAGGCACGCGCGGCAGGCGCCCGTCGCATCGTCGTCAAAAGTGACTCGCAGCTCATCGCGGGACACGTGGACAAGAGTTACCAAGCCAAAGACCCGGAGATGGTCAGGTACCTGGCGCTCGCGCGAGCCATGGAGAAACACTTCCTCGGCATCACTGTGCGGAGCATCCCGCGCCTGGAGAACACCAAAGCTGATGCCTTAACCCGTGTTGCTAGTACCATGACGGATATGCCCGCCGCCGCATTCTTCAAGGTCCTACAAGCTCCCGCCACCAAAGACTTACCCGAGATACACATCATTGGAGAACAAGATTGGAGGACCCCTATCTTCAGTTATCTTCACGACGAAGTCGAGCCTAACGACCCCGTGGCGGCGCGTCAGCTCAAAGCGCGCGCCAGGGGCTTTGTCATACACAACGACATGCTATACAAGCGCGGCGTCTGCGCCCCGTTCCTCAAGTGCATCTCAAGGGAGGAAGGAGCAACATTGCTCGCTGACATACACCAGGGGCTCTGCGACTCTCACCTCGCCGCTAGGTCTTTGGTCAAAGCCTATCGGCAAGGATTCTACTGGCCGGCCGCGCTGCCCGACGCGGAGAGCCTTGTGATGACGTGTCCTGCGTGTCAGTGGATGGGCAAGGGAACCAACAGGCCTGCACACGAGTTGCAACCTATCCCCCCATCTTGGCCGCTTGCACGGTGGGGCGTCGACCTGGTCGGGCCGTTCAAGACCGCGTGCCACGGCGCCAAGTTCGTCGTAGTCGCGGTCGACTACTTCTCTAAGTGGGTTGAGGCTGAACCCTTATCCAAGATAACCTCCGCCTCTGTCCAGAAGTTTGTATGAAAGACACTCGTCTGCAGGTTCGGGGTACCGCGTGAGCTCACTGTGGACAATGGTACCTAGTTCGACGCCACTACCTTCAGGGCCTTCTGCACCGGCCTCGGCATCGCGTTATGCTTTGCATCCGTGGCCAACCCGAAGGCGAACGGGGCCGTGGAAAGAGCTAATGGCATACTTCTTGCAGGTCTGCGCACGCGTTTGTTCGGTTTGCCTGGCGGGACGTGGGCAAACGAGCTACCCAGCGTGCTCTGGTCCACTCGCACAACGGCCAGCCGCGCCGCCGGCTACACCCCGTTCAAGCAGCTGTTCGGTGACGAATCCGTCACCCCGGAGGAAATCAAGCTCGCCTCACTTCGCATCTCCAGCCCAGCAGATGACGAAGTCCACGAGGGCGCCATGGAAGGAGTCGATGCCATTCGCGCGCAAGCCGCATTAAACATTGAACGATACCAGGCGTCCATGGCAAGGGCGTACAACAAGACGGTGCATCACCGCCCGATCGAAGCAGGTGATTGGGTACTCAAGCGCAAGGCGAATCCCGAAGGTGATGGCAAGCTCAGTTCCAAATGGGAAGGCCCCTACGAAGTCGTCAGCTCCACGCGCCCGTCTTCCTTCCGCCTCCGCAGCCTCGACGGTGTCCTTCTGAAGCACAGCTGGAACGCCGACAACCTCCGCAAATATTATGTCTAAGTCACATGACGACTTGTTCTAAGCTCATTTATGTTATTCCCCTCTGTTTTGATGTGCCTGTACTTTTAATGCCCTACCAAGGGCTATTGTAATCGTCGTGCTACTCTGTTATGCTAATGCGTAGCCCTAATGAATCACATGACGTCTACCTCTGCGTATTCATTGCAGCACTACGCCGCGTCTTTGCTCCGGCATACCGCGAAGTAACATCCCGCGAGCCCGACAGCCTCTAACGCCGCGTCCGCCTGCGTGGTAACATCCCGCCGCGGCGCACGCCTTCGCTCCGGCATACCGCGAAGTAACATCCCGCGAGCCTGGCAGCCTCTAACGCCGCGTCCGCCTGCGCGAGCCCGGCAGCCTCCAACGCCGCATCCGCCTGCGTGGTAACATCCCGCCGCGGCGCGCGCCTTTGCTCCGGCATACCACGAAGTAACATCCCGCGAGCCTGGCAGCCTCTAACGCCGCGTCCGCCTGCGTGGTAACATCCCGCCGCGGCGCGCGCCTTCGCTCCGGCATACCGCGAAGTAACATCCCGCGAGCCCGGCAGCCTCCAACGCCGCGTCCGCCTGCGTGGTAACATCCCGCCGCGGCGCGCGCCTTCGCTCCGGCATACCGCGAAGTAACATCCCGCGAGCCCGGCAGCCTCCAACGCCGCGTCCGCCTGCGTGGTAACATCCCGCCGCGGCGCGCGCCTTCGCTCCGGCATACCGCGAAGTAACATCCCGCGAGCCCGGCAGCCTCCAACGCCGCGTCCGCCTGCGTGGTAACATCCCGCCGCGGCGCGCGCCTTCGCTCCGGCATACCGCGAAGTAACATCCCGCGAGCCCGGCAGCCTCCAACGCCGCGTCCGCCTGCGTGGTAACATCCCGCCGCGGCGCGTGCCTTCGCTCCGGCATACCGCGAAGTAACATCCCGTGAGCCCGGCAGCCGTTAGCGCCATGCCCGCCTACGTACTAACGTCTCGCCGTGGTAAAACTTCGCACCCGCATGGCAAGGGGCTCACCAAAATAGCAGCATTCATCGCGTAACGTCTCGTGACTTCATCGCATCACTTCAGATTATTACAAGCCAGACAGCGACTAATCAACTAGATAGTCGCTAGGTTTTTCTCGTTGGGATGCACGCGCGTTACTTCAGATTATTACAAGCCGGACAGCGACTAGTCAACTAGATAGTCGCTAGGTTTTTCTCGTTGAGACGCACGCGCGTTATTTCAGATTATTACAAGCCGAACAGCGACGTGTCAAATAGCTAGTCGCTAGGTTTTTTCGTTGGGAGCATAGTGTATCGCGCTGCTATACCTTATTACAAGGGATATCGCCCCACTACACTATTACATACGTGATATAAAAGCTAGCGTAATGACATCTCAGGTGGTAGAGTCGCGCAAGCAGTCCGCGACCATTGCAAGGAGAGAAAGTACATCATTGGGGGAAGTTCCCCCCGCCTCGGTACCCTCTTCGACGCGCAATGTTTGAAAGACATGTGCTCAGTAGGTCGAGTACCGAGGCGCCCAGCCGACGTCTTACGCCCCAAAGTAAGGTCCTGCAACCAGTACAACAAGATGAAAATTGGAGCAAGTGCTGTGGCGAAACCCATAAGCTCATCAGACAACCACATATCAATATCCGACAACCACATATCAATATCCGAGTACGATAGCTAAAGCGTCCAACGGCGCGCGGGGACGTAAACTGGTTGGTGCATCGGCTAAATGACTTAAGTTCATCAAGCTATGAAAACCTACATGTCCAAAAAAGAAAGCGTACACCAAACGTGCTGACAAGTCTAAGTACCCCAAAAAACAAGGCCCTACTCCCCAGAGGGTGAATGGCGTCACACCTCGCCTGCTCCGTGGTCGTCACCTCCGGCAGCATCATCGTCTGAAGGAGTGTCTGCGGCAGGGGCATAGTCCCAGAGGGCCTTCGTGTACTGCATCCCTGCCTTGTGGCGTGCCCACACACGGGCCAAGAAGGCCCTCGCGTCGTCCTCGATCTCGTCACGTGTAGCGCTGATCTGCGCGTCGCTCGGGGGGATGTTGCTCGCCGAAGACAGGGCTCCTCGCACGTCCCGCCCAGCCAGGTGCAGGCACGAGAGCGCCATCTCCGTAGCCGCCTGTGCGCATGTCTGAGAAACAAAAATAGTTAGTCACAGCGAAGTAGGCAATAAGAGGCAGGCAGAGTTGGGCAGGAGGAGCCGACCTGTCTGAAGCGTGGGGCGATGTCGCGTATATCATCGCACGCGCACGCGGCCCAAGCCATCCGACCGCGCGCCTCGTCTCCTGCGGGGCCAGCGACGAAGGGCTCCGGACGCGCGCCCAACGTCGTCCCGAGTTCGTCGATCGCCTGGCACGCGGACTGCGCAAAGTGGAGGACGTCCTGCGAGCGCGCGACGTGCTGAGCCTCGCGTTCCGTCAACTCAGCCACGCGGGTTTGCTCCATCGCCAGGTTGCCCCGTAAGCCTCGCACGGTCTTTTCCGATATAGCTAACTTCTTGATGAGCTCTACAACGCTGCCCTCCGCCTCCTTGGCCCTCTGCTCGGCCTCTCGGAGCTGCACCTCTCGCTCCTTCGCCTTATCCTCGGCTTCGCGAAGCCGGAGCTCTCTCTCCTCCATCTGCTGCTGCAAGCTGGACATCTGCAGCGTGGCAAGTAGACCCTGCAGAAGTAAAGGCATGTCAATCCGTCATGTGTGAAAAGGGAGGAAGGGAATCTAATGTTCGAGGCGACGTACCTTGAGTAGCGCGGAGCTGGACGCTTCGCATATCTGGCGCGGTGAAAGCCCGGCAAAGATGTCGTTCATGTCCTCCACTCCGATGCGCGAGATGATCTCTCTGAAGAAGCTAGCCTCAGCCTCCCCACCGGTAAAACTCGAGGCCACGAGTCTGCCGGCCGCGCGGAGGGGGAACGCGGAAGAGCCACCCTCACCGGGCTACCCTGGGTTGGCTCGCGCGGCGGCTCGGGGCACGGTGTTGGGGGCGCCGTGGGGCGTCGGCTGCGACGATCCGGATGCGGCTCCGCTCCCCTGGGCTCCGGAGCCACCTGCCTGAGTAGTGGGATCCGCGACGCGCGTCGCACGGAACCCGGAGCCTGATGCCGCCTCTGTTGCAGGGTCGGTCCCGCCGGAGCCCTGTGGCGCCCCCGGTTTTAAGGCCGGGAACTCCCTCGTGATCACTGTATCGGTCCCTGGATCAGTAGCCGATACACACGAGTTAACCTGTATATCATCGACATACATGCGTAAACATTTAAATAGACCGATAGGGTCGCTAATCTGATACCTGTAGCCCAACGGCTAGAAATCTTACAGCGAAAATTCAGCGGAAAGATGGCCCATCAGTATGCCATACCCAACAGGCAACTGACTAGGGTTACGCCCTAGCTTTCGCGATCGTAAGCTCCTTCGGACTTGACGACTCCTTCGTCTGGCCAAATCAACAAGCCAGGTGAGTACATGGAATGTACTCGCAAGCTATTCCCACGGGAGAAATTATACGGCAATATTTCATGCAGGGAATAGTTCAAAGGATGGCTCTAATCTAAGTTGCAAGTTGTGCGAAAATATAAGTTCTTGTGCGAAATACAGAATAGTAGATTCAAGAGCATTTTTGAAATCGAAAAATCCGTCTCTGTCGAGACAGCATTCAGTGCCGGATAATCCAGCAGCACAGTCGCCAATTTGAGGCCGGTAGCTCCATCTACCGCCTCGATCAATCATTACCACCTACCCGCGCTACCGCCTCGCGGCCCGGGCTAGGTTTCCTCTTCCGCAGTTCCTCGCTACCAGACCGTAGCTTAAACTGCTCACTGTGGACACATCTGCCCATGTCCTTAATCCCAATTCCCAACTTTCACAATCAAAACTCATTCTAACCAGTGTGTGGCCTTACCAGTTCATGTCCATGACCGAGGAGCGGCTATTCGAATAGTTTTAAACCCTCTGCAGAGGTGGTACGGCTTTACCCACAAGATATAGGTCACCCTGGGTACACTGTGCACCGTATACTGACAGGGCTACTACAACGAGACATTTCGCCCGTGTTCACACTAGAGCCGGACTCGCTAGGAGGACTGCCCAACCTTTTGCATCTCGGATGACAAAAGTGGGACTCTCCCCCTTTGTGTCGGACCATGTTCCACGTACCTTGTAGGACTCTACTGAGTTTTACCCCCACGACAAAGTAAGACCCACGAAGAGCTTTTCCCCTACGCAGTCCCGTGGAGATCCTCTAGAGATTCCCGGATCCACTAGCACTACTCCCTAACTTCCCACGGTTCCGGGCTCCGGCATTAGACGGGGTACCAGGTCCAGTCCTTCCCATAAAGGACATGTGGACGTACGGTGGGGGAACTGATTCAGCGGCACTTAGGTTCGGTCCTTAACCGATTCGAGCGGGACTCCATAACCAACCAATTCCACGGGTAGCGACCGGCTACCCGACCATTCCTTCCACAAGTAGCAACCGGCTACTCTACCTCCTCATAACACCCTTAGTATTCCCGCCCGAATCCAAAATCCTTCATCATTTCATGTGGGATTTTCACAAATAGTTCCTTTTTAAAAGATTTCCTTTTAAATGGCACCTCGGTTTGCATTTACAAACCGAGGGTTTTGATCCCAATCCCATCGTATCGATAAAACTTAGTTTTCACTACAGCAGGGCTAAGCGGGGCTATCGCCTATACTCCTAACTCAATTGCCGATCGTCCAGTGATCAGCACTTAATACTAGGGTTACAAAGACATGGTTTATCGGGTCTAAGCCATGCATCTAGTAGGAATAGCTACATCTACATAAAATAATGATTTTATCCACATAGCATGCAATTTCATAAACAAAATAATTAACTTCACAAATATAGAATTTCAACATGGTCAAGGTGGGAATGCTTGCCTAGCAATATTGTTCGGCGCTCGGTCTTGAACCCATTTCGACAACTGCCCGAATTCCTTCGTACGATGTGTCCCTAGCGTCGGTATCTACACGTCGGAAAGACGTCGTATAAATCATCGGGATGACGAAAAACCCAATTGCATCAAATGTAAAACCAGAAGAATCAATACATGAAGTTATAGCATGTTCGGTTAGCGACCGATTCCGGGGAACTATGGAAAGAGAGAGAGAGAGAGAGGCCTTAGGTTGTCGTGGCAAAAGTTATAGGTTTTAGGGCTTCTGAAAAGGTGGGGGAGAAAGTTAACTTCACATGCAATATTGATCTGTTGTTCTTTTGAGAAATTATTGGTCGATTGCATACTATCACCATAATACTTGAATGCCCTTGACTCTTCATACTTTATGGGGTGTACGGATGCACCTAAGGTTTTATGCGACTTTTCTCTTTTGCTACGCGAGTTTGCTCCTTCCATTGTTACCGGTGATCCCTGGAGAAACTATATACTTGTTGATGGGTTTAGGCCTGCAACATGATCCTAATCACACTGGGGAAATCATGAGCCCATGGTTTACTTACCTATGTCTCATCGGTGTTTACCCTGATTATCTTCTGTGATATTCTAATCTCTCGACACTATTCTGTTATGATCCTTCCGCTAGGGTTTTAGGGTCCTCGAAATCTTGTACTCACATTGGCTTTTAAGGTTTTGGGAAGGTCTTGGATGGCCTCATGCTTATTGCCTCAAGGGTATTAAACGCGGGTAACGAGTTAGGAATCTACCCCAGGTTGTTGGACTTTAATAAAGCTTCTACCTAGTCCTCAAATCACAGGAAAACGGTGTTTGCTGCCTAGGAAGGAAATTAGGTCTAGCGAACCCTTGATAAAACTATTCGGGTCCTTTGGTTCCCTAAGGTTATAGAAGCTCTAAGGTACCTCAGAATGTTTTACTGTCGTGCTTTTGATATCCCTAAATTTAACTTGAACATTTAAAATCCTTTCAGAGTATTGAGATACGACTATATTCTATGCTTTATGACCCCAACGTTATACATCCATCCAAATCCTATGAGTGCATAACATACGGGGAATGAATATATTCTACTGCTGGGAAATTAAATCGGGTCATTCTATAACTATATTCAAACATAATTACAATTTAAACAATTTGAGCTTAAGCCATTTTCTTAGGTTATTCTCTATTTTTGTTTAACTGTGTTTGAATCTGGGAGAGTGCTTGAATCAACGGGTAGAGACTTCTCTCAGGCTTTCCGGTTTCCAAACTCACTTGTTGCAGGTACTGGACTGAAAACAGAACAGGCGGTGAAGCTTTGGTAAGAAGAAAATGGGGAGAGACAAGGGCGCGCAGAGGGCCCTTCCTGGCTTACTCTGCCGGCGTGGGATGGTAGCGCGCCGGCGGTGGGGCGTTTGGACGGCGACGAGAGGCGCTGGGGCGGCAGCGCGGGAAGCGGCGTGAGCCGGTGGGGACTGTTAATGGGGTGTTCCAGAGCGACGGTGGGGGCACTCACCAATGGTGGCTCGGCGACGGCGGTGCCGGTTTCCTTTGGCAAGGTGGGCGGTGGCCGGTGGCAATCGGAGCGGAGCTCGGGGCAACAGGGGCGGCGCTGACGGCGCTTAGGCGCGCTCGGCGGACCTGGCGGCGGATCTAGAGCGGAGCGAAGAGCGGCAGGGGGGGGGTCTCGGGTGTGGAGGAAGATGGGGCAGGGGAACGCGCCGGTAGGGAATGGCTCACCGGCGGCATGAGGAGCGCGGCGGCGGATCTGGAGTCTCATGGTGAAGGTAGCTGCTGGGGTGGTGGACACGGCCGACGTCGGAGCCGAGACGGCTGCGAGGGGCGGCGCGGTGGCGGTGTCTCAAAAAAAAACTTCATGGCTACCACTGGAGGGGAGGAACGGATCTTGCCGGCGGCTCGAGGAATGAGAAGCCTGAAGCGGTGTGGTCTTCCCCAACTCGAGGAGGCGCCCGGTCTGGTGAGAGCCGGGGTTGGAGCGGCTCGGCTGGCCTGGGCAGAGCAGGGGAGGGCGGCTCCGGCGAGTAGGAGCGGCAGCAAGGGGGCTCGGCCGCGGCGACGTGGAAAGGCAAGGTCTGGAGGAAGAGCTTGGCGGGGCGGCGCTTGCCGGGGGCGGGGGAGCGGTCAGCTAGGTGAAGGAGGCGGCCGGAGGTGCTTGGGAACGGCTCGGCAAGCGGCGGCGGCCTGGGCCTCGCCACCGGCGGCGGGGCGGAGGCGCTTGCGGTTGGCGGCGAGCTGGGGCAGGCAGAGGCGCATCGGGGAGAGGAGCGCTGATGGAGGTGAAAGGGGGCGGCGGAAGGGGCTCGCTGGGGCTCACTGGTGTAGATTAACGGCGGCGGCGGGTCCGGTTGATTCCAAGAAAACGGGGAGATCACCGGGGAGAGAGCAGAGGGCTGGACTCTGGGTGCTTGGATTTGGGAGCAAATCAGAGAGGGAGGCGGGGGCGGATCTGAGGCGGCGCCGGCCGGACCAGTGCTGGAGCTCGGGGCGTGGATCTGAAGCTCGGCTGCCACTCGGCTCAAGGCGCTGGAAGAAGGGAGGGAACAGAGGGAGCAAGAGAGGAACAGCAGGGAGATGGGGGCTCGTGGGGAAGAAGGAGCTCGGCTGAAGAAGAGCTTTGGGGAGCTGCGGTGAGATGAGGAAATGCTCGGGTTGGTAGGAGTGAGGAAGAAGAGCATGCCCGGCTTGCTAGCTTGTGGAGAAGAGTAGTAGGGCAGCTCGGGTAGATGAGAGCTCTGGCTTGAGGAGTTGGGCTTGCTCACCTTGTAGCTGCTCGGGGACAACAGGCGAAGGGCACGGGAAGCAAGGTGATGCGGTGGACGACGAGTCCCACGGCGGGTCTTGCGGCCGGAGTTGTTGCTGTTGGTATGAGCTGTGCTGCCGTGTTCATAGGTGAATAGCACTCAGTGTCAGGCGAGAGAGGAAGGGAATGAAGGGAGGAGAAAGAAAGGAGGGGGAAATGCATATGGCGAGTGGGACCAGGGTCCACTAGTAGTGAGGCATGAGCAAGTCGGTTGGGACACTTGGGGTGGGGTTTGCAAATTGGTTGGTCAGAGAAACAGGGGAAGGGTGTGACTACACGAGAGAGGAATTAGCAAATGTGTTGGATTGACACCAGACATTTGTTTTTCTGAAGGGAAAATCCATATAGAAGTGCTAGGTATCATGCTAAAAAGAAGTATCTAGCTACATGGAGATTGACAGGTATGTTCTCATCGAGGATTCAGGTATTCACATGAGTCTTTGAAGAGAGTTAGAAAAGCTGAAATGAGGTTTTGTTTCACATATATGTCAGATCGATAAAGAGGGTTCTCAATGAGAAGTTTGAAAAGTTCTAGGTGCTAAAGTTAGAAGTAATTAGGCTGCGCTCAAAATTGACCAAGACCCAAGCTCGGGATTACTTTTGAGTTGGGCTCTACTATTTCCAGTTATAATTGAGTTAGGCATACTATTAGGGTGTTTCCCCAATTTATTCCAGAATTTTCAGGACTGCCGGAGAGGGTTTGGGTTTCGCGATTAGGGTTTCGGAAGAATCGATATTTAAATTGAAGGGAATGGTCGGGAGCTAGGGTTAGGGTTTTTCGGAGCGCGGCAAGGTGGGGCAGAGACATGGAACTCAAGATAAAACCTTTATCTCAGCTTGGGACGACTTGCGATAAAGTTTTAATCTGGTGCATTTCAGTTCGCATTATTACTAAAAAGTTTTTGTTGGCCCTAATTTTTAGATTTTGGAAAGTCGGGATGTGACAAGCCCCCGCGCGACGAGCTGGCCCTCCGGGCGGAGCCGAACACGAGGTGCGCCACGGAAGAGGGCGGCGAAGCATCCGCCCCCGCCGAGAGAGTCCGCGGCTGAGTCAACATCGGCCCCTTACCCCCCACCTGGGGGCGAGGAGCAACCGGGCGTGCCGCCCTACCCACACCACCAGCCGCCGACGCGCCCGTGCCGATCGAGCCACCAAGGTCGTCGTCTGAACGACCTACGCCCGGAACATGCCCCATCTCGGTTGGCTCATCGCCAGACCCGTCGCCCGACGGCGAGTCGACCGAGAGCGACTCGGTCTCGAACGAGGCCTCGTCCTCCGACTCCGACTGACCCGGGTTCGGGCGCATCCGCTGCCCTGCCGCGTCAGACGTACCCTTGTGCGGACGCTTCCCCGGCACCGTCCGGTCCGCCGAGGGCACGGGAGCCGGCCGAGGAGGGACTGGCCACCCGAAAGCCTCGAAACACCGGTTGCACCGCGCGCCGACGACGGTTCTCGTGATGGCAGCTGCCTCGATCCTGTTGAGCTTCCCGAGCAATTGGATGGCCGCCGCCTCGGCGTCCTCCGCTGTCATACCTGACCACACAAAACAAAGGAGTCACAATTGAGAATATCAAGTCTTGGAAACTTGAGATGTGCTGCGCAACCCCGTGAGCGTACCTTCCGCCGGGCAGCAGTCGACGAATGCGAGGGGTCGGTGCGGGACCCCTGCCGGCAACTGGGCTAGGCCCAACTCCCAGTGCGCCGCAAGCGGAGCGATACCCAGCACGCAGTACTCTTCCGCCAGATCCCGCACGCATAGCTCCTTTGACATCCGCTCAAGAGCGGCTTTTCGAACTCCATCGCCAGAAGTGAGACGCGGGGCTGCGCAGCTGGGAGGAGTGAAGGCGCGCGCGTGCTTGTAGCCGAGGTCACCAACTCGATAGAAGAACCAGGAGCACTTCCAGTCGTCCCACTTGTCCCTGGTGGAGGACACGGGGAAGGTGCTGCTGCGCCCGCGTCGGAAGCGGAAGCTGACGGTCCCGAAGCGCGAGCAGAGGCCGTCCTCGAGAGGGGAGGGGGACGTGACGGGCTCGAAGAAGTAGCCGAAGCATGTGGCGGTCCCCCTCAGCCGCATAGTCCGGAGCGCCCACTCGTACGAGGCGAGCTTGACGATGGCGTTGGGGTGGAGGTCGGAGATCTCGAGGCCGTAGTAAGCCAGTACCTCGTTGAAGAAGCTGCTGGCAGGGAGACACAGCCCCACCACGAACTGATCGGCGAACACGACGATCTCCCCCGCCTCAGGTCGAGCGACGTCCTTGTCCGCCGGCGAGATGCGTGCCCCGTGCGGGCCCCCATCGGGCGGGAGACGGCCCAGCGCAATTAGGCCGTCCA
Source organism: Stipa capillata (assembly GCA_019208055.1). NCBI lineage: Eukaryota > Viridiplantae > Streptophyta > Magnoliopsida > Poales > Poaceae > Stipa > Stipa capillata. Next base: position 37,706 of record JAGXJF010004650.1, read on the forward strand.
GCGTCTCCCTCGTGACCGCGGAGGCGCCGAGGAAGCGGGAGAGGTCATTCTGGCGGTCCTTTTTCCGGTTGATCACATCTCCAGCGGCAACCATCTGAAAGGGGAAGATAGTAAGCTGCACCGGTAGGACGGAGTGCGACGACGGCAGGACGAGCGTGTCTTACCGTGGCTTGAGCAAGGGGTGAAGGTTGTCGCAGAACCTCGTTACGCAGAGCGGCGTCTTCTCGGAGCCGCTCTAGGTACAACCAGCCTCGTCGCCGAATAGTGTGCGAGCGGAGCACCCAACGGGGGGCAGCGAGTCGACGCAGGATCGAGTGGAGCCGTGGAGGGGTCGAGGTCCGGGGGTGATGCGCGGCCCTTCCGAGCGACCGCGCGTGCACGTAGGCAGCTGACCGCAGGGCGAGAACGCGTCCCCTTTCCCGCAGCCGGAACCAAGCGGAAACGCGGTGCCTCGTACGGCCGGCCACGCGAACGCCTCCCGCTGTCGAGTCGAAGCACAGCCGTTGTTTTGGGACAGGTCGGGAACTCGGCGGCGACACACGCGGAGGTCGGGCGAAGGACGGATGAAGCCCGGATCACAGCGGCTGCGGACGAGGGACGAAGCCCGGACAACCCCGGCTTAACCCCGCGCGGCACCTTCCTGTAGCCCGGGCTGAGCCGCTCCACCGAGTCCCGGGCGGACCCCGGCCGAACCCGGAACGGCGCCCCGCCGCGTCGCCTGTCCACCGCCGGACTTGAATCCCGGGCTACCCCGCCTGGGCCCCGGACCTAGCCCGCGTCACCGCCGCAGTCGAGAAGGCTTGAAGCCCGGGCTACCCCGGATCCGCACGCCGCCGCGCCTACCCCGGGCGAGCCCCGGCTCCGAGCACCGACTCGCCTAGCCTGGGTGAGCCCCGGCCCTGTCCCGCGCGTGGCCCGGTGGAATTGAGCACCGGCCGCCCGAAGCCCGGGCTACCCCGGATCCGCGCGCCGCCGCACCTACCCCGGGCGAGCCCCGGCTCCGAGCGCCGACTCGCCCAGCCCGGGTGAGCCCCGGCCCTGTCCCGTGCGTGGCCCGGTGGAATTGAGCGCCGGCCGCCCGAAGCCCGGGCTACCCCGGATCCGCGCGCCGCCGCGCCTACCCCGGGCGAGCCCCGGCTCCGAGCGCCGACTCGCCTAGCCCGGGTGAGCCCCGGCCCTGTCCCGCGCGTGGCCTGGTGGAGTTGAGCGCCGGCCGCCCGAAGCCTGGGCTACCCCGGATCCGTGCGCCGCCGCGCCTACCCCGGGCGAGCTCCGGCTCCGAGCTCCGACTCGCCTAGCCCGGGTGAGCCCCGGCCCTGTCCCGCGAGTGGCCCGGTGGAGTTGAGCGCCGGCCGTCTGAAGCCCGGGCTACCCCAGACCCGTGCGCCGCATCCTGATGTGTGCATGGTGCACCGACCTGATGCGCAGCGGCGAAGGCGGCATGTGGCGTACCCGGTTTTAAGGCCGGATAAATCCCTATGTTCTCTATACTGGTCCCATGATCAATAGCCAGTACACACAAGAAGCTTGATAACATTGTCATACAATAGGCCATTATGATCTTTATTGAACAACACAGCCGATTGGCTGAATTAAAAGTTTGCAGCGAAAGATGGAAATACATAGACAAGTCCATCAATACGCCTACCCGACAGGCAATGGACTAGGGTAACGCCCTAGCTCTCGAAGTCACTGTCATCGTCGTCGGAGTGGTACTCCTCTTCACCTGGCCATATCAACAAGCCAGGTGAGTACATTGAATGTACTCGCAAGTAAGTCCCCAAGGGAGAGTAATACAACTATATTTCATGCAAGGGTTGATTCAAAGGAGGTGGCTCTATCCTAGGTTACATGTTGTGCGGAAAAGTAAGTTTTCAGTCAAATACACGGATAGTAGCTTCTAAGGCAGTTTTGAAATTGAAAGTAACTCAAATGGTCATATCATCGCATGAGGTAGTTTCCACTACCCCAGTTCTCATCTCAGCCTGATAGCTCTGCCTATCGCCAATTAAAGTTTCCGGTATCGATACCTGTCCGTACTACCTCATGCAGTACAACTAAGCCTTTCTCTTGCAATTCCTTGCTAATCGCCTTATAGCATAAATTGCACTCTGTGGACACATCATGCCCACATCCTTAATCCCTTTCCCCAGGTTTACAAACAAAACTTAATCTAGCCAGTGTGTGGCCTTGCCAGATTGTGTCCATAACCGAGGACGCGGCTATTCGAATAGATTTCTAACACTCTGCAAAGATTGTACGGCTTTACCCACAGGATGTAAGTCCCCCTTGTTGCCGAGCGCTAAGAATACACTTCACGAGATGTATCGGCCGGGTTATTATAACGAGGCTTTTCACCCATTTTCATACCAGAGTTGGACCCACTAGATAAGATCTACCCAGTCTTCGCTTGTGCTCGGTGACTCCCGACTCACAACCCAAAGTGGACTTACCTTTGTGTCGAACGACTCCCTACGTAAACACGCGGATGTCTTCTAGGGATGCCAATCTACCTAGCACTCTCTTCCTACTGCTCACGGGTTTAGGTTCTAATACTTGACAGGATAATTAGCCAAATCCTTCCCACAAAGGCCATGTGGACGTACGGGGTGAACCTGGTTCAGCGACACTTAGGCTCGGTCCTTGTTTGATTCGAGCAAGACTCCATAATGTATGGAGGGAGGAATGTAAATGGAAACATGGGGATCCATTTTTCTTGGACTAGGACTACTCGATCATAAGGTGCCGTTGGCGTATAGGTATGTATGGTGTAGGTGTCAAACTAATGTATGTGCATGGATTATGATTCGTTCATAGGTATGGTGCGTGTCTTGACGTTTTCACACTTAAGGGTCCACACACGATTTAAAATAGCTTATCTACATTCAATGACATGATGACAAAAGTCTTGAAAATCAGGGTGTGACACGGCAGCGATGGTGGGTGATGCATGGGACGCGGCCAGCAGCGAGCGGCGGGACGGCATCAACCCCTGATGCGCGCGGGACATGACAGCGACAGGGGCCACCTTGATGCGCCGCGGCAGGTCCGATGCACGTGGCGCGGTGGATGCGATTCATGAGACTAGATCCAACCTACTTGCTCTAATAACAAATGTAAGGGCTAATACTTTAATGAGGTAATGATCTTGATGTAATTGCATGAATATAATCTATAATAAATGCAGAATTAGGGTGGATTAATTTGAGTTTGGCGAAGCCATCTCCGTAATCGATGTAGAGGATCAAGATATAGTTGATCTCAACTCCGGTCAGCACCGCAGCAACATAGTCAGCCTTAAAGCCAATGAAAGCACCCTGCAGATTGGTTTGGAGAGATGGGATTTTAGGGCAGTTGTAATCTTATTACATTCGTGGTTAATTAAGTGCAGGACTGCCTCCTCCTATTTGTAGCGTTTTCTTGATTTTAGACCTAATTACTTTGCATTTAAGCTCCTAATCACAGGCACATTAGGTAATTAGCGGTTGATCACTCAAATATCTAACACTCTGCGCCCAAGGTCTTCTACATATTTGTCATAGACAACGCGGCGGGGTACATCGGGGTCCGCTTCCTCACCAACTTAACTTCTCGATCACCACCTTCGTGTCGCGCCAGTGCTGAATAAGCACCATGTTCAACAGCAAGATCATCGGCACTGTCAACAGCCTGGCGGTGGGTTGGGGCAACAAAAGCTGCGGTGCTATGCAGATCATCATGCCACTCGTCTTCCACGTCATCTAAAAGTGTGGAGCCACGGCATTTACGGCATGGCGCATCGCCTACTTCGTGACGTGGGTTACCATGTCGTCCAAAATCTATTTGTGCATGTGTCAAAAATTACCTCCACGTAGGCATCACGTCAGTCCAAAACCCGTTGGAATTGATCCCCGAGGGGTGATATATTTGACTGGTTCTAATATATCAAGTGTACGTTCTGACCGATTTTAGTGTTGAGATCAGAAAGGCTTGTTGGAACGGTTCCACTCGAATAGCTAGACTCGTTGGAACTGTTATCCTCCCACATGTCATGAGAACAGCTTATGCTTATCTTGGTCTGTGCCTCATCCGTACACGCAATTAACTCATAGATTAGATATCGAATACAGCACAACTTTGCTAGGTACGTTGTGCTTGCCATGGATTAAATAGCTCCATATGATTAGCCAGTGCATGCATGGTTGACGTTGCCAATACACTCTCTCCAGATCCCATATATCCGTACCGCCTCCGTTGGACCTTATCAGCTATCTGTCAGCTCATGTACATGTATATCCAACTATCCGTTGGCTGAGGTGTAGATACATGAATCTTATCCTGCGGTGATAGGGATCCTAGTGGCCATGAGCATAGAATCTCACGGCAAGATGCAAAAGTCTACAGAAAGCACCGTTTAAAATTTCGGAATTGCTACTTAATTGACTAATAGTTTTACAGCTTTTTGTTGCAAATTAATGTCTCTGTCAGGTAGCAAGGTTTCATGGTAGCCCAAAGTTCATGGAAGTGAATATATGTTAAACAAACCGAAAGTACAGCTCATATGTACTTGTTGGAGCTGATCAATCCACAGCGAATGACTTATCACCAGCTACAACGACATTCCAATATATAATTGAGCAAGATAATCAGATGAAATGTGCACTTGGTGATTGCCGAATCCAATGTCAACTTAGAGTGACCAATCAATAGATTGGATAGACGCTAGCTCGTGTGTGAACTTATTGGCATTATGATCTTTAGTTAATTGCAGAAAGAAATAGACAATAAACTAAAGCGTGGGTTGAGATTAAGCTCAAATTTGGCGAAGTCAAAAGGAGCGTGAGGTGCATGAACTGTAAGTTACAATAATAGCTGAGTAAGCAAGAACGAGCTATATTAGGTAGATATATATGCGGCTCGATGGTTGTAGTCGCTGATAGGTATGTCGATGCACGTTGCGAGTAGATAATGGAATTGACGGTACAGATCTAGCAAGTGGAAGTTAGCTTGGTCGGAGCGAAAACGGTTTGAATACGGGCAGATAACTGATTTTACTATATCTGATCATCTATTATCACATCTCTTTGATAGATAGGGAAAACGAATATAAATAGGGTCGAATACAAATACAGAATGAGTACGAGTGGTAATCAGGTTTGGTCAACGTGAATATTCTTTGAACATAAAAGCCATTTAACTTGTTGGCATAACAAGAAGTCAACAACTGAAATAAATAATCAGATTATGTATCAAAATATTCGTTTTAAATATAACATATATTTCACTTGTAAATTTAGAAAATCACATGACCACAATAATAGTGAGAACACCTACAAACAATATAGATCTGTTCAGGGCGTATTGGAGTATATGTTATCTCTCATGGCCATGTTTTTAGTTGTAAAATTAATGCATCAATATGCTCTTCTATTTTCTTTTAAAAAAATGTATTGCTCCTTCGGCCTCTACATTAACATAGTACACATAGCCTAAAAGCGTATAACTAGTACATAGTTTGGAAGTTTAAATAAAAGAGCACCTCCTCACGGCAAACACCTGAATCGATAAATTGTTAAACTAAGCAATCTAAGAGGGTGGAGGACTGCCCTCACCCAGTCGTCTCCGGTATGCTAGCTGCTAATAACAAAAAGCCGTGCCGCCAAATACTCCAGCTGCATGCTCTCCTGCACTATAGTTTCCCAAAAAACTCTAGCTTCTACAAGGACATCCACCATCTTAATAAATCTCCACACCTGAAGATAACTTGATTTGAATGGGGAAAATTTTGTTATAAAAAATAGCGTCATTCACTAGTACAGAAAAGGTGATCACTGACGGGCAGATGTTACCCATTTGTGACGGGTGGAAAGCCCGTCAGCAATCGTCGTCAGTGATAACAAAAGTTATCTCTGACGGGTCCTCAGCCCGTCAGAGATAGCAGATTATCTTTGACGGGCTGGTAATTCGCACCCGTCAGCGATGGCTGTGGAGAGGACCGCAAGATCGACCAGCAGCAAACATCTTTGACGGGTGAGGTTTAGTCGACCGTCAGTGATGACAGATACCTTTGATGGCTGTTAGTCACTATCCGTCAGAGATGACTGCTGGAAAGAACCAAAATCATAAACGTGGGAAGTTATCACTGACGGTCAATCTACCGAGGCCCGTCAGTGATGGATTACCTTTGACGGGTCATTTCAAAGCGCCCGTCAGTGATAACTGTCATTACGGACGGTTGCGTACCAGCGCCCGTCAGTGATGACCCTATCCTGGTTCCTACCCAATCCTGTTTTGCTGGCTAGCCTCAGGATTTTGCTAGCCATGCCCTCTGCAAAAAATTCTCAGCTGTGCAGCCCTAGCTACACAGCCTCTCAGCAGCCCTAGCTGCGAGGCACAGGCACAAAGTATATATCACAGACAATTGAAATAACAACATCACATAGCATCACAAAATCAGAAACCACATTTACAGCACATTCACAAATCGAAATGCAAACACATCTCTCATTGAAGAGAACAGAGTTACAAATCGAAATGAAATTCACGTTGTATTGAAGAGAATAGAGTTTACAAATATGAACTAAGTTATCAATAAATCAACATTTTTCGGAGGTGGGGGGCAGCTCTACGCCGGCGTAAAATTCACCGCCTGGCCGGACGACATATTGGTTCAAGAAGTATGCAAACACATCTCTCATGCGGCATTGATCTCGTAAGTAGTCGTAGTCGAGAGTCAAGTAGTTCTTGAAGTCTTTTTCACTGGAAAGTGGGTTGTAGTGACGGACCATCGCGTCCATGTGCGTGCACACATAAAACCCACATGTCACGCTATTCGCCGGCTGCTGCCTGCACAGGAAGTCAAACATGTGGCTAAGCCTAGGATTTGACTTTTTCTAGAGCGCCGTCCCTCCCATTGCCCTAAATTTGGCGTACGCCTCGTCAACGCATCGCCGAATCTTGGAGAAGTCCCTAGGGGGTAGTCCTTCTCGACGCCTGAGAGAATCAAGGTAAAATACCTTGTTACGACTATCACGAGGACCCAATGGTCGCTGCATAGACCAGATGAGATGCATGTAAACACACCCAACTATTTAATTAAGTGCTCGAAGAAAAAATTGACACAATTAGTAAAGAACTCACGGAGGGTTGTACGGCAAGATTATCATTTCACTGTCCCTTTGCGTGTGCCATGCCTGGCAGATAAAATCAACGACCGACTCAAATGTGTCATCGATTTGGCGGTCGTGCAAGATGCACGGATCGATGAACCCATGCTCGCTTTGTTATGCCTAGCCTCTTTAGATTGCCAGAGTGTCCAGACCCTCATTAGCGTGGTGTCTAGTCTCTTCAGGTTATACATGCTCCAGATGGCTTCAAAGTCGACGTTGAATGTAGGACTGTCAAACTCTCGATAAAAGTGGTAACTTTCTGGCGCTTTGAGTTTGATGAAGGATACAAATCGATCCGGTTGACTCGAATGTAGCACGATCATGTCATGCAGCAGTTTTGCCTCGGCTCCCAAAGTTTGTATTTCATTGTTTGGGAGGAGCGGCTGACCGGGAATGTAGCTGTCTGCCCTTGCTTTCTGTTGTACATCAGGAGTTGATGCGTACAACAGGGACTTAGCGGTGCTATCTTGTTTTGCTAACCTCTTTGTTGTGTCGCCTCGTTTGGTGTTCCTTTTCTTTGGAGCTTTTTGGGCCACACTTGGATCACTCTCCGTACGTACTATGTTTTCCTTAGGCGTAAGGCCGGCAAATGCCTCTTTCATAGCTCCGTGAAGTGTGCCTGGAGATAAAGTCTTCGCGGCACCTTGCGCACTAACGGGCTCCGCTGGTAGTAAGGCATTCTTCGGGTCCTGCTTATGCTTGGAGCATCTTTCTTTTCAAAGCGGCTCGGGTGCGTCGACAAGTGCCGGCTCAACTTCCATAATGGTGTCATGTGCCACCGGGTCCTCATGGGCTGGCATCGAGTCTTCATCTCTCCGGTCGAATGATAGATGTGTTTGGCTCAAGACCAAAGGAGATATCCGGGTTGATGGAGAGGCGCTGGCCGGAGATGCGCGAGTCGAGGCCCCTTCTACAATCACTTGAGCCTTCAGCCACTGGATGAAGGTCATCAAGCATTGTCGTAGCGTGGTGGCATCCTTTTCAAGAGGTACAGGGATAGTCATGGCACTGAACTCCGCAACTACCCTATCCACCTTCACCATGTCCGGTGATGTAATCTGATGGTGCGTCAGGGCCCCCGAAGAAGTTGGCATCAGTAGGCCGTGTGCGACGGTAACATTGGCGCCCGGCACAGGATAAACCAATCGGCATTTCGTGGAAACCTGCACCTGTGAAACAGTTAAAGGTTGGTTCTCGGCCATTAGGGTAGTGTTTCAAACATAGGATGTGTACTAAGTACCATGAACTTACGTTTATGTTGTCGCACGGATATGATGTAGCTATCCCATCGGAGGTGGCCGCGTTGGTAGAGGCGCAACTGTTCCCTCCAGGAACGTTCGGCGCACGATGCATGGGTGGCAGATCCCCATATAACCTTGCGAACTCCTGTCTTGCCGCCTCTCGTGCTGCCTCTTCCGACCGTCTCAAGAAATCCTCGCTGATCTCCTGTCTCGCCGCCTCTCTCGCCTTCTCCATCATCGCTTCCATTAAAGCATTGTACATGCTCCTCTTCCTTCGGCAGGCGGCATCAGGTGATTTGGGAAAGGTTCTATCCCATGTAGCGGCTACACCAACACCTCGTGTACGCCCAGTTTTCTTCGGGTTTCCCAGAGCAACCGATAGAGGCGTTTGCCACCTCTCGGAATGTACGGAGTCTTGAGAGGATTCCTGCTGGCTCAACTGTATCTGCAATAGAGACGTTTCATATTTCACTATCGAACGTTTAGGAAACAAATTAGTTACGATGGATTGACAGGATAGGTCGAGTTAGTACCAATCAATTGGACACCGCCTGGACCTCGTCGTTGGGGAACGTCACATCCCCTGTCGTCGGGTTCACCTTCGTGTGACCCCTCGCCCAGTTTCTGGCACGAGGCTCCAATATTTCCTCGAATGAAACTGGCTTCCCAGCCGCTCGTAGTGCAGCATCTTCTCTTTCCCATTTACCCTTTATCCCGGCGTACCCGCGGCTGCCAACGTAGTGGTTGAATTTATTCCTCCTGCATAGCTCCTTGTTCTTCTCACTCTTGGCCTTAAACTCGTCAGTGCTCCTCGAGGCGACGAATTGGTCCCACTGCTCATCAGTTACTTTCGACCATCTTCTTTCCGGATGGTAATTTTTCATCACGTACTCCTTGGTCGCAGTGTATCTCCAGTTCTTGTGAGCATTACACATCGTGATCTCGGCGTGGTGCTTCACCGTCTCCTTAAGGTGCTCCGGGATCTCGAATAGGTTAAACAGCGAGGTCAACAGGGCATCTATCTCTGATCGGGGCACCTGGTTCCAATCGGGAGTAGTGATCGGGATGTTCTCCCGTACGAGCACCCCACAGGTGTTGTTGAACTTTGGCGCCGAGCTCGTTGGTTCACATGGTGCGCCTGTGTCGGGGTCGACCCCCGTGATGACTAAGGTCTGCGTCGGCAACTTGTTCCCTGTTCTTGGTTTGCGTTCCCTTTTTGGTGGCGGTACAACTTCGGCCTCGACCTCGTCCCCTTTTTGGTGGCGGTACAAAAAAATTTCTAAGTGCCTGGGTCCTATATATGTAGCCCCTAGTCATCACTGACGGGTAAAACAACCCACCCGTCACCATCACTCTTAGTTATCACTGATGGGTACAATTTAAGAGCCCGTCAGTGATGACTGAGTCATCACTGACGGGTACAATTTATCACCCGTCACTCTTACTTATCAGCGACGGTCGACATATATGCGCCCGTCAGTGGTGACTGAGTCATCAATGACGGGTACAAATTATCACCCGTCGCTCTTAGTTTATCAGTGACGGTCAGCATATATGTGCCCGTCAGTGTTGACTTCAGCTCTCAGAAATGCATAGTTTCATCTTAGTGAATTTGTATGTTTTGACCAATTTGAAAGTTCTATCTATTGGTTTAGTTGCAATGACAGAATTGGAACCGACCAATCATGCATAATCAAAATTGCAATTGTGGAGTCTGCAAAAGTCTCACACTTTTTATATCACATTTATATATATTTACATGTCTATAATAAATGACAACACTTATATTAAGTTTCGTCGTTCTCGTCATCGTCATCGACTAGCTTCTTCCCTTGATATGTCCGTCCTTCGTATGATCAGTACGTACGTACGGCTTGGCATCGTTATCAATATGACGTTTGATCTTTTTCTTTGTCCTCTCATCTTCATCTTCGGTATCCGGATCATCGAATTGGTCGTAGTCTTCTTCATCCACTACACCATCCACTCCAACGATACTCATTTTTCCTTTTCTTACAACGTGGCGCTTCTTATTAGATGGATCCAGTACGTAGAACACTTGCGCAACCTGTTTAGCCAATATAAATGGTTCTTCTTTGGACCCGACACTCCGAAGATTCACCGTGGTGAAGTTCTGATCTTCGACATGGACGTCCTTCAGGTGCACCCATCGGCAATGAAACACCGGGACCTTGGTCACGGTGTAGTCAAGTTCTCAAATCTCTTCGATGATGCCATAGTACCTGCATTTCGGGCCGTCAACACTACTTTTAGCTTCTATCGTCACGCCCGAGTTTTGGTATGTGCTTTTCTGGTCTTGAGCCTCCATATAGAATGTGTATCCGTTGATATTATACCTTTGCCATGTCACGATGTTTGTCATGGGTTCTCTTGCCAACCATTTGACGATTATTTCTTCTTCATTTGTCGGTTCCCTTCCATACCAGTAGTCCTTTAGCCAACGGCCAAATTGCGCGCTGTGCGTTTTTGTGATCCAAAAAGGTCCTCTATTGGGGTTTTCTTTGCGCAACAGTTGTTGGTGCATTTCTATATAAGGCCCAACCACTGACAGGTGCTGCAAGACCACGAAATGTGCTCTATGGAAGTCAGTTGATCAATCAGTACATAAAGGATCGTACTGTCTTCTTCCGAGAGTGCCGCGAACTCGGCACACCTATGGGTCGATGTTCAGCCATGTAATCTGTGCAGAACTCGACGCACTCTTCAGCAGCATAGCTTTGGATGATGCTTCTTTCAGGACGATATCTGTTACGAACATAGCGTTTCAGAATGCCCATGTATCTTTCAAAAGGGTACAAGCTGTGTAGGAACACGGGGCCTAGCCTCAGTATCTTCAGAACGATATGTATCATGAGATGTACCATGATATCGAATAATGTAGGAGGGAAACACATCTCTAGTTCGCATATGGTCACGATGATCTCTTGCTTAAGTTTCTGAAGGCGATCTGGGCTAATTGACTTCTGAGAGGTCGTGTTGAAAAAGCTACAAAGGTTAGTGACAGAAAGTCTTGCGGACTCCTGGCTCCATTAGGCCTCTAATTGCAATGGGTAGGATCTGTGTCATCATCACGTGACAATCATGAGACTTCATACCAATTAATTTCAAGTCCTTCATCGATACAAGTTTCTTTATGTTTACCGAATATCCGGAAGGAACTTTCACCCCAGCAAGACACTCGCACAATCTCTTCTTCTTTGCTTTGCTCAGAGTGTAACAGGCGGGAGGTAGGTGCGTCTTGACTCTCAAATCACCCTTTTTTGTCTTTAACGTTATCTGTTTGGACCACAACTCTGGTCTGACGCCCATCTGTTCCATGTCAAGCCGTGCACTGACACCATCTTTTGTCTTGTCTGGAATGTTCAGCAAAATACCAACCAAGCTATCGCACACATTTTTCTCGACATGCATGACATCAATACTGTGACGGGTGTGTAGAACTTGCCAGTAAGGCAGGTCCCAAAATACCGATTTCCTCTTCCAGATGCCCGGTTTTAGCTCCTGTGTCTTCCCGGGTATAATCTCGATATCCTTGACAATCTCATATATCTGTGCACCAGTCTTCTCCACCGGCTTCGAACGATTTTCCACTTCTCCGTTAAACTTAATTGGGCACTACCTCCATGGATCGTTTTTGGCCAGTCACCGTCGGTGACCCATGTACACGATTTTCCTCGAGTTATATAAGAATAAACTCACTGTCTCTTCTTGGCACGAGACACAAGCTTCGTATCCTTTCACACTCTGGCCAGACGAGTTTCCAAGCGCTGGATAGTCATTGGCCGTAGTGAACAACATAGCTTGTAGCTGGAAATACTCTACTTTATCAGCGTCCCAAACCTCAGCCCCCTGGTGCCAGAGTGTCTCTAGTTCTTCCTTCATTGGTTGCATGTACACGTCAATATCGTTTCCAGGTTGCTTCGGCCCTTGGATGAGAACGGAGAGGTGTATGTACTTTCGCTTCATCGACAGCCATGGAGGAAGGTTGTACATCCATAGAAGGACTGGCCATGTACTGTGTTTGCTACTCATGTTGCCGAATGGATTGATCCCGTCCGTACTTATCCCAAACCTTATGTTTCTCGCCTCCTCCCCGAAATCAGGAAATGCATCGTCCACTGCCCTCCATTGGCATGCATCGGCAGGGTGCCTCAGGATTCCATCTTCAATTCGACCCTCCGTATGCCAACGCATTCGTTTTGCATCTTTCTTGTTGGCAAAAAACCGCTTCAAACGGGGAAGAACAGGAAGATACCAGCAAACCTTCGCAGCGGGGCCCTTCACTTCATCGTCGTCCTCGTCACAATCGACCTCATTTGCAATACACTTGTACTGGGATGTCTTGCATACCGGACATCTTCGTAGGTCTACGTACTCTTTGCGGTACAAGATGCAGTCGTTTGGACACGCATGAAATTTTTCAACGTCCAATCCGAGAGGGCATATAACCTTCGCCCTGTAAGTGCTTGTAGGCAAGACGTTCCCCTCCGGGAGAACGTTGGAAAGGAGCTCTAACAATTTTATGAAACTTGTGTCTGGCCAGTTTTAGGCTGCCTTTAGCTTTAGAAGTTCTAACGAGACGGATAACCGTGTATGCTCGAGTTTACATCCAACAAACAACGGTACTCTCGCATCTTCCAACAATCTTACAAACTTTTTGAACTCTCTTTTATTCTCCGGGTTCGCAGTCATCTCTTCCATATCACGCAACATGTCATCCAAATTTCCCATGCTATCCTCCGAAGATTCTGAATTAGCTTCTTCCTCGATAGCTACATGCTCATCCTCAACGAGGTCCACTGCTTCTATCGGGTTTGCAACTTCTTTCTCTTCATCGTGACATGTCCAACGTGTATAGTCTTCCATGAAACCCTTCGTCAGCAAATGTAGTTGCAACTCCCTCGTCATCGATAACATTTGCGTGTTACTACATTTACGACATGGACAACACATCTTTGCTTTTCTCTTGATCGCCATATCCTCTTGAGCGACTCGAAGAAACTCATTCAAAGCGATGACGAAACTCCATGTGGCACGATCACCATACATCCAATTTCTATCAATCGATCCCTACGGCAAAATAAAAATAATTTCATAAAATAAATATATTAAATTACCCATTTCTTCGCTCACGTCCAATAAAATAAAGTAATTACCATGTTAAAGGTTCAAAGAGGAGCTAGGAGCGACGGATATCGTGGGCCTTCAGGGAGAGGGATATTGACGAGGAGGCAGAGGTCTTTGAGAAGGGGAGGGGGACTGGAGGAGGAGAAAAAAGGGCCTTTTGAGAGGGGGGCCGGAAGAGAGAAGGAATTAAGGAGCTAGCCTTTGAGAGAGGGATCAAGAGAGCTGGAGAGAAGAGGGCCGCGTGCGGGCCGCAGCAGTTTAGCTGGCGACGGCGGCGCATGCAGCTAGTCCTGGGGACGCGCGGGAACAGATCTGCTTCGAGCTTGGGCTTTATATAGGAAGGAGTCACCACTGACGGGCCATGTAAAAGGAACCGTCAGCGATGAGAGCAGGACAAATCTGAGGGAAGAACGGGCACTGACGGGTGATGCATAACTGCACGTCAGTGAAATTGAATTAGACCTCACTGACGAGCAGGACAAAACGATCCGTCAGTGGTAACTTGACCAGCCAAGTCAATTTAATGGGCCAAGTCACCACAGATGGGCGAGCAGAGAGCCCGTCAGAGCTGTGCGCCTCACCTCTAACGGGTATTACTAAGGACCGTCAATGGTGGGTCGAGTGGGTTAACCTTTTCTGTGTCCTCACATCACTGACGGGTCCTTTTACGTGACCGTCATAGATGACTGATTACATCTTTGACGGGTCTTTATACGTGCCCATCAGTGATGACTTTCCTGTCAAATCTGTGTTTCCGCTGATGTCATTACTGACGGTCGATCGTTTTGCCCGTTAGTTTTGACTCGAAACGGAACTTCTGATAGAGTCACCACTGACGGCTGTCCGTGTGCCCGTCAGTGATAGGTATGAAGCCTGACGGGCTTTTCCCTGCCCGTCAGTGATACGTTATAGCGGATGACCTTTTTGTAGTAGTGATTACTATATCGTCAAATGAACCAAGACATGGATATTGCCCCAAGAACAATTTGTGAGCTTAATTCATGTCCCATACCGGCTAACTAACGTCCCAACAAATGAGACATGCTTGTAGATGCCGGCAAATTAAAAGCAATATGAACTACTTTCCAAACAAACAAGTAACCATGCAGTCAAAAAATAGATGCTAAATAGCTTCATCCTGATCACAGAAACAATAAGATCTGCACCCTCGCCAGTTCCCTTAAATTAAAATTTCTTAAGTATAACTCCTTTTCCTAAGTATCACATAAAGATTTTAATCTTAAGAGGCAACTTGAGCTTTCAAAGGTGTTGATGATGAAATCAAGTGTGGAAATTCATTAAGTTATTCATTGATTGGACCGATAATTGTCCATTTTAGTGTAGTGCCCACGAGAAGGTGTCCTATCCCACAGACAAAGAAACCGTTGCTATCCATGCTACAAGATCCTACTATGCCACTAGCTTATCCCCAAATATAGCCCGTTGGAAAGAAATATTCAGGGGGGGGGGAGCGAGAAGAATGCTTTCGCCACCGTGGTATGCTTTCTCCTAGCAACATTATATAATATGGAATACTGAGATCTAAGTGAATTATGTCCCAGCCATATATCCTCTCAGGACCTGGCTTAGCGACCATCATGTAAATTAAACCTTCCTAACTGGAAAAAACTATCGTTTGCTTTCATGAGTCCTGCCCTGAGAGTTACCAACTGTTGCCATATCTCATCATGGTTTATGTGCTGCTTTTATCTAAAACTCGACGTATATATGTTGCCTGCCCAATAACATTACATAATTTATTATAGAGCCATGGCTTGATTATCACTACTTCTTTTTCTAATTTGGACGTGTAGTAGAACTCTCAAGAAAAAAAATAATGAAAGGAGTCGAGTTTGGACAAAGGTGGAAAAATACGGGTACAATAAATGTTCGGACCCTATTTTGAGAAAAAAAATTACGCATGACGCACCACATTTGAACTTTTGAAATGTAAAGTTGAAATTTGAATCTCAACTAATGTAAAGTTGAAATTTGAATCTCAACTAAGTCACAAATTTGAAATTTATAGATCCCAATTGAAACTTTGAAAGTGTTGAATCTCATTTCTGACCGTTTCGAATCAACCAGAAACGCATGCACGCACATCCATCCACACATTTCGTGCGTGCGTACGTAACAAGAAACACATTACGTTGTAGTAAATGCTAGAAATGTGAATTTCATACGCCTTATTACTCGCAGATGTTGCAAGCGTGTATATATACACGTACGATGGTATATATACGTGCACTGTACGTGAAGCTCCAGTCTCTTACACGTGCTGGGGCGTGTTGTTGGACGTCGTGGCGGCATCGGCAAGGACGGCGTTGCGCTTGCCGCGCTCTGAGCGGCTGTTCTCGGCGAACTTTTGGCCCGCGGCGTGGAGCCCGTTCCTCTTCTCTTCCTCTGACCACTCGGAAGCGTAGTAGTCCTCCTCGGTGGCTCCTTTGCTGGCCGGGAAGAACATGGAACCCCACTGCGGGAAGTGCACGAGCGCGACAGGCAGCGTGCAACACATGATCATGATGCCCATGTACTCCAGTCCCACGCCCGTGGAGTACTTCGACGACGTGAAGAAGAGGAGCTGCGTGAGCCCCGCGCCCACGTTGCCGCCGGCGCCAGTCATGCCAGAGATGATGCCGAGGGACCGTCGAGAGACAAAGGGGACGACACCGAAGATGGCGCCGCAGGCGGCCTGGGCGCAGATGGAGAAGAGTACCATTGCGGTGACGGAGGCGGGTAGTTCAGTGGCACGGCCGAGCCAGAGGCAGAAGGCGCCGCCGGCGGTCTGGAGGATCCAGATGTTCCAAAGACGGGCGCGCATGCCGAAGTAGCGAGCTCCGAGATCCGAGAGGTAGCCACCGATGGGGCGCGCCACGATGTTGGCCATGCCAAAGCAAGCAGCGATGGTGCCAGCGGTACGGAGGTCTAGGTGAAAGTGGTCGTAGTAGTACTCAGCGATGACGTTGTCGGTAGTGAGCTCAACGCCCATGCAGTAGCCGTAGAGAAGGACGAAGATCCAAGTCCGGTAGTTGGTGACGGCGTCCCAGAGGACCTTGGAGAACTTGTCCTTGTTGACGTCGCCCTTCTTCTGGAGGCTCTTGAGGTTGCCATCGGGGAGGTCCTGCCCCATCGTGAGCACAAGCAAGCCCATCACGATGTGCATCAGCCCCGGCACGAAGTAAGCAATGCGCCATGCCGTGAATGCCGTGGCACCGCACTTCTGGATGACGTGGAAGACGAGTGGCATGATGAGCTGCGTGGCACCGCCGCCCATGTTGCCCCAACCCGCTGCCAGGCCGTTGACTGTGCCGATGATCTTGCTATTGAACATGGTGCTCATCCAGTACTGGCATGACACGAACGTGGCGAGGGAGAAGCCGATGAGGAAGCGGACCGCGATGTACCCCGCCGCGTCATCAATAACGGACATGCAGAAGACCGTGGGCGCGGAGAGCATAATGAGGAAGGCGCACCCATAGCGTGGTCCGAGAAGGTCGCAGACGGCGCCCATGGCGAGCCTGGAGAAGATGGACCCGGACACGGAGGCCACCCCGGCATTGCCGATGTCAGCCTTGGCCAGGTTAAGGTTGTCGCGGATGATGGGGACGAGTGGCGCGGCAGCGAAGGTAGAGACGAAGCAAGTGAAGAATGAGATCCACGAGAGGTGAAAGGTGCGCATATGCGGGTTGGCGAAGGAGAAGAGCCTGAAGGATTCGGCCTTGTGCTCCGAGTCCACCGGCAGCGAGAACTTGCTCTTCGCCGCATCGACCGGAGCGCCAACCTCCATCGACTCCATATCCTCCTCTTCTCTCGAGCTAGGCTTCTTCTCTCCTTAACTCAGTTGTAGCTATAGTTGCACTGGCAGAGCAGCTCGTAAATCGTAATGGTCGTGGGCTTATGGTTTGTGCTTTTGGATCCCACATTGATCGACTATTTATAGCATGCAAACACATGAGTTGACATTGGGATCACCATCTCGTAATTGATCGCCAAGTGTTTAGCTTTGTCTAACAAAAGAATGGATTATTGGATCTGACGGAATCATGCAAGGATTAAACTAGCAATGGACAGCGGAGTAAGAGAGACGGTATAACCTCGGCGCCGCATCTCTGATGCGTCCTCGCCCTCAGCCTGTGGGATCAACCAAGGATCAGAATATGCACAAGTACCCGTTGGGGCCCAGAAGATGCGTGTCCAGAATCGAAACGGGAGTCGAGAGCCGGTCGAAAAGCCTTCTGTCCAAGTTGTCGAGTTCGAAGTTTCAGTTTATGTTTTGATGCGGTTTTGGTTCAAATTTGTTACCTGCAACGAGAAAGATTCTGCAAAAGCGCATATGTTTCCGCTGTAGCTATGGACTGATAGGTTACGTGGTAGGTAGTACTTGAGATGATGTATCTTTAGTGTTCCATATGTAATCCGTTACTTTTATCTTACGCATTTCTATCTTTTTTTGCGCCGAGTGTCAATATAGTTCTTCCTTTATTTAAAGGACTGTAGTGTGCTAATACCTGCTAATGCAGATAAAATGATTGTTTCCCAAGTCGGCCAGTATAAACCACTCATGCACCTGTCGACGCATGCACTGAATGAATGAAGAAGCGTCCATGGACACGGTTTCAGTTCCTCACATCATCTTCTGCAGCAATATTCCAACGGCCAGCCAGGATGGCTACGCAGTCGATGCTCTGACTTTGCAAACTGGCCGCTAGCTTGCATGCATGTATGTCAACACTGACACTGACAGCAAGGGGACAAATAATGACCTCACGTCAATTAGTTGTTGCCTCTTGGCATAGTAAATAATTTTACAGTCACGTTTCTGCAACTCAAAACAAATGCTGTATCTACAATTCCGCGTGTGACATATATGATGTAGTACCGATGTCGATCTATGACTGTCGAGATACCCTGGAGCCTGCAATGTTCAGACCTGTCTGTTGCTAGTACTGATCATGGCCTGTACTTGTTCCGTTTCCAGGTTTTATCATTTCTGACCTGGTATCTCCCACAAGCTATTTCAGACCTCCTTTCCAGCCTTCATTTTCATTCTTTTCAATATCCCATTTTCCTTGATCTACTCAAATTAATGCATACGTTTGCATTTGTTTATGTAGCTTCTGTTTCTCAAATAATACCAGGGTCTAACTAAGTGATTTATAGGAGATATATAGAGAGATGTACAGAGTATATCTGTCCCTTTGAACTTATCAGGTTGTCGGAGTATTTATACGACATGTTATATATGATTGGGAGCATTGGATGATTACTTCTCATTCCACAAATAACGAGTCGGCATGTTTAATCAATTGCTGCTAGCTACTATATTTGACCCCTCGAGGACAGTAGTAGTTGGTGTTGAGAAGTACAGAACCGTGCAAGGAGTCGACCCTGCAGGGCTTAGCTAGCTGCAAATACATTAAGGCCCTTACACATTAATTAAAGAGTGGTTGCTGTATATACGGTGGTTCCTATATAAATACTGTGGTTGCTATATATTATGTCTGCATCATCTAATATAAACTCTGAACCCTGAACTCCAGTAATTGGCATCAAGAGCTAGCTAGCTATCGACAGCAAGTGTTATTTTGTTTCAGGTTTATTACTAAACAAGTTTAATTAGGGTGCACATTAATTGACTAATGTAAAAGTAGTACTAATCCTGGTAACCAGGTTGGTGGAAACGCTGTCTGTAGTGCGTCTATAATTGCACTCAGTGTGATGATTAAGTAATAGAGGAGAGTAGACTAGCATTATGGCATGTTGAAAGGGTGTTTTGGCTTTTCAATGGAGACAAGGATATATTCTCCAAATAATATTTATTTATTTATCTACTACTTCTATATATATATACAAGCAAGCAAATTGAGTGTTACATGCCAGGAAGCAGGAGACTAAGATCGATGGTCTTTCTACCAACCACAAACCACCTGATTAATATATTTCCACAAAATATAATAAATTACCAATAAAAAAAACAGGTGTTACAGTTGTACTAAGGAAAGCTGGTGAAGCCTTGCAGTAGACAGAGAAGTGTGTGTGGCTAGCTATCATGCACCATGGGTGGTGCTCACATTCGTGTACAAGTTACTGAGCCGATCGACAGGACTAGCCATTGCGGCCGAGCTGGTGGTGTTCCATGCCCTTGATTCAGCACACCATAGCTCGATCACTATATGCAGATCGACTTATAGCCGTACCATATGTATATGTACCCAGGAAGTACTGCTACCATTAAAGAAGGATTTTTCTATACATGAGTCACATGTTTTCTTCGTCATTTAAGTCAGATCCTGGGACGATTAATTTGGAATGAGATCTAACCATCCAGGCATCTTTCGTTTGCGAAAGAAATGACAAAGAAAACATGTGAAACAAAGATGTCTGGATGGTACACCAAAGCAATATCGGATAATGTTTATGTATAGTTATCACTATTTATCAATTATAGTCTATTAATAATAAGGGCCGTCAGATCAATGCCAGATAACGTTTATGTGTAGTTATAAAAATTTATTAATTGTGGTATGTTCATGAAGATCTATCAGCTGTGAGATGTTTAGGTAAAATTACGAAGATCTATCAGTTATGATCTGTTTAGATACGGTTATGAAGATCTATCGGTTGTGATCTGTTTAGGTATAACTATAAAGATCTATCGGCTGTGGTCCTCTAATAATAAAAGGTCCACCGAATTAATGGCAAGATATTTTTCTCTTTTGTGAGAATTTCTAATATATCTCTTTTTCTCTATTGTATTGTATTTGTAATATATAACAGGCAGATATGTAAAAGTTCTGAATTTTTAAAAGGAGTGCTCCCACTCAAAATTTCTACCTCCACGCAAATTTTCTACACCCCTCTCCCTATGCTACCTGTCGTTGCCCATGACCGCTGCATGCGTCCGGCGGTGAAACAAATAGGAAAAAGCCAGTGACATAGCAGGAGAAACTATAGTGGAATTGGTGGGGAGAATCATGGCTTCAGGGAAGGCGAGGATGGCGGGAAGAGGCCCATGAGAGGTGTGGTCTGAAATCTGACTGATTTGCTCAAAGAAACTTCATGTCACCAGTGGGCCCACCATATGAAGAGTCCAAACAACTCGTTGAGGTAAGTAGGCCCACCATGTCACGGATTTCTTAGAGCTACGAATTGTAAGCATTTATGCTGTTGGGCCTGTCAAAAGTTCATCTCAATACGGCCACCAAATTTCTCTTTTCTTTTCTTGCGTGGCAGACTCATCTCTATTTATTTCGTATTTAAAGTGAAACGGCCGTCTGGGATTTTCTGATAGAGTCTGGCGTAAAATATGCAATTTTGTGGAATAAAAACTTCAGTGCATAGTTCTGCGATATTTTACCGTGATATTGTACGTAGTTGTGTGAAATTTACGTCTTTCAAGGACAGTGTGAAATGTTACCTTTTTAAAAGAGAAAAAGAGAGGACGTTTCAGGAGTTGGGTGGTAGCCTGGCAGGAGCTCCAGAGTGACACTATTAGACCCACCATGTCACCATTTATCTATCACAGCTACGAATATGTATACTGCTAGGCCTACCAAAAGCCTGGTTCAATGCATGGTAGCACTGCAGCAAGCAAGCAGGCGTTGCGTTAATTCGTCGAGCCAAGCAGCAAGCAAGTAATCAAGCATCACAAGTACGTGGATTAATTCGCCGACCCGTGATCTTGTAGTACGTGGTCGATCGGCCTGATGGTTTTGGCAGCAGGTTAATTAGTTCAACGCAGCTACTAGCTAGGGATCATTGGTGTGCCGCAGAGCCATTTTCGTACCTAGTGAGTAGTGACGCTGCCTGATCTGAGAGATAGATATATTTTTCTTTTGCATCCTAATCAAGTTTAATTATATTCGGCTCGAGTCTGCCATTTAATCCGACGACACTAATTATTCGTTGATGCAGCGACAAGACAGATCGTGTGCATGCATGGCGCTGCAGCTGGGAGCAAGCAAACCGCCGGCGGGAAGTTGGGACGCTGAAATTTTCACCTCACTAACACAGACATGCATGCATGCATGTGGTTTGCAACGTACTTGCTGTCTTGCTGAGGCCGGAGTCCTGAGTTCAGTCTCATGGGTGTTGCCTGTTGTGTTATTCCTATAGCTTAGCTAGCCCTAGCTGTAGCTATCTTCGAGATATTGTCTCTAAGCTATGATCTGTACACTACTTTCAGGCCGGCCGTGTACATGTAGTAATCCGAAAAGGGACTTGTACGGCATCAGTTTAATTAAGCAGAATTTTGTAGATCGATCGTCGATCCTTGTACGGTTGTACCGACTACGTACCAACCCAATTTAGGCCCGTTCGGGAACCCTCCACTCCGGGATTCCTTGCGCAGAGCCGGCGGAGCGCACCCGAACGGGATAAATCGCGGATCCGGAGGCAACGGAGCGGAGCGATGCCCAGGCAAATTTGGCAGAGCGACGAAATGGGCGTTCCACGGATTTGGGCAAACGGGGAGTTGGGCAAAATTACCCACGTTTGCCACCGCCGAGTGAGAAAAAACGCTTCGGCTCGAAAATCTCCATCGCCCCCCCCTCTCTCGCTCTCTCTCCTTACCTCGCCGAGCCTCGAGCTCCTCCCGTACCGGCCCGCCCGAGCTCCTCCAGCGCTGCCTCGAGCTCCTCCCGCGCCGCCCCGACCCGAGCTCCTCCCGCGCCGCCCCGAGCTCCTCAGCGCCGCCTCGAGCTCCTCCCGCGCCGCCCTGACCAGAGCTCCTCCCGTGCCGCCCGCCGCCCCGAGCTCCTCCTCGCCGGCTTGCCGCCTCGAGTTCCGAGGCTGCCGCTCGGCCTGGACCTAAGCGCGATGGCGACGACGCGGAGGCGGGAAGACGCCGGAAGGAGGGGAGGAAGGCCGCCGGCCTGCTCGTGCGATAGGGAAGCGGGAGCGGGTTGCCGAACGCCTCGCGGGCTCGCGATTTTCTTCCCGAAGCGCGGAATCGCGAGCGCGGATCCGGATCGGCGGATTCGGCGGAGCCGGACCACTTCTGAACGGGGCCTTAGATGCAGCTTCCTCGATCGATCATTCAGATTCAACGCTCTCGAAGGGAGAGGTGGCAAATTAACTATAATTAACTCACTCGCTTTCCTCGCTTCTGTCTTGTTTAATCCTCTCGACCATGATTTCAACGTCTGAACGTCGGATACGATAATCTATATATACTGCTTTTGTTTATGTAGCTAGCTTATGTTTCTTAATCAATAATCAACAGGTTCTACCTAAGTAAGAGAGATATGGACGGGTTAAGAGATATATGCTCTGTCACGTTGAACTTATCAGGTAGGGCTGCCAAACTACTTATATGATAATTAATTAAGATATATCACTTGTGTCACTCCACAGATAACTAGTCGGCATGTATATATAATTGCCGCCTAGCTGGTACACTTAACCATATACATTTGAACCCCGAAATATAGTATTCCCCGTCCGGTATTTGTTTTATTTTGATTGATTATGATACAATTTTAATCAATAATTACTTTATAATTTATGTAACATAAAATTGATGTCAGTAGATTTATATTAAAAAATACTTACTTATAATTATGATTTTATATCACATAAATTATTAATAAAGTAATGATCGATTAAATTCTTACCTTTAATCAATCAAAATACGTTATATATATATATATATATATATATATATATATATATATATATATATATATCCGCTAATCTGCACCTACGCTCAGAATACTTATTCTACGCGCTGACGAACCGACCGAGTCAGCCAGCCCAGACCCACCACGTCCCTCCCTTTTCACCACTGACCGTAAAACTATCCAGTAGATATAGTAAATCCATCGAACTATATTACTGTTGAACAGATCCCTCACAGTAACGTAACTTCACATGTAAAATACGGTAATTTTATGTCTGTCGAGTAGTAAAACAACATGTGTCATCGTAAACTTCAGGACTCTAGTAATTTTTGTATAAAGCGTGTCGCAAAATTACTATTATATGTATACGATATTACGATCTCGCAGCCATCATTTTACTGCATGTCTGATCGTTCCATACTAGAAAGGAAATATTTCTTCTCTTTGTTCACAATCACTTGTATAGCCCAGTTGATCAGTAGAGAAGAGCAACGTGCATGAGGTCCAGAGTTCGAATCTCGCCTTGTCCTTATTTTTTCAATTAAAACAGATTAGGAGAATATTTCTTCTATACTAGAAATATTTCTTCTATGTATTCACAATCACTTGCATAGTCTAGTTGGTTAAAAAAGAAGAGTAACGTGCATGAGGTCCACGGTTCGAATCTCACCATCTCCTTATTTATTCAATTAAAACGGATGGCGCGCGACTGTGAAAGTGTTGCCAAAAAGTTGTAAAACTTAGAATTTTTTTACGGTCTGAGATGTGCGCGAGAGAGTAAAGGTGTGTATAGGATGTCGTAAAATCTATCACCAAATGTAGTAACGCACGAGACAGTAAAGTTATGTATAGGATATCGTAATATCTATCACCAAATATAGTAAAAAGTCGTCAAACTCAGAAGTTTTTTTACGGTCAAGATGCGCGAGGTAGTAAAGTTGTGTATATGATATCGTAAAATCTATCGCAAAATGTAGTAATTCTGAATCACACTAAAATCTCAGCAGTAAAATCCCGTCCGAAAATTACTACTCGATAGACATAAAATTACTGCCCCGTTTTTTTCCTTCGTTGGTTCCGTGGCTGGCTCGGTCTGGCGCGTTTCGGCCGGAGCGCAGATTAACTTAATCTGCACTCTCGCGCATATTAACGCTACCGTGTATATATATATATATATATATATAAGCTCCTTCATTTGCGTAGCACTTTTCACACCGTACGTACGTTCCTTGTTTGTTGGCAGCAGCATTTCCGCCCTGTATTCAGCGTTAGTTGGTTACGCAAATCCAAACGTGTGTACTGATCCTACACAAAGTACAAAACCGTGCAATTGAATATTTGACTCTAGCTATCTAATCTGGCGGCAAACGAGTCGTTGGTGATCTAAAGTCTCAACTCTCATCAATTCGCATGCATCAACAAGAGCTATCTAATCTAGCGACAGAACTTGCATTTTTGTATCAGTAAACAAGTTTAGAGGGTTGCTGAAAACGAGCGCTAGCTGTATGGTGCAGGCTATAATTAAGTACGGTACCGTGCAGCTAGCTGAAGAGTTGACTCTAGCATTAGCCCGGCCCGTACACACGCTAACATGCATGCAAGAGTACGGCACCGGTTGCTATGTACTACTATATGTTTATATACTCTGGCTGCATCGTCATCGATCGATCAGCTGTAGTCTGAAGTCTCTTTTTTAAGACAAATGATTCATTCATCTAAGAAAATACTAAGTCATATAGATTTGGAGGCTTTCAAGGTAATTACGATCAGAAAGAGAAAAACTTAAATTTTGGAGTACATCACAAGATGTAGTATAAAAAGAGCACAACGAAAGAATCCGGATACATATGTTCTCTCATTGTGGCAGCTCTAGTTAAAGCATCTGCTATGCTGCTTTTGTCTCTTGGATAGCTTGAAGTAAGGAGCTCTTTGATCTTCATAGGACAAGGAGCTAGCTCTTTGATCTTCATAGGACGCATGGTTCAATGCGGAGCTGCGATTGGATCCGGAGAGAACACTGACTGTCCAAGTTGCTAGCTAGCTGTAGTCTAAAGTCAAAGAGAGGGCCAGCTAGCGTCGACAGCAAGTGTGTATACTTTTCTTATTAATTGCATAAGCGTACATGCATGCAGTGTGCCGATCACTTTCTCCAATTAATCAGATCGTATATATCTGTCTCTCGCCGTACCAACTACCGGACAAGTTCTTTCTTCTTTTCTTTCGCGAAGGAAACAGCGAGACTTATTCCTCAGAAACAAGGTTACAATCAGCTAACATGAGCTCAGAAATGCAATCCGGATAGTTGTCCAACCAGCAGGCAGTGCAACCCCCAATTCTACTGTAATTAGCTAAATAATCCGCAACCTTATTTTGATCCCTGGAAACTTTGAGGACAGTAAACTCGCGATGCACCAGGAGATGTTTAATCTCAGCCATAAGACATCCATACCTTGATTTGTCCAGAGAGCCATCCTGCAAAGCACGCAACGCCAGCTGACAGTCAGACTGAATCACGATCGGGGCAGCAGACCATTGGAGAGAGAGGGCGACTCCCTCCACGATGGCATGAAGTTCTGCTTCCAAAGCCTCATTACAGTGAAACAGTGAGCGGTACGCAACGAACACGACACTGCCATCCGCATCTACAAAAGAGCCGTCGACCGAGAGAGCAAGCCATCCTTGCAGCGGCCTCGGCCACGGCAAAGGCAGCACCGGAGCGCACCTGGGACTAGTCATAGACTCATAGGACACCGCAATGCCGCACCTTTCCTATACCAGACAAGTTCTTTCGATCGAGGACAAGGACTAGTGTTAGTGCTCTAGCTAGCTTGGTCGCAGCATATATAGCAGAAACCCCCATACTATATAAGATCTGACATGAGCTGTGTAAAAAAAAATTATATGATAATAATTTTATATACATCAGTCATATTTTTTGAGTAAAATTTATATGTATATCTCTCACTTCAGAGTCTATATATGTGGATTTTTTAGAACTTCTAAATATGATTTTATCATTTCATAAACCGGTTAAAAGGTAAAGTACTCACAATTCAAATAATCTAGGAGGTTAAGTGAGTCTAGAAATAATTTACAAAAACAAAATGAGCAATAATTTAAGAGAGAAAAGTGGCCTTTTTTCCTAAAATTAAAGACATCTGAGAGTTAGCTTCTGTGTCGAATGAAGAAAAACAGAAACGCTAGACGCAAGCCCTCTAGAAATGCGTAGTTGCAACATTGGCAAAACTCTTCATCTTCCATCTATTCGGTAACTAACACCCGGTGAATCTGGCCCAAAGGCCATCAAGTAGTACATCAAAATACAAGTAGGAACACACATAAATACAATAAAATGAAGAATAGTGACAATGAACTTCCTTTTTATTAATCTTTATTACAACTGATGATCCAAAGGGGTCTGGATAAGTGCCCACAAAGTCATGTGGTGGGGCAAGCCAACTCCTTCTAGTGGGTTGCCCTACATCTTTTGGGGCATGTACGTATGTATATACACGCAGCTAAAAAAACTCGAGCTTATACGTGTTGAGGCGTGTTGTTGGGCGGCGTGTCAACTGCGGCAAGTACTGCGTTGCGCCTTCCACGCTCTGAGCGGCAGTTCTCGGCGAATTTGAGGCCGGCGGTGTGGAGTTCCTTGCTCCTCTCCTCCTCTGTCCACTCAGAGGCGTAATAGTCCTCCTCAGTGGCGGTGGCGCTAGGCGACAAGAGCATGGAACCCCACTGTGGGAAGTGCACGAGCACCACGGGGAGCGTGCAGACCATGGCCATGATGCCCATGTACTCTATCCCTCTTCCCGTGGAGTACTGCGATGACGTGAAAAAGAGAAACTGTGTGAGCCCGCCGCCGACATTGCCGCCAGCGCCGCTCATGCCGGAGATGAGGCCGAGGGACCGTCGGGAAACGAAGGGGATTACACCGTACACAGCGCCACAGGCGGCCTGGACGCAGATGGAAAAGAGGACCATGGCAGTGATGGAGGTAGGGAGTGTGGAAGCACGGCCAAGCCAAAAGCAGAAGGCACCACCAGCGGTCTGGAGGATCCAGATATTCCAGAGGCGAGCGCGCATGCCGAAGTAGCGGGCGGCAAGGTCAGAGAGGTAGCCGCCCATAGGACGGGCGAAGATGTTGGCCATGCCGAAGCAGGCGGCAATGGTGCCAGCGGCACGGAGGTCGAGGTGGAAGTGGTCGTAGTAGTACTCAGCGATGATGTTGTTGGTGGTGAGCTCGACGCCCATGCAGTAGCCGTAGATGAAGACGAAGACCCAGGTGCGGTAGTTGGTGACGGCACCCCGGAGGACCTTAGAGAACTTGTCCTTGTTCATGTCGCCCTTCTTCTGGAGGCTCCCGAGGTTGCCGTCAGGGAGGTCCTGCCCCATGGTGAGCACGAGTAAGCCCATCACCACCAGCATCAATCCTGGCACGAAGTAGGCAATGCGCCACGCTGTGAAAGGCGTTGCACCACACTTTTCGATGGCGTCGAAGACGAGCGGCATGATGAGCTGCGTGGCGCCGCCGCCCATATCCCCCCATCCCGCCGTCAGGCCACCCACCGTCCCAATGATCTTACTGTTGAACATGGTACTCACCCAGTACTGACACGACACGAAGGTAGCGAGTGAGATACCAATGAGGAAACGGATAGTGATGTAGCCAGCGGCACCATCGATGATGGCCATGCAGAAGACGGCAGGGGCGGAAAGCATGACGAGGAAGGCGCAGCCGTAGCGTGGGCCGAGGAGGTCGCAGATGGCGCCCATGGCCAGCCTAGAGAAGATGGCGCCAGAGACTGAGGCGACCCCGGCGTTGCCGATGTCGGCCTTGGTGAGGTTGAGGTTGTCGCGGATGACAGGAATGAGTGGTGCAGCGGCGAAGGTGGAGACGACACAGGAGAAGAAGGACATCCACCCGAGGTGGAAGGCACGCATGTGTGGGTCGGTGAAGGAGAAGATTCTGATGGACTTGGCCTTGTGCTCGGAGTCCACTGGCAGCGAGAACTTGCTCGCCGCTGCATCGCCCGGCGCGCTGACCTCCATCACCTCCATGTCCTCTTCCCTTGAGGAATTCTTCCTCTTCTCTTGCTTCTTGGAGCTCTGCTGCAGTGTCGACTAAGAGCAGGTAAGGAAGATCTCGAGCTTGCAATGGTTGGGTTTGTGCTCAGAGACTACCAGGAGATCTGTATTTATAGCGTGCAGGGAGCGCTTCAGTTCGGGATATTCGTTGAAGATTCCTTTTTCACGTTTCAGCATTTCGTTCATATTTTAATGTATAGCATATATAGTTATATGTTTGACGCTCTTCTGTTTCTTAATTAACAGGCTCTAACTTATAGATTAGACGAGGATCGTACATCTGTCCTGTTGAACTTATCAGGGCTGCCAAACTACTTATATGATAAGCTATGTATGATCCTTTGAGATTATTAAGTGCATTGCATGCATTAATTGTTGCAAGTACAAGAGACCATGCTAAGAGTTGATGCTGTATGAGTTTATTCGATCTGGCTGCAAAACCAGGTTGCAATATTCCAAACGTACTCCTGCACTAAGCACAGGAAACCATACAAATTAAGAGTTGGGTCAAGCTGCAGGGCTTAGCTGTAGTCTGCAGGGTTACTGCGTGAATAATTACTTCTCACTCCACATATATTTGGCCCCTAAAAGCTAGATATATAGTACTATTTTGATGCCGCTAATTACTTCGGTGCTAAGGGATGAGTTAAGGTATTAACGCACCAAATACTTTTAGGTTAGACGGAATTAGACTAAATTAACCCACTAAAATAATCAAATAACTTAATTCAATACAATCAACTCTCTTAAATTCATTTTTGACTGCTAACTCTTTAATCTAGCAAAAAGTAATTTGAGTTAATTGAATTAGTCGACAAATATAAAATTAGGATTAAACTAACCTGTCCAAATTAATATTATATAGTCTATTTAATTTAATCTCGAACCAAACGCAGGTGCGAGAGAGATGATCGAGCTCCATTAATTGCACGGCACTGTTCATGCCGTTCCTTGTTAATTTGTTGGCAGCATTAGCTAGCTCCACTTCCCTCTATTCGTGTTATTTGGTTACACGCAACGTGCCTCTCTCTCTCTCTCTCTCTCTCTCTCTCTCTCTCTCTCTCTCGCTTGTATAAGTGCAAAGAGTTGACTCTGCACAACTTACACATGCAAGAGCTAGCACGGTGCGGTTTTGGTTGCTATGCGGTACTGTATTCACGATGCATCATCACTAATCAATATTCAGGATGCATCATCACTAATCAATGTCTGAACTCCATTAATTAATTTGCATCAAGAGCTAGCTTGCGACTGGAAGTGCATTTAATTAGCTAGCTTTCTGTAAGGTATATATCTGCCTGTAGGTACAACACCGTGAAACAGTTCTTTTTTCTGAACCGACAAACTTTATTAAACAACGGCTAGATCATCCACCGTTACAGCCATAATGAAACCTAGAGGTCTATCATCGGTATAAACAGAATCAAACTAACGACATAGAACGCCTATATAGTTAGCCAATTCATGCTATAAATATGACATCGAGAATGAATTTGTATTTATTGGGTTTAATCCACATCGGTTGTTGAAAGAGATAGAATAGGGTAGCCCCTCCTATCAAGTTAATTTTTTAAAGAAAGATGATTTAAAATCTTTTATAAATCTGTATTGTTCAATCATCGGCGGACCTGCACGTTGGCTGTGGTGTCAAGCGACATCACAGCATTTTGGTGAAAAAATCTATCATAGCTATGGATACACAGTATTGACCCCACAACTCTTTGCTCCTGACCTCACAGAGTTTTTTTTTGTGAAGGTTGACCTTACAGAGTCTGAATCCTGGCTCCGCCACTGTGTTCAATGCGAGATTTAGATTGGATCTAAAGGCGGTATTGAAGATCTCGATGGAGATTAGGGATGCTCGTTGACGTGCGTACAAAGTCCGGTCAAAAGGCTTGAAGCGCGTGAGATATCGAGAATGCTTGTCAACATATATACAAAGTCTGATCAAGGAGCTTGAAGCACATGAAACGAGGACGGTAATATGCACATGAGATTCGGAGAAGCATGGAGCAAATCGTTCTAGGCGTGCATCTACAAGTCAATCGAATGGTGGCCCTCAAGGTGGCTTGCGGGCTTTAACATGCACTCCGCGACCGGCTAATCTGGGCACACATTGCGTTGGTGAAGCTCTGCATGCAGGTCGTGGTAGCATCGGCCGCGTACGCGCGAAGACAGGCGCGTGGTGTTGCCCGTTGCCTCGCGCCCGCTCCGGCGTTGCTCATCCCGGCGCTTGTCCTAGCACTTCAAAGATCCCCACGAGGATGCTTATTTCCTCGAGAGATCGAGACTGATGCAGCCCACACCGAACCCCTTGATCCTGATGCGTCCGCATGCCCACGGGACATTCTGCCTGCAGGTTCGTTGCCAGACGGAGACAATTCAGCTAGCACGGTGATCAGCGTGTAAGCAAAACAATGCGTCGGATCGTGTTGACTTCGGTACAGTACTAGTACATTATTCTCTTTTCGGTTAGCATGATTGATCTGTTTGAGCGGTTGTGTATGGGCGTATCGAACTGCAAGCATTAGTACTTGTCTTGACCTTTGCATGATTTTATCGGCTACGGCATCTGAGGCTGGAGCATAGATTACACGAAAGCGAGTAGAGAAATTGGCCAGAACCAAACTTAGTTTCGGTGGTTAGCAGAGGTAGTTGTATCTTTGTTCAATAGAGATCAAACTCCAGATTTAACGTCTTGTATGTCTTACTAAGATGGATTATTCTTTTAGTGATAGACGATGTACCTGTCAATAACAAAGTACCTGTGATGATTTCGTTAATTTTCAAACTCCACGACCGTATCCTTTGCCCAACTACATACATTCTGTCTTGCCAGTGGTTTTTTGAAATGTCTTTAGTATTTCTTTATCGATTAGCTATGTCCAACTTATGTTATCCAGTTATTCGTGTATCGATCATAACTTATGTTATCCAACTATTCGTGTATCGACTATAACGTATGCTATCCAACTATTTGTGTATTGACTGTAACAAATATGTCGTGTGAATTATTTCTGTTTCGATTAATCAGCAGTCTTGTTGTCTGATTTTGCCTCTTTTCCTGTTTTTACTCCTGAATGGCACTGCTTTATTCTGTAGCATAATACTTGTCTCAAACGATTCATTCATTCTTTTACAACTAAAATCAGATGGGTATGGTCTGCTGGGAAGCTGAGGTGCAGCAACATGCTCTCTGCTTTTCGCTGAAACCCACCCCTTTTAGAAACATTTGTACCTTGCCTGTCTATGTTGGATTTCGCTCAAGGACCAAGCACACAAGATTTCTTTTGGATCTCGTACACTCGGCCTAAGTTTTTTCTCTTTATTATTCTCTCATGTTCTGTAGATACAAAACACCGTACATGTGTATATATACACGATCCAAGAACTTAACTAGCTATCCGACTCAAACGTGACAGCCTTGCAATCTTGCAGCGACTAACTCGTATATGTATATGACTTCGGAAACTTTCCAAATTAACCGCCGGGACAATATCCCGATTGTTTGGATAATTTCCAACAATCTTCTTTTAATTCAAACTTGCCGTCTCTTCGACTCGACTTAACCCATGATCCGGACTACTGGTTACGCAGCCGCATCTAGCATGATACATGCAGGCTAAACGCACTGTTAGCCCCATACAGTCTCACGGAGAGACTCACCTACACTGGCCCTCATCCCACTATATGTAAAGCTCGATCTTCATCGACACAAACACAGACGATCCTGACTCGACTCACATGTGCACACACTGGTCACATCTCAGTGTTGTACACTTGCAAACTCAATAAAAAAAACACTAAGACACGACCGTTAACCTTGTTACTACAACATCACCGTCAGAATAGCGTCGGTTCATCATCAACATCCACCAGTGTGAGATGTCCCTCCGCCCTCTTCTTCTTTGGTTTACGACACTCTCGTGAGTAGTGCCCATACTGCTGACAATTATAGCAACGAATCGTGGATTTGTCACAGCGATTGCCACGCTCTTTCGCTATTCACTATAATCTTGTCAATAGAAATGCTCTTCATCTTTGTCGCTGTTGACCTCATCCACTATCATTGTTTTGAGATTAACAAATTGCTCTATACTAGATGCAATGTGGAGAACCTTTGAGGGGACAACTCAAAGGGATTTCTTGACGGCGTTTGTTTCCTTGAACTACTCGTCAATCGCTCATATGCCGTTGGTGATGGTCGTCAGCTTGAGTGTGAAATCATCAACTGATTCTGACTCCTTCATCTGTAATTTCTCAAACTCGGATTTGAGGGTTTGCACCTTCGCCTCCATGATGCGATCGTCTCCCAGGTGTATCGTCTTCAATGCTTCCCGCGCCTCCATAGCTATCTATTTTTCGGTGACCATGACGAGCTTGTCTTCAGGGATGCTTTGTAGATGGTTGGCAGTGCCATCTGATCTTTCTTCTCATCGATGACCTTGCTTAAATCATTCGGTTCCACTGTGTCTCAAATTTCTTGTGCACGCATCATGACCTCATCTTGATTGTCCATATTGAGTAGTTGCTTTTTTTCAAAATCGAATAAAGGAAAGGTACGCTTCCCTCCTTCACAGCCATCTTCTCAGTTGTTGCTTTCACCAACACCTTCACCACGTAGGCCTCCACCCGACGATCTTGAATAAGGCTCTAATACCAAATGTCGGATTTCACTCAAGGATTAAGCACACAAGATTTCTTTTGGAGCTCGGTTGCCACCCCCAGCCTAAGCCTTTTCTCTTTATCACTCTCTCACGTTCTGTAGATACAAAGCACCGTATATGTGTATATATACATGATCCAAGGACTTAGCTAGCTATCCGACTCGAACACGGCAGCCTTGCAATCTTGTAGCGACCAACTCGATCGTATACATATATGACTTGAAAACTTTTCAAGTTAATGACCCAGACTATATCCCGATTGTTTGGATTATTCCCAACAGTCCGTCGATTTTTAGTGGTTTTATGTCATCAGTGTAGGCAGGCATGTCAACTTGTTCATCAACTACACAGTCAGTCTGGTTTCACTTGTCCTGCCTGTGCATATTTGCGAAGGAAGAAAAAATGACCGAGCATGACACTTGTCCGGGAACCAATCAAGCTGCTTTCTGTGACTAAATAAAAGCTTGAAGCCACATTTTGTTTTCATCACGCATGGTAGATTTTTTCAGTTGCGTAAGTACAAGTGATGGCGACATCAGCTGCGCTCTAGGCAGCGCGCTTTGCTGCTGAGCTGGATTAGCAACAAGGAAGGCGGCTGGATGCAGCAGCCATACTTGCAGCCGTAGAACCGTACGAAAAGAGTTGACTCTGCAGGGCTAGCTGCATATACATCAGCACAGGCTAGCTTACGCATGCATGCAAGAGTACGGACAACGATGGTTGCGCCGTCATCAGTAAACTAATGTATGAGCTCCACCCGTTAGCTGGCATCGAGATCTATGTAGCGATCGACAGGAAGTGTATTTTGTTTCAGGTTTATAGTAAACAAGTTTAGAGGAGTCATTGACCAAAATGTTAAAGCAGTAGCTAGCGTGCTCCTACTAGCTAGCTGGCTAGCAGGTTCGGTGAAAACTAGCCTAGCCTAGCTGTAAGGTGACTAGCTAGAAGTTTGACTGCATGTTTTATTTCAGTAGTTCACCATGATTTACCGGACAATACAAGTTCTCCGAGGACGTACAAGGACGAGAAATAAGCTGGCCATGCCAAGCCAAGACTGTTTGTATAGGGTTATGTGTTGGACTCGAATAAGTTGTAAAATTATAATAGGATATTACAAGATATATGGATAGGATAAAAATAGAGTCTGAGTTGAACTCGTGTACCCTGAGCCGCCAATATAAGGAGAGGAGGCACCATATGTTGTAATCCAGATCGTAGAGAGTTTTCAGCAGGGGGCCGTCAAACCGGCCCTAGGAGGCGGTCAAACCGGTGATACTCGGATTCTTCGAGAACTGGAAGATGGCTTGGGGACGAAGCCGTTGCGAAGGGGACGATCTAACCGGCAGCTCCTGCAAGCGTCGACGATGTCTGGATATTGAATAATATCATGGAAGGAGCGCCCACAGTCGGCTCCTGAGGTGTAGATTTTGGTTGAACCTTGTCAATGAACATCAGTGTCATCTTCTTCTTGCATGCAATCTCGATAGATCTTACGTTGCGCGACCTTGGTATTGTGATTAGTGAAACCAAACGGACATGGTATTAGTCGTGGAAGTTAGCAATGGCATGACGTCATGGAGGCTAATTTCATAAAAGTGATATCAGAGTCTAGGTGTACAGATACAGATCTCAGAGACTTCATGGTTACCGGTCATGGTTGGCAAGTTAGAACACTAGTTTACGTGGGCCTGAATATGACCAAGATCATGGTTGGCGGGTTAGAATGCTGGTGTTAGCAAGACCGGATATGACCGATATGTGAGGAACAGATTCGTTAGGTTTAGTTCTATATCAGTTGTGGGAGGAAACAAAGTACGACTTATAAGGTTGAAGGTAGTCTCTCCTATTAGGTTAGTCTTTTAAGGAGAGATAATTTAAAATCTTTTATAAATATGTGTTATTTTGTGATTAGCCCTGGGCGTAACAAAGACTGAAAAGCTGGTGTTTAACGTGCGTGTTCAGGATTACAGTATTTCGTTCATGTAGCTTCGGTTTCTTAATTAATAGCGCGCGGCTGAGATCATAGGGAGATATATGATCCGTCCCGTTGATCGAGCTTATATATCTGGGTTGCCAAAACTACTTATACGATAAGCTGCAGAGATGATTGAGATCATTAACTGCATTAATTGCATGTACAAGTGTGTTGCAATCCAAACGTACTCCTACCTACTAAACCGTGCAATCGAAGAGTTCACTCTGCAAAAACATTAGCCCCGGCCGGCCTTGCACATGCATGCATGCAAGAGAGTTCGTACTGTGGTTGCCGTATATTCCGGCTGCATCATCGTCTAGCAGCAATCTCTAATGTCTGAACTCCATTAGTTAATGGCATCAACACCTAGCGATAGCAAGTGTATTTTGTTGCCGGTTTATTGCTATACAAGTTTAGAGTGTGTACGTTCATATGTTGACCAAATGTACGAGGTGCTAAGGTTCGTGAAATTGAAAACGAGAGCTGTACGCTGGCTATAAGGACAAACCGCTGTACCGTACGAAGAGAGTTGACTCTGCAGGGCTAGCTGCATATACATCGGCACAGGCTAGCTTACACATGCACGCAAGAGTACGGACAACGGTGGTTGCGTCGTCATCAGTAAACTAATGTATGAGCTCCATCCGTTAGTTGGCAACTTGGCATCGAGGTCTATGTAGCGATCGACAGGAAGTGTATTTTGTTTCAGGTTTATATAAATTAAGAAACAACTTTACAGGAGTATCATTGACCAAAATGTTAAAGCAGCAGCGTGCTCCTACTAGTTAGCTGGCTAGCAGGTTCGGTGAAAACTAGCCTAGCTTAGCTGTAAGGTGGCTAGCTAGAAGTTTGACTGCAAGTTTTATTTCAGTAGTTCACCATGATTTACCGGACAATACAAGTTCTCTGAGGGCGTACAAGGACAAGAAATAAGCTAGCCATGCCAAGCCAAGACTGTTAATTTGTTGTCTTTCTCGAACACAGACTGTTCATAGTCGCTAATTAACTAGCGCATGAGCAGGCAGCTAATGCATGCAGCTGTGTAAGCACGGAGTCATGGATAACGTCTTGTAAGTATATTAATGTATTGCATACTTGTCGAGTGTAGTACGTGTTAATTCCGTGTGTATATAGTGAGTACGTACGCTTGACATATATAGATATATATATCGTGCATGGCGTGAGAGATCGAGTTGCCGGACTGTTTGTTTGACCCGTCTGCATGCATTGATGCAGATCGAGTTAGCTTCTGAGAATATATAAAAAAGAAACAGAAAATTGAGACGCAAGCTCATGCGAAACTCTTTGATGATCGTCTTCCACCATGCATGTTGGAGTGTGTAGTAGTGATCCTCGTCGTCATTGATCCAATCCAACAGGCCGCCAGAGCGAGTTTAATTAGTACTTATTAGGTTTAATTATTTGATTCAAGTGCTGGAGCATCAATCGCGCGCACTCCCCAGTCGGATTAATATGAAAATTAGCAAAATCTCGCTGGACCGAGATCACAGCCCTTGGATATGATGCACCTGGTGATTCGAGCGCCGGCCGGATTCACCTCCATTCCAATAAGCTTTGTCTTCTTCACTGCAACGTACGTCTTCTCCGGCGACGGCGACGACGACGGCTCTGTTGGATTAGTGCTAGGGTAATTTTGAAGTTACGTAGTGGTAACCAGTGGGTAAAAACGTACGAGCACTATAAGCTGGTTGTCTATAATTGCATGTGCGTAGTGTGATCAATGATATAAAACTAAAGCAAGTACGTACAAAACCGTACGAAGAGTTGACTCTGCAGAAACGTTAGCCCCTTGCAGATGCATGCAACTGTACGGTGGCTGCATCACCAGCGATCTCAAGTCTGACTCGATCCATTAATTAATTGGCATCAAGAACTATATACGGAGTATCTAGCTAGCTAGCGGCATTAGGTGCAACTGCACGGCCAGTTGAACTTATCAGGGCTGCCAGGCTACTTATTTATATGATCGATAAGCTATAATATGATCGATTGAGACTGTCGAGTGCGTATATTGCGTGCATTAATTGTTGGAGCTGATACAAGACCGTGCAAAGAGTTGACTCTGTACGCAAGGGGGTTTTATTCGATCGATCTGCCTGCAAAACCAGGTTGCAATGTTCGAAACGTTCCTACGCTAAAGTTAAAAAACCGTACGAATTAATTAAGAATTAACTGTAGCTGCAGCCTGTAGGGTCACACATGCAAGATGAATCCTTTATACTTTATAACTAAACAACTAGTCCTCACTAATTAACCTAATTTTCTTGGTCTATTGCGAGGCCACATCATCTCAATTGTTTGTAGCCGTGGGATACATCTCAACCGGTTTCAGATTGTCCCTTCCGAATTGTTCGGTACCGTGTGGGCCGTAGTGACGCTGAGCCCAATTCATCTACTCCTTGGGTTGAGTCTGGGTTATGGGCTCTTATGATTGTGCTTCTATGACCAATCTGGTAAGCAGACACCAATTAGTTTTGTTGGTCGATCACCATGGCATCTTCAGCGGCGACGACCGTCAGGCTTCTTTCTTCGCCATCAGGCCGGGTATCTTCAGCGGCGACGACGGTGTAGCTTCTGGATTCTGAAACCGTGGAGCCGCAGCTTAATTTGATCTTATTGGGAGCGCTTCATCTTCACAAACCGCCACGAGCAACCAAGGAGCAGGTAATGAAACTAAAGCTAAACGTACGACCAATGCCGGAGGCATTCGATCGGCATCAGCTAGCACACATTTCCCGCCATGGCAAATACCCTAGCACCACATGTGATCGCGCTTATCCTTTTGCTCTCTCTCTCTCTCTCTCAAGCCTCTGTTGGGCTATTCTGTCATTGCTCGCGTACACATGTGATGTTCAATTCAAGTATATGTTGCTTGGTTGAGTGTCGATCATAATGTGATGAAATTATATGTGTGACCACAAACGAATAGACGTTACTAATGCAATATTCTTCTTGCTGTAATTCGGGAGCAATTTACGTTGTAGGGATATTATGGTGACTGGTGAGGTTTTCCTTTTTTCCGTTCCAAAGTACTGCTATTTTATTGTCGAGGAGCTTAACTTGCCTTCCTAACCGGCAGCGCCGGAGGCATCTCTGCTTGCTGCTCTTTTTGATCCAGTCAACGTGGAAAACTTTTTAGTTCATGAACGTGAAAAAGGAACGTTTTGTTCTTGATTATTTCGTACATAAAATAAATAAAAAATTATTTATATAATATTTTTTATTTGAACATGAAAATTATCAGGCGGCAGGCGTCACGACCCTATTTTTGGAGCCGTGAGATATGCCCGCAATTGCCCAGGAGTTTCTCAATTGCGAACGGAGACCAGATATATCACCAACACAGCGTAAAAACATACAAACTTTATTACAGACGTGAAAGTATGCTTAGCAGCAGTTAAGTTTACAACGGACTGGGGCATCCGAGCCCAAAGTTTATATTACAATAAAAAAAACATATCCCACAGGCGCCTCGAGCGCAGATAAGACCTAAAACTCATGTTCATCTCCGTCAAAATAATCTTTGTCGTATGCGCCTTCTTCATTTTCCTGTTCAGTTGTAATGGTTGGTGCAGTAATGAGTACGCGATGTATTCAGCAAGCCACGTTGGGAAATTATGCTACCAGCTACATGCTCTGGATTTCAAGGAGGGGTGTACGGTTTAATGTTAGGTGGATGCATAGTCCTAGTCTCCACCTTAGTGTTTAAATTCTCATCATTAAAAGATTTTATCTACAAATCATTGTTTTTAGCAATCCTGCCGGGTCAGTGTCAAATTCAACTAAACATCATCAATCTCTACCTGTGCCTGGTACTGAGAATCACCTCTAAACATAGCTTCATTAACCGGAAGCACGGCGTATTCGAATACCTTTTATTCTAATTCTGCAAAGTGGCTCAGCTTTACCCACATGATACCCATACCTCTTGATGTCACTGCAGTCATACACACGCCCATCAGTGTGTCGACAGAGGTAGGTTAACGAGGCTTTTTATCTGCTCTATCTTTTGAAGTTTCTACCCAGGAACACTACGTCACTCGCTCTCCCGGGAGCCGACGAGCCAGTGTCAACTTCGTGATCCGGGAGTCGGTGAGTTCCAGTTGTGATTTTCCAATAAATGGCCTATCACCTCATTCGCTTCTGCGGGCCTTCCAGAGAAGTGAAACGACAAGCTAGTCTATAGTTGTTCAGCAGGTAGAGCAGATTTACTAGGCTAGGCTCGACAAGTCGAACATGTGGTTGAGCGGTTCTATGTTCATTACTAAGCACAAAGGTCTTGTCCTTAACTGCTCCAAGTAAGGCAATCCACCCGATTATCCTTACTCCACAGAAGGGGTATGGCTGCACAATCAATACATGAAGGGCCCCATCTTCTCTGTCCCCAACCGTCAGTAATTTCTCTTTTAAGAAAACAAATACTCCAAATTTAAGCTAAGGTTACTAGTATCCCTGGTTATTGTCTAGTCTAACCGCTAACGCCGGTGAAGGATACTGATATAATTTATTCTCATCCTAAGGTTATCAAGGTGAATATGGCTTACAAAAGTTAACTGGGCTGTGGGGTGGTAGGTGATAAGTACCCATTCATGTCATTCGAAGTTAACACATATGAAATTAACATACGAAAAATAATAGCTAAACTAGTATTACAGTAAATAGCATGGCATGTGGGTCCAACATGAACAAGAAGTGTGACTTGCCTACTGCACAAGGGTCTATCGGGTCGAAGTCTTCGGAAAGTCCTTCGCCTTCGGGATCCTTGTCCAACGTTGGATTGTCACTATCGTTTCCTAGTTGCAAAAAGATCCAAGCACACACAACATATATAAGTCCGGGCTCGACGAATGCGAGCTGGGAGCAAAATGTAAATTAATTTGAAAATCATACTAAAAATAGAGGTGGGGTATGAGGTCGGAGTCGGATGGTTGAAAGAATGAAAGAAGATATAGGATGCGGATCGGGGTGTCGGGAGGGTGTCGGAGTGTATAAGATTTGAGAGGGTTTTGTGGGTGTCGGTGTTAAAAAAGTGAGAATTTGGCGGAATAGAGTGGAAAATCGGAACCGTGTCGTCGAGACGATTGAAACGGTATATAATAGGGTTTTTAGGGTTTCCGGCCCGACGGGTCGGGCCCGGCTCGCAAAATAGTATAGAGCCCACTGGGCCATCAGGTTGGGCTGGATTTGGGTTAGGGTTTGGATTTGGGCCTGGACTTGGGCTTAGGGCTCAACAGAAAAGAAATTAAAATAAAATAAAATCTTAAATTAATTGGGCTCAATCTGTTTTGCTATTGGGCTATTGCTGGGCTACAAATGGGCTTCGGCCTGATAAACAAATGAAAACTAAAAGAAAAAGAAATTAAAAAGAAAAAGGGTAAAAAGGCTGGGCCGGCTTGTTATACTCGGAACCGGCCCGAGAGGAAAGATGGGCCGGCCTGTGGGAAAAGGGGTGGCGGCCCAGGGGGAAAAAGGTCGTGGCCTGGGGAGGAGAGGCCGGGGCGTCGGCGGGTGGAGAGGGGAAACAGGGGAGGGCGGTGGCCGCCGGCGACGAGCCCCAAATTCGTCGCCGGTGAGGCTCGCCGGAACAAATTGATGACCCGGGGAGGGGCTTCAGTAGACGGTGGTTTCATTTTTGGAAAGAAATGGGGTGGTTTCGTGGAAGAAAGGTTCGTCAACGGTGAGGTGCAGCTCGGTTACCTCGCCGGAGGCGGAGGCGATGACGGCGAGCTCGCCGATGCTCGGAGGGGAGGATAGGAAGCTCGGGAAGAAGAAAAGGTTGCTCTGGCGTGTGAGGGGAAGCTCGGGGAGGAAGGGGAGTACTCGGGTGTTGG
Source organism: Stipa capillata (assembly GCA_019208055.1). Taxonomy (NCBI): domain Eukaryota; kingdom Viridiplantae; phylum Streptophyta; class Magnoliopsida; order Poales; family Poaceae; genus Stipa; species Stipa capillata. The sequence goes on from JAGXJF010004650.1 coordinate 78,448, forward strand.
GGAATGAGCTCGGAGTGAGGAAGGGTTTTGGGGAGAGGGAGGAAGGAGCTCGGGAACGAAGATCCCGTGGGGTTTTATAGCTGCGCGGGGGCGGTCGAAGAGCCTCGGATGGCGAGCGTGGCAGAGGGGCTCAGGCAGCGGGCTTGGCCGAGGGCGAGGTGGCGGGTGGAGCGGGGAGGAAGATGAGTGGCGGGAGCAATGCGGGGAGAAGAGCAGCGACGCGTGGAAAGTGGCCTCGGGAGCGAGATGAAGCAGAGGGTGAGTCCCGCGTGGCACCGGTGTTGAGCTGGGGCGGTGCGACGGGCGGCAGCGTCGGGCACAGGCGGCGGCAGGGCGCTTCTCCGGCGGGAAAACGTACTTGTCGTGCGTGGCGGCCTTGGACAGCAGCTCCAGGTCTGATCGATCGAGCTTAAAATTTTCTTCTCGGCCTGGACATATAACTGCAGTCCGAACGATGTTAACGAGGCAGCTTAATTGTGTGCATCCATGTGTTAGCGTAGAAGACAATGAGACTAGTTTACGAGATTCTGTGAGAGATCTGGGATCCGGCCGGTCTCCATCGTGGATCTTGAAATCTACGTAAGAATTTAACTTTTACATTGAACGATGAAGACAAACAACATGCCGCTATCACGTCCAGTGTCGATCATGTCGAGCTAAAACTATGTCTTGACTACCGATTACAGGATAATGAAAAATAAATTATCGATAATCTTCATTTATATACAGAACATACGCTTTAATTAGTAGCAGTATTTTTCATTTAAAGAAAATAAGATGTGATTTATCTATACTTAACTTAGCCTAATGTCAATTTATAATGTCGTCGCCATCGGGTTGAGTTTGTCTCATAAAACTCATCACGGGCCAACAACATCTCGTGAAATACTTGACTGAGAAGAACAAAACTAAAAAGTTTTGCTATAGAAAGAAAAAAAACACATAGCTAGATAAAGTAAGAATACTTCGAAAAATCAATAGGTCCCGACCCACTTAACACTGACGAGGACACCGGAGAAGAGGGGAGAGGCTGGAACGGACGAAGAGCCTGTTAACGTTAAACAGGAAGGAGCACCAAATAATCCAAGATTAATGCTTGTACAAGTTTGGTTTGGGTTGGCAAAACAATGCGTAAGTTAACTTCTGGGTCCGGTTCATAACACTCAGTGGGCCCAACTAATTTGGAAGTAGCTGTGACTTTGTTTCCTGTTGATTGCCCAATACGTATTGAATCATCTAATTCATTTTCTTTCTGGGCCAGGGTTTGACATGACATCCTACTCTCTGCGCCTGATTGGGCCCAATCACAATGTTACATGAGAAGAATCTGAAGGTTGCATGTGATGTGATCGCCTTGCTGTGGTGCAAAATATTCAGATTGGGAGCTCCTGACGCTACAGCTACAGCACCATCCTTCGGGAGATATCTGATCGTTGTCAGCTCCTGATTCTTTGGACGGTTCACACCAAATGAACACGGAAATTTTAAAGGAATGAAGAGAGTAGAGATAGAAAGATAGTGTATTGGACCTTTCAGAAAATAAGGTTTGAGGTCATGTTAGCTTTCCTATGGAATTGATCAAAGGCATAGAAATACGTTCCATAGGAATTTGAGAACTCTAATCCTATGATTCAAAGGGTTTTTGTAGACAATTTTCCTAAAGATTGAGATCCTTCAAAATTTCAATGAAAATCGTAGGATTCAAAGAGGCCATAATCAATAAATATACCACATTCCCTAAAGAAACTAAAACTACGGTTTCCTTCTCAAAAAAGTCAATTTAATTTCCTCATTTTGTATGGTTAGGATGGTGAGTAGACAAAGCAAGCATGTGTAGGTTGCGTTGCCTGACATTGCACCTACAAGATGACACATGCACCCATTCTGTTAGCCCACCTGAACTCACAATGGCATACTGCTATCTCGATCCCTCAAGCAACCGCCAATGGAGAAAACGGCTTCCCGTTTTGATGTATCTTAACGAATTTGGAGACACGATATTGTTAGCACTGATCTAATGAGACGCTGATGATGTTGCCAACGGAGAAAACAGCTGCTAATTCTGGAAATGAGGCGTTTCTTGCGGCCATGTTTAATCTAACAGAAATTCTGGCGCGTCCATGCATGCAGCTCAGCTAGAGGCTAGAGCTGGTGCAGCGTCGTGGTCGTCGTCGTCGCCGCTTATTTATGCATGGCGCGCGCTCGCCATTGATCTTCCTCTTTTATTCGGAGCTCGGAGCAGAAGTGTAGAGAGCTTGTGCAATGGAGAAGCTGCTGTCCTCGGCCACGTCGCCGCACAAGACGCTCCCGGAGCGGTTCGTGCTGCCGCCGGAGCAGCGCCCGCCTGCGTCCGCCACGCCCGTGTCGCTGTCCGTCATCGACCTCTCCCGCGGCCGCGACGACGTCCGCAGGGACGTCCTCCACGCCGGGAAGGAGCTGGGCTTCTTCCAGGTGATCAACCACGGCATGCCGGAGCGGACGATCAGGGCGATGGAGGCGGCGTGCGGGGACTTCTTCCGGCTGCCAGCGGCGGACAAGGCGGCCTTCTACTCTGAGAACGCGGAGCGGACCAACCGCCTCTTCTCCAACACCATGTACGAGACCGCCGGCAGCGGCAGCTACTGGCGCGACTGCCTCCGCCTCGCCTGCTACCCCGTCGACGGCCGCACCAGGGACAACTGGCCGGACAAGCCCCCCGAGCTCCGCCCCGCCCTCGAGGACTTCATCGTCCCCGCTCGCAGCGTCGGCATGGAGCTCCTCCGCCTCCTCTGCGAGGGCGTCGGACTCCGGCCGGACTACTTCGAGGGCGACCTCAGCGGCGGCGAGGTCATCATCGACGCCAACCACTACCCGCCGTGCCCGGACCCCAGCCTCACCGTCGTCCTGCCGCCACACTGCGACCGCAACCTCATCACGGTCCTGCTCCAGCCGGGCTACGTCTGCGGTCTCCAGGTCTCCTACGGCGGCGGCTGGATCGACGTCGAGCCCGTCCCAGGCGCGCTCGTCGTCAACTTCGGCCACCAGCTCGAGATCGCTACCAACGGGCTGCTCCGGAGCGTCGAGCACCGCGCCGTCGCCAACGCCGCCGTGGGGAGGACAACGGTCGCCGCCTTCATCATGCCCACCATGGACTGCGTCGTCGGACCAGCCAAGGAGCTCGTCGGTGACGGAAACCCGGCGAGGTACCGCAGCGTCGCGTTCCGCGACTTCATGCGCATCTACTAGACCGTCGGGGCGCGCAGGGAGAGCGTCGACAAGGCACTCAAGATCTCATCAAACCATCAACGCAACTGATACTGTTATCTATCTTAAAAGAAAAACTAATAACATATAAACATCTATGATGTCCGACTACTCCGACTTGGTCCCTCCAACCAAACACCACTTTCGATGTCCAACTTTGCCCCTCCAATCAAGCACTACTTTTCATGTCCAACTTTGTTCCTCTCTGACCTACCTTCGAGAGTCAACTTTATCTCTTCAACCAATCACTATTTTTTATGTCCGATTTTGTCCCTCCGACCTATCTTTGATAGCCGACTTTATCCAAACACTACCTTCAACATCCAGCTTGTCCCTCCCAACTAAACACTACTTTAACTTAAAGTTCAAGAAAAAAAGACATTACCTTAATTTGGTGAAATGCTACTGTAGTTACTTTCTAATGTGTGCTATAGGTGTAGTACAAAATGGATCAGCATTTCCAACAAAATCATCAGGTGCCAACTTGTCAGATATCATCCTCTTCGTCACCAGAATTTTTACTTCCACGCAGGATAGTCAGATTAATACAACGCAAACAAGTGCTGTTACTTTCTAATAACTTATGGAACACACAACATGGAATAATCTATCTATCCATTATTAAAACCGACTCATTTCATTTCATTGCTCCTTTGACATGAGAATGCATTCTCTAGTTGCACTACCTACCACATAACAAAAGACTAAGAGTTCCGCTTTACAGTAAATAAATACCAACATACAAGATGAATACTCCTAACCACATTTTCTCATGCCCACAAGTACAAAACAAAGTCCACACATGGTGGTGATGGTGACAGGATGGCATGCATGGGGATGAATTGGGTGCCACAGAGCCACAGGTAGGTCAATCGGGGATGCTAGAGAATGTACATCACAGATGGCTTGGCCGCCTTTTGCCACTATCGGTCCTCAGTCTCTTGGCAGGCTTGGCCCAGTGGATGTCTCCAATGCCGGGCGACGAACTTCCCCCACGATCAGAATGCACACCCCATCCAGGCATGGACTGCTGAGATGGGTGAGGATCCCTCTGGAACGGCGTCCTGGCACCTCGGGGTGAGGGCACTGGGCCCATCCGCCCAGGGTTGGTTGGGGAGAGTGGTCCAACCCGGCCTGAACTGGATGGAGACCCGATGCTGGTCCTCGCCCGATCTTGTCTCTTCTTCTTGACTATGAACAAATCACTAGGGTGTGGCAACAGCCCTGCATTATCAAGGAGCTGATCCCTGCTACCTGATCCAGAATGCCTCGAGTCCCTTTCAGATTTGACCCGGCTAGGAACCTCACCAACTGATGCATGCTGATTATGCTTGCCACTGCCAGAACCATGCTGCTCAGCTTCAGCTTCAGTGGTGCTAGAACGGCGCTTATGGCCCGAAGCCGAGTGCTTCATTGATGGAGCAGCATTGCTGCCTGCACCTCCAGGATTTGAAAACGACATCGCATTCTTAGCCTCTCTGAAGTCTGAGTCTGGGAAGGCAATCTTCATTATATTGAAAAACAAGTTATGGAGAGTCTCAGCTTCTAGTCGGACCTGTATTATGATGGAGCAAATTAAGATTCTCTTACACAAGTACACACATCAGAAATTACAGAACTAAGATTCTGTTTGGCAGTATGAATTTACATAATTACAGCTAGCAGAAATATGTGGTGGCAGCTTATTGTAGCATTGCCTCAACATGAGTTTTTGAGTAATGGAAAGGCCAACAGCAGCAGTCCAACTAGTAAGATGGAAGGAGGAGGCCATGGTGCCAGTATTGGACTCTGACCAAACAAAACTTCCATTGATCCACGTCTAAAATTGCCCGGCCTGAAATGGCTTTGTGGTGGCTTTTTACAAGTAATTCTAATATACTGCTTACGGTCAGATATACTAACTAACTGGCAACAGTATAGCACAGCTATGCAAAAGAGGTCCTTAATATACGTACTCCATTCATTTGATCCAAATTTCGATAGACAAGGACACAAGCACCTGCGATCCACTTAAAAATGCATTATTAACATTTCACACCATGTGACAACAGCAACGAATTGAGACTTCCAAAAGTTGCCTCTAACTCCACTGCTTTTGATGGTTATTTACATGTCGGTTTGAGTAAATCAATTATGATCACATCCAAACCCTTCATATTCATACATAACGTGCAGTTAGTGTTTATGAATCTCAAAGTTCAAAATGCGGTTTTCACGCCTTCGTGGTGAGGACCGAAAAGACCTATAGCTATGGAGATATTGTTAGCTATTTGCTAAAACTGTGGTTTTTGCGCCTTCAGGTCGAGGACCCTAAAAAGCCATGGAGTAGCTATAGCGAAGCTACCGCTAGCAATTTAGAACCTTGATGAATCTACATCAGAGTGCTTATTGTAGACACATCATGTATCAGGTAAATAATTAGCTCTTATGAAATAAAAGGCATGACTTTTGACCGCTTTTGACACATGGGGCACGTTTCAGGAGCACCATAAGTGCATAGCGCTTAAAAGATTATATAATATAGATAGACAAAGACAAAAAGAGGTCCTGTATAATGCTACAAAGCTTACCTCATGTCTGTAGCTGAAATGCTGAACCACACTTTTTAACATCTGCTGCATGTCCGCTATGAACTCAGTTACACCACCATACTCGAAGCCATCAACTCGGAGTTCAATTTTCTGTAGGTCAAGGGTGCTGGAAGCCACACCTTTGAATGAGGAATTTTCATTCCTTCGCCACCAAGAAGCTATATTGGGTATGATTTGGTGACCCTCTTTGTCAATCCTCCTCCAAAGCTTGCTTATTACATTCTTGCACTGCAGGGATTGAAGATGAGAAAAATTATAACCCAGCAATCAAGAGCTAATTTCTAAGAAGCCAAACAACTGAGCAAAACCAAATGCCAAAAGAAGCAATCATAAGTTCCAGATAACACAATATCATTAAGCTCTCAAAAAAAAATCATTAAGCTCTCGTGATAAATGTCATATGTACAAACTAGAGCATTACGGCTAATTTCTTATCTTCAAACATCACAGCTATCTGAATATTAACAAACAGGTAACAGTCATGAAATACCTGCATGTGACCTACGCCATTACAATTGTAGAACACTTACTGCAAAAGTGCCACATGAACCTAAAGGCACACCCGGTTTCTCTTGGTAACCCAATCAACTGTTTATCTTAGCATTGCCTAGCAAGACAATGTGTTCAGAGACCTCCAAAACTCGTAAGGACAATGTTTGTTTCTATACTATGTTATCATGATGTTGTTCACCAAATAGTTCCACATAAACATAATGCAAGACATCAAGCAATTATCGTACGCATGCTTTCAAGGAAAAAGAACTAAACAACTACCCCTTGCTTCGAGCACTGGGCACGACATCCCAACATGGCCTAAAACCATGTTTCCTAAGATGATGCTTTCAGACAATAAACCAAAGTAAATTCTACAAAGATTCCCCACAGAAGTTCTCCTGATTGTCCATGATCCTTCTAAAGAAGAGGCAATATGCAGTTGTAACACAGCAAAACAGAATGAACATACAGAGAACTGAAGTTCTAACCTTTCTTTGCATACTGTCAGACATCTTTGCACCACCGAAATCTGGACCAGCAGATTCGATGACCTTGTTGCTCCAATTTTCTTTGGAGTGTTCAGCAGATCCCTCGCCAGAACCAGACAAGTGAGTCGATTTCCCCGCCTTAGAAGCAGGAGAGGCCTTTCTAGATGGCATGTTACGCTTCTGTTTCACTATTGGATGAATTGTGTCTTGCTGCCTGGAATTAGGATCAGCAAAAGTATGGGCATCTTGCTCAGACTTCAACTGTGAATCATAATTACCGTCTCCTTGGAATACAAGATGAGCACCACGTAGGGGGAAGGTACCATCTACACCAGATCTATCTTCCTGTTTTTCTGCATTAGGTCTTGGCCGAATACGGATACTCCGCTTGCGTTTTATTTTTGGTTGCAATACCTGTTCATCCTCACCTTCATCGCGTTCATGGTTCCAGCTGCCTGATTGCTGTAGATCCATATGTGAGTCCCCGGATAATGCAATCTCTCCTTCCTCTAAGTCATCTGGCTGTAAATCATCAGTGAAGAGAATGGTTGTACAGTCAAGCTCTACGTGCAGAAATTCAAGAGAGAAAAAGAAAAAAGAGAGAAATAGGTGTCAGGTCTCAGACATACAGCTCTTTTTGAAAAAGTGCCTGGGCGAGCATCTAATGCAGATAAAGACCGCAGCTTTTTCGAAGACGAGGAAGGGGCAGGTGGTGGTAATCTCCGGCTTCCAGATGAAGATCCTGTAGAACCAGCTTCTTCAGACTTGTGAGCTTTTCCGCTCCCCATTCCATGTTGAAAATCGTACCCATCATCATTGATAGGCTCTTCTTCCTCTGATTGATCCTTGTTATCAGGTATTGAATCATCATTGTCCTCTTCATCTTCGTATTCTCCTGTCTCACCTTCTTCAGGGAGAGATGAGGTATTCCTCTCTTCAGAATCTTCATCGGATTCCTCGTCATCTTCATCATCGAACTCCCTGTAGATGGAGTACTTACCAGACCCCGTTGGTCGCCCCCTTCTTTTCTCGAGTTTTTCACTAGCGTCAGGAACACTGCCACCAGATGCCATATTTCTCGATGGCTTTTTGCTTAAGCTTGCCACAACATTATCAAGCTCTGTAGTGTTAACACGGAGCCACTTTGGAACCTGATTATGTTTCATCATATCTCCTGTCCAATCGAATTCTTCATCCATCTGATCAAAGAGCTCAACTTCATCTTCCGTGCGAGCAATCATACGATTAACTTCCTGTAAGGAAGGAACATCATGAAGAGTTTCTTGATACCTCTCTTCATCATGCAGTAGTGTCTCCAAAGTCATACGCCTTTCCTCATGGGTCGTTCTTTGATCAAAACGACCAGCATTAATGACTTCATCTGCCATATCAATTTTGTACTGTTGGATATTGTTGCGGATGAGACTTTCAATCGAACCCATGTATCTGTCCTTTCCAGCAAGATCGTCCTCCAAATCTCCACTTCCTCCATTCCTCAACTCATCTTCTTTCTGATAACTTGAGATGTTATCAACAACAGCCTCCATGTAAATAACCTTTACCTCCCTAGTTTGTCCTATACGATGGGCCCTAGCAACTGCTTGTTCTTCATTTTGTGGATTCGGATCAGGGTCATAAATTACAACAGTGTCTGCACTCTGAAGATTCAGACCTCTGCCAGCAGCACGAATACTAAGCAAGAATATAAAACAATCAGAACCAGGCCTATTGAAGTCAACAATTGCTGATTCACGGTCCTCCAAGCTAGTTGTTCCATCGATTCGCCTGTACACAAGTTGTCTCCATTGCAAATAGTCCTCCAGGATGTCAAGAAGTTTTGTCATAGTGCTAAAGAGGAGTACACGGTGACCAGATCTATGAAGCTTAATTAGAATCCTATCAAGATTCCACAACTTCCCACAAGATCTGATAATAAAATCTTTCCCATAGTAATTCATAAAAGGATATGACAGCAAAGGATGGTTACAAACTTTCCTCAGCTCCATGCATTTGTTTTGGAGATTCTTATATGTTTTGGCCTGGTACATTGGATTCCTTTGAATACGTATTTTCTCATCTTCAGGATCAACCCTAATTGTGCCAGTGGATTTGATCCAATCATATATAGTGCCTTGAATGGCGGACATTTGCATCTCAAAACAATAGATTCCTGCAAATGACATGTCAAGTTAATAATGTTGTGAACTTGAAGAACAAAGTTACCAACAAGTAAGACATTAACTTCTACGCATTAGCGTCAAGTGACAAGGGCAAAAGATGGTACCTTCCGCGGAAGTGAGCCTTCCACATCTTCAACGCGCCTACGTAGCATAAAAGGTTCCAAAATTTGATGTAGCCTGTGAATGATAATCACTTTCTTCTCGGTCTCCAGCCAATCATCTTCTTCACTATGTGTAGGAGCATCCCTCTGAAAAGGCTTTGAGAACCAATCTTGAAATGCCTTGCGATTGTCAAACACTTCTGGTAGCAACAAATTCAGAAGGGACCAAAGCTCCTTGAGATCATTCTGAAATATTTGCACACAATATTAAATGACAACCTTAAACATTCTAAAATAAACAAAAGCATTGCTGATGTGGTAAAACAACTATACTGACAGAAATGAGAGAAGGAACTTGCAGGAACACAGAGGCTCTATCAACCTATCACAGCGTATCTATGGCTATACCACCATTAGTTGAATGATCGATGTATATTTATTGGGCTTACCTGTAGAGGAGTGCCAGTGAGAAGGAGACGCCGCTGGCAACGATAGCGATCAAGATCACGGGCCAAGACTGACTCTCTGTCCTTCATTCGTTGGGCTTCATCAATTATAATGTACTTCCAGTCAATTCTTGAAAGCTTGGAACGGTCAAACATAACAAATTCATATGTTGTTACAAGAACATTAAATTTCACAGCCAAAAACCTCCTGCAGGATGAAAACGAAGACAGAAAATGATTCAGAAGCAAAACTTTGAAAAAAGGTAGAGAAAACTGAAGACAGAAAAAGATTCAGAAGCAAAACTTTGAAAAAAGGTAAGAAAACCAAAGACAGAAAAAGATTCAGAAGCAAAACTTTGAAAAAAGGTAAAGAAAACCAAAGACAGAAAAAGATTCAGAAGCAAAACTTTGAAAAAAAGGTAAAGAACTAAACAAAATTTCTCACAATTTGCTGCCAAATAAGCATATCTATGTAATAAAAATCAGCATGGATCAAGTTCAGTTCAGAAATAAACAGGGATATAATGATAACAGTACCCATGGAATTGAGAAAATTCCACAGCTATACAGCACTTGAAGCGTAGCGTAGCTTCAAGTCACTGATGGAGAAAACTAAAACAGCGCTACGTGCTACAGAATTTCATTTACTCTGGATAAAACCAAGGCATGTGGCGATGATGACTTTTTGTCTTGTATTTTTATGGAGAGTTCAGTTGGCAAAGAAGTTTGTTTGCATGCCAGTAACTTATTTCTTGTAGGCCACCTCCACTATTTATAGTAAAACCAGTGAACAGAGTTAATCTTACAGAGCAACAAAATTGATATAATAGAAGACAAGCCTCACATGCAAAGTGAAAGCCTGAAATTATGGTAGTAATTAGTAATCAGATTGTTTCAAAATAAGATAATGCATGGTTTATGAGCAAGCCCTTCTAGAATATCGTTCATCAAACAATATAACTAGGATTTTTATGTATTTTAGAACATGATTGCGTTTGCTTACAACAATATATCTAGGAGGAAAAATGTATCAGAAATCTTTGAATGCTAAACAGCAATAAGTAGTTAAGTACAAATTCAGCATATGAAAAGCTATCATGCACGCAACTTACTTGAGAGAACAACTTTTGCCGTTGATCCTTTGCACCAACATAAAAGATGCAAGATGCAGATGGCAACCAGTTTAGCAGTTCACTCTGATCCAAGAACAGAAATCAAGTTAAAATTTATGTTTCTAAACTAACTTTTGCGTCACAAAATAGATCTTAAATAATATTTCCTCAAAGTATAACATAACACGAAAATCGTACCTTCCAATTGACCAAGACAGCATTCGGCACTATTATGAGATGTGGTCCATAATTCCCTTTAAACTCCATCAAGTACGCAATCAATGCCATAACCTGTTTGAACAAATGGTACAACCATGAAAAGACAATCCTAGCAGCAATGCAGCATGGCATTGAAGGAAGAGAGGGGAGCAATTGATAATAAAGTAAAACACAGTGAGATAGCTAAAGTCCAGCTGGTGAAACATAATAAGAAAGGCACACCTGTACAGTCTTGCCAAGACCCATCTCATCAGCCAAAATACCATTCAAGTTATTATTGTACAAAGAAAGCATCCATTGAAGGCCCACCTGGGTAACCAGCAAATCAAATTGTAAAAAAGATTGCGACAGAACGACAGCTCGTAAGTGTACTATTACACACTAATAGTTTAGTTGAAGGGAAATGTCCTACCAGCTGGTAGTCCCTTAAAGTTCCTAACCGCAACAGTGAGGGCTGCTTTGTAACTCTCTCACTCACAGCATGAGCCAGAGTATAGTACCTAAAAGAATATAACAGCTGAAAGTTTATTAAGCTGAAAAGTATACTTTGAAGACCTCATTGATACCCGCAAACCTTATCCCAAATGTCAAATAGAATTTAATGGCTCCAAATTAGAGAACAATTGTATGTGGAATTTATTCAGAAGTCAGTAGCATATACAAATTTAATTTACAGTGAGTCAAGAAAAAAAACATTCAAATAGAACCACATTCCTATTAATTTACTTACTTGTTAACAGAAGTGTTCTCCCTTGGTGCATTCATCTCAGAGAATGTGTTCCTTATCATAACCTCCTGACCAGCACATTGTGCAGCAGCCTTCACTTCTTCTTCAGAAAGACCCTGTTAAGCAACCGGCAAGCTCATTATTTATAGGACGAGTCACAAGGAACCAAAAGAGTGCACAGTTACGCTGCGAGCCTGTGGTGGATGTGTCATGCATGGGGGCACAGTTGTGCCCCAATTTTTTTTTGCAAACCTAGTAACTGCCAAGTATTGATACACAAAACATCACACAGGCGTAAAATAAACGCTATGAGATCTCTCACAATGTATGCTAATTTTGGTTTGCCATCGAAGTTGAATTGCATTGCAGTTAGTGCCCAGTTTTCTGGACATTAAACTCATTCTTTGATTGGCAAGAAATATTGATTGAGTCTGAAATTGTTGATTCATTCAGATAATTTTGTTATCTGTCTTCTGGTTACTTGGTGAGCATTCTAGTAGCTCGATAGCCAATGGGCACCTGCCAGCAAAGGGCATGGACAAAAACTAAGCTCCTTCTGATTGGCGGGAGCATGCCTAGGCCAACAATGCTCGTCAGGTAGGTGGATAATGAGCAAATTCCACCACCTCCATGCCATCGCGGCGATGTGGGAAAAATTCCCATTCCATCCCTATCTTAAAATTACTAGCTCCGCAACATTTACACATGATTTTCAACAGATGGAAAAATTATGTGCTACTATTTATGTAATCTCACAACCCAGAAATAAGAAAACAAAGGGAGATGGGCAAAAAAGCTAATTTTCATTTTCCAGAGCAAAGAATGTCATAATACCTGTGCCCGGGCAGCCGCAGCAGCAGCATTTGCTGCCTCTTCCACTTGTTGCTGATTCTTGGCAGCAGTAATTTTCCCTCCGAGTTTATAAAGGTACTCTTCAGTCTGGGACAAGAATGAAGATAAAACATTGTATCTTTGAGCTGCATCACCAGGAACACTAGTTTGTTGTTCCAACAGTATTTGACGATATCTTTCCACGTCATTGTTTTTTAGAGCCTCCATTCTTTTGCTTCGATCATCATCCTTTTTCTTTGAGAATTCCCTCAACATCCTTTCATGGTACTTGGCCACCCCCCTGTTACGAGTTATTCGTGCATCACGAATAGCCCAATGTGCTTCCAAAAGCTTCTTGCGCCACTGAAAAATGGATTTCAGCTGTTTCTCTCTTGAAGCTTTTTGCATCTGCTGAACTTGCCGTATAAGCTCAACCCGTTGACGTTCACATTGCTTGACGAACTTTCTGTATATCCTATCAGGCATTGCCATTATTTCTTGTTGCACCTCTTCAAGTTCATCCCTCATACGAGCTTGACGTTCTAGGAGTTTCAGCTTCTTTTCTTCAATCTGCAGCCTCAAAACAAGATCTGGTCGGATCCTTTTCCTCTCTAGATTAATTGAAAGCAAGCCGCTAATCTTTTTCAAGTTATCCTCCCGTTTCTTGCCAAGAACTACCATGCCTTCCTGAGCTAACAAATCTTTCACATCATAACCAAGTGCTAGACTACCGTTGTAATTTGCAGGGCCCAAGGAATCATGTTTCCTAGTGAAGGATGGGAAATCAAATAATGGGCCATGATATTTTCTGGGAACATCTCTGGGAGATGGTGCGCTACTTGTTGAGGCAGCTCTTTTTGCCTGCTCGGCATCTGCTGAACCACTTTCTGCTGGTAATGATTTCCCCCTTTCTCCGCTGTAATCGCTTCTCCCAGGTGTTCTCTGGATACCCCTTTCCGGCTCCTGCTCAGATTTAATCAGAGTTGTGTTACTTTGTTCAGGTACTGAGACCGCTCCAGTTCTAAGAGGCTCCTTGGGTGAAACTTTCATCACTTGCATGGGACCACTAGCGGAACCAGTTTTGTCTTCTGAAGCAGAGACCTCCACCTTTGGTAAACAAGGTCCCTTCAACAACGGAGGTTTTTCAGGAGCTTTATCACCACTCTCCATGGGCCTTCTATGTTCATCAGCATTGCCTGCAGCAGTCCTTTCACGATTATGTGTTACAGGAGGTCCAGAAACCAGCTGCACCTGTGAGTCAGGTGGTGGCGGTGGCGGAGACATGATTAATTCAAGAACTTCTGGTGGCAGTGTACGATCGCCACGCTGCAACAGTATGAGATTGATCAGCTTGAAGCACAGCGTAAAATTGTGTACTGGAACTCATGAGAAAAGAAAAAAAAACTCATAAACACAAGATACAAACAAAATTTAGCTTTCTTGTACCTTCAGTCGCCGAAAAGCTAATATCTGAGCTTTAAGTACATGAAGTTGATGTTTCGTGAAACCTGTATGTGGTCGAGCACCTTGAATTGGGCCCTGTGATCCTCCTGTTTCACCAGGATTTGCTGTAGGGACGGTAGCTCGGTTAGCCTGCTGCATCTGTCTCGCATACTGCATCTGCATCACTTCCGGACTCGCAAGGGCATTCTTTGGATTGGGCTGCTCAGGAATCTTATTCACATGGCCAGAAGTTTGGGTCATATGCATCATTTGCCCGGCATTACCCATTGTCATGGGTGGCCGCACAGCCCTGTCGTTCGAGCTATCACTGCTATGGGCCAATAACTGCTGTTGCATCTGCAAGTTGCTTGGATTCATCATCTTAGTCTCTGCTCCAACAGAAACTGAGGAGCTAGGGGGGTGAGGCTGCCTGGGCTTCAATGGGGCCTGACCAGGAATATTCCCATTTACTGGGGCATCGCTGTTCACCTGCCTAGGCAGCACTTGCTGATGCTGCTGCTGCTGTTGCTGTGCAGCCATGCTTGTCTCGTTCTGCTTCTGCATGGCGGCCATCCTAGACTGCCAAATAGGTAGGATTTGAGAAATGAGACTTGCATTTGCAGGATTAGACAGGTCAATGTTCTGCTCCTTTGCCCAGGCATGGATGGCTTGAAACTGGGCCATTGCTAACGGGTTACCACCAGCGCTGCCAATGCCCGCTTGGCCTTGCATTGGCTGCATCGGCCTCACCATGCCTGCTGACGACATCTGCTGCCCAGGGACTCCTTGTGGTGTCATAGGAGGCCTCGTATCACCACTCCTTTGCTCGCTATTGCTCAGTTGCCCCTGCTCTGTCTGCTTCTCCGCCTGTTGGAGATGCTCAGACTGCCTCTTAAGCATCTGCGCCTGCTGCGCCTGGGCCTGGGACTGAAGGGACATAAGCTCCTGCATCTTCCCAGGGTTGGCAGCCACATCCTGGTCCCTCGTAGATGGCCCCGCCATATTCATTTTGGCCTGCTGCTGGAGGAGCATCCCATGGGACTTCTGCTGCTGCATCACAAACTGCATGTATGCCTGCTGCTGCTGCATTGCGTTCTGGTTGTGCTGCTGACCTGCAGCCAGGCCCTGTGGTCCACCAGGTTGGGGCAGGTTCCTCTGACCCTGGAATGGCTGCATCATGCCCGCGGGCTGAGGGAAGCCGCCTCCTCCCATCATACCATGCTGTGCACCGGATTGGTAGGATTGCTGCTGCTGCTGCTGTTGTTCATGGTGATGCATCATTGCCTGCAACAGAAGGCAACCCGTTCAGGAATCCTAACCTTGCAAAATTAAGGAGCAATCCGATAGAGAACTTAAATAACCCAATTGGAGAATTGCATCACCAATATAGTCAGCCAAAGCCCCAAACATTCTATACAGAAAACAACACAAATGCAAATCGACCACACACAGGAACAAACCTAAACCAAAATCGCCCCGAAAACCTCGGCGCCCACCGTGACGCAAACCTGAATAGGACAGCAATTCCAATTCCAAGACCAAACAAACAACCAAAATCCAAGATACACATAACCCCATCATTCGCGAAACCTGGACTGGGGACGCACACATGCAATTGCAATCCCCGATCGCGTAGAACCCCGGTAACGGAAGAACTCGGAGGGATGGCACAGGACAACCCAGCGCACGTTCGCACGCACTCACACTCCACTGGAAGTGGGAGAAGGAAGCCCACATAAAGGCGCCGCCTTTTCTCCGCGTCAGATTTTTTTTCGCAAATCCCAACGACCACACGCGCGCGCCCGCGCAGGCACGTCTCCCCACCAATCGCATCGCCCACAGAGAAAACCCACCCCAAAAAAATTCGAACTCTCACCACCGCGGTGGGGGGGAGGGGGGGTGGGCAGAGCACGAGACTGACCTGATTCCTAAACCCTAGGTGTTGCGCCCGCTGCTGCTGCGACGGCGGAGGCTGCTGCTGCTCTTGCCGCGGCGACGACGCCGGCGAGCTCCGTGAGCTGCTGCCGGAGGGGGCCCCGCTGGGCTGCATGGGGGGCGACCCCGGGGGTCCCGGAAGCTCCTAGATCTGGCCGACTCGGGGCTCCTTCATGCGTTCGCCGGGAGATCTAGGACGAAGAAGGCCGAGCGGGGGAGGAGGGCTGCCGGATCACCGCCGTAGATGGCCGCCGGAGACGAGTTGCGGGGTTCCGGTGGGGGTGGCCAAAACCTAACCTTGGGTCTGGCTTGCCGATTCTTTTTTCCTCTCTTTTTTAATGGGAGGCGAAGGATATAGGGAGAGTGACGGCAAATCGTAAATTAGAAATACTGGAAGGGCTTTTAAGTGAAAAGTTAGAAATGGATATTTCGAATAGACCCTTGGAGTTTAGTATATTTTCGTCACGGGGTTGATTGAACCCCGACTAGCATCAACCGCGATATTCGCATTTACGACCTTCGTTTGGACAGTGAAAGTTGGCATAAGATAAAATGTGTCCTTTCCCGGCTTCTAATTAATATAAGGTGATAACAATTTTGTCTAGTCAGCTCTTAAGGTCAAAATTTATTGTTATGTTATTTCAATAGCCAATTGTTCTGGATCGAACAATTATGTTGAGACATACATCGCGTGTCCTTAGGACTAACATGGAGGCAAGTATATAGTCTAGCGATGATTTAGTGGTAAGACAAGTGAAGTCCCCTTGTGACACATGAATCATTTCTTAAAATTGGAATTTACCATTGTGCTATTTTGATGGTTAATTCAGGCGTAACATTGTGTAGCATTATAAAATCACAAGGACGTATTCACGCAATGAAATGATGGATACTAAAATTAAAATGTTTACAGGTGGCTCTACAACCTACAACCTACTACGTCTAGACCCAACTAGTCAGCAGACCAGCAATCTAATAGCACATGAGGAGAGCGCTCTCGGACTAACATTTTAAAAGAAAGAATGCAAAGGTCCCCGTGCTTTTGCTTACACTTAGATGACTTGCTCTCAAATTCAATAATTTCTTGCCGCCAAGAAGCAAGGTACAACTCGATTTGTAAGGATCATTCAAGTACCTAATGGTGATATTTTTACATGGGGGAGGCTTCTAATTAGATCTTCTTCCCCGCACAATGTCAAGTAAGGATATTAGCGGCAACGATTATTTTCTTGCATACTTATTAGTAGCTAGTTTGGTACTTTATTGTTTTTTTACTAATTTTACATGTCGTTTTATTATTGAGCTTTAAGTCGGTGTTGAGTCCATGTTGATCTTGATTTGCCCCCGGTGATAGCAATGAGTATGAATTGATGAAAGGTAGGTAGAGCCTAGTCGAAATGATATCTACAGAGAGAACCTGGAAGTTTGGTAGATTTCCATCATGGATAATTAAGTAGAGTGGTTTACCCTTGTAATCCTTACCGACGCCCTACCGCTGCTAACTAAAATGTATTGCACGTTATCTGTGTATGATATGCCGAAGGAAAAATGCTAAGACATAATACCAGGAGCTGTTATACCTAACAGAAGGCTGAAGATATAGAACAACGATGAATGAGGCAAGTGGAGCCCTCTCGCCACAAGGTGATAAAATGTAAAATGTGACCGACATAAGGTTGGATTTTATTGTTATGTTCAAATGTGACACGCATCTCCTCTCGCGAGTATATATAGATTTATTGATAATTAACATTTTTGGCACGTGAAGAATGTTCCCGGAATAAACACGCTCATTAACGCCTAGTGGCCAGCAAGGCAGGCTGTAGCTGAAGAGGGAATTTTGCCAAGTTATGAAAGCATAAACTGCTAATATGGCATGATCGCCACCACCGTTTGCGTTGCAAGAATTTACTCACATTTATCGATCACAGCTCTCATTCTCTCTCTCTCCCTCTCTCCCCCTGATCTGTGTGTCACTGAGCGTTTTGTCTTCTCGAGGAAGTATGAAAGATCCAATGGCCGTTTCGACGGTTACGCGCGTCACAGGTCAAGGAATCTGGCAGTAGCAGCTCACTCTCTGTTGTGGCCGCGGCAGAGTACGTACGTGGTGCAGTTCTTTTGACAGTTCTACCTGTTCCTTCATCCTTCCCGTCCGGCAATTAATGGCAGGTTTACTTATCTAAAAGTTAGCACAGAATTTTTTTTAAAAAAAATTGAGTGGACGAGCAAGAAAAATTCCAAATCTTGTAGCATGAGTTTTCTTTTTGTTCTTAGCAAGAGTGCATGATGACTTCCATTACTGAAATCTGCTCTGATGGTCTGACGATGGATATTTGGGATGTAAATTAACCCCAAGAAAACTCGTACTCCTATTTCATTCATTCACCTTATTTTGCATCTAAATGCTCTCAAATTTACAAGGCTCGCTGCTCCTTGCATGGTAGCTCAAGAACAGATTGAACTGAAAATTTGTTTACAGCATATCAACATATTCTACTATGCCAAAGGATTCGGACTTGCCCTGCAGAAGCTACAAGAGGGACAGTATATCACAAAACCACACGCTCCTTCTTCCCCCGCTTCCCCGCCGCCGACCGGTCGCGCACCGCGTCGCCGGCGCTGGCGCCGGCCCCGGCCCGGCAGCTTCCTCCGGCGTCGACGACGACCGTTCATTCACAAGTCGTCAGAATGAAACAAGCTACATTGCCATCAGAAGCTATGTGGTGTAGCAAGAGCTCTGTATGTAGCTGGCTTTCATGGAAGGATAGATACTCTTGTTGGTCTGGATTTATAGAGATATGGGAGATGAGGCGGTTTTGTTGATGGGATAAACACGACGGGGAAGCTAGCCATGGTGCATCTCAGCATCTTCCATGGATATACTATCAGAAATGCTTCACACTTCACTCCACCTCCTCCTGCTTTTTTTCTTTCTTTTCCCCTCATGCTCGTTTGTTCCTAGCTAGTGTGCTTTTCTTTTCTTTCTTTCTCTGGGCCCTCTCGCCCATTGCCATTGGTTAGTGCATCCCCTTTAATTAACCGTGCATTCTTTCTTGCTTAGTATTTCTTTGCGTGGGTGGATTCATCTTCTTCTTTTGTGCTTGTTTGAGGCTGCAGTTTCCTTTAACTTCTTTCCTGGAAATTCTCTTGCATTGTCCATCAGCTACTAACCAACTAGCATATAGTATTACTTCTCATGTAGTTGAGGGGTCTTTTTTTTTGGAAACAACCGGCAGGAGCGCGGCTATTCTTATAGATAGAAAGGGTTTGTTAATTACAGGTGAAGGAGTATAATCACCTCGAGGGCTACAAAAACGGATTACTCAGTACTAGTGGTACTACTCGATATAGCCATGGCCCATAAGCGACAATTGATGTTCTCATGAATGATCTGTGCAAGTCGTTCTTTATCTACGGAGGCATTTGAGAATATACGCCGATTGCGTTCTTTCCAAATGTTCCACCACACATAGAGAATGATGCCACTCCACCGTCACTGGAGTTCCTTAGAGGTAGAACTAAGAAGAGTCTCTCACCAAACATTTGGGGATGAAAAGCTCGCCAGCGACGGCCCAGGTTGGACGTCGTTCTAAACACTAACTTTGATCCAAACCTGTCCGATGTAGGGACAATCGATGCATAGATGTTTTGTAGTTTTAGGTTGTGTCCCACATAACTTGCAGAGTGGATCATGAGGCCACCCACGTGTTGCTAGGTTGTCCGCTGTGAGTGCACAGCCTCAAAGGGCGAGCCAACCAAATAGCTTGCACCTTGGCTTGGTGCCCGCTTTCCAAATCTTGGCAGGTTTGAAAGGTGGATAGGAGCCGTAGAATTGAATTGAGTATGCGAAACTAGTCATGCATACCGCGCTTTCACTCCAAATCCACCGGATGGTGTCCGAAGAATGGTGGTCAAGGTTAGCATTCCGCAAGAGGGCCCAAAGGTCAACTAATTCGGCCATCAAAGTGAAAGAATTCAGTGCAGCAATGGTAGAGATCCAGGTGTTGTTGTTGAGTTCAGTCGCGACATTTCTATTTTTTCTTGTTGCAATTTTGAAGAGCCCTGGAGCCCTGCATTTGAGCGTGCAGTTGCCAATCCATCTATCATGCCAAAGAGAGTATTTTTCCCATCTCCGATTGTGATTGTCGTGGAAGCCCTAGAGAGAGCCATGTCTGCATCGTCGCATGGCAGCTTGATGCCGACCCAAGGCCTCCTTTGATCGGTCCATTGGTACCATGGCCAGCGAAGTCTGAGCGCCCTTCCAAACTTGTCGAGATTAGGCATGCCTAACCCCCCAACTTGAGTGGTCTGCATACCGTGTCCCAGTTGACGAGAGAGTGGCCGCCACTCGCAAGTAGCCCGTCCTCTCCCTTCCAAATGAAGCCCCTGCTTCTTTTTCCTAGCTTATCTCTCATCCATTTTGGTACTAGCAGCACAGTGAGGTGGTAGGTGGAGAACGTGGATAGGACCGATTTTGCCAATGTCAGTCTACCCACACGTGACAGTTTTTTTCTTTCTATCCGGCTAGCCTAGAGCCAGCTTTGTCGATGAGTGGCTAAAAATCGATTTTCCGGAGACGACGAAAATGAAGTGGTAAGCCTAGATATTTTCCCGGGAAGGAGGCGACACGTGCCGGGAAGCTTTCCAAGCAAGTTGTGATATTCACGCCATCGCATCTAATTGGGAAGACTTCTGTTTTATCAATGTTTGTGATTAGACCACTAGCTTTCCCAAAGCAGTGTAGCATCTGCAGTATCGCCTCGAGCTCTTGCTTTTCACAGTTTGCAAAAATGTTGGCATCATCCGCATACAAGGAAATCCGGAACTACGAAGTTGTGCATCTGATTGGCTTTAGGATGTTTTGTTCTGCCGCAAGTTGTAGCATGTGTTGTAGCGGGTCAATTGCAAGGATAAAAAGCATCGGCGAGAGGGGGTCTCCTTGGCACAATCCACGAGATGAGAGAATGCCGGCCCGGGTGTTCCATTGAGAAGGACTCTTGAGGAGGCCGAAGAGAAGAGGTTGCAGACTCAATGACGCCAACGCAGACCAAACCCCAAGTTTTGTAGCACCTCCAACAGGTATGATCAATGTACAGAATCAAAGGCTCTCGAGATGTCCAGCTTTAGGAAAAAGCCGGCGTTTTGGATCGGTGTAGCTCTTTCATGAGGTTTTGGACGTGTAAGAAATTATCAGGGATACATCTCTTTTTAATAAAGGCACTTTGATTGATTGAGACTAGCTCGTCGAGGCGAGGAGCAAAACGGTTGGCCAGACATTTGGCAAAAATCTTTGCGACGCTGTGGATTAAGCTGATGGGCCTATAGTCTCCAATCCGAGCAGCGTCCACTTTCTTTGGCATGAGGAAAATGTCTGCGGAATTAACCAAAGTGGTGCACGCACGCTAGCAAGCTGGGTGATAGCAGCCACAACATCATCTTTGATGATGTCCCAGGTCGATCTGTAGAAAGCGCCATGTATCCGTCCAGTCCCGGAGCCTTTTTTGACGGCATGTCAAATACTGCCGCTCTATCTCCTCTCCTAAGAAAGGTTTTTCAAGCTCGGTCAGATCCTACGGAGTGTATCCCAACTCTGTCCATTGCAGATGGCGTGTACTTTGCCCCGCCTGTCCCAGTAGCCCCCTGAAAGTGATGATGGAGGCTGGCTTCTTTGTCTTCACTTGTTATGGCGAGTCCTTCATTGGTTAGAAGAGATTGGATAAAGTTTTTTCTTCTACGCCCATTTGCACGAACGTGAAAAAGTTTCGTGTTAGCATCTCCTTCCTGTAGCCATGTGAGCCTGGAGCGTTGACGTAGTTTTGCCTTTTGGAGAGCAAGCAGACCAAGGAGTCTTGTTTTGAGATTGCCACGAAGTTGTCGTTCTTTGGGAGAAAGGGCGCGAATATCCAATTGGATGTCTAAACGGCCGATGATTTCTCTAGCAATTATGATTTGCATGTTGATGTTTCCCACAGACACTCTTTGCCAAGTCATGAGCTTCCGGGCCGTTCTAGAAAGTTTGATGTGTAGTCTTCTAATCGCATCAAGACTCTCCACCCGGTTTGGACCATGCATCATTAACGACTTCCTTGAAACCCGCCATACGCAGCCAAAAGGTCTCAAATCTGAATCTCCATCTCGTTGGGCTCTCAGAATTCCCAAGGAGAAGGAGAGGGCAATGGTCTGAGACGCCCATGGAGAGCGCATGCATACGCGCCAAAGGGAACATCGCTTCCCAGTCATCGGAGACGAACATCCTGTCGATTCGAGACAGAGTCGGGTTTTATTGTTCATTGGACCATGTGAATTGTCTTCCATGTAGATGGAGCTCCTTTAACTGTAGGGTGTCATCGTGTGTTTGAATTTTCCCATCAATCTTCTATTTACTCGGTTGTTGTTTTTGTCTTCCATCTGTATATGAGGTTAAAATCTCCTACTATGGCCCAGTTGTTTCGCGATAGTGGGTGTAGCGCCTTGACCTCCTCCATGAAGTCCACCTTTTCTTGCTCCCCCTGTGATCTGTACACAACAGTTAGTGTCCAAGTTAGCCGGTCGTTGTTCATGATAACCCTAGCCAAAAGAGTGTTGGTGGTGCATTGTACTGTGTCGAGCGAGAAGTAAGCATCGGAGACTGCAAGGATGATGCCGCCCCTTGTGCCCATAGCCGGGAGATAGGCATAGTTTTTTACAAATCGTGTCACAAGAGTTTCCGTGATAATGCCATCCGTGAGAAGTGCTAGCTTGCTTTTTTGCAGGCAAACTATTGTGCAATGCGATGAGTTAATGACCTCATGGATTACTGCACGGTGCACTCTGGAGTTCAGGCCTCTCACGTTCCAGCAGAGGAGTTTGACATTATTTTGAGCCATGTGGAAAACGAGTAGAAGGCTGCTGGGTTAGAGGGAGGAGAGGACGCATCCTCGGCGTCGTTCTCGGTGGTGAAGGTAAGAGGGTTGTTGTGTTGCTTGGGCAGCGAGAGGAGTCAGTTCTAATCATAGAAATTGTCGTAGGTACGAGCCTAGACAGTAGATTTGTGGCACCCCCGGTCGGCTACAGCGACCTCCGGGCGTGCGAGGGACAAACGAGCGAGAAGCAA
Source organism: Stipa capillata (assembly GCA_019208055.1). NCBI lineage: Eukaryota > Viridiplantae > Streptophyta > Magnoliopsida > Poales > Poaceae > Stipa > Stipa capillata. Next base: position 101,352 of record JAGXJF010004650.1, read on the forward strand.
TACGCGCGAGACAGTCGACGACGGAAATCAGTATTCGTATTAGGGCATGGAATAGAGAGCTCACAAGAGAGGAAATGAAAAAATGGATCCCCTCCCTTCTACCCCAGGGAGGTATTTATAGGGTTTCAAAAGGGGAAATGCGAAATTACAGTTTTGTCCCGAAAGTACGGAACTATTACAAGGGCATGACGGTCATTTCCCTACTCCTAAGGAATCTTGGGGGAATATTCCCGGGCATCTTTTTAGGAGAATCTTCTTGGATGGCGAGATGGTCCCACGTGCGGGCTCACCAAAGACAGTCCCATCGTAGAGCACGGGCTCGTCGGAGTCAACCCTGACGCGGGGCGTGGACTTGACGGAGACAGCCCCGACGCGGAGCGTGGGCTCGTCGGAGCTAACCCTGACGCGGGGCGCAGACTTGACGGAGACAGCCCCGACGCGGAGCGTGGGCTCGTCGGAGCTAACCCTGACGCCGGAGGGTGTCGACGAAAATCCTAATGGTGCGGCAGTGACTCTGAACAATGTCGATTCGGACTAGCGGGGAAAACCTCCCCCAACAATAGCCCCTTGCCGGTTGGGGCGGTCGGAAAGCGCCCGTCCGAGCCGGCACACTAATCCCTAACGGGTTGGTGCGCAGGCCGGATCGACGGCTCTTCGCGAATCACAATTTTCTCCCGAGAAGTGCTCGACGGCGCGGTTTTTCTTCTCTCCTTCTTCTTCTTTTCTTTCTTCTTTTCTCTTCTTTCTTTTTCTCCTCTCTTCTCTTCTTTTTCTTTCTTTCTTTTCCTTCTCTTTTTTCTCCTTCCTTTTTCTTTCTTTTTCTTCTTTATTATTTCTTCTTTTTTTCTTTTCTCTCCTCCCTCCCTTTCTTTTTCTCTCCATCCTGCCCAGGCCGACGCCTGCCACCCCCCACTTTGGGCCGGCCCGCATCCTGCTCTTCTCCCCTCCTGGGCCTTGGCCCGCCGGCTGTTAGGTCAAAGAAAAATGGGGGGGTAGGTATAAAAGCCCCTCCCCTGCCTCCGTGACCTTTTTTTTGGCCCGCCCCCATCACAGCGTGCGCCGCCTTCCCCCCTCTTCGGCCCCCTTCGCCATTGCCTCCCCTTCTCCGGCTGACGCGCGGCTCCGGTGAGCAAGCGGCTCCGGGGGTTGAGTCACCTCGGCAGCGGGAGGCCCCGCGGGCCGGTAGGCGTGGCGCGCGGGTGACTTTTTCGGGCGAGCGGCCCCGGCGGCGGGCGAGCGACCTCGGCAGCGGGCGGCCCCACGGGCCGGCAGGCGCGGTGCACGGGCGACTCCGTCGGGCAAGCGATGCCGGCGGCGGGCGGCCTCGGCGGCAAGCGGCCTCGCGGGCGTGTTGCCCCACGGGTGAGCTCCGGCTGCCGAGCGGACCCCGGCGGCGGTGCGCCGCCTTCTCTGCCTCCAGGACCGGGGCCTCCTCGCCAGTGACGCCACGAGCCGGCCAGCGGGCGACGCAGCGGCTCTGCGGGCGTCGGCGGGCCACGCGAGCGCGGGAGCGGGCAACGCGGGCTCGGGCGCTCTCCCCCGCACGCGGCCCTCTCCGCCTCCCCGCCTCCGGGACCCGGGCCTCCTCGTCGGCGACGTTGCACGCCGGCCTGCGGGCGAAGTGGCGGCACCGCGGGCGTCGGCGGGCCACGCAAGCGCAGGAGCGGGCCACGCGGGCGCGGGCACCGTGGGCTCGGGCACGGCGGGAGCGGACGCCACGGGTTTGGCTGGACTGCCGCGGGCTACGCGAGCGTGGGAGCCGGCGCAGAGGCTGCAGGCTACGTGAGCACAGCGGCCGACGACGGACAACGAGCAAACGGACGCGAGAACGGGCGGGCGCGGACGAACGCGAGCGCGGCGACGGACGCGAACGAACGCGACGCGACGACGAGCGGGCGAACGCGGGTGAACGCGAGCGCGGCAACGGACCCGAACAAACGCGACGCGACGACGAGCGGACGAACGCGGAAGCAGCGACGAGCGGACGAGCGCGAGCGAACGCGAGCGCGGCGACGGACGCGAACAAACGCGACGCGACGACGAGCGGACGAACGCGAGCGAATGCGAGCGCGGCAACGGACGCGAACGAACGCGACGTGACGACGAGTGGACGAACGCGTGCGCGAACGAACGCGGGCGCGGCGGCGAGCGGGCGACGTGGCGATGGGCGGACGAGCGTGAACGAACGCGCGACGATGTCGGCGAACACGCGCAAGGGCAGGACGACCACCGCTCTCGAGCTGACATCAAAGGATTACTCCCGCTACTTGGGCCCCTCCATGGCGGACTTGCCGCTCATCGAACGCCTAACGGCAGAGAGCAAGCTCCCGGGCCTCGACGGACGCCGCGTTGAACAACGTGACGGAGACGCCACGACAGAGCGACGAGGTCGACGACGTGACAGAGATGTCTTGACGGAGCGCCGCGATCGCCGCTCGCACCCCGGTTGCCCGCCTCGCCACCCCGCTCCCCCACCGTCCTTGCGACGTTGTAAGGGAGCGCCGGTGCGTGACGCTGTTGCACGCCGTGGGTTGCGGGGACGGCGTCAGAGCACTACGCTGGACGCTGCGTCGGATGCCGCGACGGGGTACTTGGGTGGCGTAGCTCCTTGCACCACGATGGAGCACCGCGGTCGACGTCGCGATGGAGCGCCACGCTGGACGCCGCGTTGGACGACGTGACGAAGACGCCACGATGGAGCGACGAGGTCGATGACGCGACGTAGACACCTCGATGGAGCACCGCGGTCGCCGCTCGCACCTCGGTTGCCTGCCTCGCCACCCCGCTCCCCCACCGTCCTTGCGACGCTGTAAGGGAGCGCTGGTGCGTGACGCTGTTGCACGCCGTGGGTCGCGGGGACGGCGTCGGAGCACTATGCTAGACGCCGCGACGGGGTACTTGTATGGCGTAGCTCTTTGCGCCACGACGGAGCGCCGCGGTCGACGCCGCGACGGAGACTTGGTTGGCATAGCCCCGTGCACCAGGACGAAGCGACGCGGTTGACGCCGCGACAGAGACTTGGTTGGCGTAGTCCCTTGCGCCACGACGAAACGCCGCGGTAGACGTCGCGATGGAGCGCCACACTGGATGGCACGTTGGATGCCATGACAGGGATGCCACGATGGGGCACGCGCAGGGTACGCAGCGTACCTACAGGAGTGCGCTCAGGGTGTACACGGAGCCTCCTGCAGGGGTACGCGCAGGGTGAGCGTAGGGTGCGCATGGAGCCTCCCGCAGGTGCACGCATGGGGTGCACAGGGCGTCCTGCAGGGGTGCGCACAGGGGTGATACATAGCCATGCGCCGGGGAGGTGGTGCATGGAGTGAAGATTGTTCCGACACTGTGACGGAGAGGTTGTTCAACGCCACGGTGAGGGGATGCTCTACGCCGTGCAGAGCGTGCTCTACCCCGCATCGGAGTGAAGGTTATCTCAACACGGCGACGGAGACGTTGCTCAACGCCACGGTGAGGGGATGCTCTACGCCGCGCGGAGCGTGCTCTACGCCGCAGCGGAGTGAAGGTTGTCCCGACACGGCGACGGAGACGTCGCCTAAGACGGGACAATAGCGCACGTCGCCCCGGTTGACGGGTCATATCGCGGCTCTTCGTCCTTAGGAGAGAACCTCAGCGCCCATCTACGTCGGCGGAGCATGTCAACGCTGAGGAGCATGTCGACCTTAGCGAAGTATGTCGAAGCCAGACGAGGCATGTCCGCGTCGGCGGGGTATGTTGATACCGAGGAGTATGTCCACATCGACGGAGCATGTCGACGCTGGGCGGAACATGTGGATGCCGGGTGGAGCGTCGATGCCGGAGGGAACACGTCGACGCCGGGTGAGGCATGTCCGCGTCGGCGGGGTATGTCGGTGCCGAGGAGCATGTCGACACTGAGAAACATGTCGACTTCGGCGGAGCATGTTCGTGACGACGAAGTGCGTCGGGGCCGAGGAGCACATCTATGCCGGATGGAAGACGCCGACGCTGGGCAGAGTGTCAACGCCGCGCGAGGCGTGTTGACACCGTGCAAGGCATGTCGACGTCGAGCAGAGTGATGACGCCTGGCAGCTTGGCTTTGTTTCTGGGGGAGCCCCTTGTCCAGATGGTGCAGAGCGCGAAAGGTGTCGAGGCACACACGGACCGTGCCCGGGGAGGGCGTTGAGGCGCATGTGGTACTTTGCCCGCGGATGGTATTGGAGCGTGCTGCGGTAGCTTGCCGAGACGTCTGTGGTGTTGCCTGCGTTGATGTGAACTGCACACCTCGCGGAAAAACCTAGCGCTCGAGGACATGGCTGAGAGCGCTTGTGGCCTTCCGCAACCACAAACTTTCAAGGCCTGATGGCGTAGCAAGGAGGGCATTGATGTTCCCCCTAACATGGACACTTCACGTGCGACAGGGACCAACAATTAACGTGCGATGGCCACAGTCATTTAGTGTATGATGACAACAACATGTGACACTCGATGGTGGCAAACACTTGGTCACTCGATGGTGACAAACACATGACGCTCCGGATGGAGATGATTGAAACCTGTCACAGGGGGGCTTGATGCCATGTCGATGCGTTAAGCTCTTTGCTGAGACAGGGTTGTCTACACTTGTGGATGAAGCGTGGTGACGCTAATATAAATGTCTGCTCCTGACATGCTTGGTCGAGGCGGCCCGGACGATGCGGACGTGCACGTGAATGACGTAGATGATGATCCCGTGCGGTGTCGACCACAATAGGAGCAAAGGACGTAGTCCGAAGTGGCAGGCGCTTACCGGGACGATGAGGTCGCGTGATGTCACCGAGGGCGAGCGCGTGGGGCGTGGGTGATGTTGACGAGCCCTTGATGTCGCCGAGGGCGGGCGTGGAGGATGACAAGCCCGAGAGCGTGGACGAGGGCGACGTCGATGGCGAGTGCGGCGAGGCGGACGCGTGTGGCACACGAGTGCGGTGCAGCGAACGAACGCGGCGGATGAGCACGGCGGAAGACCGCGTCACGGCAGATGCGCGCGGCGGATGCGCGAGACGGATGACCCCGTCGCGGCGGACGAGCACGGTGCGGCGGACGCGCGCGGGACGACCTCTTCGCGACGGACGCTAGCGGTGGATGAGCGCAGCGGATGACCTCGTCGCGGCAGACGCGTGCGGCGGATGCGCGCGGTGGATGGCCTCGTCGCGGCAGACGCGTGCGGCGGATGCGCGCAGTGGATGGCCCTGTCGCGGCGGACGAGCGCGGCACGGCGGACGCGCGCGGCGGATGAGCGTGGTGGACGACGTCATCACGGCGGACGTGTGCGGCGAACGCGCGCGGCGGACGACCTCGTCGCGGCGGACGCATGCGGCGGACGAGCGCGGCACAGCAGACGCGCGTGGCGGACGACCTCTTCGCGGCGGACGCGTGCGGCGGACGAGCGCAGCGGACGACCTTGCCGCGGTGGACTCGTGCGGCAGATGCGCGTGGCGGACGGCCCCACAGCGGCGGACGAGCGCAGCGGATGAGCGCGGCACGGCGGATGCGCGTGGCGGACGACGTCGTCACGGCGGACGTGCACGGCAGATGACCCCCTCGCGGCAGACGAGCGCGGCACGGCGGACGCGGGTGGCGGATAAGCGCGGCGGACGATGGCGATGCCAACGACAAGCCCCTGATGTCACCGAGGACGGGCGCGAAGGATGCCAAATCCGCGAGCGTGGACGAGGGCGATGTCGATGACAAGCCCCTAGTGTCGCCGTCACGCAACATTTGGCTTAATTACAGCGTCTCCCTGAGCTCATTAGCTTCGCGCCCCAGGGTTTTGGCCTCCGTTTCGATGCGTGCTTCAGAGTTTGCCACGTTGATCACGGCCGTGGGGAGTCTAGCAGCCCGGACGTCGGCTGATGAGTCATCAGCTCGGAGGTTAGCGGCCGACGGGTCATTGACGCAGGCGCCGCTAAGCTCCATGGTGACGACCATGTTGTTCGTCCTGGCTCGACGCATCGGGTTTGGTGCGCGGGGGACGATCGTCCTCCGCGCTCTTTCTCTTCGGCGCCATGGCTTTTCGCTCACGTCCCCACGGTCAGCGCCAACTGTCGTAGGTACGAGCCTAGACAGTAGATTTGTGGCACCCCCGGTCGGCTACAGCGACCTCCGAGCGTGCGAGGGACAAACGAGCGAGAAGCAATACGCGTGAGACAGTCGACGACGGAAATCAGTATTCGTATTAGGGCATGGAATACAGAGCTCACAAGAGAGGAAATGAAAAAATGGATCTCCTCCCCTCTACCCCCAAGGAGGTATTTATAGGGTTTCAAAAAGGGGAATGCGAAATTATAGTTTTATCCCGAAAGTACGGAACTATTACAAGGGCATGACGGTCATTTCCCTACTCCTAAGGAATCTTGGGGGAATATTTTCGGGCATCTTTTTAGGAGAATCTTCTTGAATGGCGAGATGGTCCCACGTGCGGGCTCGCCGAAGACAGTCCCATCGCAGAGCACGGGCTCGTCGGAGTCAACCCTGACGCGGGGCACGGACTTGACGGAGACAGCCCCGACGCGGAGCGTGGGCTCGTCGGAGCTAACCCTGACGCGGGCCACGGACTTGACGGAGACAGCCCCGACGCGGAGCGTGGGCTCGTCGGAGCTAACCCTGACGCCGGAGGGTGTCGACGAAAATCCTAATGGCGCGGCAGTGACTCTGAACAGTGTCGATTCGGACTAGCGCGGAAAACCTCCCCCAACAGAAATAAACTCAGAAGTTGTTGCCATTGAAACACACATTAGCAGCAGACACATTGGCATACACATGAAAGGCACACACAAGGGTACAAATACATGGGACGCGTCCCAGGCGACGGCATCGACCGCAGAGGCAGTGGAGCTACAGAAATAAAAGACAGCGCGTCGTCGGCGAGGGCGGCCCCCGGCCACAGCAGTGATCACACGGACTAACATCTCTAAACCAAAAACTACTAGCTACCAACACTAACCAACACGTTCACGGCACAGTCATCCTGGCTCTAGCATTGCCAGAGCTCTTTCCCTTGTCTCCGAGCTTTTTCATTGCTTGTTTGATGGTCTTTACTAATCCGTCGATCGCTGTGATCATGGTTGAGGTCAGAGGAGTCTTGAAGGAGTCGGTATAGCGGTTGTAAGCATCTTCATCGAAAGGTGCATCTGGGGCCAGAATTCCAAGGGCGCGTGCAAGTATCGCCATCGCTGTCCGCTCGACGCTGCCTCCCTGCTTCCGCGCATGCTTGATCACTAGACGAGTGCTGCGCCTAATTTTAGGATCCCGGCTTGTCGGCGCTCTAGCGACTGGAATGCCTAGAACGGAGGGAGTTGCTGGTTTTGTCACCTTGGCAAGGAAGGTTGCCAAGGTGCACGATTCCGGCACCTCGGCTGTGAGGTCATTGGGCGTGGCTTCTCCTAGACCAACCATCGAGGGAACAAAGTCCGTCCTCTGTTGTTCTGGTGCGGCCTTTTCCATAGGCAGCGGTAGCATGAGCAGTGGGTTGACTGTTGTTGCTTCTTCAAGGGGCGTCTATGCTAGTGGCGAGAATTCCTCGCATCCATCATGTCGAGGACCTCCCACCAGCATGCCTGTGGCCGCCGCCTCAGCGCCGACAGAGACGGTCACGGAGTGCGGAGCTGAAGTTGGGGGAGGTGGGGGTGGGGACCTGCTGGGCCTCGTTGGTTGGCCCGGGGTGCAGCCCGGGGATGATAGGTGGCGCACTGAGCCACCGGCGCGAGGCTCGACCTGCTTCCACGCCTGCCTGTAGCGGCGCACTGGCTACCGTAGTCCTAACGCCTCTCCCAAGCCACGGAGGGAGCGGTTGCGGTGGCCTCCACCATTGCCGCGCCGATCAGGAACGTCGTGGCTGTATGGGGTCTTCTCCCTGGAGGAATTGGCGTGGGCAAGGATGTGCCAGTGTCAGGGCAACTTGCCGCTTGGCCTGCGGCGCTCGTTGCGGACGTTGTCGTCGTCGTCGTTGCGGTCTCCATCTCGCCGAAGGTCTTTGTCCCAGGCACGGCAGGGAGCATCGGGTCTCCGCTCCCGCCGAGAGCGGTCCCATCTCCCTTTGTCCTGGCCGCGACGTGCTCTTTCTTTGTGGCCTTTTGAGGCTGACCGAGGAGCATCTTCCCCGGATGTGCGGCTCCTGCTCCGCTGCGCGGCCCAACTCGGACAGGTCTTCGATGAAGTCCAGGTGGATGAGGAGACGGAAAGCTTTTGATTCATGGACGGCGCTTGGAAATTCGTGGATGATGACCGGCTGGTGGAGAGAGGCGACTGCAGTGTTTGTCGGCGGCTCTGAGATGTCCAGGGAGACGACCCTTGGTACCGCGGACGGTAGCAAAGTCCAGGCCCAGACATTGAAGGTTGAGGTGTCTTCTCGATGCACCGAGCAAGGCTCGGCATAGTGGAGTATGCGGGCACCCTCGATGACTCTTGCCGCCATGTCGACGGTCCACGCATGCAAAGGAAGACCTTCGATGCAGAGGCGCACATGGAACTGCTTCGCACGCCAATTGCTGTGGCGGTCGGAGCTCCACGGGCGCACGGAGAACTCCCGATCGGCATGGTTGAAGTTTTCCTTGCGAACTGCCTCATCACGAAGCTGGCGGTTTGGGAGAAAGACCAAGAAGTCTTCCGGGAAGTGCACTGATACCTGGAGCTCATCGCTGCGCAGGCGGTCACCGAATTCGTGGATGAAGGTGTCGTGGATGTGGTAGGGCTCCATGCGTGGCCTGTTGTTTCCAAGCAGGACGACGACTGCGTGGCTAGCGAAGCTTCGCTCGCAATCGATCATGTCCGGAGTCGCGATGACATGGCAAAAGTGCATGTCGGGGCGGGAGAGGTGGTTGAGGGAGGCCATCTTCTGTGTTGAAGGGGGGCGCAGTGGCATGTCCCAGGCGTTTTGGGCGAGGCGGTGAAGGGGTAAAGCAGCGTTGTCTTGGAGGGTGGGCTGGAGGTGGAGGAGGCGAGGTTGGATTTCGGCAGAAACGAGCAATGTGGCCGATGCGGCTACATTTCTAGCATCTCGCGGAATCTCGGCAGGAGGCGGCGAAGTGGTCACGGCTGAGGCATCTGAAGCAGCGACCGATGAGACTCTTTTTGAAGGCATCAAGGCTGGCTTGGTTGTTGGGCGAGGATGAATGTTGGAGCTGACCGCCTCGAGCCCCTCCCCCGCTCCGTCTCCGGCGGGATTTGACCTGCTGCCATCCCTCGTCGTCCTCCTGGATCTCCTTCGTACTGAGAAATCTGGTCTTCAATGCATATGGGCCGGTGGGTGGGGGGCAAAGGAGCGGTATGAGCTGCTCCGTGGGAACAATCATCGACTTCAATGCGGCGTTGTGCCTGAGCAGTAACTGCGGCGAGGGGCGTTGGCCAGCTGGTCTCTGCAGTGGTCGCTCTGCCTCGGAACCACGCGAGGGGGAAGAGCTGGATCTGAATCTTGCTGCAGCTTGAGCGGACGATTCAGCGAGATCTGCACCTGTCCTTGGCAATGAATGGTCGCGCAACTTCGGTCGAGCTCTCCTTCTTCCAACAATGGAGTCTCTGGAACCTCCTCATCGCTGTCTTCGTCGGAGCTCCAAACAAATTTTTCGGCCCATCTGCAAAGAGGGGTGGGATCCTGGCTGCTGGGGCGATTTGGTATTTTAGGGGAGAGAATGGTGATAGAAGGGCGCTGGATTTGGAAGGGGAAGGGGCGGCTTCCCTTGTCGCCGCTGTGGGGGCGAGATTGCCTGGCATCTTTTGGTATCAGTCGAGGGGTCTTAACTAGTTAGTTAGTTGCAAGTTGCAAATATTGTAAAGAGAAATGTGTGGAGATTTGCTTCTCGGAAAGAAGAGATATGTTTGGTCAGATATTCAGTGGAGAACAGTAGTTGAGCCCACATGTGTCACGATCGTGGGCTTCCATTGCTGTGAGCTTTAAGGTTTTAGTACTGTTATCATGTGGATCATGGAACAGGACGTTTTAGTGTTATCAAAGAATGGGAAGTAGTTGTAACCATTGATATTGCAAAGTTGGCATTTTAATACCTATGTCTTCCTCATTTTTCGTGGCTCAGGAGATCATAACTCATAAGCATGGATATCATATGTACTTCATAATTAAGCTTGTAAGATGCACACAGTACTGACACAATTTGGTGAAATTTGACATGTGTATGTTCCACTTATTGCGATTCCCAGAGTTTAAGTCAGGGGTGCTAGCTTGATAATTTTGTGTCTTAATCCCTTGACGGAGCCCATCACTCCAAAAAATTTCTTTCCACTTAATTAGAACATATCAGATGCTAATATTGCCGCATCGATATGCTTAAGTAGGCGCCGGTGCTTAACAAGTTCTTATGCATATAACTACCTCTGACTAGCAGATATCGGTTATTTTGAATTAAATCGGACATAATCAATAGGGAACTCTCATGTTTCCGGATAAAGCACAATCGAATTAAGAATGTTCCATGTGACACATAGGATGCATAGCACTCACTTGAAAAGATAATCTCTGCTCCTCCACATTCTTAGAATTATTAAACACTAGAAGTACAGAACAACAGAAACTGCAGTTTAATTATTACTAATTAAGTAGACATGCAGCACACTACGAACTAGTAGTACATGTTTTAACGTGCAGGTTCAGATCGCTACATAAAGCACTTGAACACGGGAAACATAAACATATATAGATGATTAATTAGCCTAACTAGATGCAGATGGACAAACAGATCTAAGGATTAATCAACTCTGCATCATGATCAGAATTCAGATCAGACATTCTCCGAGGCCGGCGCCGGCGGCAGGAGCGGCTGCTTCAGGAAGGAAGAAGACCCCGGCTTGTCGTCGCAAGAACTCGCAGAAGCAGCCGGCCGGTGGTCGGCAATGGCGGCGGCGGTGGCGGCAGCGGCAGCAAACGCCCTCTCCTGGCTCTTGCCCCACAGCACCAGGTACAGCCCGGCGATGATTAGCACCGCGCCTATGATTCTGCATGCAACACCACAAGAAAATACCATTGGTGATCGATATTTTCTTTCGAAGATTAATTATAGGATTAATTTTCGCGTTGGATTATTGGAAGCGATGCGCTAGCGTACCCTCCGACGTAGAACTGCTCGCCGAGCGCGATGGACGCCATGACGGCGACGACGAGCGTCTGCACGGGCTGGTACACCGCCACGAACACCGGGCCGCCGCGGTCGATGCACCATATCTGCACCGCGAACGCCACGCCCGACGCGACGAACCCCTGACAACATACATCGATCAATTCATGTCAGATCGTCTTCTTCCTCGGAGCGAAACTGATCCTGGATCATGCATGGTTGCATGGATGCATGCATGTAGTGATTAATATACCGACCGCGTAGAGGATGGTGAAGAGCTCGGAGGGGGAGTGGACGCGCCAGGCGGCGGCGTCGCGCTCGACGAAGGCGGCGATAACGAGGAACTGGAGGACGCCGAAGAAGCAGGTGACGGAGGTGACAGAGAGGCGCGCCGGATAGCGCTGCAGCACCGGCTTCTGCAGCACCAGCCATCCCGACCACGACAGGCAGTGCCCTATCAGGTACACGCACCCCACCGCCCAGCTCTTGCCGCCGCCCACCACGCTCGCCGCGAGCCGCACCGTCTCCGTGGTGCCGCCGGCAGCCGCGGGTTCGAAGACGGCGGGACCCTTGAAGAGCGTGACGACCGACGCGCCGGCGACGCAGAGCACCGTGCCGGCGACCTTGGCCTTCCCATCCGAGCGGCCGAGCCGGACCGTCTCGACTCCGATCGCGGCGGCCATGGCGAAGGTGATGGCTGGGACGGAGTTCTGGATCGCCGAGGCGAACGTCGGCGAGGTGTGGTCGAGCCCGAGCAGGTAGAGGCCCTGGTTGGCGGTGATGCCGCAGAGGGAGAGGAGGAAGAGCTGCGCCAGGAACGCCGGCGTCATGGCGGCAGCGCCGGCGCGGTCCTTCTTCTCGAGGAAGTAGGCGGCGGGGGCGAGGAGGCAGAGCGCTAGGAGGTTGCGGTACACCGGGAAGACGAGCTTGCTGACGCCCATGTCTAGAGCCAGACGCGACACCACGTGGAACCCCGCGTACCCGAACTGCAACAGCAGCATCGCCGCGTGCAGCCGCCCCCGCTCCGCAGCCGGCGCGCCGCCTCCGCCATGCACGCCGACGTTCGCCTCCCCCATGATATATGTACGTACCACCGGAGAAGTGAAGTGAGGCAGTGACAGTGAACAATGGTGCAGGGTGTGGTGGCTTATATATAGTGGTGGATGGAGTGGAGAGGCTGGCTAGCTGGAGAATGGAGATGGATGTGAGCTTGACAACCATGGCAGGTGGAGCATATGCACGCATGGAGACGATGCATGTACGTACGTTTCTGTCGTCTTGTTGTCGTCTCCTCTACTGTATTAGCTAGTGGTCTACTAGAGAATCAATGGACGTGGGTTCGTTGTACATGCAGCTTAATTAATTTGTTTTTGTTCATCAGTCACAACTCGATTGAACTCAATTCTCAATGCAGTTTTGCTGCACGTGCGACACAAATTAAACTCGTTTAAAGCTTGGAAATTAATTTCCTGTCTTGAGTCAGGTAAGAAATTGATAATGATCGTCTATGTTTTCTTAGATAATGGAACAAAGTATAATGACTGCAATGGAAATATGCCCTTGCCCCCCCCCCTTCAGAGCTATGTCCCTTCTTATTCATGTTTTGAGATTCACATATTTTATGTCTTTATACTATGTAGTATGGTATTTTTAATGATGAATCAATCCATATTTAACCTGTGCTAATCTATTTATATACATATTATGCGTTGAAAATGAATTAGCGATTAAGTGATAGTCGAATTGAGACCACATTATCATGTTTTTTAGGTGTGAAATCGTTACTCCGTCTGATTCATAATATAAGTAGTTTTAGGTTTAGGCATAAGAATTAAGAAGGGTTAGTTAATGTATCAAATGACACTATTATCCTTGTCTCTCATGTAATAAATAATCTAGGATATGCAAACATGATAAAAGAGCTCATTAACCATAACAATTAAAGAGGGGTAGATTAGGAAAAATCCTATAACTACTTATATTTTGATAAACCTCTTGAATCCTAAAACTACTTATATTATGAATTAGAGGGAGTATGTGCTATAATAAATATGTATAGATCTCAAAACACCTATATCTGGTGGATGAAGGAGGGTGTGATGCCCCAATCCACACTTCTATATATAAACAAACACGCCTTTTCTCTCTGTATATATAAACAACAACAAACATCCCTTTTCTCTGTTCGTCAATGGCGAGAAGCACAGATAAACTGACACCAAGAAAAAGCGACTAACACACTGACAAGTGTATATGTCCAGCATGGGTAGTAGGCTCTCGCTTTCAGGTGTCAACCCCACCTTCCTCAAGGACAGACACCACAAAGTAAAAGTAGTTACATCCATCTACCTCTAGCTAATTGGTTTCTTGCATGTGTATACTTGTTACCTCTGGCATCTTTTCCTATGATGTGCTCGCTGCAATGCAAATTAACCCTGATGAAATTGCATCCATCAATCCATCTTTGCTCAACGGACAGTCCTGACAGAAGAAGATTAATTACTCCCATAGACTAAATTTGTCATAGCAACAACCAGAGAGCACCCAGCACAAGCATACAGAGCTCAGGACAAGTATGCATGCTGTGGAAGAGTTCATCCTCATGTCCAGCAGGGAGGGGCAACCATGCAGGGATCCATGGAGACATGCCAGCATTCCAAAAAAGGACATCTGTTCCTCCTGAAAACATCTTCCTCTCACTAGTCAAGTATCTTAAACCTTGGCCTGTTACATACAGCATACATACATGTCTGGTGACTGTGACTTAGACACCAGACAGCATTGAGCCTGACAGCCATCATCTGATCTGTCCTGCTGCTTTGCTCTTTTTCTTTGTCATGTATAAGATGGTTAACCTGTCATTATTTGTACTTTGTTGCTGTAACTGAACTCATGTTTCAATGGTACTTAGGTACTTGCATTGACAGTTCTTCAGTAGATCCAGGCAATGCAACCTCTTGGCACCCTTTTGAGCATGCCTGGTTCCCTGCTTAAACTACAGCTTAGTTCATGTTACAACAATTTATCCAATCAACCTAGCTGGAGATGCAGGGGAAGCTACCCTTTTTGGTGGTCCTAAGGATTCTCTTGTTACATGCCACATTTTTTAACCATAACCTTGTGATCTCACCTCACAACTCCTCACCACACCACATATATTACACCCTTAAAGCCACCTTTGTGCAGTGCCACCTAAAAAGCTTCAGGGCAAACCCTAGCTTTTCTTCATGTGAGCTATTATATTAACCTCTCATTGCTAGTTGCTGGCTGGTGAATGAGATCTGTAGTTTAGATCCCAAAGGATTTGTAGGATGCCTGTCCCTTTGAATATTTTTCTGAATCTCGTAGGAGAGGGAGACCCTGTTGGCGAAGGGATGGGCAAATCTAAGGACCACTCTTTTCTCTGATGAACCTGAACATTGGTTGATCTGCACTTTGTTTGCAAAAAGGGACGAGCTTGAGTTGCAGCCAGTAAGCGTGCGAATTATACAGCAAATTGCCAAGAGGATCAGACAGGGAAGAATTGCCAAGATGAATTCAGAAAGTATTTCTTTTGCAAGACGAAAGTGAGGAGACACATGAACATGACTAACAGCAGGTAAGGCTCTGAAACATTGCCCCCATGGTGTATGCGATTTTTCATCAGCAGCGTACATCGTGTAGTTACATTGCAGGGCCAACGTTATTATTAGGACTACACATATTCAGCTGAAACAGTGGGAAAAAGAGGGTATAAGGAAAGGAGGAAGCTTCAGACACTCCTTGAGACGGCAACTCAGGCTATCTACCGTGGTATTCCTGTCGGTGCTGATCACATCACAGCGTAAAACATCGATGGCTCTTCTTCTGGAAGCGATTCCTTCATCTTTCCTTGGGTAAATCTCCTCAGCATTTCCAGGGAAGCTTTCGGTTGGTCCATTGGAACCATGTGACCAGCATTGTGAACCTGCATTTGCACAGAGAAACAAATTCCTTGTTAGTATATAGTTATGACCGTAAAGCTAGGGCATCTACGCACACTCTAGCAAGTACACATAAATTTTTAGTGGAACTGATCTTAATTATGCACCGAATTTGTTTGAAAACTGCATGGAGCATCTTCCTTTGATTTTTTTTTGGACCAGCAGTTATCAAGATAAAGTGAAAAAAGTGTTTGATCACAACCTTGAGGAAGTTGAGTGCCCCGTGGCTCTTCAAAACTCCAGCTTCGGTACCATCTACTAAAAACGATGACTCAGGAGATGATGCAAAGTCTTTCTGGCCAGACCATTCCATGGAGTGAACCCACCTCGAATTTCCTGCTCAAACATAAACAATGTTACACTTGATAAGTTGATATCTTAACTGCAAAACCATCAGAAGATCTGATGATGGATTTGTAAGAAATGAAGAACATAAAGCTAATGATAAACTGTAATTTAAGTATGACGCATGTTAGGTTAAGATTCATAAACTGGGATGCCTTTTTGGTATCCCATTCATCTAAGAAAAGGATCCATAAAGCTCTTCCATAACTGAAAGTTGCAATTTGCAGTTAAGCGCAATGCCTCAATATTCTATACTTTTTTACAAGGCAAGATGTAGATCCAATGTCAGCATGTTTTTTTCAGTCTCAGAACAACAAACAAATGCTAGAGTGCTGTTTCCCCTCTAGTACTTCAGAAAGGCTACTTGGTACGAAGAATTGACACGTGAACCAATTTGATATCATTGCTTTCCATTACTTTGAAATCCACACTTTTGATAGCACAAATTTATCTGCAATATTAATAATTCCAAGTAGTATCTGGTCATTACGCCGCCTCCTTGGGTCTTTCTTTTGGTTTGTTAATATGGCAAAATACAAACTGTACAGGAACAGGGCGCTAGAAAAAATAGTTGAGTACAAACATTTTCTATATGATTGTTTTTACCAACTGCAAGAACTATCAAGAAATCCAGATATTACTGATGGCTCGATATATCAAGGGTGCTAATTATGGCTTGGAGAGTGAGGACAAAGGCAGACTGGCAAAGTCAGTGATGTAATCAATATATTACTAGTTCTGGCTGTGGTACTATTTACCAGACCCAGGGGACATCGACACTACCGTAATAAACCTGAAATTGTAGTACTATGAGTCATCCACTCCACAGCAGTAACTACGTGTACGTCGAAGTATTGGCAGGAACTATAAAGCTAGTATCCTGTGAATGAAGCCAACCGATGTGCAGCGACTAACCATGGAAGGCATTGCAAAAGCTAATTAGTTATGATGAAGCAAATGTGCAGAATGATTAAGGCATTGCAAAAGCTAATTAGTAATGATGAAGCAAATGTGCAGAATGATTTAGAAAAACATGTTGACCCCACCATATCCTTACCAAGCCAATTGCATATAAGGTCATACTCCCCAGCATATATAAGCACATTAATCCCATCCTCAAGTAGAGCTGGGATGCCGACTTCCAAATTCCTCATCCAGTCTGTGAGCATTGCTTGATAAACCGAAGTGCTGCATGAGACAAATTCAATGTCCCCAACTCCAATTGCCTCTCTGACTGCTTTATTACCAAAAAACTTATCCAAGTTTGAGAAGTCATAGCAAAGTTTCCCTTCACATTCCTTCCTAACATCATAATACTGTAAAGAAACCATCAATATGTTTCAGTCTTAGTCAACTCATGCAGTAGTTAATTTAACATCCATTGCTTACTTACATTCTTTGTCCCAACAATCTTCATGATAGAATTGAAAATAGAATTGCACACCATATATGCTGCCATGCAAGATGATTTCCCATTGGTACCTGAAATATCAGTAGGGCCTCAGTAACCGTTCATTTATCTGAATAAAACCTCAGGGTGTGATTCAAATATATTCCTAGACGAGGTATAGACAAAAGTTTAATCAACCCTATTTATACCCTAACTGGGTTCGTTCAACCTCTTCTGCCAGCACTGATCATTCAGGAAATTCAACATATTTAGAAACATATATGTTTGTCTAGGGCTATGGAAAAACAATGCTCTTATCTTGTGCAAACATTTACATGGAGATAAGGTATTTAGCTCAAAAGCTTCTATATAGTACTGACCACAAAGCTTTATTGCAAATTCACAAGGAGGAATGAACTTGTTGATCCTTTCATAGTCAGATTTCTGAATGAGGTTCATGTCCAATGCATAGTCTGTGTAGGCTTTATATTGGATTGCTGGATCCGTGAGGCCATTACCAATTGCAAAACCCTACAGGAAAAATATGAAAGAGTTATGAACATCAACAAAGAGTCAATTGAGAATAAAAGAGATCGGAAACTTGGGTAAGGATCATACCTTTAAGTTTATGTGAGTTCCCTCATTTGCTTTGTTTCCTTGGTGAACTCGACTTGCAAATGCTGGAATGTAGTGCCCAGCATAAGATTCTCCAGTTATAAAGAAGTCGTTCTTTGCAAATTCTGGATGCTTCTTGAAGAACACCTGAAATGGCAGTTAAGAATAAATAATTACCACACAATACTCTTCTGTTTTGCTTAAGTTAACAACTCAACAATCAAGCAGTAGATCAATACACAACTCTGTCACAGGAATCCTTCTATTTCATCTGGTCTGATCTGAGGCTAAATTTTTTGATAAATTATTGTTTACCACCTCTAATGAAGCTATCCAGTACAATTTGCTACATTCATACTTAAGCGTAAGCAAGTCCTTGATTCCAGCCTGTACAATTTCCGTGTTACAGGGGTCATGTAATTTGCTTTTCAAGAGCAACATATCAGGTAAAGGCACCAATTCACGCAATGGACAGATTGAAGTGGATACGTTATTAGGAATATCAGCAGGAGGATACCTGCCCACATTGTTGGACAATTGGTACTTGGCTTAGTAATGTAATACTGTATTGAGCATTATTTTATGAAATGAAACTATTATTAAGAAGAGAGTAAACTGCTGTGTTTATAAGATATATATTGGTTAATGGGTACGATCAACTTTCACTAGGGGATATTTTAGCTTCTTGATCAAGTATTATTGTTGAATTTTTTCTAGTGTAATAATACATCCGATGGAATCGATAAAGTAAAGAAGAAGAAAAGCATATCAGTTAGAAGGATCGATAGAAGTACCTGGAGAAAGTCATATAGGTCATTGCTGACACCTGTCTCATCATGGCGGGTGTCACGATCATCAGAGCTGTAGCTAAAGCCAGTTCCCGTGGGTTGATCAACAAATATGATATTTGAAATCTGCAGGCAGCAACTAACATCAGCATAGGAGGAGGTACAGGAACCTATAGTAATGTAATTGACATAAGCTGGGATCAACTGCAGGGATGGCCACTTTCTTTAACAATATATTTAACTTAGTTCACATGACTCCGTACAAAGATACAACCAGTTCAATGAAAGGCAACACTGTCCTATAATAAACACATACACTTATAACTCCTTACAAAGATATAACCGGTTCAATGAAAGGCAACGCTGTCTTATAATAAACACATAGACTTCTGCTGCCGCGCTCGTCATAACTCATAAATAATAAGAAGGAACTAGGACAACAGTGGTAGCAAATGTAGGAACATATATATATATATATAATTGTTTCAATAACTCATACGTTACAATAGACAAAGGGAACAAATACAGCAAGTTGGTACAAGTTATCCAAAGTTGGTAACAGACAACAAACATGAAGGCTACAAACCATAGGTTTTTCTTCAACAGTTACTTGCTTCAAATGAGAGACCTTGAAATTGTGATCATCATTTTCGGTGAAAAACGTGGATCTGTTTTTCATTAATCAAAGAGAAGAATGTAGAGAGGTTGAAATTGACATTATCATCACTATCGCTTTACCATGACTATACTAGTCAACACAGGAAACATAGTTCAGACATGTTCTTTCACCAAATGAGGTTCCACAGTATGACTAATTTTGACTCGTTACGCAATACTAAGTAAACACGGTTTCCTAACGAAACAGGGATAGTACTACACGTATGATGCATTAACGTACATACAGAAATTTAGATTTACCTTGTCCCAGCCGTATTTGTTCCAGACAAGCGACATGTTGTTAGCGATGGTGAAAGGGCCATTCTCGTAGAACACGGCGAGCTCGCTGCTGCAGCCGGGCCCTCCGGTGAGCCAGATCACTACGGGATCCTCCTTCTTGCCCCTCGACTCGAAGAAGAAGTAGAACATCCTGCAACATTCAAGCACACAAATGTCCTCAGTTCAATGTTGCCGCAAAAGAAAAATCAGCTTCAAAATTGTTCTTATCACCAACGCTCTGGACTACCGTTACAAACTACAAAGCCTTAAATTTTCACCCAGAAAAAACAAATCCGCATCGAAAGATCACATCTTTACATCTTACGATGGAGCAACGGCGGCGTGGAGTCTCACCTGGCGTCGTGCGTGTTGGGTAGGCGGTAGTAGCCGGCGTGGTGACCGAGGTCCCCGGCTCCCTCGGGGAGGCCGGGCAGCCTCACCCGCCGCTCCAGCAGCTCCCCAGGCGCGACGCTGGGGGCATCTCCCCCACCGACGCCGGCGTTGGGACCGGCCTCCTTGGGAAGGAGGTTGAGCGAGCGGATGAGCCGCTCGGCCTGCGCCGCCGGGAAGCTGGCATCGCGGGGCAGCCGGAGCCCGTCCACCGCGGCCGCAGCGAGGCAGACGAGGAGGAGGAGGAGGAAGCGTGAGGTCGCCATTGGAGTGGAGGGGAAGACGGTTTCGTGGGGATTTGGAGCTGGAGAAGTTTCTCCTCCCGAATTTATAGCGTCCGTGCTTGGTGCTTGGAACGGACTACACTACTCTTCACTAAACTTTGCTTCTAAGCAGCATGATTCCTTTTTTGCATTTTCCGATCCAGACACGTATCATCGTTGTATCAAAATCTGGGCTCATCCTAATCTAATTCGTGCTATCATGGTGTGAAACTTTGAACTAAACCAATCGAATTCGTGTTTCAGTTTTATCTGCACGTTTTCCCGTGTACCAATATTATTACCATCATGCTGGAAGGGGTAAAACATTCAGGAAAGTTGGGGCCCGTGTGCCGTTTACATAGCAGAAATTTCAAAAGAATTCTACAGAAGTCGGTTCATTTCCCGCGTGATTCGAGAAAAATACCCGCGTTCTAAACAGAACCTTAGAATGCGCAATGTATGTCCGTATTTTTCTCCACTCTACATGGTGAGCTATAACTGAATTTTCGGCACCGTTGTCAGGCCATTACACGGACAAGCACTGTCCGAAACGAAAAATCAGTTCGGTTAGTTAGCTGCCGGCGACGTGGCCGAAGGATCGATCTGAACTCTGGATCTCATTTCATTCCGTCTTTGCAGCTTAGCTGAATCCGTTTGGATGTTGTCACTGTCAGTTCTGGCTTGTTGGAGTCTTCTCCCTTTGCCTTCAAAGCTCCAACAACCACTGCTCCTGTCCCTGGCATCATGTGAGCTCGCTCTAATTATTTATGTCAGGTTTTTTTTTCATTTTTGGTTTGGCTTCGAAGGTTGGGCAATACGTGCGATGTGATGTCTCACTGAACCCTCAAGATTGTTGGTGAAATCTGAAATCTGAATATCTGAACATGAACTGAAATGTTGGTCAAATCTGTAATCATATCTGAACATGAACTGAAATGCAGACATTATCTGCAACACGCATAAATTATTCATTAGCACAGTGGAGTGCACGCATACACAAACAAACACACGCATGTACTACCAGCTTAGCAGCTGTTAATTCAACACGTAAACCGTCCTAGGATTTTGGGAGGACAGGCAGCAGGGTTCCTTGCACGCAGTAGCATCACTTATTGACCGAATGATTTTCAGATTTAGATTTGTTGTCTAGTTGCAGGTTGCCTTGCTTTCGCTGCTAGCAAAGATAGAAGCGAAGGGAACTGACTGTTCACATCACATGCACTGATGCACCACTCGAAAACCCTGGAGCGACGCAACAGGTCCATGGCATCCACGAAAAGCAGCTGCCGCTGATCTCGAATTGTTTGTACCGTCATGTTATGTGGCTCTGGGCCATTTGCCTGTCAGTCAGTGTCACCGAATGTGCGCCTGCCTGGCTGGGTGCTTTGCTTGCTTCAGGAGACTACTGCAAGTTCAGAGAAGCAAGTGTGCTGGAATGCTTGGCGCTTTTGGCCGGACCACACAATGCGGAGGGTAATTACATGTTAGGTGTACTGGCCGGCGTCCTGGGAGCGTTTAGAGAGTAACCGAGTACTTTTTATAGAAATTTTTTATTTTTTAATCTTGAACTATTATAGGAATTCATATTTTAACCTCAAACTCTAGAACAATCCGATTTAGGACCACTCTAGAACGATCCGATTTAGAACCCTAAACTCTTAATACTGTTCGATTTTCAACCCACATCTGATTTTTGCCCCTTTGACTGGGTTTGACCCCAGCATTTGTCACATGCATGGTTATTAGGTCACCTAATAAGGACTCATATGTCATCTCTCTCCCTTCTCTCCCAACATGTCGTCTCAAATCCAATCACCGACGACACTCTCGTCGCTACTTGTAGCGGTCCACCTCCATGACCTTGGCGCAGCTGCTCTCTCTCTCTCCTCGATGTTGTCCAATGCTCACCATCTTCTCTAGGCCACTTAGCCGCCAAGCCCTCGTCATAGACCTGCCCTCTCCTTGTTCCTCCAACACCCCCACCATAGGAGGTAAGAAGCCTCAATGTTTGTGCCATTGTTTTCCTCTCTTCATGCTAATCTTTCCCACAAAATTATTTTGGATTTCATCTAGGGCATCGCAAGTTCTATTTCTTCTTGCATCGATATGCAATTGCGATAGGAAGACATGCAATGGAGCGCGATGGGAGGCGGCGGTGGCAACCCGAACAGGCATGGAGATGGGGGAGAAGGTGCTCAACGGCTGGAGGAGATGGGGGAAAGCAAGAGTGGCGAGAGGAGATGGGAGAGATAATGTGACATGTGGACCCTATTGGAGGATGTTGCAGTCACATGGTAAACAGTAGGGTCAAACCCAATCAAAGGGGCCAAACAAAGGTAGGGGTTGAAAATCGAACGATATTAAGAGTTGAGGGTCCTAAATCAGACCGTTTTAGAGTTCGAGCTTGAAATGTGAAATTGGACGAGAGTCAAGCGGTATTAAGAGTTTATGGTCCTAAATTGGACCATTTTAGAGTTCAAGGTTGAAATGTGAATTCAGAAAAGAGTTGAAGGTTGAAAACTGGACTTTTTTCCTTTTCTATATGAAATATTCAGATTTTCACCCCTCACGTACTTTTTTCCTTTTCTATATGAAATATTTCACACTTCTTATCTTAAGAAATTATATGGATGAAAATTCAATTACTCCCAAAGTAAAAAGACAATCGAGTATTTGTTAGCAATTCCCTAACAATATCTTAGGTACGAAAAACGAGTCAATGGAATTGCATATAATCGAGTATTGTTAGGTTTGTCCGATTCAACCTTTATATGTACATAGGAATCAACATATCCTGCTGGGGACCAATATTGATTAGTGATAGAGCAAGAGTATTCAAATTATGTCTTAGTACATATGAACTTATAGGGTAGCATGCTTAAAGGGTCAGGGTAGCATTTAATAGTGATCCTAATCCTAATGAGCCTTAAATGTAAAGACCCATTATGGGTGTGCATATTTAAAGAGCGGGTGTGGCATTAGGGTAAACCTGAATTTCATAAATCCATAATTATAGTCGCCAAATCTCCCTCACCCAAACCACGATGTGTGGCGTGTGGGTTCCTGTCCAATACATGTTGATACCCTGAAGGCATTGCTGCAAAGCTGTAACCATCGGACGACCTGGAAGTTCGTAACAGTCACAATACGTTGGTGAAGGAACCACCGTAAGCTAGCGTGATTACAAGCACGTCGATGCACTGCATTTTCTCTACTTTCGCTACTGTGTGCATCTAGTGCTAATCCCGCTATGTACCTTACAACTGTTTCATGATTGCCGACAACAATAGCGTGAAGTAGGCTGTTCATAGTCTCCGATGTATAGGACCTACGCCTTAGCAGGGATTTCACCCAACCCGTCATGCTGTCATATTTTGTTAAAGGCATCGCCCTCATTGTTCAGGTTAGTCGATCTGACAAAAACTTAGCACATGTAACTAAAATCTGGTGAAGAACTCATAGAAGAAGAAGGACTAAACTAGAAGTTAGATCTAGAAAAAAACAATAACATAGAAAGAATCTAAAATTGTCTGAGAAAAATAACAATGACTTAGGCCCCCTTCCAAACAGTTTATGCCCTGGTTTATGGCCCCAAGAAGTCATAAGCTATTTTGAAGGGAAAAATTATGGCATAGCTTAATTTCTAAGCCTCTCATTTCTCTATTGGTAGCAAGAAGCCTCAAAAGAGAGGATTCCTGAGTTTATCAGCCCCGTGGTCCATATTTGCTCTCCAAGTTCACAGGTATTTTCCTGCAACTACCACTCCTATATAAATCAACTCTTAGGGTTCCCCCTCCTTACACCCAGTCATCTCCACCCTCCTTCTCCCATCTCGATCCAGCCGCCTCCTTCCTACCCACTTTTGCACCGGTCCGGCTCCCCAACTAGGGCGTCGGTGGTGGCCCTCCCACCGCCCGTCTCTCTGCCCCTTTTGCCGTTCATTCCTCTGCCGGTGACCGTTCGCCTCCTGCCGGCCGCCCCACAGTACCTTGACGCCGCCCTTGTCCTCCATCTGTCAGCATCCTCCTCCAGATCCTTGCCACCGCCCACCGGCCCGCAATCCCCGACACTATGCCTCCCACCGTCACGTGTCATCTGCCGACCGCCGTCCCCAATAGTATGCCGCTGGTCAAACCATCCGCCGGAGTCGTTCCGCACCAGAGCTCACCCTGTCCACCAGAGTCGCACCCCTACACCGGAGCTCGCTAGCTAGGACCAGATTGAACTACTGTCAAATATACATGCTCTCAAATTTGTACTGATGTCGAATATTAATGCTCTGTTGTGTGTATGCAAAAATCTAATGAGATGAATGTATAGAAGGAAACGTGCATGCATGACAGTGAAAAATCTGAAGAGATGAATGTATAGCTCACTGCCATTGAAGGAAACATGTATGGCAGTGAGCTATTTTTTTTAATGTTGTATGTGTATCATGAGATGAAAGAAACATGTATGAAAATGGACTATTCTTTTCTGTTGTATATGTATGATTTAGATGCATGTAGTGAGATGTTTTCTAAATGTTGTATGTAAATGATCATATGTATGTATGCTCTCATGTATGGAATATATGCTAATTAGGCAGCGAGCAATTGAGTAATTTAACAGTGACATAATATGTTTAACATGCCATATGTTCATAGATGGATAAAGAAAAAGCCGTCAAAGAAAATTGGGATCCTATTGCTCGTAGAATTTTCATGCTCATGCTCATCCCTGTAGTATGTATACAATCATTCTTGAGATTGTTAGACATACATGAAATGGTGTATTTGTACAGTGAACAATTTGTTTACATGATTATCGGTTGAACAGACCAACAAAAAGTTTAGAGGTAATAAAAACTTTACACCATTCACCACATAATAAACTCATATTTTATAAGATGTTTGGAACAGGACATGAGTTTTTTTAAATTTTTTCTAAATCGGAGCTCTCATAGACAGCTAAATTTAAACTAACTTATACACAAGCTAACACCTTCTAGAAAGTTAGAGAAGAGGGGACCGCCAGTAGCTCAGTAGACTTTGCAGTAACTGCGGCTAGATTAGACTGGGCCCGTGCCGGCTAAGCCCACGCTATTTCTCCACCAGCCCAACATTTCAACGTGTCAGTGATCGGCCATCAATTCAATTAAGTATTAGGGACGGATCGGAGGGGAAGGAATTTTAATCCAACCCTGATTACGCGAAGCCCATCTCGACCAAACCACGTGATCTGATTTGTTTCCAGGTAGTAATCGGATGGATTATGCTGCAAAATCTGCAAACCCCGTCTTCGTCTTCAGTAGTTGCTGTACCGCGCCGCTACCGCACGATGTAAGAGCAACTCCAAGGGATTCTCCATAATCCATTCTCCATATCCCCATATGGAGAGCTTCTTCAAAAAATTCCTTCTCTATATCTCCACTCTCTCCAACCGATTCTCCATAATCCATTCTCCATATCCCACTCCCCTATATTTTATTCATATACTATAACTACCATAATACTTTAGACATTTATATTTATAACGGGTTTAATTAGAGAAGCTATATTTGTAACGGCTAATTTTTTTTGACGGCTATTTGTAACGGTTATATTCTCAACGGCTATATTTTCAACGGCTGTATCGTGTCCGGGTGCTCGTGGCGGCGGCCGCGGGTGGCTCATGCCCGCCGACTCGGCCCCGCTGAACGGCCCCGACGGCTTGTATCCCTGCATTCATGAACCAAAAAAGAAATCAAACAAGAAGTTCAGCATCAGCTCCGTCCAGATCTACACATCCAAGATCCACATCTGCAGGGAGAGAGAGAACAAAACAGGGGATCCAGCCGAGACCAAGACACCAGAAAAAATCAGCTCTCACCTTGCGGTAGGTGGTGCCGTCGTCCTCGATGACCCACCCGGCCTCGTGCCGTCGTCCTTCGATGAACTCCGGCTCCAGCTCTGGCGGACGCAACGCAACTCGATGACCTGTCGCACGACGACGGACTCGCGGGAGCTCTAGCTCTGGCCTGGCTGTTCGCGGGAACGAAGGCTCCGGGCGGAGGCGGTTGGGGAGATGGGGAGATACTGTTGCGATGGAGAACGAGGAGGAGGTCGCGAGGATGGAGAAGCGAATTGGGGGTTTGGAGAACGCGTCAGTTTGGAGAACGAGATGCAGAAGCCGTTGGAGCGGGTTTCGGTAGCAAAATCTCCAAATATAACTATACAGAATGGTATACAGAACCCGTTGGAGTTGCTCTAAGTATCTCTATTTTCTTCCTCGTGTGCTGCTTAGTATTCCAGTGGTAATTGCTCAGTACTTACAGAGGCAGAGCAGTTCGCATCGAGTTCTGGATGTCCTGATCAATCATCAATTCATTCCAACCATCTATTTTTGATCAATCATCAATTCATTCCAACCATCTATTTTACAAATTCCCATCGATAGGCTCCTATAACTTCAATTACCAGAACTAAAAATGTACTAAGGATTTTCAGACCGACAAATTAATCTGCGTCGTGCGTTGCTTATACATGGAGTTGGAGAGTTCATCCAAACTTCTTGCCGTTGCAGTCCTTGGACCCTGCGGCGGCGGTGGCGACCGTGCCGTCGTTGCCGGCGAGCTTCATGTACTTGTCCTTCCTGGTGAGCGCCGTGCACTCGTACCCGAGCTCCTTGGCGATCACCCTCTGCACGTGGTTGGCCACCTCCACGGCACTCCTCTTCCCGCCGCCACACGTCTCCTCCGGCCGCAGCGCCGGCAGGAATGCCACCTCGTACCCCGGGCGCGGGTTCATGTAGAAGAACCACGGGTCCAGCAGCTTCCACCCCCTCGTCGTCGACCCGTAGTACGTCCCCTGCGCCGCCTCCACCGCCACCGGCACGATCCGGTCCGTCAGCTCCGCGAACAGCGCCGAGAACCGCAGCAGGAACGGCTCCCTGCACGTAGTCCCCTCCGGGCACACCACCACGTCGCGGCCCGACTCCAGCACGGCCGCGATGCGTGCCGCGTCCGCCCCTCGGTCGGCGCGGGTCAGCGCCACCGCCGGGATCGGCGAGATGGCCGTCGACAGCCTGCTCACGCTGTAGGTCACGCACGTCACCGGCCGCCCCAGCGCGATAGAGATAATGATGGGGTCCAGCGCCGTGCGGTGGTTGCAGACCAGGAGGGAGCCCGGCGTTCCCGGGCGCGGCGCCGGCGGTGGCGTGCCGCGGACCGCGAGGCGGATGCCCGTGAGGCGGTACGTGTGGCGGACGAGGCGCGGCGGTACGGGGAGGTTGAGGAAGACGCGGAGAAGGGCGAGGGCGAAGCCCACCGGGAGGTAGGCGAGCGCGAAAAACGCCTGCGGCGGGTCCGGGCGGCGGACCAGGCGGCCCTCGTGGAAGATGACGCGCGACAGCAGCGAGTCGGCGGCGGCGCGCGGCGCGCGCTTGTCCGGCGGCACCATGTAAGCTTCCTGCATGCGCGGGAAAAAAAATTTAGTTAACTTTTGGCGCCAAGACAAGTAGTGAAATAAACAATACTACTAAGCTCAGCTTAATCTGAATTAATCAATGATTAGTGGAGTAACTAGTGATGATCCAGCATGAGCTAATGCTGTCGGTGTATGTATAAATGGACGACATTGCACTCAAGACCAGTATGACAGGAAGGAAATTATCGGTTTACACAACAATTGAACTTAATGGTGAAAGTTAATGTTTTGGAGATCATGTCGATATCTAAAACGACATGTAAGGAGCTGCACAACTGAGTCTCTGTACCTACCATGCCATGCCTAGTAGAGTTAAATACTTAAAAGGACCTGATTTAATTGGCACAGAAATTTGCATAACATAGCTAGTGAAGATTGACCATTCAATTCAAACAACCAGAATAGGCAGATAATTAGAGGCAATTTTACAGAATCAGTAGCAGATATCTACTGAGAATTATCAATTTTTACATGCTAATTAAGTAAAAACTAGAGGGAACTTTCTTCTTCCTTTCTTAAGAAGAGAAAAAGGTAGCTTTGAATTTGGCATATGGAGATCTATTCACTCCTCCCCCCTCATGTAGCCCACGTGAAGCGACTGGGGGCAAACGCTAGGACACCACTGTTGGGCTGCTCCTCTCCTGCCTCCCCTTGCCGTGGTGGAGTCCTCCTACTCACAAAGGCGGTGGGGAGAGTTTGTTGGAGCGGCGGCTCTGCGAGGATGGCATGACGAAGGTTGGCTTGGGCCCGATGGCATGAGTGGTTGGTGGCGCAAGAGCAGAGGCGAGCAGGTCAGGTAGTCCCGGCGCGGTGGCGGCGACAATGTGGTGTGGGGAGTCAGCATCGGGCTCTTCCAGGGCAGTGGTCTTGATGGCAGTCGCGTCGATGCTGCTTCATAGCAGCGGCACGAGCTGGTGGTAGTGGCAGGTGTGTCTTGGTTGTGCGGCCATGGTAGTGGAGATACTGCGGCAGTGGTTTGGTCAGGTTGCAATGGGGCTCTGTGCATAGCTAGGTTGCAGAGGTAGGCTGTAGTGCTAGCTGGCCAATGGGCCTCGACCGTGGCGACTTTGGCGGACAACGCCGTTGGAGCTCGTAAGCGGCTTCAACGGGTCAACGAGGCAGGTTGGGCGACAGTGGTCTGAGGCACAGCTGCTCCGTATCTCGCAGGTTGTGGCTTCGTAGAGGTGTGCAGCTGCGTTGGTGGTGTTGCAGTAAGGCCGCGGTGAGAGGTGGTAGTGGCGGGAGCTCCAGATCCTAGACCCGCTCCCCTTCGGATTCATATTCTCTCTCTAGCAGTGGCAGAATTAATGGACATGTTGCTCTTTAGGCCCTTGTTGGTTCGGCGTGGTGCATGGGTCTTTTTCCCTTGTGGCTTGCTACTGTGGAGTCGAAGGAGCTGGAGCATGGATGTGATAGGTGATGACGATGACACAACATGTGATGTCCGGGTCTTTGGGTTTCGCTTATGTGTGTCGGTGTGTTCAGGTTGTCTAATGATGCTCTAGACCTAGTTTACTTAGCCAGCGTGGCCGTTGAGTTATGTTTTTTTTCCCTGATTTCTTCTAATTAACCGAACTAATTAAGGCTTTTGTTCACTTTTTTCATAAACAGAGTTATTCGATTCTATTTAATAAATTATAGTAACACCCTACTCTTTCGTAAGGTTCGGCGAAAAAAACAAAAGGTAACTTTCAAAAACCTAGGAACCATACAAATTCCTGCAACTCCATCTAGCACCAGCCACGATGCAATGAACACTCAAAAGAATAATTGCGGACGCATCTCACACCACAAAATACACAACTTTATTTCTTTATTTACTTATGAGCTAAGAATTAGCAGTGGTCACTCCAATTAGTACTTAATTAATAATCACAATGAGCTGAAAACGATGAAGTGAATTCAAGAAAGGATCTTGGATCAGTGTGGTGTGGTGGTTTAATTACCTTGCAGATGGCCATGAAGTCGTGGTCGCTCTCGCGGTCGCCGAGCCCGACGTCCGGCATGTCCCCGCCGGCGAAGAGCTTCTTCACCACCTCCCTCTTCCTCTCCCCGACGAGCACGGCCCCGATGAGGCCCGTGAACCGCGTGCCGCCGGCGCATGTCTGGAGCTCGGTCCCGGCCACCTCGGCGCCGAGGAACTCGCGGACGAACTCCCCCACCATCACCGCCGGGGACGCGGTGACCACGACCCGCCGCACGCCGCCGCAGCCGCGGAACACGGCCCACGTGTCTGCCCGCACCCCGGCGGCGTAGTGCCGCGGGAGCACGCCGCGGGCCACGGCCTCGACGTCCCGTACCCTGAGCCCCGCGAAGGTGATGAAGACGAGCAGCCCGATGGCGGCGGCCTCGGAGACGCCGATGTAGAGCACGAACAGGAGCGGCGACGCGAGCAGGAGCGCCGCGGCGCGGAGGTAGCTCCCGGCCTCGAGCGCCACGAGGAAGTAGTAGGGGAACGCCGAGGAGGAGACCAGCAGGGTGCCGTCCAGGTCCGCCGCCGCCGTCCGCCGCACCCGCGGCGCCGACGGGTCGTAGGCCGACACCGGCGGGAACCTCGCCGCTGATGCTGCCCGCGGCCCCATGGGAGTGATATCGGTGGAGGTGGAACCGGCAGGGGGTCTGGGCTGATATACGCGTACGTAGGATCGGTCGCTGTGTGTTTGCTCACCGGCTCCGCCGCGCTGCCGCCATGGATGGCGATGGCAAAGACTCGGTCTTGTTTGGTAAGCCACCCGCGCGTCGAGATAAAAAGCGAGCAGGGTGCCACTGCCAACCCACCATCTGTTTATATCAACCACTACCTACGCACGACTCCCTAGTTCCAAATCAGAATCAGACACGGATTTTGTCGCAGAATTCTACGATTGTTCTGTTCATCGTGAGTTCTTGCGCACCGATTCCGAGTAGGAAAACCTCGAAATTTTTATCACGATTCCTCCTTGAGCTGTTCGGACTAGGAGTATCTCAAGATGTGTGTGTGCGAGGGGGAAGCATGCCCAAAGTGTTCTTTTGCTTTAGCCTTGGAGGTCTCGTCGAAATAACTCACGCATGAAGGGGAAACGTGAAACATGCATTCGGTACATAGCGTACAGACGAGGGGGAGAGGCTAGACTAGACTAGAGCAGTTGACATGAATGGCCAACCATTCATTACCCGGTTTTGCTCTTCCATCACTGTCAGCGTTACTCGTTGGCCTACCACAACCGTCTCCGGCTTTCGTGTCACCGTGTGATCCTGGGAAGAAGACCAAGCTTCAGATGGCGACCTCGCGATTCATCTATGTTTCAAATTATATTTACAACTTTTATGAAGGCTAACAAAGCAATATCAGAGTGGCGCAGCGGAAGCGTGGTGGGCCCATAACCCACAGGTCCCAGGATCGAAACCTGGCTCTGATATATATTATTTATTTTTCTTTTTTTTTGGGTCTCAATTACCTCTCCTATCTCAAGCTACTGAAAGTTAACGAGCACTGGCACCGGAGCCAAATGCGGTGGTCAAAACTCGCAATGGCCAACGCTTCGCTTTCTCCGGCGAGCACAGCGCGCTCCCGCCGAACGGCCGCAGGAGCGCGCATATTGTCTGATCAGTGAACACGACCAGACAAGCTCTCACATCCCATTGTTGAAGTATGAAATGGAGATAGTGATTGAGACAGAGATTCAATGCAATAACAATGATTCTTGTATTCATTCTCTGACGTTTTACACATATATATACAAATGGAAGAGACGACAATTGTTGCTTAAGCGTCATTAGCAATTGTTAATGACGGTTATAATTGATCACTAATCGTCGCGTCTCTCCGAAGAGATGTGTCGGTTCACAACACTCCCCCTTTAAAACCTTGTGGGAAAAATATGAGGAGAAATATATATTGAAGAATATGTCATGAAAAACTCATTTAAAACCCAATGGAAAAAATAAGAAGAAAATGATATGACATATATGGTTTGTATTAATATTGCCTCATTAAAAACCTTTTATGAGAAACCATTTTAGGAAAAACTCATAAAGGAAAAGAGTAGAATATATATGATCTGATGATCATTATCAGGTTTATATTTTAGGAGTTTACCCCCCCTGAACCTTGCAAATCTCTAATTCGCCTCATACCAATTCCATGAACATATTTCTGGAATAATGATGTTGGTAGGGACTTTGTAAATAAATCTGTGAGATTTTCAAAAGACTTAGTTTGCAAGATTTCTGTTTCCCCGCTTTGCTGTAATTCATGGGGATAAAATAATTTAGGAGCAATGTGTTTTGTGATATTGCTCTTTATATAACCTGATTGCATTTGTGTAATACAAGCATAATTATCTTCGTAGATAATTATTGCTGATTCTAATGAACCAATTCCACAAGATTGTTGTATGTGTTTAATCATTCTGCGAAGCCAAACACATTCACGTGATGCTTCATATTATACAATTATTTCAGAATGATTAGTGGAAGTAGCCACTAAAATCTGTTTTGAGGACTTTCAAGAGATGGCTGTTCCACCATGTAGGACTACAAAACTAGTCTGTGATCTGGCATTATGGGGATCAGATAAATAGCCAGCATCAGCATATCCCACTATAGTCATATCTTGATTTTTCTGATAGAATAAACCAAGATCTTTTGTGTCTTGGAGATATCTGAGGATATTCCTGACACCTACTATATGCCTTTTAGTAGGGGATACACTATGTCTAGCCAGTAGATTAACTGTAAATAAAATATCAGGCCTGGTGTAGTTTGCTAGGTACATAAATGCTTCGATGACACTAAGATAAGGAACTTCAGGTCCTAGTATCTCTTCGTCATCGGTCCTAGGTCTAAATGAATCTTTGTCTCTATCAAGAGATTGAACGACCATAGGAGTCTTGGATGGATATGATTTATCCATATTGAATTTCTCCAAGATTTTCTAGATATAAGCAGACTGATATAGAAGGATTCCTGAGGGAAAATGCTCAAATTGTAAACCTAAGCAGAATTTGATTTTACCCAAATCTTTCATCTCAAATTCTATCTTTAGATGATTACTTGCCTCTTGTATGTCTTGCGTAGTTCCGATGATGTTGAGATCATCGACATACACTGAGATGATGCAAAACCCCTTTGATGATTTCTTTATGAATACACAATGGCAATCATCATTGTTTGAGTAACTCTTCTGAAGAAGGAATTCACTTAATCGGTTGTACCACATTCTTCCCGATTGTTTTAAGCCATAGAGTGACTTTTGTAATTTTACACAATACATGTTACGATTTGCATTTGGATTCAAGATTTTAAGTCCGTCAGGGACTTTCATGTAAATGTCCGAATCGAGTGACCCATATAAGTATGCGGTCACTACGTCCATCAACTGCATAGATAATTTCATTTGTACTGTCAAAGATATTAAATACCGGAACGTTATTCCACTCATAACATGAGAGTAGGTTTCATCATAATCGATGCCGGGTCTCTGCGTGAATCCTTGTGCTATAAGTCTCGCTTTGTATCTCACCATCTCATTGTTTTCATTTCTTTTCCGAATGAAAACACATTTTGCTCCCACAGGGAAGACATTTTGAGGAGTTGGTATTACTGAAGTAAATACCTCTCTTTTCTTGAGCGAGCGCAATTCTGCCTCGATTGCCTCCTTCCATTTGGATCAGTCTGAGCGCTTGAGGCACTCTGTCGTGGACTTAGGTTCTGGATCCAATTGAAGGTTGTTAGCAATTTTTGAGGAGAAGTAAATGTCGACAATTATAGTCTTTCTGTTAAAAGATTCTCCTAAATCAATATAGTTTATGAAAATTTCATTATCATCTTCTAACTCATTGTGATTTCCCTCAACATTTAAGTTAGGTTGTTCCGATGTCCCAGCACTTGAATTTATGTGTACATTTATGCTGGGTTGTGGATGTTGAGCATCCGACAAATGTTTCTCCTTTTGAGATTGTTTTGTATTTACTGTTTGAGGATTTATAGTCCTTTCTTTCCGCGGACGCTTTTGAGAAGCTGGATCATTTGTGACCAAAATTCTCCCCCTTTTGCTCTCATTGGGAAGTTGAGTGGTTTTATTAGGTACCTCCACTCTTTCTGGCACATTAACCACTAGAATATATGATTTTGTTACACCTTTATGGTCAGTAAATGCATCTAGCAGGTTATTTGCAATGTGTTGTAAATTTATTATTCTCTGAACTTCAGATTCAGATTCTTTAGTACGTGGGTCTAAGGATTGAATGCCTGTGATATTCCAATCTATTTCTCGGCATTCTTTGTGGTACTTGTCTTTGTCTCCCCTAATGCCAAGAAATGATCTTTATCGAAGATGCAATCAGCGTACCGGGCTGTAAATAAGTCCCCTGTTAGAGGCTCAAGGTATTTAATTATCGACGGAGAATTATACCCCACATAAATCCCCAATTTTCTGTGAGGGCCCATTTGTGTACGTTGCAGTGGTGATATTGGCACGTATATAGCGCAGCCAAATTGACGCAGATGGGAAATACTTGGTTCATTTCCACGTACTAACTGCAACGGGGAAGCCGTATGGTGTGCAGTTGGATAGATTTGAATTAATTCTGCGGCGTGTAAAACCGCATGACCCCAACAAGATGTTGGTAGACTTAAATTCTGTAAAAGTGGTCGAGCGATTAATTTGACTCTTTTAATAAGAGATTCAGCCAAACCATTTTGGGTATGTACATAAGGTACAGAGTGCTCTAAATTTATGCTTAATGTTAGGCAATAATAGTTAAATGATCGCGAAGTGAATTCTGCGGCATTATCCATGCGAATGGTTTTTTATCCTGTGTTCAGGATAATTTGCTCTTAATTTGATAATTTGAGCGATTATTTTAGCAAATGCATGGTTCCTTGTGGATAATAAACACACATGCGACCATCTTGTAAATGCATCGATTGGAATCATGAAATATCTGAATGGTCCAGATAATGGCTGAATTGGACCACATATATCTCCTTGAATACGTTCAAGAAAATTAAGTGGTTCATTTCTTATCTTAAGATGAGAGGGTCTTAAAATTAATTTCCCCGTAGCACATGCGGTGCATACAAAATCTGAGGATTTGGAAAATTTTGTAATTTTTAAATCATGACCAACAGAATTTTCAATAATTTTTCTCATCATCCCTATGCCAGGATGACCAAAGCAATCATGCCAAACCTTGAATTTGTCAAGATTTTAAAAAATTACTTTATACACAACATGTTTAATTGGTCTAACGTATGTGTAGTACAATCCAGTTTTTAAAAAAGGAATTTTCTCAAGTATTTGTTTTTCATATCCGTCATTATTAGTGATGAGGAGACTTTCGTCATTGCTCTCAACACTAGTTTCATTGTGAAAACCATTTTTACGGATATCTTTAAAACTTAGTAGGGTACGAGTTAAATCGGGATACAAGAGTGCATCCTCTATTATTATTTTCGTACCCATAGGGAGAATAATTGTGGCTTGACCAGAGCCTATGATTATGGCATCGCGTCCAGCGCTAGTCATAATATTTCCTTTACTCTTTTTTAGAGTTTGGAAATATTTCATTTCCCTTAAGATTGTGTTAGTGGTGCAACTATCCACTAAACATATTTCTTCCTTCATTGGATTGTCTTGAAAATTCTATATAAAGTAAAAGAAAAATTCATTAAGAACTTGATTTATATAGAACACATACATCATATATTAAACTATTATGTCTGAGGTACATAATAATACAAATACAGTAATGGACAATATAGTATGTCTTTGATACTTAGTACGTATAATATAGGCTAATGACATAATTTATGGATAAATTAGAGACTAATTGAGATCTCCATACATGTCTTGAGAATTGAATTCCACAAGCATGTCGTCAAGGTCCATGGGGTCATCATCTTTCTTGGCTTGTTCTTGATTCTCTTTTTGAGAAAGAGTTTGAGAACATCCTGCCTTCAGGTTGATATTTGGTTGTTCATTGAAGTGAGCTTCGAATTTTACCCCTTGGACTTGTTTGCCTTTGCCTTTGGATTGGAGATACAACTCGACCAGGTGCTTTAGAGTTCGACATTTCCTTGTATGATGATTCATACATCCACATCTTTGACAAACTTGAGAGTTGTCTTCGAAGTTATTTTTCTTAAAATGACCTTTGCCCTTATCAAACTTGTTGTATTTTTGCTTGTTGCTTTGTTTCCACTTTTCTTTGAACTCTTTGCGGTTCCTCTTACGACCATTGAATTTGTTCTGAGTATTGGCATGAACTTCTGGTATTGCCATAGTGCCCGTTGGGCGACTTTGATGATTCTTCATAAGAAGCACATCATGTTTCTCAGCTTGAAGAAGCGTGTAAATTAACTCAGAATGTTTGGTGTATTTTTGTTGGTGATATTGCTGTTGCAATATACGCATGGAGGGGTGGAAAGTACACAAGGTCTTCTCAATCTGATCGGCGTCTGAAACAGCCTTGTTGCAGAATTTCAACTTAGCGTTGATCTTATGAATAGCGGAGTTGTAAGCCGCCATGGATTTAAAATCTTAAAAACGAATGTTGGACCATTCGCGTTGTGCTTCGGGTAGCATGACCGCTCTTTGTTGGTCATAACACTCCTTGAGGGATGTCCATAGGGCTAGTGGATCTTCTTCCATGAGATACTCAATTTTGAGATCGGGATGAAGGTGATGCCGGATGAAATGCAAAGCTGCATATTTTGTTCTTTCTGGTAGAGCCTCCTCTCCTTCTTGAGGAGGATTTATGGTAGCACCAAGGCCATGACCTAATAGATTTATTTTAAGGTCCATGGCCCATGTTAGGTAGTTGCTCCCATCTAAGGCAAGTTCAGCAAAATCCTTTTTGGATATGTCTGCCATTGTCTTGCATGAATGATCATGCTTGTATTAATTTACTTTATTTCTTTAGTGACCCAAGTGTAGATCTTCTATATAGTATAGGTGATAAAATCATCGCTAGTATTTTTGGACTTTATTTCTGAGGAAATGGGTGATACTACAATCACCGCAAAAAATATAGACTCTATACTTTGAATTTTGGTTATGCACTTTGAAGGTAGTCACTGCGAAGCGGTGTAGACCTCGCAATAATGGGCAAAACAAATCGCTGCTAATATCATGGACTCCGTTGCAAGAACGGGCGATGCTACAATCGCAGCCATTGATATAGACTCCATTACCTTATGCATTTGCCAAAAATTTTAGAAGATAATCACTTAAATATGCGCAAATTTGCATAATGTTCCGCAAATTTAAAGCAGAAATGATGCTTAAAGAAACGATGTAAGCGGAATAGATAATATTTGTAATAATAAAATAAAGAAATTGCAAATAAAGGAAATTGCATAATATAAAGTGCAATATATTATAGTATTACGGAGGTAATACATAATTAACATGATTACATATTGATATATGCAATATACTAAGACCTGAGGGTCTGAAATGTAAATTACATAGAGCCTGAGGGCTAATATGCAATTCAGTAAGAATCTAGGGACTGATAGGCAATATACAGTAAACCTGAGGGTCTACGGGTAAAATAATATACTAAATAGTCTACTGATGTAAAAAATTAGTGAATATACGAAAACCGGGGGGCTAAAACACAAATATACAGCCCCCTTGGGTTTTTTTTTCATATTGCCCGGATGGGCTGAAATAGCCAGCCTAGTGAACCGGCCTGTTGGCCTATAGGCCGGATAAGCCCAGCCGAGTCAGTGGCCCATGCAGGTCATTTGGGCCGGCCTACATGGCCCGTGCCGAGCCGCCTCTTATGTTGGCCTGTTGGCCTGTAGGCTTGGCTAGCGGGCCGGCCGACCAGCCCACACGGCCCACCCGAGCCACTGGGGCAGGCGCTTAAGTCGGGCGGTTAGGGTTTCCCCTAACCGCCGCCGCCGGCGTTGAGTTGTGGATGGGGTAGCCGGGGGGGCGTCAGGGGGTGCTTGAGGACACCGCCGCCGTCGCCGGACCAGGCGGTCCCGTTGTCGCTCGTTGCGCAGCCGTCGGGGATGGAGCAGACGATGCCGCCGCTTGCGCTGGGGGCGGGTTGAAGCCGGCTGGCGTCGCGTCCATGGCTCGGCGGCCGTAGGAGACGCCGGAGGGCGCCGCGGTGGTCCAGCCGGTGCTGCTTCAACGGAGGAGGGCCGCGCCCGGGAGAGGCACGGCCTCAGGCGTTGGCGGGTTGACGCGGGCGGGCGAGAAGGCGCCGCCGTCGCCGAAGCCGCCGGTGCTCGAGGGGGTGTCACACCCTGTTTTTAAGCCTTTCGATTTTTGAAAAACCTAAAACCCAAGATGTATATATGCGTATATGCATATATGTGTCAACCATGTTGCATGTTCATTTGAATTTCTAATGCTTCTCAACGCATGGCATCTCGTGAAATCATTTAAGCCTTGCTCATCATCGCATGTGCATGAAACCCCAAAACCCTAAATCGGCCACACGCACCGTATATGCACGACACCTCCCAAACCCTAACCCTAAGTGGCAACTTGCCCATCTCTGCTCCCGACCCTCCAAATATGACCCTTAACATCCCCCATGCCCTACCTCAGTCGTGCCGTCGCCCGAAGCCCTAAAACCTAATCCGTCGCCCTAATTCTTAATAACTCTTTTATTGGGCAGAAACCCTAAAATCCATATTTCATGTAATTCCTTTCACCCAAAAATTCTAGAAAAATTCCAGAAACTTCTTAAAACTATATGTCACTCAAATATGAAATAATATTGAAATGTCCATTTCAAAAATCTTGGATTGCATCCAAATTTGAATTTAGGTCAAATCTTCACCTTAAACTGCAACCTTTCCAAATCTTGCTCAGAAAAATCCCATAAAATCCCACAACACTCCCCTCAGTACCAGGAGCTCAAATGTGTAAAACATGGATACCTTTAGTTCAAAGTTTTGACACAACACCTGTGGAGCACCTTGTGCCATTTTCATCCTCATCAAGAAATCAAGCTCGACTCTCAACCACTTTGCTCCAAACCTTTACCAGCATTAATTCTTCAACCCAGAACCCTACTCCACCCCATCTTCCTTCAGTGAATGATCCCTATCCACAGTGTTCAACCTCCATGTCATCCCATGCCGATGTTGGCAAGACATTGGCAAGCCCTAGGGAACCTTGCTTCGCACGAATTCATGTCAACCCTCTATTGCTTCCTCCTCCTCTGATCACCCTAGCACTGCTGCCTTGCTCAGACACCACCCCAACACACCAAGGCAAGCTTATGCACACACATGCCACTCGGGAGCACGCACTGACATGTTCTGGACATGCACTCGCGTGTAGCAATGCCAGCCAGCAGCGGCATCCACATGCCAATTCCTGCCATAGTCGCCTGCCAGCTCAATTCATCACGCCACAGCTTTATCTTAGCCACCCGCAAGCTTTGCGCCTCGCTGACCTGGCCTCGCATCCTCTCAACGCCGTGCACGGCATGGTCCAGCGGCCAGCTCCCCTATGCCCCCGTCGATCGCCTACTTAAAGGCCATGCGAGCACCCCAAGCTCTGCACTCACCTCCTCCCTACTCTTCTGGAGCTCCCTCACTCACCAATTTCACTAGAGACCTCACCAATTCCTCTCCCGACCGACTCCGACTCTGACTCCTTCTGACCTCGCCAAAATCCGTGAGAAGCAAGCCTCCTTAGCACCAATCCGACCAGCCATCATTCTCCCCATCCTTTTCTCTTCCTAAAACCATAACCGATTTTTGGAATCAAGCCACCAGCACCAAACGCCCAAACCTCACTGGAAAACCTCACCGGAGAAGCCCCTGCCGCTGTTGCCTTCGCGCGCCAGCTCAGAGAGACCATCCCGTGCCTCTTACCTGTGGACCCAGCACCCCGAAGCAGTAAGTTAGGGGAGTGTCGCTGCCAGGTGGGCCTACTCTTCCCATTAGGCCCACCGCGGGTAAGTGGCAACGCCTCCGGCCTCCCTCCGTCTTCAAAGCTAGAAGGCGTAATCCCGCTGCCCGCTTTCGACGTCACCCAACCAAAGCAAAAAAACCAACTGGTTTGGTTCGGCCGGTTCAGCCCCTTAGTGACCGATTCTCAGAAAAGTTCCAAAATAGAAGTTGCTTCTAAAAATGTTTTCCATCTTTTGGTTCAAACAACTTTTCAAAAATTCAAATTGTTCTTGATGTACAGAAAATAATTCAAACATCCTTTTTAAAAAAAATCCAAACCTTTTTGAAGTTTCTTTTGAACTTTTGATTCATCCTAAGAATTTCTAACATGTTAAAGCCCTAACCTCCTGAACCTTAGCACAAAAGTATATACGTATATACATGTTGCATGATTCGAAGATTGAAACAGGTATATTAAACCCTAACCCTAACCCTAACCCTAGATCTCATGCATATATATATGTTTAAACCATACCCAAACTTGTTGAACCTCACCCAAAAATATGTCCCCAGCACCCCTTTTAAACCACGAAGTCCCTGGACACCTCCTCCACCATGTTAAAACTAGGATTTATGAGCAAAAAGGAGTTCTAAGCATGAAACCCTAATCTAATTAGTCCCCGCATAAAATATGAAGGCATCTCTCCTCTTCTTCCCTGTTAGTCTTGCAAGCATGGCATATGTTTCCCGCTGGTTTCCCTTTTGGTACTTCGTGTCGCTTGGTTCTTATTGGCGTTATTTTGAAACATGTAGTTGACGGTGTGAGGTACGTGCGTCAGGAGGAACCCGAAGCATCCCCGCGTCCGGAGCAAGACCAGGAACTACCAGGCAAGCTCTCCACCTTTGATCATGTTGAAACCCAAGTATATGAAATATATTTTGTTTCACGAAACATGCATGCTATGTTTTATACCCATTATTTTGAGTAGAGTAGTTATAGCCGATGCTTAGAAAACACTAGGCCGACCTTGAACTCCTTGTCACCCTAAGGATCACCTATTCCGGAAGAGTTACCGGAAACTTAGGGTAGACTATATATACATATGCTTAGCCCTGCAGTAGAAAAACTAGGTTTTCAAAAAGGAAGAAATACCCAATATTTCATGTGGTGAAAACTTGGAAATGGACCGTCGTGTCCGGAGGTGTATGAAGGTAGTATATCCATGGGTTGGGATATTTTACCGCAAAAAGGTTTTGGTTAAAACCTAAAAAACAAAATGGAGAAGATGTTGATCCGGGTTGGAAATGAAGGGGGAAAGCAGGGAGCTTGTTAAAGTGCGAGGTAATGCCCGGCGTGGTTCTCGCTGCCCGTTTACGGGAGTGGTATGAAGTCCCTCTCGGATCACATAAGGACCGAGTTTAACTGCCGTTTGGCCAAGTCTTACCATACGTCCACATGTCCTTTATGGGAAGGACTTGACCTAGTACCCGGTCTGAGACTAGCATGAACCTGTAGGCAATGTGCAGTGTGCAGATGAGGTTGTAACCTCTGTAGAGAAAAGTTTCCACGGAAAAGCGATGGCTTGTTCGCCACAAAGTTGGAATACCAACCTCCTTGCAAGCGATGATACTGACTCAAGCTAGATTTGGGACATGTCCTTCTGGCGGGTTCATGGCTAGGTTTACTCCGGTGAAGAGTCTCATTGTACGAGCTCTGGTAGTATGCGGTGCACAGTATGCCCAGTGTGACATACATCGTGTGGGTAAAGCCGTACCACCTCTGCAGAGGGTTTAAAACTATTCGAATAGCCGTGTCCACGGTTAAGGACGAACTTGGTTAGGCCACACTTTAGTAGATTGACTTTCAAAGTCAAAAATGGGTTATGGGTTTAAGGACGCGACCTGCCGTGATCGCAAGGTAACCTGAAAAGTTCCCGTTGTGTCGGGAAGAGTGAAGAAGAGATTTCCCCTGGACTCAGGCAAACCCTAGTATTCCCGTTGTAACGGGTGAGCTGAGACTCCCCGCTGAAGCGGATGATTGTGAGACTTTCCGTTGTTATAGGAAAGCACAGATATGAACCCCGTTGTAGCAGGAAGGAAAAGATGAACAGACGTTCGTCTCGGAATACCATGGAAATTTATGAAAACTGCTTTTAAAATCTATTTACTTATTTCATGCAAACTTACTTTCTCACACAGTATGAAACATAGGATAGAGCCATTGCTTGTGATACCCTTGCATGCATTCTTATCCGTATCCAACTCCCCGGTGGGAAGTTTGCGAGTACATTCAATGTACTCACCTGGCTTGTTATGTGGCCAGACGATGAGGAGGAGTACCAGACCGGAGATAGCGACAGTGATTTCGAGGCGTAGGGTTTCAACCCCCAGTCAGATGCCTGTGGTTCGGCATATTGATGGGTTATCTACCGCGTGTTATTTCCGCTGCTGTTTTAAATTCGGCAGATAGGCCTGGCTTGTACTAAATAAAGACCAGTTATGGCTATTTGATGTAATGAATGATGTATTGCATGTCTATACTATCAAGTACTTGTGTGTGCTAGCCACTGATCATGGGACTAGCACGGTAAACACAGGGGTTTATCCGGCCTCAAAACCGGGTACGCCACAGAGGGTCACGCCGGAGGATGCTGCCGGGCTCCATGGACGCCAAGGCGACGTCGCGCGTGACGGAGAGGCCTCACCGGTCGCTGAGGGCTCGGGCGCCAGTTGAAGGAGGCTCCACGGGCGCTGACGAGGTCGGTGGCCAACCTCCGCTGCTGCCGCCGCTATGAGGGCGAGGCGGCGAGCTCGTCTTCCGGTCGAGGGCGTCGTTGTTGCAGAGGATGCGGATGTGGGCGCAACTTGTGCCATGGCCAAAAGGCGGCAAGGGGTTCCAATCCGTGCTGCCATTGTTGGTGGTTGAAGGATGCGATGAGCACGGCGTCGCCGGCGAGCATGACGACGGCACCGGCGTGGTGGTGAAGCCGGTGGAGGGAGGAGATGAGAAATGGCAACCTCAATTGTTGCCAAAATGCTGAGGATTTGGTGAACAACTCTTTCAGCCATTGATCTCACCTTTTCTTCCTCTGTTCTTGATTGTTTTGGCCGAAGTTTTTCTCGGTTCTTGCTCTTGGTAGAGGCTAACAGTGCTGATGACGTGTTGAAGTACGAAATGGAGATAGTAATTGAGACCGAGATTCAATGCAATAACAATGCTTTTTGTATTCATTCTCTGATGTTTTACACATATATATACAAATAGAAGAGGCGGCAGTTGTTGCTTAAGCATCATTAACAACCGTTAATGACGATTATAATTGATCATTAATCGTCACGTCTCTCCAAAGAGATCTGTCGGTTCACAACACTCATAACGTCAACGAAAGCAAGAAACTTGAACCATTATGCCTTATATGCCACTCAACCCAACTTGACATTCATGTTTGGTTTTATCAATTTCAAAGACCAACGGAGAATAAGGAATTTAGGATTTATATTCACAAGAAGAGTCACATCATCAAGTACAAACAGATATCTGACGTGGGGAATAAACAAACTGAACCTTTACTTTGTTACAGTTAAAGGAGTCAAGAGTCGATATATGGCCAAAAATAAACATTGTGGTATAGACCATAGGGAGAGCAATATTTGGTTAGAAGATCGCCGCCTTATTTCACATTCATATGTGCATCAAGCACCCTCAGGTGGACAGGTGTCTGGCAGACAAGGATAATAGTTATCTTAGGTCTTCAAATGGTGATAACCCTGCATCTCTCAGGTGAGAAGTCATGCTCCATCAACGGACCAGCGGAAGAGGATACCAAGAACCCATCTACCCTGGCCGCTGTGTCTACGTCGATCGTCACCGTACTCAGCCCTCTTCCAATCACGTAGATTCTCCTCCCAATGGCCACAAGATCGCATGGGGGCCTCGTAAGCTTGTCGGACAGCCTACCAAGCATGACCCACTCCTTGGTCTCATTCTGCCACATCATAAGCTTTGTGCCAAGCGACTGGTCCAGCATGTAGAGAGTTCCATCCAAAACAACTGTTGGACCAGACCAGCACAGAGCAATTTCGTTCTCTGTGCCCCTCCAGGTGCGGTCGATTGGATCGTATATGCCAGCAAAGTACATTCTGTTCCAGGCTGCCTTGTGGATGGTTACCAGCTCTCCATCCAACGCCACA
This sequence comes from Stipa capillata, assembly GCA_019208055.1. Taxonomy (NCBI): domain Eukaryota; kingdom Viridiplantae; phylum Streptophyta; class Magnoliopsida; order Poales; family Poaceae; genus Stipa; species Stipa capillata. Next base: position 144,605 of record JAGXJF010004650.1, read on the forward strand.
AACTTCACAATGTCGGGGGTGAGCATTGGGTTCTTGTGCGCGCACCAGGAGTTAGTAGTTGAGTCGTAGATGTCCCATGAATTCGGTGACTTGTCTGTCAAACCAAGTCCACCAGTAATGTAAAGTTTGTCATTCAGAGCTGCAGAAACAAAAAAGCACCTGGAAAATCAGAGCAAGTGTATAAGTGACGGGTCCATAGGAGGTAGTAGTGGAGAAAATAGAACAGGAAAGCAGATGGGCTTTGTCAGTAGGGGTACCTAGCAGTAGGCATGGGAGCTGCTCTGCTCCAGCAATTTGAAGAAGCATCGTAACAGTATACTTCATCATTAGCATCTTTCAGCCAACTACAACCACCCAGAAGAAATAACCTCCTGTCTAAGGTCTCGATGGAAATGCCTTCCCGCCCTGAGCATGGAGGTTCCATGACTTGCATGACTTTCAAGGAACGGGTTGCAGGATCAGGAGCAAGTACATAGCATTTGAAGCCTGTACCCCTACAGATCACATATATCCACGACTCATCCAAGTTGTTCCTCTTGCGGCAAGAATGCCACTCTTCACTGCACAACAATGCCCTCCATCTCCTTGAGACACACCTGAGAGCATTATGACATTGCCGAGGAACCCTTGCTAAGCAAAGAAGAGCAATCTCATCAGGGAGACCATTTATAAGTGGAGACTGGACAATAGCAGATTCCATGCTGCTACAGGTGAGCTTCTCGCAGTGCTTTATTCTGATGGCGATAGATCATCCTAACACAGAATGAGAGCAGATGAGAAAGGCAGTGCTAGCCTAATTGAAGACATACTGATAGGATCATTGCAATCAAAACCGTAATCATAATTTTTGACATAATTAATTGGAAGATAAAATGACTTGATTGAGATTTTTCAAGTTAAAAATTAACAGAAATTACTAATCTAAAAAAGAAATGATGGAGTAGAGAAAAGCCATGCAACGCAAGCGTGGATAAAAATCAGAATGCAGCGCAGGGGGCTGATTTTCCTGTTACATTCATAATGGAGGTTCAACAGAATCAAGGATGCACAAGAGAAGTAGGCATTGCATATGGTGAAAAAATATGAAGAAAAAAAAAGAAAATGTGAATTTTATCAGTGTTATTCTTGAATACCGAGGACCAGCAACTTCAACAAAAAAATAACCATTTGTCAGATAAATGATTAAATAGAGAAATTATCAGATAGAAAAGCATATAAATCGTGACATAGCATTCAACAGCCACTGCAGAGTCAAAGTTGACTCATATTTAGACAGAATTGAGACAAGTGTTTTGTACTCCCTCCGTTCGGGATGTAAGGCCTATTTTAATTAGTTAAGATAAGACTTTAATTAATAATTACTTTACTACTATGTGATTTATGTGACATAAAATTGATATTATTTAGATTCATATTCAAAAGTACTTATGATTATGTTATATCATAAGTACTTCTAGATACGAATACAATAATATCAATTTTATGTCACATAAATTACATACTAATAAAATAAGTATTGATCAAAGTCTTGTCTTAACCAATCAAATTACGTCTTACATTTCTAGACAAAGAGAGTAAGAAAGAAGAGTTTGTTGAGAAATATCATGATTTTTACAATGACTAACACCCAAACTTACATGTTACTATTTTTTAACACATAATTATGATGAAATAGCTGCACCAATAATCCTGGTTTAGAAAATAAAGGCTATACTAGTTTTTTAATTGGTTAAGCACATTTGCTCAGAATCTTTGATCAGTTTCGGGTGCATAATCATCGGAGGGGTTTTCAAGAGCAACCTTTCTCAGATACCGTCCGTGTGATTTCATCACAGCAAACAAGCAGAAAAAAGGAGAAAAATTAGTAACCCTCTTAAGGGCATTAACTTTAACTTCAACAAGTTGACAGTATAACAATGCCCTGGTGGATGCAATGAATCGTGTTGTCCCTCAAGGTAGAGAATATAAAAATAAAGGGTACATCAGTTGCTTTAATCGCTCATGCAAAATTGGCTCAGAATATTTGATCAGTTTTGGATGTATAATCAAGGAAGGAGCACCTTTTCAAGAGCCGCCTTTCTCAGATACCATCCTTCTGATAATTATCTGTTCACTTCGAAGTAGTAACTGTTGGACAAGTTACATAGAATAGCATTGACCCACTGAATGCAGTGTACTATTCTTTCAAGTTGGCGAATATGAAAACAGAGAGTAAAATAGTTGTTTTAATCATTTACACGCGTTTGCTCAGAATCTTTGATCAGTTTTGGATGTATAATCAACGGAGGGGCACTTTTCAAGAGCCACCTTTCTCAGATACCGTCCTTGTGATTTCATCATAACAAACAAGCAGGAAAAAGAAAACCAGAAACTCTAAGCACATCATCCATTAGCTTCAAAAGTATCATTCTTGAATAAGTTATTGTACAGCAACGACCCAGTGAATGAAGGAGATGTGTTGTTCTTTCAAGTTGGAGAATATGTTGCTGTTCAATTCAGATTTTCACATGTTTGCTCAGAATATATGATCAGTTTAGGATGTATAATCAAGGAAGGGGCACTTTTTCAAGAGCCACCTTACTCAGATACCGTCCTTGTAGATTCATCACAGCAAACACGGAGAAAGAGAAATAAACCAGAAACACCGCAAGGGCATTATCTGTTAACTTCAAAAATAGTCATGCTTAAAAATGTTATGTGTATAGCAATAACCAGTTGTATGCAAAGGAAAATGTTATCCTTTGAAGCTGGAAAACATGTCTAAAATATGGAACGAGCATGCTCCAGAAACCCCACCAGTATATTGATTGCTGTTCAATTCAGATTTGTCACATGTTTGCTCAGAATATATGATCAGTTTAGGATGTATAATCAAGGAAGGGGCACTTTTTCAAGAGCCACCTTACTCAGATACCGTCCTTGTAGATTCATCACAGCAAACAAGAAGAAAGAGAAATAAACCAGAAACTCTCAGGGTATCATCCAATAACGTCCAAAGTAGTAATGGATCATATTGAGGTGTTTTATTATTCCAAGATAGAGAACATGTCTAGAAAACGATATAAGTCTGCTCAAAAAGCACCAACATCACGTTGACTGATGTTCAGTTCAGATTTGTCACATGTTTGCTCAGAATATATGATCAGTTTAGGATGTATAATCAAGGAAGGAGCACTTTTTCAAGAGCCACCTTACTCAGATACCGTCCTTGTAGATTCATCACAGCAAACAAGGAGAGAGAGAAATAAACCGGAAACTCTCTAAGGCTATTATCCAATAACTTCCAAAGTAGCCAAGCTCATATTGAGGTGCTTTATTATTCCAAGATAGAGAACATGTCTAGAAAACGATATAAGTCTGCTCAAAAAGCACCAACATCACATTGACTGCTGTTCAATTCAGATTTGTCACATGTTTGCTCAGAATATATGATCAGTTTAGGATGTATAATCAAGGAAGAAACACTTTTTCAAGAGCAACCTTACTCAGATACCGTCCTTGTAGATTCATCACAGCAAACAAACAAGCACAAAAAGAAGGGTTTGAAAATGGTCACTCTAAAAGGGGATCATCTACCAGAAAAAACAGTCATACTTAACAAGTTCAACAATACATCAAATAGCCCAGAAATGACTATATGGTCCACATTTCAAGCCAAGGCAAGCAAAACAAAAAAGAAATAATCTTTTGTGATGTGAACTATTGAAGGGTGTTTACTCAGATATCAGTCTCAGTTTAGGTATAATCACGCGAGGATAGAACCATCGCTCAGATACCGTCCTTACAAATCATCACAGCAACTCTCACAACCCTCGCCAATACGAGCCTCAACATTACCCAAAAATCAAGCTTAATCGGAAGCTTGCGTAAGGGAACGATTACTACTTCATTCATAGGAATCACATCCATTAGCACAACGAAGATTCAGTTCTGATCCGACATCAACTCACGAACGGATCCTACTACCGCGACCACATGACCACGCCAAAAATATAAGCAAAGCACACTACACCACGCCAAAGAACCCCACCCCCTAAATCCGCAATCTTTGCAGGTGAATCCGTCAAATCAACGCGGATAACACATTCTCAGAAAATCAGAACGTACAAAAAGGTCACGCGCGTACGATACAACACCATCGTGGGGAAATCGCACCTTGTGAAGGTGCGCGAGCATCGGATCTGAAGAGATTTGAACGGGGGAGTGAGGAGGAGATGGATGGTGTTGGGGTTGGCGAACCCTAGATCTGGTGGGGATCGGCCGGGGGAGGCAGTGGCGGCGGCGGAATTAGGGTTTCGGCCATGGGGGCGAGATGCGGAGGCGGAGAGGACTGCTTCCGTCTCTGCGCCATTTTATCGTGGTGGAGATGGACAATATTCACAAATAACCCTTTTTTCTTGTATATTCAAGTATAGTTCTTCCCAAACTGGTAAAGTGCTTTTCTGCAACTTTTCAGGAAGGGTTGTAGAGTTTGATATGTTTTGGGGTACTTGAATAAAAAAAGCACTGTATTTAGTGCAACTATTTTGCGAAAATAAAAGATGAAAATTGAAGGGGGGAAGCGAAAATTGAAACCCAAAACCCTAGCGCGCCGCCGCGAGAGTCACCTCCCATGGAAGCGTGGCCGCCTCTCGCCCCCGCCCCCGCCCCCGCCGGTGAAGCCGGCTCGGATGCGGTTCTTCCCCCTCCCCCACCTCCCGCTGCGGCCGTCAGCGGGTTCACTGGGGCATGGGGCGCGGCCGCGACGGCGCGGCGGGAGGCCGTGGCGAAGGAGTCGACGGCGGAGGCGGTGAGCCGGCTCGTGGCGAGCTGTGCCAACTCGAGCGGCGTGGCGGTGGCCGTCGTGGACGCCAACGCCGCTATATCCGGCGGAGCCGCGCTCGCCTCCACCGCGGGGCGCCTGGTGACGGTGCCGGAGGCGCTCGAGGAGGTGCGCGACGCGGCCGCGCGGCGGCGCCTCGGGCTGCTGCCGACCCCAGTTGAGACCGTTGAGCCCGCTCCCGAGTTCGTCAAGAAAGGTCGCGTCTTTAGCCGCTCCAGAGCCTTGAACTGTTACTCTCTTCCTTTTTTTTTCTCCAAGAAATTAGAGCTAAAACTCTATGCAGTTAGTGCTTTTGATCGTCAAATTTCTAGGATAATTTTCTTGCGGCATATTACTGAAGTGAAGTCCACATGTTAATCAAGTTGTTCGCCTGATTTTTGACTTTTTTTTTACTTCTTCGTGACCGTGGTGATATTTTTTGGTCAGAAAATAGGCCTTGAAAGAGTATGGATTGCGTGATTGCTGGCTTATTTATGTGTTCCAGTGACTCTTGTAAAACAATAATAGTAGCGATGTTCACACTTTTAACAGATTGTTGCTATACTGTTATTGTAATTCACTATATGAACTGAAGCTTTGGAAAACAACTAGTCGCATGATTGGTTAACATTGTGGAGGCATAATATAGCTTGATAGTTTGATTATCCTGTTCTTACTTAGAGTAAGCTTGACTGGTATGTTAAGGGCATCGTTACACATTTAGCTTTGCCGACTGGGTAAACTGGTGCTATTGTTTGTTTTTCCTACTACAGTATGTTGACATTTGGTAGCCAAGAATTTATTTCTATTCACGTATTGATAGGAGGGGCTAACTTGTATATCATCACTGCTTGCAGTTGTCAAATTTGCCAGGGAAACAGGAGACCTCCAAACTCTTTCAGATGTTGATATCAAGATTATTGCTCTAGCTTACATGTTGGAGGCTGAGATCCATGGGACTAGCCATTTGCGGGAACACCCACCTCCTATGCATGTGGTGAGTGTCAGAAACTTGCAAGAGGCCCCACTACCGGGCTGGGGCTCTAATGTGCCTAACCTAGCAGAGTGGGAAGCATTGGATCAGATGTCTGAAGCAGGTCGGGATCTTAATTCTCGAATACTTCCACTGAAGGATCTTGAGAACCAAGAAATCCCTACAAGTGAGACCAACAGTATTTCTGAGACACAAGGGGATGCAGAACATCAACCTTTAAAGAAAGATGCATGTATTCCTTGGGAAGATGATGAGAATAATGAAGGTTGGTTGCCTGCTGTTAGCCGCACCACACACAGAAAATATTTACGGAGGAAAGCTAGGCGTGATGCCCTCAAGGAATCTGAACAAAGTTTCGAGACAAGTTCTGTTGCTACATCAGTTGAGGAAGATAAACAATTATCTGATAATGGTTTGAATCCAGTGGATGGCCCTTCTGTCGTCCCAGAGAAAATGAAGTCAAATACTGATGGTTTGGAAATTCAGGAAGAGAATGAACCCAAAACTGCTGGAGAGAGAGATGCTACTGATGCATGCACTGAACAATTGGATAACTTAGATATAAAAAGCGAGACCGAGGAAGGCCTTGATTCATCTTTTGTGGATGATAAGAGCAGTGAGCAGAGTTGGGCCCTGAGGTCCTTATCTGAATCTACTGTAGCATGTGTTACTAGTGACTATGCCATGCAAAATGTTATCCTGCAGATTGGTCTCCGTCTCTTGGCACCAGGTGGCATGCAAATACGGCAGTTGCATAGGTATGGGAATTTACCATTTCAGACCTCTTTGACTACACTACAGCCATTTAGGTCCATGTTCTATTTATAGAAGTTTATGTACTCTGTCTGTCTTCATGTGTTGATGCTAATTTGACAGGTGGGTTCTGAGGTGTCATGCTTGCTACAAGGTGACACAAGAGATTGGGAAAATATTTTGCCCAAAGTGTGGCAATGGTGGCACCTTACGGAAGGTTTCAGTAACAGTTGGTGAAAATGGGATCACTATGGCTTCACGACGCCCACGTGTTACACTTCGAGGCACAAAAGTGAGTGCAGCTAATTTCACACTTAATGCTGCTTTTTTTTTCACGTGGCCTAGATCTCGCGTTGTTCTGTCAATTCTGTCATTTAGTATTGCAATTGTGGTTGATCATTTTCTGCATTGTCCACTATTCTCCAAGATATAGAAAAATACATTTGAGACAATGTTGTTATAGAACATGTGTATATGTCTTTCCATTGTTTGGATTGTTTCCATGTGGCGGCCTGACCATTTTTTTAGTTGATTCACATGGTGACTTTGACAATGTTGTTTCTGATCGTTTGCCTATTTGCTTGCAGTTTTCCCTCCCAATGCCCCAAGGTGGAAGAGCTGCTGTCACTAAGAATCTCATTTTACGTGAAGATCAACTTCCCCAGAAGGTTCTGCATCCTAAATCAAAGAAGTCAAGCAAGCTGGTTAGGGCCCCTGCTATTTTGTACATAAATGAAAAGCCTTGTGGGAACAATGATACAAGTTCCAAGTGCTTAATTTCATGAACTGCAATAAGTCCCTTTAATACTATTGTGCGGTGTCTGTTACTTCTTCTGTGTTTAACAGATGTTCTCAGCTGTGAAATTTTTGGATGCATATACAGTCACTATATGCAGTCACTTGTTTTCTATTTGTTTATGTTCATAGAGGAACAACTCTTTTAACCATTACTATTCACTACAGGCGGATGATTTCTTGGGTGCTGAAGACATATTTTCGCACAGCGGTGAAAAGAAAGATTCACTGAACCTCCGGTGAGGAAGGCGCTTGCAATGTTCAGTGGGAAACGGAATCCGAACGACAACCACTTTTCTCGCAAGAAAAACTAAGTCCCCACCTGCCCGTTCTGTTCTTTTCTCATGCATGGTATTGTAGTCTCTTTATTGTAATGGAGAACCAGAGTGTCATCCGAACCTCTCCTTTTGGTTATAGTCTCAAGCATGTAAGCTTTACACGGTTTTGCAACGTCCATGTAAGGTTCGTGTCTTATTACTTTCTAATCTGCATCAACTCGAGTCAGATTATTCGAAGTTTTTTTAATGCGAGATCTCTCGGAGCAGCATGAACTGTGGTGATGTAAAAAGTCCTGTTAGATTGCAAGTCACACTTTACCAAACTTTCTGTGCCTGTTGAGTTGCAAGACACATTTTGCCAACTTTTTATGCCGAAGAGAAAGTATAAGCTGCCTGAGTTGTGGCACAGCAAGACAGAAGGTGTGATTCTGTATGATAGCCTATTACAACCAGATAAACATCTGCTAAATTTGTCAAAAACTAATCGATCCACAAGTATGAAGCTCACATTTGCAACTACACAAACAAATCGTTACACTTTTTCTTTATTGTGGAAACAACAAAAGAATTATGTCCAACCTAGGGAATTCCCTCTACTAACATCACATTTCCCTTAAGAAGAAGAAAATAATCAAGAATTATACCTCATTCCATTTCATGCTTACACCCATGCACAACACAAAGACAAGAAATACGTATCATCATCACGCAGCGGCATCAGAATTTTCAGAAGAGCAAATCGTCATTCGTCGTGCTGAATCCGCCGTAGATGTCGCCCATGTTCAGCAGGTCGAAGTAGCCGCCTCCTGCGACAATGCCGGTGGCGTTGCCGTGAGCGGCGGCGGCGCTCTGGTGGTGCTCTTGCTGGTGCTGCTGCGGCAACGCGCCATAGCTGCTGCTCATCTGGTCCCCGACGAACGCGCCGGCGTGCGACGGCGTCACGTTGCCGGAGCTGGCCGTGGAGGCGGGCCAGTGCGCGGACATGGAGTAGCTCTCCGGCCCGGTCGCCGCCGCCGCCGGCATCCAGTCGGAGAAGACGAAGTTCTTGGCCTGCTGCTGGTCGAACGGATCGGCGGCGGGAGCGGGCGCGGCCGAGATGGCGTGGCCATGGCTGCCGCTGCTGATGTTGGCGTCGTGATCGTGGTGGGACGTCGCCGTGCTGGCGGCGCTGCTGTTCTTGATGAGCTCGGTGGTGGTGCTCATGGAGGTTAGGAGTTCAGCTGCAGGGTTCTTGGGGTTGGAGGAGCCCTGCATCACCCTCTTCTTGAGGTACGAGTTCCAGTAGTTCTTCACCTCGTTGTCCGTCCTCCCGGGCAGATGCATCGCAATCTGCGACCACCTGACAGAGATCACTAGATCATCAGCACCATTATGTGGACGAAAACGAAATGTGAAATGTTGTCGTCTTTCTCTAACGGCTTAAGCTTTGCATTCACGCAAAACACGCTGTTTTCGAAGGTTTTCGAGGTCGTATTCAGATGAAAAGCACTGATTTTTCTTTCTTCTTTTTATGTTGAAATGTTTCGAAGTTTATATATGAGTTGTTTGAGGATTACTTGTTGCCCAATTTGGCTTGGAGGTTGATGACGACGTCCTCCTCCTCCTGAGAGAACATCCCGCGTTTCAATCCGGGCCTCAAGTAGTTGATCCAACGCAGCCGGCAGCTCTTGCCATTTCTCTGCAGACCTTTGAGGTACCAAATCCAAACAACGCAAAGAAATTCAGGCGTAATTGTAGGAAGTGAGGCAAAGATGGCAATTAACTCTAATTGGTACATCTTCTTATTCTGTTTAGAATTTCGGCTGATCCTGGAATTTTGCTCAAGCTTAGATCGTGCCAGGCTCAAATAGAACTCTAACCAATTAACTCTTTTAAGTCAAATTATTGCTAATAGCATATGAGCCTAGAATACACAATTTACTTATGCAAAGACTAGATCATGCATGCAAGGTTCAAATGCAACTCCAAGCCAAATATAAACTAACAAATTAGTTCTGTAAGTGAATCAAATCATTGCTAACAGGAGATGAGACTAGAATTCACAATCAGCCATAGGTCATGCATTGGCATGCAGCAATGTGCATGAAAGGAGGGGAAAGAAGTAGCACTCCTACATGCAGAGAGAGAGAGAGGTGTAAGTATGTATGAGGAGCTCACCAGCCTTTGCAGGGACAGCACTCCAGCAGCCAAGGCCATGCTTGAGGATGTAGTCCCTCAGCCTCTGGTCTTCCTCAGGAGACCACAGCCCCTTCCTGTAGTTCATCTTCGGCTTGTCGCAGGACCGGCACCCCATTGCGCCCTTCTCCTTCCTCCTTCTCTGATATACTCTCTCTTCCTCGTTGCTCCTCTCCTCTCTTGTGTCTCTCAAGAGAATATGAGCTGTTGCAGCAGTAGTAGAAGTCCCCAGCTCCATGTGCCCCTTCTGATTTAAAGGGGTGTCACATTTTGCTCCTTAGTTTAGTTTAATTAGGGGGAATTGAGTTGGTAATGGCTGCACATGCTTGGTCAGAGGATGTCACCTCCATCTTCTCATTACTCAGGAAGATTCTGAAGAGTTATTCACTCGGTTTTGGCTTTAGTCTAATGATATGGATGCTTGCTGGCACTAGGAACACATTTTGTTTTGGAGTCAGTAACTAGTACTGTTTTGTAATTGGCAGCTGTGTATATAGGTCATTAGAACAGTTTGTCGTGTTTGTCAGAGTTTTACTGACTCCAAATTCAGAGAGTATTTTCAGATAAACGCGTGTACTACTACTCCGAGAATGTACCATGTTTTCGGATGAACTGAGGGGTAATAGCATAATGTTCATCAAATTTGTTTAGTAAAAAAACACTGTTATCCAATAATCGGCGTGATGAAGGTCAGACTTTTCTCCACCAATGATCAGTGGAGCATTGACATGAGCTGTTCTTGCAATGAAAAAGGCTCTTGTGTTAGCAATGACAAGACCTGACTAATCGCCTCTTTCCATGTCAATCATTGGAAAGGCATCTGCCTAGAGAAGGCCAAGAATGGAGAGCCAAGGATACAAAGAAAGAAAGACCAGTTAGGATCCAGAAGGATTTGCATTGTGAGGATCAAGAACATGAAACGCTCCTTGGGTAGGGGGACACATGTACATAAACAATGACCTCTGAAACACAAGTGAACATGATTACGAACTAGGATGCCAATCACAGTGCTCCTTTCACCGGGTGTTAGAACAACTGAGTTGGCAGAATGGCTTCTTTAGGCCATGCCGTGGGTGTATTGGTTAAGGCGAAGAACGGTGGAAATCAAGTCGTATTATGCGGTTTTAAGTGCTCATTAGCACAGAAACCAGTGTTCATTTTCTCTTGGTGATGTATGTCATTGGCCTATTAGTACTGAGATTATGGTAGACTGAATGACCTGTTCAGTTTGGCAGCTAACATCATGCGTTCCTGAAGACTTTGTCCTTTCCTCGCACTAGTTGTTGTCAGAAAATCTTAGTGTATATATGTGGGCACCCATTTTGTGTAGGAATTTTTAAGACGCTCCTAAACCATCTTTAGCAGTTCATTCCTTTTGAACCAAGCGTCTAGATAACATATAACCTCATATGAGGTAATAGGTCACCCATGACTCTTGAATAGGTATTATTGGATTTTATTTGGAACGTCCAACTTGTGCATGGAAAGAGATTTTTGCTGTAGACTCCTTCCTCATCTTCAGTACTTTCAGAAAAGAATCACGGATCTTTTGGCCACGTGGTAGTTTAATTTGGTTACAGAAGCATAATGCACGTTGTGCGTTAGCTTGATCAAGATTTTGACACAAATAGGTTGGTTACATAAACACTTTCAAGATGCATGTGCATGTATACTTATACGTACATTCGTGGGGATGGAAAACTTCTCCCCACTTTTGTCGAAGTTGAACTATTTCCTAAGAAACTTTTGCTCAAAGTTGGTGAAGTAGTTTCATTTCACAAAACTTCAAATTTTCTATCTGCGACCGGTGTGTCCGATTCGTATTTGCTTCGCTTCCTATCTGACGTAACCCATATTAATATCTAGAGTATCCCTATTCATTCTCTAGTCCGGTAAAAAAATTGAAAACAAATATGATATAATTATTGTCCATCTATTTGCGCTCAGATTTGCCCATAATAGACTATATAAATTACTAAAAACGTGATTTTTGGTCCACCAAAACTATTTCCCTAAAATACTTCCGATCTCATGACATGTCGACGATTTATCAAATTGGTGATCTAGGGGGAGAATAATATCGTTCCTTCTTTGGAGTAAACGCATGCAACAAAGTTGCTGGTATTTGGGGAAGTTAAATGACTTTCCATCTTGCAAATAGAAGAGAAAACCTGCTATAGCAGTAATATTACACGTGGGCATAAAATTGACTCCACCCATCTTAACATTGAACGGCTCAGATTTATTCACTGCTCTTACCTCCTAGCTGGTAAGTTAGAGCGTTTTAAAAGAGCTCGTTTGTTTAGCTCTTCTGAAGTTCCCCGCTCAGGAAAAAGAAAGACTTCCTCTATAGTGACAGGCGAACAGAAGACAAGTTGGGTCATGCAAAACAAGAGTTTATGATTCATGCTCGTTAATAACTGTTTTGCGTTAAGATTCGTGCAAAGTATAAGCAGAGCATGGCTTATAATCACCCTGTAAATCTTCAAAAAAAAATGGAGACTCAGTGGTGGGTTAAAATCCCACCTGAACAATATATTACTTCAAAATGTTGACGTAAATCTTCAGATTTGGAAGCTCTGAATGTTCTTCTACTGTTGACATTATCCGTATGGATTCAGAAAAAGGAGTTCAGCTGAATTCACACTCCCTGAAACCAATAGAAGACAACATACACTACTTTGGTTCTTGCGAAACACGAGAACTGAAAACAAAGAGGCAAAATTGATTTACCCAAAGAAAGAACAAATATCAGCAAAATTCATTGAATAGAGGTGATTAATCAATCATATGCCATTAGGTCCTATCTCTGCCACATTTTAATACACAACTATGATCTAAAAAATAGGACGATTCCATGTGACCTCAAAGGCGTCCTAATCTCCTCAGTCAAACAAGGGGATTTGCTGATGACAAAAATGAAAACCAAAGCTTAAGATTTCTCTCTTGTAATTAGCCGATACATATAAACTAGGAAACCTAATTGACTTGCGCACAAGTGCATGTGGACAAACACCTAATCTTGATACAAATTTGGCATCTTGCACAATAAATTATGCACCACTGGTTAAACTAATGAGCATTCTTTTCAAGAGAAGGATAAAGGAATCTTCTGTCTCAGTGAGAACAGCTCCCTGATTTCAAGAGGACTTGTTGCTCTTGTCACATCTTCTAGATTAATTCAAAATATGATGATGACGGTTTTAAAATCTTAAATTTTCGCCGACGATAAAGAACGAGGAACTGATGGCGATGTGCAAAATATTCTGCTAATTAAACAAATGAGCCAAGAACATGCATTAGGAAGAGAGGGGCTTTCCAATTTGTAGTACTTGAAATGATGGGATGCAAGTCAATGCTTGCTTTCCGAGATTAGTCCACAGATCAGACAGGCAAGATGGCCCAATTGTATACGCAGGCACAGCTCATCATGCATGAAATAATTAATCAAATTCCACTGCAAATTGTGTCAGTATATCTTTGCAGGATTAAGTAGGACAAGAGCTGAAAAATATGTCCTCTTGCCAAGCACGCACACTATAAAAAATTAAGGCCCTTTTTAGTCAAAACTGATGTGGTTTTCCCTTGGTAATTAGCAACAATATTTATTTTTTTCTCTTAACAAAGCTGCCATGTTTAAGCATTATGTACGCTGGCATAGACATTAGGAAAGAAAAGATTATCCAATAAATGGAAGTACATTATCATGAATTTATGACAATCAGTGTCGAACAAGGAGATTAATTAGTGGAGGAGAAGAGGGGATCCATGTGTTAAACTAATTGTGCTGATCTAATCATGGATCTTAATCTAATCTCATGAACATGAACATAATTAATGCAAAATTAGATAGATTAACTTGAGTTCAGTGAAGCCATCTCCATAGTCAATGTAGAGGATGAAGATGTAGTCGATCTCAACTCCAGCGAGTGCACCGATGGAGTGGTTCATCTTCAAGCCAATGAGAAGCACCCTCCAGATTGGTTTGGAGAGATGAAATTTTGGGGGCAGTTGTAACCCTAAGTAATTTCATTATTGATTAAGTACAGCGCTGTCCCCTCTTGTTTATAGCGTTTTCTTGACTTGGAACCTAATCATTTTGCATTTAAGCTCCCCAATCACAGGCGCATTAGTAATTAGCCATCAATCACATAAATTTCTAACACTCTCCCACTTGATCGAATGACTTACATCATTATTTCATATTTTGACAAGAACACTACAACATGGTAATGTAGTCACAATGATAACCTAATCATCTCTGCAACACCATCATCTATCATGTAATACTCTGTCTCAACATGGTCATTGTTCATGATATTAGGGAATTTGTATGTGCATGCAGTGATACTCCCTCATTATGGTCCTCATTGTAGTTTGTTTCCTTTATTAGTCATCATGTGCACTTAGTGAATGAAACAAACTCCCTTATTTTCAAAGTCAAAATTTGAGATCTCATTACCATAATTATCCCAAAATTATAGGCTTTCCATTAGAGCCATACCGACAATATGTTCTCGAAAGAGATTTGGTGGCAAGCCTAAGGGGATCAATAAGCATAGACTTAGTACTTAAATATTGAATATTAATTTTTCAATCCTAGATTCTATATTTTACAACATGACACTTAATGTTAATGTGCATGGCAGTGCAACCTGACTTGTTATTACTCGAAAAGAAGATGGCTGCTTTGTTATCATAGAATAATGTTAGTGGTTTAGTAATGTTGTCGACCACTCTAAGTCTCGGGCCAAAATTCTTAAGCCAAATGGCATGCACGGTAGCTCAATAAGTGGTTGTTTGAAGCTCTTCCATGAAATGGCTCCACCTGCAAGGGTAAAGATATAGCATGATGTGGATTTTTCAGTATCCACACACACTGCAAAATCAACATTTGAGTAATCAAAAATCTCAAGGTTGTTAGTCTTTCTCCATGTAAGCATGTGATCCTTACTCCCTTGTAAATAGCGTAGGACTTTCCTGACAGCTTTCCAGTGATCTAAGCCTAGACTAGATTAATATATGTCAAGCATTTCAGTCACATATGCTAAGTCAGGGCATCTCCATACTTGAACATACATGATGCTCCCAACGGCTGAGGCATAAAGAACTGTTTTCATTTGATCGGTTTTTATTTGATTTCTTAGACACTAAAATAGACCAAATTTATTTGCTTTAACAATAATCATAGGAGTGGTTGTGCATGTGGTATTTCTTCAAGATTTTGTTAATATAAACCCTTTGGGATAGTCCCAATACCCCTATAGATCTATCTCGGTGGATTTCTATGCCTAGAACATAAGAGGCATTCCCAAGATCTTTCATGTCAAAGTTAGATGAAAGAAATATTTGGTCTCATACAACATGTCTAAGTCACTGCTGGCTAGTAATATATCATTCACGTATAATACTAGTATGATAAACTTGCTCCCACTGATCTTAATGTATATACAACTATCCACTTTATTTTCCTTAAAATCAAATTTTCTTATTACCTCATCAAATTTAAGGTACCACTGTCTAGACGCTTGTTTTAGTCCATAGATAGATTTCTTAATCGACATCTCATATGTTCCTCACCTTTTATGACAAACCTTCCAGTTGAGTCATATATACATTCTAATTCAGTTTTAACATCCATTTGATTTAGCTCTAAGTCATAATGAGCAACAAGAGCCATAACAATTCATAGTGAATCTTTCTTTGAGACAGAAGAGAATGTATAATTATAGTTTATCCCCTCCCTTTGCGAAAACCCTTTTGCCATAAGTCTTACCTTGAATATTTTGACATTTCCCTTAGAGTCATGCTTAGTCTTGTAGACCCATTTACAGCCTACCGTTTTGACTCCGTCTGGAATTGCTATTAGATCCAAGACATCATTTAGACTCATAGACTCTATTTCATCCTTCATGGTCTCAAACCATTTGGATGAATGCTCGTTCGTCATGGCTTCCCTAAAGGAGGTGAGATCATCTACTTTCTTAATGTTGTTTACATCTTCATTCATGTATATGAAATAGTCATTTGTGATAGCAGATATGTTGTCTCGTTGTGATCTACAGAAGGGTTCATTAGTTATCACAGGAGATTGAGTCATAGGAGACTGAGTTATGTGAGGCTCATCATTAGGCATTGGACCACTAATCCTATAATTGTGAACTGGAGGTTCAATTCTAGAATCCTCAACTGGGGGTACAACATTGGGAGGTGAAGGAACAATAGTCTCTCGGATTATCGGTAATGATACATCAACCCGATTTTCCTCAAGTGTGATTTTCCTTGTCTCAGAGCTCCCACTGACATTAACATTCTCTAAAAATTTAGCATGTCGCGTTTCCACAAACTTATTGGTACATGTTGGATAATAGAAATGAAGGACTTTGGATCTTCCAAAATATCCAATAAAATGGCAACTAATGGTCTTAGGGTCTAATTTCTCAACGCGTGGATTGAAAGTCCTAGCTTCAGTAGGACAGCCCCACACATGTAAATGATTTAATTTGGGTCTCTTCATAGTCCATAATTCATAAGGTGTCTTGCATACCGATTTTCTAGGAACCCGATTAAGTATATGTACAAGAGTCTTTAATGCTTGAATCCGCAAATTAATTGGTAAACTGGAGTTGCTAATCATGCTTCATACAATGTATATAAGTGTACGGTTGCGTCTTTCAGTCACTCCATTTTGCTGAGGTTCACGAAGCATCGGATATTGGGCAATTATCCCATTTTCTTCAAGGAATAAAGCAAAGGGGCAAGGAATTTGTACATAAGGAGCATGTCTCCCATAATACTATCCCCCTCGATCTGATCGCACTACTTTAACCTTTAAATTATGCTAATTTTCTGCTTCAACCTTAAAGATTTTAAATTTATCGAGTGATTTAAATTGATCGCGAATGGAAAAAATACAACCATAACGGGAATAATCATCGATAAAGGTGATAAAGGAGTCATATCCATCCACATTAATAATATAGAAAGGACCACAAATGTTAGTGTGGATTAATTCCAAAACCCTGGTGCTGCGGCTGGCTTCTTCCTTAATTTGCTTTACATATTTTCCCTTAATACAATCAGTATGTTGGTCTAAATCAGAGAATTCTAAGGATGAAGTTTCTCTTCCTTAATGAGATGTTCCATTTTTTCCCTTTGAAATGTGGCCTAAATGAAAGTGCCACAATTTCGACGAGCTTTCATGCTTATTAATTGCATCACATGCATTCAATAATTTAGAGGAACCATTCAAAAGGAGTCTATAGAGTTTGCCGTGTCAAACACCATGACCAATATCAGTATAATCAAACTTACTAACACATCATTTCTTCCCAAAATAAGTTTCAATACCATCATCATCTAATAGAGAAATATAAATAAGATTTCTCCTCATGGTAGGAACATAAAGAGCACTTTTAAGAAGAAGGGTGAATCCACCTTTTAGCACTAATGGAAGAGTCTTAACAGCTTCAGCATCCTCATGTCCATTTGCAATCCTAAGACTTCGCTCCCCCTTTGAAGCTTACTCATGGTAAGGAATTCCCTTCTTGGCAAGTCATGCCTTACAGCCGCTGCAATCCTTCTGCATATGGCCATTTTCTTTACAAAATTTTGTAGGTAGGCCCATTAGATGTAGCAGGCTTGGACTCTTGGGGCCCAGACTGGCTTGACTCAACCTTAGGTGAAAAGGATATTCTCTTCTTGGCCCTCAATTTGCCCTCAAACTTTCTCTTCTCTGAAGTCATGGAAGTAAGATGCGCATAATCTTTCTTTTTAGCCTTAAGTCACTCTTCTTCGTGAATGCACATAGCTGTGAGCTCACTTATGGATGGATGGTCGGCAAGCGCATCGAATCATCGCATCACTTTTCGAGGGAGCAAAGGACAACGTTTTCCCCTCCTCACAGGTAGACTTGTCACGCGAATAGTTGCATTTGCACCCAAACGGAAATTCAGAATTAATCTACTATATTATTGACTTCAAGCAAAGCAATAAAACAAGGATTGAAACAAAGTAACTAAAGAAATTAAAACTAGGATTAAGAAGAAGTAACTAAAGGACAATGCGGAAGTAAATTAATAACAGAAGTTAAAAGAACGCAACGACGGAATGACAAGTAATGAATAATTTCTAGACTATTGCATTTATATCATGTTAAAGAAATATTGTGTATACAGGCATGAGAGCGAAGCCATAAATTGGTACATTCATACCCCTTGCTACACAAGGTAACGGTATAAAGAAGTGAGTCTTTGTGATTCCCCTGAATAAATGATCAAGGACTTTCTATCTGGATATGCACTGTCATCGCAATACCCGTTCTACACATCTCACCGGTGCAACCACTTAGCATGTAGTGATGACACTAGGAAATTACATTTATGTATAGTAACAACTCATAGATCAATAACATGATAGATTACCAATAACCAAGAACTAATCTATCACTCAAATATGGAATTCATCTTACAAGAAAACAGGGTTCACAAGAAAGAGAGAGATGGAGGAACAATGGAGGCTGATGAGGGCATCCCTAGCTCTTTACCATCTTCTCCTGTTGATGATGTTGTTGCTGTTCAAGACAAACCCAATGATATGCACATCGGACCAATGACAAGAGCACGCGCTAAGTTAATTGAACAATGGGTGAATTCACTCCTAGCTGAATAGATACTTTGATTGATGAGAGCTTTATACTGCCTAAGTCATTGTATTTGTGTGTTATTAGGTTTAAAGCAGAAGAGAGCATGGCACATGGAGAAGAGTAGATGCATAGAGAATAGAGCTTGTTGACAACCATCAAGATGGCGAGCACGAGGGAGGCGTGGGAGGAAGTGGTGCCATCATCAAGTAAGAAAGGTATGCTGCAAACAAGGAACAAGATCACCTCCAATTCGAATTCAAGATTATTCACGAAATCATCAATAATGAATTTCCGAATCGGTTCGGATTCACTAGCAGGTCTGAGTTCGTATCAGCCAACGTTTCCTCATACGAACTCCAAATCAAGCAAATAAGTACTTCTTGGAAAGGTAATTTCGAGCACTTTCTAAGATAAGATATTGTGCTCAAATTCCTTTCCTACAAGTCACGGTCGTCCAAGAAAGGCATGTGTGCCTGGTTAGACCAAACCCAGTTGGGTTGGTTTGTATCTGTTTGAGTCAAACTTGAGTTAGAGTCAAAGTCCTGGTCATGATAGACCTAGTTGGCCACCACCCCCCCCATATAATCAGAGGCAAGGCACTCAATTAGGGTTAGACCACGTTTAGACATTGAACAAAAATACCAGAGAATAGCGCCAAGCATTCACATGGTTTCCTCTACACCAAGTTCATTTCAATAGGGTGTATTATACTTCTAAAATCAAGCGTCATCTGTCGTTTCGCTGGGAATTGGGAGTTGGTGAAACCGCTTGTGGTCGGCGGATCACTGCGCAAGTGTCTGGTGTTACGAATTTCTATTGGGTTACAAGTTCGTTGCATCTGGCGATGTGTGAACAACCGGAAGATTTGCAGAATCTCACA
Source organism: Stipa capillata (assembly GCA_019208055.1). Lineage (NCBI taxonomy): Eukaryota > Viridiplantae > Streptophyta > Magnoliopsida > Poales > Poaceae > Stipa > Stipa capillata. Next base: position 163,925 of record JAGXJF010004650.1, read on the forward strand.
AATTGTGAAGGTCACTCGCTGAGAAGATCGGGGCATCCCATATCAGAGGTTGTGCTTGACGTGATGGAGATGATTCGCATGGAGTGGTGGAGATTATCTTCTTCTTCTTCCTCCCTTGATCTCCCTTGCAACTTGTATATGAGTTCTTGAGGCTGTGGTGGAGATAGTAGATTGGATCTAATAGCCTTGAGGGGATCCCTCCCTCGGGTGACTCTATTGCGGTGCCTCCCTCTCCTTTTATAGATTGCAAGCATTGTTTAGGGTTTTGCAAAGCGTACATTGTGATTTCCATTGGGGGGCCCTTCACGTAATAGGTGCATCGCGGCGCCGTGCGAACTCGGTGCGAGAGTGCGGTACGGGCGCTGTCGGTCATACCGTTGGTCGTCTGGTGCATTGGATGCTCCGTTTAGGCTCTCGTTTCTTTGGAGTGCTCCTCTCGACTTGTAATTTCTAAATATGTATAGTTTGTACCATTTTTCAATGTTTCTTACACACATTGAGACGAAAAGAGAGTTTTGCACAATTCTGGCAATTAATGAGTCATTAGCAGCAATTAACATGAATTTGTAAAGTAAAAATGTGATAATAAGGATCAAACATGGAGAAAATAATGAGTACAAATGAACTCATCATGGATCACTTCTTCTTCTACATATTATAGTTGATCTTAAATGGACCATACTCCGCAGGAAAGGAAGTCAAAATGAAGTGGACCAAAATGCCCTCAGAAATTTTCATGTCCATGTCCTTTAATTTTGCAGCCATATCATTCATAATCATGATATGTTCTCTAACACCGCTCACACCATCATACTTAGCAGTGAGCATTCTCATGATTAGTGTACCAGCATAAACTTTTGTGGTGTCTCTGAATTGCTCCTCCACTGAAGCCAAGTAATTCTGAGCATCATTAGAACCGGGAATTGCTCCCCTAATCCCAGCTGATATGGTGCTCTTCATAATCATAAGGGACACGCGATTGGAACGCTCCCACTTCTTAGTAGCCCCATAAACCTTAGTTTTCTCAGCAAGTTTCTCATCATTAGAGGCTGGAGCAGCGGGAGCCTTATCTCTAAATGCATAATCAAGATCCATGACTCCCAGGACAATGAGAATCTGCTCCTTCCAAGCACGAAAATTGGCCGTAAGTTGCTATAGTTCATTGAGATACTTAGAGACAGCTGAATGGTTCATGGCTGAGTTAAAAATTAAGTAACATGAATATTAGTAACAACAAATATGTATGTATCCACAAAATTAAATTATTGCATGACACTAACCCTATGTTAACCTAATTAATAACATGCTAATAGAAATCTTAATTGGCATCATCGTTGGGCAAAATGAAAAGCACAAAAAAATATTATATCATTAACGGGAAATTAGTTCTAACAATTCATAATTACAAACAACGTTGGTCAGAATATAACCATGGGCCATTAAAATTAATTACATTATTCTCAAAATTATCAGCATAACAACTAAATTTACACATAATTACAATCACTAAGAAAAATAATAGTGCATAATTAAGCTCTAAGAGAATGAACTTAAAAGTAATACATATCATAAAAGCGATGACCCAGAAATCCCGAAGCGGCAGCACGCGAAGGCCCAGTTGTCACGCTCGTGGCGGGGCCCAAAAGCGCGGTGTGCAGTGCAAGCCCAGGAGACGCGTGACGCAGCAGCCCATGTGCAAGGGCGTGCAGCGTGTTGTGGCCCATAAGGCAATGAAGGCCCAGTTGAGGTGTGGTGGCCTGACTTTATCTGCTCTAATCGCACGACCCGATAAACAACGTCGATCCATTTTATCGGCCGCCACCACCAAGAAATGATGGTGGCGACGCGGGCCTGGGCTGATGCATAACATGGGCGAGGCTCATGAGCAGTGGCACCCGGCTGATGCACAGGATGCATCGGCAGCCCCCTCATGCGCACGACATGGTGGCAGGGATGAGCACTACGGTGGTGTGCTGCCCCTAATGAGCGGGACGGCAGTGGCCCCTTGATGCATGGTTGGTGGTGACGGGCATGGCACATGGCAGCGGTGGTGACTCTGATGCACGCGTGACGATGCGGGTCACTGTCGGCGATATGGGGAACGGGGTCCCCTAGACCGCTGGCAGAGGCCCAACTTAACGCCACGACGCCAAGGGCGTGGGAGTCAAGAAGAGGTGCCCGGGGGAACACCCTGAGCACTGTGTCCCCTTGGCCATCAATGGGAACCCCGAGTCGTCCCTTAAGGATGCTCCCCGAGCACCCAAGGCGACTTGGGGCCCACTCGGGACGGCAACTGCCTCCCACGAGCGATGGAATGTCCTAAGTCGCGTGCTCGGGGGTCCCCGAGTGTGCGGGAACCCCGAGCACCCCTCGTAGGTCTTTCCCCAGCACACATGGCCTGACGGGCGCATTTAATGTCTGTCTGTGCGGGCCCACCTACTCTAAGTCCTTGCGGACAAGATGGCGACGTCCTGGTCGAATTCCGTCCTCCCATATGATTGGCCCCGTCAGCTGTCGGTCCTGTCAGGGGATGGAGCGGTCTGACACCTTTTTGACTTTAGGACACGCCGCCGCGTGCCCAGGCGCATGTCTCCTGTCCCTGGTCAGTAGGGCCAGGGTAGTTGCAGCATAGTCCGTGGCAGGGAGCATCCGGGAAGTCTTCATCTTTTGACCCAACCACGTCATGATGACCCAGATTCCAACCTCGGCGTGACAGGCACTATTCTGCTACAGCAACCCTCAACCGCCAGCGTAGGTCGCCCACGCCCTATCCGTCAGCAACGGTGCTACTATAGTGTATTTGTCTTTCGGCCGTTGTGGTGACCCCTGGGTATATAAGGGGAGAACCAAGACCATGAAAGGGGGATGATAAAAAAAAGGAGAAGAGGGACGAAACAAAATAGAGAGCATGAACACCTGTGTGGCTCAAGCTCTTTGTAATCCTCGATATATTCATATATACACAAAAAGCAGGATGTAGGTGTCAGCGTAGAGACGCCACTAGCGGTGGTCCGGTTGGACCCCCTTTGGGATTCGGCCGGGGGCGCAATAGAGTTCTTCTTATGAGCCGGTGACGAATCGTGGGAAAGGTGGATTTGATACAAGAGACGCAGAGATTTACCCAGGTTCAGGTCACCCGGAGGCGTAATACCCTACGTCCTGCTTGTTTTGTGTGTATTTGTATTGATTCTATGAAGATTACAGAGGTGTTCTTCCTTACAAGAGACTAATTGTTCTTCTAGCATGAAATGTCTAAAGCTCCAGAGAGTCTAACCGAAAAAAGCTCCAACCAAAGATCCGAACCCCTTGCATGGCCTTGGAACTCCCCTTATATAGCCGGGGGTTTACCACAGTGGCCAAGGGGTACTGCAGACGATGTCGTGGGCGCCAAGAAGCCGCCCACTCTTACATTTAATGCGCAGTGCCGATTTTCGTGCCGGACATCTCCCCATCATGCTTCGGAACAGGGGCTCTGACCGCTTTATGCCCGGTGGGCCCCTCGAATGCTGACTTACCGGGCTCCTTCTGACAGAGTGGGTGGAACGTCTGTTCCTGGGCCCCGGGCGTCAGCGACCGAGTCCGCGCATCGGAGGGCGCGGTGATGCGATGGAGAGGGGGCGAAAAAGGGGTGACAGCGACACGGGCCCGCGGGGCGGCGCGCCCGGTCGGTCAACAACCTTGTCAGACGGACCCATCCCTTGGCAGGGGCTATGGCAAAAAGGGATTTGCCCTGCGCGGATGGGACCCGGCCTGACCGATATCATGCCTCCACAAGGCCTAGCATTTAATGTCCGAATGACAGGCATTAAATGCCCCTGCTGGGGCTAAAGCTTGCGGGAGAAGCCAAGTACTGCAGCGGCGCGCCCGGAGGCGGGCCCCACAGGGGGATCCCACGGCCCTCGAGCGCTCCGACCCCGAGCCGTCCCTTCGGTTCCCGAGGGGCGACAGCTGTCCCGGGTTGCCCCCGGGCGACCCCGAGCACTCGGGGAGCACTCGGCGAAGGGTCGCTCGGGGTACCTTACGGGGGAAGCGCCGGGGGAAGTGCCGGGAGATCCGCTCGGGGACTCACCCGGGCACTCCCCCGGGCCCCACACCTCTCGGGACGCCGGGCGCTCGGGGGAGGGGCCCCGAGCGCTCCCTCGATTCTTGGGCCTTGGACCTTCGGGGGCCCAAGGTCCTTTTAGACCGCTCGTACGGACGCGACACTTGGGGGAGGCCCCCGAGCGCTCAGTCTTGACCGCCGGGCCCGCTTATTAGCGAGGCGGGGTCCTCCGCGACCCGGCCGCCACGTGTCGCGCCCCGTGGCCTCTGGTTGGCCTCCGCCGGCGGTTCGGGGGACCCTGGGCCCCATTCCGCCGACAGTAGGGTTTTACACCAAGAAGGTGGCCTGAACCTGGGTAAATCATAGTCTCCATTCTAGCATCCCTGCCACTCAAGATCGACGTAACTTCTGTTCCTCCGCTTCCCCGGCCAAATCCCAAAGGGGGTCCTTCCGAACCACCGACGCCGGCGTTTGTACGCCGACAGTCACCCTGTTGCACGTGCGTCGGCCGTAATGCGTGCTGCAGCGAACGCCCTAATGTGTTGTGTATAGGATCTAATGCCGGGTACGGCTAAATGGCTCACGGGGGCATTTACACCCATTATGTTTGATGATTTTTAAAATCACGTATAAATTTCAAAAAAATCTAAAAAAATTCATACTGGTATATGATGGAATGAAGTATACACAGTTAAATGTTTTAAAAATAATATGAACATTTGTGACCTGTGCAAAAAAAACAAGAACACACCTTTGATTGCCATGAACAGTGCAAAGAGGGCATATACACAGATTATTTTTTTTGCACATGTAGCAAATTTGTGTATTATTTTTTGAAAATTTAACCATATAAAGATTATTCCATCATATACTGGTATGAATTTTTTAAAATTTTTTGAAACTTGTACGTGAAATTAAAATTCGCCAAAACTAATGGGTGCACATACCACCGTGTGCACCCAATGATTTTCCATCTAATGCCTGATTAATCTAATACCGTGGAAACACTCAAAAACTGCACTGATCTAATTATGGACATGTATAGTTTAATATGAATCAATTCATGAGATTAGACCCAACTCAAACTCTGATACCAAATGTTAAACTAACATTATTGATCTAATCATGGATCTTAATCTAATCTCTTAATTTATGCAAAATTATATAGATAACCTTAGTTTAGTGAAACAATCTTCGTAGTCGATGTAAAGGATGAAGATGTAGTCGATCTCAATTCTGACAAGTACACTGGCGACGTGGTTGATCGTTAAGCTAGTGGAAAGCGCCTTTTAGTTTGGTTTGGAGCTATAAAATTTTAGGGATAGTTATAACCCTAACTGATTTTGTGATTGATTAAGTACAGGATTTTCTTCTTTCGTTTATAGGGATTTTTTGGGACCTAACTATTTTAGGTTTAAGCTTAGGCATCGGTCACCATGAGCAGACTGCTAGCACTTTAAATCTAGTTTATTTCAAAAAAATTTGGTTCTAAGTTAGGAAGAACATCGATCATAATTCTTTTTAGATCAATAAATTTTCGGGTTGTACGTCAGCCTTGACGCATAATTGGTGCACAAAGAAATCACTCCATGGCCCAGTTTAGATGGGCCGGAATGATCCAGGCCTAAATAAATGGGCCTCAACGACGTGGGCCTTACTAGAGTGGGCCTCACTGAAATGGGCCAACATTCGGAGATTTTGAAAGATCGATGAAGTGGATCAACAGTGACACTGAGCACGTTTATTAGCCCATCCCAGGAAAATGCTTGCTTCAGAGATTTCATCCTAGTGTCCTAAAAACCATCTCATCCTAGGAAAATGCTGGGAAGTAAACCAGATAGAAACACTTTTTAGTGTACACAAGGATGCTACACACTCCACTTCCGCGAGCTTAGTTTGATAAAGAAACGATTTTGCTAATTTCACTTTAAATTACAGACTACTGAGCCTATAACATCAATCTGAAACGTGTGCAATTTAGTAAAACCTTACTGTAACTTTTTAGTTTAGATATCGAGAAATGTAAAGACGAGGATAACCGGATATGTTGATCCAAATGCTTAGAAAGATGATTGTGGTTTAAAAGAAATCTCAATCAACCTAGTAACAAACAATCCCAGAAAGAATGTAGATTGCTTACTCAGGACAACACACCATCATACCATGACAGGGCAAATACAACTGAGAGAACAAACGTGCAAGTATGAAATGAACTTCATTGTGTCATTGATCATGAAATTATTATTATTCCTTAAAAAATAGATCAGTACGTATACATAAAAATTGTCAGGAACCCATCACCAATTCAAATAAAAAAGAGAGAAAAGAATCACCATTTCAGTGCTCTAACAAGTATGTTTCTTCTCTTTAAAGAAAAGAAAAAACAAGTATAATAATTAAAACATCAGAAAGAATCACACACACTAATTCAGAAGGAGAACGTGGCTCGCTATTGGTCGTCCAGTTCGTTATCTTCCCGGCGTTGGCAGGTGAACATCTTCAGCACGCCGTCCGACCTGCCGGCGACGAGCGCCCCACCGCCGTCGGCGGCGTCGCCCTGCCGCCACGACACGGCGATGACGAACCCGCCGCCTCCGCCGTCTGCGTCGGCATCGGAGGCGACGGCGAATGGGTGGACCCAGACGGGCTTGGCCCACCTGAGGTCGTAGACGAAGACGTGGTTGGACTCGGAGCCGCTGGCGACGAGCCCGGCGCCGCGCCACAGCCCCATCCCCACGAAGCTCCGCCCGCTCACGTGGCCACTGTACGACCGCACCTCCCGCGCGGGGCCCTCCGGCGACTGGCTCCCCGCCGGCCACTCCCACAGCCGGTGGGTCCCGTCGGCGGCTGACGTCACCACCCGCCGCGCCGGCGCCCACCGCACGTACGTCACGGCGCGGCAGTGCCCGTCCATGGACGCCACGGCGCCGCGTCCCAGCGCGCGCACGTCGTACACCGCCGCGCGCCGGTCCGCCGACCCGACCGCCAGCTGGGGGCCGCCCGCCGGGTCGAACTCCACGCACAGCACCGCACCGTCCGCCCGCGCCGTGGCCCACGTCGCCGTGCCGCCTGCCGGGGCGCGCGGGTCCCACACGTGCGCCGTCCGGTCGTCCGACCCGGACACCACCATGGCCGCGCCGGGGGCGTAGTCGAGCGCCCACACGCGGCGTCCCGCGTGCTCGTCTCGCTCCCACACCGCGACGCCGCTCTCCACGTCGTACTCCGTCACGACGCCGTCGTAGTCCCCGCACCCCACAGCCCGTCCGCTGCCCCCTCCGCCGCCTCCCTCCGGGCGCCACCGCACGCTGCTGAGCTTGGCCGGCACGCAGATGCACGCGGTGGGCACGCCGCTAGACGACGGCGCCATGCGCAAACCGTCGGCGAGGTCGTATATCCGCACCTTCCGCGCGATGCCGCCGGTGGCGAGGAGGAGGCCGGCCGGGTCGAAGTCGACGCTGCCGATGGCGTCGGACGCGCCCGGCAGCGCCGGGGACGGCACGGTGGCCGCGAGCCGGAACTCCCATTCGCACCGCGGAGGCGACAGCTCGGCGTTGGCGTCGACGACGTCGGTACTGGCCGGAGCTGGAGCGATAATAGCGCCGCCGTCGGTGGTTTCTCGTTCTTGGTGGTGGTGCGCCAGAGGTGGAAGAAGAGGGGGAGGAGGGGTTGGTCATGGAACGCTCCTCATAGAGGCGAGCTGAGATCGATGGAGAGCTGCTAAGCTAACCTAAGCTACTAGTAGTACTCGTCTTGCTTGGCTAGCTTGTGTACATGCATATATGTCTGTCTATGCATGTGGTGATGAACTAACTAGTGAAGTAGTGATGATGAGAGTTCTTGGTTTTTTGGTTTGCTTTGGGTTTGCTGCCTCTTGTTTAAATTTGGGGTTGGGGCTATGCTGCCTTAATTGCAGCCATGAGAGAAAAAGGGGGACACACACATAGAGAGAGGTGGTCTAATGGAGAGCCACAGGAAGGATGCAATGAGAGAGGTTTTGTGGTTGGAGTTTTGGTCATGTCGTGGCTACTTGCGCAAATGCAATGCCAAACCTAATCCAAGGATCTCGATCTGTTAGCCACAGAGGCAGGCAGGCGGTTGTGTCCTGACTAATCCTCATCTCATTAATAACAGTACTTTGTTGCATTATCTGTCCACGCTGTTGAGGTGATCTTTATCTAGTTTTAATTTGTAAGTATATAAACCTAACTTAGTACCTAAATATATGAACTATACACACACTTTTTCATGTTTACTTTTATATTATTGGCTTTTTTAAGAAAAAAAATTCTCTGGTTCGACCCTCCCTTAAAAACGGATGTGTACAATAGAGTCAAGTACGTACTTATGTAACTTTAAATCTAGAAATATGAAACTGCTCGGTTATATATTTCTAATACTAAAGTTACACATGATTTTAAAAATATATAACTATTTAGCACCGTTAGATAAAGAATCAATATCTAAAATTATTGACTTAGAAATCTTAATCTCTTAATCAACCGAGAGAAATTAAAAGAGACTTTTTTTTTACGTGCCGCAGACATGCAACATATATATAGTCAATAGGGATCTTGTAAACCTTGGATGTGCTTGGATCGATGTATATATTGGTTGTTCATAACATAAGCACAGCCGCTTGTAGAACAAAAGGGGCATGCGTGCATGCTCGATCCAGTGGAAATTTACATGGAAAGTTCAAATTAAAGGTATATATTGTAGCTAGATATGAGATGGAAATGGTTCCTGTTGTTGTCGGTGGTCACACTAGTGACAGGTACGCAGGACAGATTCGCCTCTTGGTATGTGCCAAACCTTTGCACCTCTCATGGGCGGACCCAGCGGGTGGCACGGGTGGGGCTCGGCCCACCCTAAGAAAAATCTCATATATCAAATTTTGAAAGGAGAAAAGCCCATTTAAAATATGTAATCTTTGCTCTGTGCATATAATCATAATCCTTCTTGTAGTCTAGGTGGTTAGGATACTTTGCTCTCACTTGAGAGAACCCAGGTTCAAATTCTAGCAATGGAATATTTTTATTTTTGGGTAGAAATATGATCATATTTTGTTCGAGACTATATTTTTAGTTGGCTATCTTCTTTGTTCGAGACTAGATTTTTCCTACAATAAAAAGATTATATACGATGACTAAAAAAGAGATCTGAGTTCGGATGTGCAATTGCATCCAGTAATTAGTAAATGTTTTTTACATTATTTTATTGACATTCGGAGTTTGTATCGAGCTTATTGGTGTTGGATTACTAAAGTTTTACTTTTCTTTATATAGTCTTGTCCACATCGATAGATATGTCAAATTGGAAAATTGTTTACTTTCTGCTTCATTTTATAACAGTGAAAAGTTGAACACAGATAATACTTTTAACTTGCTAATATGATCAGTGATTAGTGCTATAGGATAATTAACATGTTATATTATTGACGTACCTACTCGCATCAGTGAATCATTATCTATTTTGGTCTCTTGCAGGTATCAAACTTCTTTATTAGTCTATACTTCTTGAGTGTCGTTAGCAAGTTTGGAATTAGCATTGTGTACTTTGGATTAATTTGCATCTGTGTGTGCTATTGCGGCTCTTTACATAGCTAGAAATTTCTCTACAAATCGATTACATATTATGTTTTTGGTAAATTGTATACTTATACGTTGGCATGTCATATTTATAGTATCAAATTTTTTATATAAAGTTAGCCCACTCTTACTTAAAATCCTAGGTCCGCTACTGCTCTCGTACCACTAACCTGCCATTTAAAGCTGCTGCTACTCCTCCCCTCACCTCCTCTCTCTCTCTCTCTCTCTCTCTCTCTCTCTCTCTCTCTCTATGTTCCAGATGATATGTTGAGAATGCATTCTCATAAGTAGTTGGACGTTTCAGATTTATCCAAACCGTTTGTCGTGCTTCAAAATTCATGTTCATACTTTACCAAAACAACCCCATAACTCCAAATTCTCTCCTTGTCCAGTTCTCCTCGTCCCTCTTTCTCTAGCTAAGTGTTCCTGGAACACCTTACTTGATTTTTGATGTTCATGATTTTTTGTGATATGGGAAAAGTGACATCCTTTGAACTCCATTGTTGTTACTCTAGGAAATTGTGAAAGATGATTGTAGCAATCTATTGCACACGAACCATTGGTGATTTTCTAACAAAATTTCAAGAATTAGTGGTTCAATAATTGTGCAGTCGGTTCGGATCCAAAAGGCATTCAAAAACCGAAAACAACGAATGGCGCTACGAACAAACTAGAAATCTTACACTTCGAATGCAAGAAGCATTCCAAAACTATAATTTATTACACTCGGTTGTAGGATATGAAGCCAAAAAATATTACAAAAACATCTGATAACCCTACCATCCAAATCTAGAAAAATCTCACACCCTAAAATTTCTTCCAGAATCCATAGGCCTAGCTCCGGGCCCTCCATGGATGGATCTGACAATGAGAGGCTGCGCCATGGACAAGGGGCAACGCCGTACTCAGTGGTGGAGGGGTAGCCGAAGGGGATAGAAGGACCTCTGCCTCTTGTCGGACCCGGTTGTGGCACGACTTGGGGAGGAGGGAGTTGGTGGCAAAGGATGTCCAGGAGGCCGGATCCAGTGTCGCACGGTCGGTGAGGATGGGGATGGTGCGTCAGAGCTTCAAGAGAACTATAATGGTGACGATAGGGCTTGGTATGGCTAATGACGTGGAAGAGGAGTTGTGGTGAAGAGAGATATGTGTGTGTGTGTGTGTGTGAGAGAGAGAGAGAGAGAGAGAGAGAGAGAGAGACGTCGGGAGCCATCCCCAACAACGGTTGCTTAAGTGGATCCCGGCCTCGCCGTCCTCCGACCTTTATGTCTCCATCCTAGCCAGCCTCCGACCACTGCACCTCTTATTGTGGCTAGTAACTGTCGTCGGGAACAACCAAAGAGAGGAGCAACTCAAGGGCTGAAGACAAGGGAATAAGTGAGGAAAGAGAAGGTAGCAGGGCAGGATGAAAATGTGCCAAACATATATAGACTCTATAGATAATGTTAAATTGTGAAAAAATGATGTTGTGAATGTAAAACAGAACTTAAAGTGTTTAGTATGAATCATAAAGCAGAATAGAAGTGAAGATAGATCCAAAAGGTGGAACTAAGCGAGAAAAAACCACTTTGATGATACGTACGCGTGAACGGAGCGCTGTCATGCATGTGCGCGTGACTGGACCAATTGAATAAGTGTGCATGCAGTGTATACGTGCGTGCATGCTGCACACGCGAGTAACTACGTCCGCAGTATATGTACGCGCATGCAGAGCCGATTTCATCTGCATGCATGCATGCCAAGCCGGCCGGAGCGTGTAGTATATCTATCGATCTGCTTACGTGTATGAGAATGATGCGTGGGGCCAGGGCTGATTAATCAGTGATTGCCTCAGCTCTCCGGATCGGATTGGTCAATCGGATCGATCATATCGATAGATCGATCATACTCCCTTTTATATTGTGGATAAGAAGTGGCCCGGTCAGAGAATAACTAGCCAGCCAGGCTTTTCACCAACTGGATGCTAGTGTATGCATACACATGTACATTTCTGGGAATCCAAAGCTTCACGGTCATTAGTCTCTGAGGTCTATCGATCGATCCACATCGATTATATCAGTATATATGGTGCTACTACGACTACTACTCGTATGCATCTTTGAATCCAACAATTATGCAGATATATGTAGTCCTGAGTCCTGACAACCGGCCGAGCCTATAAGCCGTGGCGGAGGGAGGGGTACTGCCAGGGGCGAGGGCTCTCTCGTGACGTAAAATGCGTAGTGAAATCACTCTATCCGTTTCATAGTATATATTCGTCGCGTGCACCTACGAAGTGTAAAATTGAAGTAATATTTTATGAAATCAAGCCATGCATATTTTTAGAGGTCTTGGTTTTGAACTGCGATATACGGTGACTCACGTTTCATTTTCAATGAAATGAAGCCAGGGAGTCTCTCTCCCTGTTCATTAAAAAAAAATCAAGTCATATTTGCTCCTATTAGATAGACTAGTAGTATGTCTATAGCAAACATGACACAGTACCATTAAATATTATTTAGCTTTTACGTCTCTTAGATGTACGCGTGTAAGGATGAACTTATTTTTGTCCTTCGGATAGTAAGAGAATATATTACAGTGCCGGTGCAACAGAAAGGCTGTGAGGTCAGTTTATTTGCAAAACCATATTGTACTAATGAAAATTCATGACAAAATCTGAAGAACGAAGTAAAATTTATAGATAATTGTGTAGTTAACTCACAGGGTTGCAAGTATTAGCACAGTTTGCCCCCTCTTATTACTATTATCCCGTTGTATTGTCTGTAACATCTAGCCATCGTCTGTTACGCACGTACATTAACTAGAACTAGCACGTACGCGTACCATACGTTTGAGTGAGTATCACCATCACGTACGCGTACGTACGTACAGCAGGAATAAAGATACACATACATCGATCGATCGACCAATGCGGTGCGAAGGAGGCGGGGAAGCGTTTTGTGGGCGGGAAAAGGTGCTACGTGTTCTCACGTACGCCTTTCATGCAAAGGCATGCAGACTACTGTGGCCTTCATCCCCCGCGACAGCAACTGATCCGTATCCCCCCCAACTCGTTAATTAATCTGTGTATATATCTGTACCACACGAATTTTATTAGTTTGGCCCTTTTTCGTTTGATCGTTCCAAACCCGAAACATGCCAACCGACCCGAACCGAATTAACCAAATTGTGGTGTTATTTGGTTTTCAGATTTTTAGGTTCAGTTTCAATTTCTGTGCTATTTAGGTTACGGGTTTTAATTCAAGTTTGACTACTTAAAACCTGAATAAACCGAATAACCTGATATACATCACTCCAAACCAACAATGGTACAATATAAGTTTTTAATGTACATTACTTCATGTCTCTATGTCTCCAGCTAAGTGATTTGTTTACATGTTTGATTGCTGGTTTCATTTGATTTGTTTGAAAGAAAGAGTATTAGATATGTATATAAACTATTGCTTTAGAAAGATACGGAGCAACTAGATATATTGCCGTTCTGTCTCGCAAAACAGAACAAGCTCAATATCAAGTAGATACTCGCAAATATCGAATAGACCGAACTGGTTTAGGCTTGAATTTGGGTTGCGATAATTTCGGGTGTGAATCGAAATAAATATAACGACCCGCCCTATGTCTGTCCTTCCCCCGATCGAACCGGATGCATGCATGGCTTATAAAGTTGTGACGTCGATCATCGGCAGTGGGAGAGAGGACACGATTGGTCTCATCAATCAGATGTATATCTGCACGTTTCATTTCGCGACGCACGACCGACGACGTCACGTGCGTGCACTCGTGTACGTGAGCATGCCACATATGGAAAAACCACCATGTGGCTGCACCACATGTCCGTGTCACGGGATCGAGTCGTACGTCTTCTTCGATCATTATATGCAACTCTTAGCCAAGTCAAACCCATTACATGCATCCATCGATCGACTGATCGATCTCTTGCAGGCTGGTTTCGCATCTCGATCGGTAGGAATTAAGATGTGATTATCAGCTCTTCAATTACTTCTCTGACGGCCCTCCTTGCAAGTTGCGACAAGCTAATTGCAGCTTGCACACATAACAACGGATGAAGCTCTGTCACCCCGGCGAAGCAAGCGGCGTTTATCGTTTATGGGCTCTGTCAAGGAAGACCCTAGCTATGACAATGCCCCAATCTCTAGCCTAGCCCCTGTAGATGCCGCTGCTGCTCCGACGCTTTTAACACCTACCCGCTAGCTCTCTCCGCCGCCGTGTCTCGCCGCACCACCGATGCTCCTCCCCGGTCATCCCTCCTCTGCCGGCCACCTAACATCCAGTAAATCTTGATGCCCATTGCCGCTGCTCGATCGCCACACCCTCCTCCGTACCTCTAGTGGCGTCATCAACATATCGCTTCACCGTCTCCACCCAACCCTGCTACATCAGGAAATCAAAATTCAGTGAACCATAAATCTTAACCCCTCGTCTCTGGACACCATTGTTGAAGGAGATCCGTCAAATAAGGATAGCCACGGTGGTTAGAATTAATTCAGGACACTGACTGATAGGCCCTTCTCATCAAATATAAATATGATGGCATGTGAGCATCTGGAGTTACATATGAGGTTCTATGATAGTCTGTACAAGACGATCAGAGTTATATGAAATTTAGTCAGAAACTGACAACAACTTACAATCGTTACATCTGAGGTTCTATGATAGTTTGTATAAAATGATTAGAGTTATGCGGAATTTAATCAGAAACTAACAAATAGTTTATGATCGTTACATCTGAGGTTTTGTAATAGTTTGTACAAAATGATCGGAGTTATGCGAAATTTAGTCAGAAACTGACAATGGCTTACGATCGTTATATCTGAGGTTTGTGATAGTTTGTACAAAATGATTAGAGTTATGCAAAATTTAGCTAGAAATTGACAACGGCTTACGATCGTTATATCTGAAGTTCTGTGATAGTTTGTACAAAATGATTAGAGTCATGCGAAATTTAGTCGGAAACTAACAAACGGCTTACATCGAACGGTCCAGGTGGTACCAAGTGTCCCAAATCGGGCCGTACACGCCATCGACGCCACACAAAGCAGAAGAGACAAAGCAGAAGAGAAGAAGCCCAACGCACAGGTTTATCCGTTACCACGCTTCCTTCCATTCCACCTCTCCGGCCATGGAAGCCTTCGCCGCCGCTGCGGCTCCCCCGGCCGGCGTCTTCGCGGGAGCCGGCACCGCCGCACGCCCCACCTTCACGCTCCGCCGCCGCAGCGGGGGCCCCGCGCCCCGGCGCCGGAAGGGTGCGCCTCCTCCGAGCGCCGCCGCCGCGCGCCGGCGGCGGCGACGGAGGCGAGCTGCCGCCGCTGGACAAGTGGGACATGATGGAGCTCGAGTTCGGCCGGTTCCTCGGGGAGGACCCCAAGCTCACCCTCGCAAAGGTCGCTATTCTAGTTCTTAGTACTGCAAATTTTTCTCGTCCCTATATGCAGAATGTGGATAAGATAAAAAATGTAGTCTTGTTTGAACATTGGAATGCAAATTCATTTCTTCTTGTCCATGAGATGTGAAATTGGTCTGTTTATATTAGAAATGTTTGCGCGTAATTGAGTGTTCAAATTTAGCTGCATTTGCTATAACTTTAGTTTCTGTCTTGGTTGTGAGAAACCATTGCACCATCCAGTAAAATATGCCGTCCCATGTGCTGCTATCTGTATTTGATTGTGGATGGCGTTGTCTCGCAGTTTACATCCGTCAAGCTTAACTAGCTGACTGAAATATTTCATTTTTAATAGACAGCCATACTTGTCAGAAAGTTCCTAGCAACACAGACTGCTCGCTGTTGTTACACGTCGCAGTTGTAATAACCAATAATCTGAGTGTACTACATTTATTTACAAGTACAAAAGTATGAGTCCTACTATATTGCCTACCTTATAAGATCCAGTAATCAGAACCCCCTCGGCACACAATGTGACACACTGACACTACACACTTGATGCTGTGTCCTTGAAACATGGTTTATGTCACTTGATTCTACTCAGCAATCGCGATGGCTTATGTCTTCTGGAACTATTCCTTCAGATATTGCTCAAGAAGTCAGATCCAGATGCTTCATCCCTCGATGTAGAGAAACTAATTTCAAGCAAAAAGGACAGGTTGGATGATATTTTGAGAGAGTTCATGGATGCTAATAAGCAGGATCAAACTTCTAACACGGAAGAGGCAATAAGCAAGCCAATGAAAGACAAACAACCTTTCAGTGTGTCAAGGCCTGTAGTGAGCAAAACGAAGCAAGACGACCCTCCTTTGACTTTGCTACGACCAACAGGAAGCAAAACGAAGCAAGACGACCCTCCTTTGACTTTGCTACGACCAACAGGAAGCAAACCGAAGCAAGATGGGCCTCCTTTGACTTTGCTACGACCACCAGGGAGCAAACGAAAAGAAGATAATCCTACTTTGACCTTGTTGCGGCCAGTAGGGAGCAAACCAAAAGTACAAGCCAAGCTGGTGCAAGATAGTTGGCCTAGCAAGGAGAGTTTAGCTGCAGGAACAGAGTCAAGTGAGGTTGGAAGCACCTCCAGAGAGGATAATGTGGACGTCACCTTGCGGAAACCCACTGTGCATCAGAGTGAAGATGATGAATTGAAGTCGAAGCTGAAAATGAAACCAAATATTGACTTGAAAATGAGGAAAGATATGGATGAGGATTTATCCAACATTTCTCTTCTTCAAAAGCCAGCGGCTGCAAAAGATACTGCTAATTCACATGCCTCTGCTGGCTTGGCCTCAATTGCCGTTGGAGAGGATTCCAATGAACGTGAGGCAGGTAAGGACGGCATAAGAAATCTGTAATTAGTTTTCTATTCATCCATGGTGTTAATGTTATGTTAGTATTTTCAAGGACTACAGCCATCTGAGCAAAGTTTAATTCAACAAATAGACTCTTCTGCTCTGGATAAGCAATCAGTTACCAGCAGCGATTTCTCCATGCAAGCTTTCTTACAAGGAAGACCGAGGTACATTCTGATAGAACGCTGTGGTTATATTTCTAGCTTAACATTTCATCACTTGATATCTTATCATTCTTTGAAGCTCTAGTTGTAGGGCCTTGTTTGTCTTTATGAAGGAGAAGGAAAAAAAATTGCATGTTTTGTGTGATTTCTGACAATTATGAGTACTTCTGGTTTTATTTCACATCCGCAATTTCCCATTATGTTATTCTTGAAAACCTTGTGAAGTTATCCAGCACGTATGCATCTTGCCACTGTTGTGCTTGCAGAGTTATATAGTTGTATGACCACATAGGTGGTTAAGAAGCATGCACAACTCAGTTTGGTTAACATAGTTTCAATATCTTATGATGGTCCACCTTTCTGGGTCCCGTCATTATCCTAGCGTTATTTTGCCCCTACGAAAGCATGTTCTTCATGTGATTGCACTAATACAATTCGGGTGTCTCTTTTCTCCCTGCTCTTTTGCTTTTGAAGTACTGTTATCGTCGTGGTTTCCTCTATGTTGATTCACTTGACGGGCTAATACGGCAATTATTACATTGTAGGAAAGACCTATCTGTTGAAACATTGTCATCTCAAGTTGATGCTGAGAAGAAAAGTGCTAGTGATGATAACAGAAGTTATGTCGATGATGGGGGCAATGTCTTGTCATCAAATTTAGAGGTAATGTGAATCTCTTGATATTTGAGCTTCAACATCTTATGGTCTTGCAGAATCAACAACAAGACTTGTTGGAGTGAATGCAACTTTGTGGGAGGAGATATCCCCCTAGCAACCCATTTAGTTCTTGCGAGTATGAATACCGAATAACTGAATCACTAACACAGGACATCACTGAGAGTGACTGGACAAGACTAGAGCATTATGCAAGTACTGGCGAAAGGGTTGAGGTGGAGCTGATTAACTGCAGTGCGAAGGGATTTGTTGTAAGTATTTAGTTCGTTTCGAATCAATGCTTGTTTTTATCAAACTATATCCCTGTGTCTTGTCTGAGCTTTGTTATGACTTCCTCACAGGTGTCACTCGACTCAATGATAGGTTTCTTACCATATCGTAATCTTGCTACAAAATGGAAATTCTTAGCTTTTGAGACTTGGTTAAGAAGAAAGGGTGGTGATCCTTCCTTGTACAAGCAGAGTATGGGAATGGAGGAAGGTTTCGAGGTTAATGATAGGAAAGTAGAACCAGAATCTAGCTCAGTTTCAGAAGTAACTCATCAGGATCAAGGAACTCTGCCGTCTAAGCTGAAGTTCGAAGAGCTTCTTCGAACGTATGACCAAGAGAAATCCAAGTTCTTGTCATCATTTATTGGCCAAGTATGGATCTGTTGTTAGTGCCCTAACGTTCTTCCTCGTTTGTATTTTGTATTAACATGCCATTGTTTTGCAGAGGCTCCGAGTATCAGTTGTCCTGGCTGATAGGAATTCCAAGCGACTATTTTTCTCTATGAAGCCAAAAGAAAGTGAAGAGTTGGTTCAGAAAAGGAAAAGCCTGATGGTACTTTTGCTCTCGTTAATATGCTCCAGCGTTTATCGTTGCAATTTATGCCATCAATCATATGGAATAAAATAGTTGCAAAAATTTGAATTGCCAATCTAGTTTCTGGAAAGCGCCAAAATCCAGCTCCCACAACAAGTTGGAAGGAATCAGGAAATTCTGTATGGAATATGGAATAATTCCGTTATCCTGACTGCATTTCTTAACCTTTTTCTAATCCCAGTTGCAGCTGAAGTGGATATGTTCCTTCTCCTACTTAACTCCACGTAGTGCGTGGAATTTTTTTGGCTAGGTTAAACTCCACATAGTGCGTGGAATTTTTTTTGGCTAGGTTAGCTTTGCCCTGTAAGCAGTACGAAACATGTTGGACCTAATCAACTGGTCTAGCATGCCAACTGAAGCATATTAACTGCCCTGTTTAGACAGTGCGTGGCCATTTTTCAACTGGTTGCTGGTGCTTAACACCTGCTTCCCTGTGTCTTATGTCATGGTAAATTGTAGAAACCTATTAAAAATGTCAAGTTGGATTGTCCCTGGTAATCTCAGTTTTTCAGTCATGTTTTACACAAGAACACTGATTGGATATCCAGTTTCTGCATCCTAGTTCTTAGATAGCTGCATCCTTCTCTTTGGAATAATCAAAGCTTTGTTTTCATTTACTGTTGCTATATTCAAAAACTTAGTCTTGGTGATACTATCCCTTCTTGAGCTGTAACAGATCTTCCTCAGTGTTTACTATCCTCTCGGAGTAAAACTTGTGTCTGTTACTCTGATTTATTGGTTAACACAGCAATAAATACTATTTTCTTATGCAGGCCAGGCTTAATGTTGGAGATATTGTTACATGTACTATCAAGCGATTTGTTTACTTTGGGATATTTGTTGAGGTAGGTCTACTTCTAGTATTCTATGATTTTTCTTCAAGTTCAGCAGCTAACTGTTTCTTTCAAAGGTTGAAGGAGTTCCTGCATTGATTCAGCAGTGGGAAGTGTCCTGGGATGAAACCTTAGATCCATCAGTTTCTTACAAAATTGGTCAGGTAACACTTAGAAGTTCTGATGTTTTTGTTATTCATCTTTTTGGTTTTTTTTTGAAGTTTTCTATTGAAGCTGTCAATCTCTGTACATTGATGGTATATTTCCTATGAAAAAATATGTCTTTCTTCATTTGTCACATATATGGGTCGCTCTATATTTGAGAACTTAATTCATATAGTGCTAAATGCTCATAATGATATACAATTTTTGGATGCTAAAGTTATTTTCATTTCCAGGTTGTGGATGCTAAAGTTATTCAGCTGGATTTTAATAATAACCGTATCTTTTTGTCACTTAAAGATGTGAAGGTACTGGATCCTTCTCCCTATATTTGCTCAGCATGTTAAGTCGATGGTTTCATAAAAAGGAGAGTAAATTACACTGTAGGTCCATAAACTTGCACAGATGGTTCACCTAGGTCCATAAACTCTCAAACTAGATATCTAGATATCGAGGACCTAGATGTCTAGTTCGAGAGTTTATGTACTGATTTGAACCATCTGTGCAAGTTTAAGGACTTACCATACAATTTATTCAAAGAAGAACATTTGTTACCCATGTCCTCTCCCCTGCTATGCAGCCAAATCCACCAGTAGGTGTCTTGGAAACAGTCATTGGCGAGGAAATATCACTTGATGGAGCTCTTGAACCTGTACAAGAAGATTTTGAGGTACGTATGATTTCATCTTATGTTGAGCATGATTTGAAGGTTCTGGATATTGAAATCAGGCTGTTTTAGTGGCCTGAGGTGGAAGCCCTGATTGAAGAGCTCAAAAACATTGAGGATGTTAAAGATGTTTATAAAGGTCGATTCTTCAGGAGCCCGGGATTAGCTCCAACCTTTCAGGTAAGATGAAAACTTTGAAGGTTTACTTGTGTGCACCCTGGTTCCTGGAACTGAACTCATTTCTTGTC
This sequence comes from Stipa capillata, assembly GCA_019208055.1. Lineage (NCBI taxonomy): Eukaryota > Viridiplantae > Streptophyta > Magnoliopsida > Poales > Poaceae > Stipa > Stipa capillata. The sequence goes on from JAGXJF010004650.1 coordinate 183,981, forward strand.
AAAACGCTCGCCTACCAGGTATATATGGCATCTTTGGTTGGTCGTGAATATAAGGTCCTTGCACGCTATGGAAATAATGTGCAAGAGGTATGGACTTTAAGGTTAAGCTTATTCGGATCAGTAAGCAGACTGAAAATTTCAGTTGGTAACATAGCGTGGGTGCACCCTTGTGCAGGTAATGGTGGAGACATCATTGGACAAAGAAGAGCTGAAAGAGGCAATTTTGATGTGCACAAATAGGGTGAGCTGATCAGGGTTTCTATACTGGAAATGCAAGCAGCCAATTTTCTGAGATTTTTTGAGATCAGAAAGCCTAACCGGAGAGGAAAGGATTGCCAGGACAAAGAACTCACGAGTAAAATTGCCTGCCTTAGTTTTCTCCTGGTTCTCGACCTCTTTCTGTAAATCTCGAGCATTTTCCCTGCCAAACTCGTATGGAATTCCCGAGTTCCAAACGGAATCTTACTGTGCCTGAATCATGAAAGATGAGATATATGTTGTTGTTTAAGAACCATGGTGTTAATGATTAAGTGTGTCTCTTTTGTCCTTAAAATGTCAATCTAAGGACAAAATGGTCCGTTCTGCTTACTCATCCTCCATGGGATAGGACAGCCCGGCTTGAGGCTCCACAGGCCCAAGATGGGACCGCATCTCCCTCTCCATTTCACCGTCCGTCCAGCATCAGAATCCATTCATTCAGCAGGTTCAGCCCAAATTTGGAGTCGAAGCTCACCGTGGTTGGTGTCAGCGATGGACAGTTTCTTGAACTTGCAAGCTCGAATCGTAAGGAAGTGAGCACGGCGAAATTCTTTGGAACTATTACATGACAGATTGACAGTTGATACCGTGTGTAGTAATCTTGGTAGCCTTCGGCTGTAGTGACTAGTGATGACTAGGTAGTGGCCATCTTTGCATCGACGTGTTTCTCTCCATCAAGCTACGATCGATGCAGTACAACGCATGCATACGCTGTTTGGTGCCTAATTGGGCCCAGGCCGATTGCTGCTGGTCACTCAGTGAGTCACCACTGTTTTTTGATCGCCTCCCATGCATCAACAACGTTAGCTAGCTCTTGGCCGCGGCCAGAGACGTGAATATATCGATCGGCACGTGTGTGTATGGCATGATTAATTAAGTTTGGTACGTCGTCCTCCTTTCCTTTAACTCCATGTATATATTCACCTCCATCTTTTCCTGGGATCCGTGTTTTTAGGAGCATCGTCTCCACGTGAAATTACCACACCTTCCAATAATGGATGTCGTTTTGGACACGGGTAACCCAATTTGCAGACCGTTGCTTTTCTGTGTAATACTAGTATACTCTTACTCTCTTCGGTTCACGATAACACGATATTTTGAATATTGATATAGTCTTTTAAATATAACTTTAGTTACTTTTATTATAACATATGTGTAAAACTTAACAAAATTATATTACTATGAAAGTACTCTTCGAAACAAATCTATACATATTATCTAATCTAAATATTTAAAACAACATCACTAGTCAAAGTTTAAATAAAGTTACGTCCAAAACGTCACTTTTTCCGAACTCGAAGGAGTATAAAGCTATTTTCCCCCAAATTTGTGTAAATAGTGGGAAGTTATAAAAATCTGAGTGCATGATTTCGAAGGCGCTATGTATTTCTGAACGGACCGAGATTGGAAAAAAAAAGAACTATATACACATCCATAAATGATGCATATCCATGACGGATGACTTTCTAATTCCTCCTAAATCCTTGCCTCTCATAATCTACAGTAAATAACTACAAATAATACTGGAAATAATTGGAAACATGACTTGTAGATCGAATGAGTCAAACAAATGCACTGTTCTAGATAGAATCAAATATTGGAATAAACCAGCCACGAGTGAGATATTTCTGGTGGTTATTTGGTCCTACTCCTGCCTCCTGATCTTATCCCAACATGCATGCGGTACAGCAGGAAGAGATTGGTGGATTTGTTTTGTTTGTCATGTACCCAGCACAGACTAATCTCACCTCCTCATCTTTCTTGACAAGTTTTAGTCAAGCTCGTGCGTCTACTCGATCGGTGCCGATTATCATCTATTCTTTAATTCCTTTTTCGCCGTAGAATGATGGCAATATTTGTTTGATTGCTTGCCTTTTCTTCCTTCCTATATTTCAGAAGAAAAAAAGGAGGTACTGGTTATCACTTATACATTATTTTCATCGGCTGCATTAGTTGGTGCCCTCTCATTAGGAGGTATCGTCCCTCTCAACTCATGGAAGACGCCTCTCGCGCGATTCACGCTCCTCTCCTTGCACAATGTGTCCAGGAGCACATTCATGGCCTTGGCGTCTTTAACAACCCTAAACTGGTCCTTTTTTTGAAGGTGTCTATGGCGTCAGTCCACTGGCTGGCCCCAGCGAGCCTCCTCATCACCTTTGTCATCGTTGCCAACGATACCAAACCACTGATCTCGTCCATCTGGCTGATCAGGCCCCACATCAAATCAAACTGTTTGAACTTTCCCAGTATGTCAACCATCAAGTTGTATGAATCAGCACAGTGACAGTAGCCTCCCTGAGCGCCAGCCCACATGAAGAATCCGAATGCCGCCACACAATCGATGCCGAGCCTCCTCAGGACCTTGTTGACCATGCGGCCCGAAACCTTGATGGGGCAGGAGTCCATGGCTATCACGATGGCCTCAGGAGACACGAAGCGAGAGCTCAGGATCATGCTGACTTTGTCGACATCAGCCTCGAACTCAGCGTCCTCGTGACACGAAGGCGCAGGACAGCCGGGGAGGATCGAAAGCGGTTTGGAGCGGCCGCTGTGGCTCCGTTCTTCCAAGAAATGGTACTTGATCGGGAGCACAAAGTCGTCGTCCTCGTCATCATCAAGACAGCCGTCGTCCTTCTTTGGGTTCCTGAACTAGTCGGGCAGCTCGAAACTTGCAGTACAGAAGCGCGACGTGACGTGGTTTCCTTTATGCGACCGGAGCTTAGACGGCGGCGACACAATAACCCGGTAGCACCGGTTCATTCTTCAGCTCGGAAGCCAAACAGGCAAATCGTCGAACACCTTCTCTGCACCGCGTAGCAGTGACGGACCCACCTCGGAGCTAGTCGAGGCTCGAGCAGCGGCTCTGGCCACTGGGACTATGAGAACTCTAGCACTTGGGAGGAGCTAGGTAGCGAGGCGGCTGTAGGACTAGCTACGGCTATGGCCGGGAAGGGAGACCTTTGGCGGAGCCAGAGGAGGAACGAGTTCTGGGCTGGGCTGTTTCCTGTGTTAGATAGCCTCAATGGTGGTGGTGGGCTGCTAGAGCCTAGATGCGATGATCGACGGGGCGAGCACCACGGCGGCGGACAGCGAGTCGGTGACAAGGCAGCAGGCGCGAGCGTGGCCCCGCTGTCGGCGGTCACGGAGGCGGTGTCTGGAGCGAGGCGGTGGATGGTCTGTCAGGGACCTGGAATTATATATGAGTAGGGGAACGGATAATCGCCAAGGACCGAGAAACTAATCGGCCTGGTGGTACCTGCGCCGTGAACACCGAGGCAGAGTGGTTCGACACCTGACCAACACATCATACGCTTACCAGATGTCGTATGCCTTCACCGTTGGTCAAACCAGTCGGAAGCGACTAAACTTCCCAAAACAACATACAATTCCTGATCCGATAAAGGCTTAACGTCGCTCTTAAGTTCACTATGAAAAATGAAGTCGGAGGAGCTCGACAGTCGCACCCGCACCCTAACCTAGCCCGAAAACTAGTGGGTCGCTCGAAAGCCCGGTACGACTGCCCAGACCCTGCCTAGCCGGCACTGCATCTCAGCTAGCGGGTCACTCAACCGATAACACTTCACGAAATGAACACTAAGAGAAGGCATTACTAACGAAATGAACACTAAGAGAAGGCATTACTCCTTTATGACCGAATCCATATACTTCAAATATACACGCACTGTATATGGATCGATCACAGATAACAACTTCATATCACAGTTTAAACTCTAAAAGAAGGAGTTATCAACATACATATTTCACATCTTACCCGAGGAAGGTCATAACACACACAAGTGTTGACTCGAAGGTCGATTACAAGGTTTTCAACTTCAAAAACAGCAAGCAATCAAAATGAAAAACATGAGATGGCAGCCCATGCCATCTCCAGCTGATGATACAAACCCACCACAAATCGACCGTAGAGGAAAACCACTAAAGCTAAACATCGGCATCGACATTCTCGCTATCGTAGAACTCACCGATACTAGGATCGCCTGCAACAAGTTCAGAATTGAATTCCGTAAGTACTTTCGTACTTGCAAGTCACATTTATATACTCATCCCATATTAATTTCAGCAAAGCTATTAATCAGGAATTAATTACTAACATGTATACCACCATGGCATGATAAACAACAACATGGACAATATTGATAAAGCAATATCAACAAATATCACATGAATAAGTTCATCTTCAGATCTGAATATGAATCAATTCTACCAAGAATCTCATATCCAATAATCACATCAAGTCAAACAAGTTTGGGGTGATTTAAAGATAGTCAAACAAGACTATATCAAATGTTCTGGGCAAACCAAACAAGGTTTGACCAAGGGAAGTACTTTCGGAATGCCGTTAGTTCGAGGTTGGCCGACCTCGACTACCCGATCGTTGCGGTAAGTCTTCCACCGTGAGTGACGGGTAAAGCCCTACGACACCGGTATCGGACTAGGCTAACCACATACCGATCCATCTGTAGGTGACAGAACCCCGACACTCGCATCTCACCATTAGGGGTTTCATATTGCATTAGTCCGATTAAAAGATCCTCACTGATCTTGCAACGCATTCGAACCTAACAATACTAGTGATTCGCCATCACTATCACATTGCAATCATTTCCACAATACTAGCTAGCAATTAACCATAACCAATAGCAAAGTATGAAATAAACTTAAGGGAATCTTAGCGAGTATTTTTGTGAACTTGCCTTGCTGGGATTGTTCGTATTCGTATTGTGGATCAACTTCGGAGTACTCCTCGTTCAAGGGTTCTATCAAGGCAAAAACACCAAAATCCCAGAAAAGCGATGAAAACAGATAAAGAATCAACACCAGCAACTTCAGAGGAACAAATATGCATGAAATGCATTCTAACATGTAGAGGATGACAATATGAAACTAATGCAATTGGTTTCATGCCATTTGGAGCTATAGAACTGATTCCCCTAAGTTTCATATAGCATTTTTCTTTTAGGGTTAATTAGCTTATTCATTAAACCAAAATTAAGCATAACAGTAATCATCCATGAAAATGACGTCATGACAGTGCATATAACTTAGATGAGGTTGACACCTATTATTTTCATTTTGGTGTTAAGCTAGATTCTCCAATTATTATTTCTCCATATAAGGTTTACTAATTTAAGCATATATGTGAAATTCTTATATGGTGATGCATGAACATGATGAAATCAGAGAACAATATATATTAAATCATAAATATTGATGCAACATATATCATGTCTGGAGCTATTATGATTTTTCTGGAATTTATATTGCAATTTTGAGCTAAAAGGGTATTATGGGGGTTTCACAATTTTGGAGCAATGTAACATGAACAACAAGTTTACCATAATATTCTACAGATTAAAAGGAGACTAAGAAAAATAATCATTCAATTTGGAGTCTATATGAATTAGTTATGAATTTTTAAAGTTTAATCACATTTTTGCATTTCTGTCCATTTCTCAGAATTCGAAATTTCTTTAGAACTTTTGTTACTCCTGGAATATCTAGCTCCAGGGGCCGACAGATGGGACCTATGGGTCCGCCCCTTTTCCCCTTACTTCCCAGCCCTCTCTCTCACTGGCCACCGGGTCCCGCCACTCTCTTTTCCTTTCTTTTTCTTTCTTTTTATTTTATTCCTCCTTCTTCCTGCCGTTGGGGCTCGGTTAGAACACCCGGCGTGGTTGCACGGTGGTGCGCGACGGCGAGCATCCGCGCGAGCACCACAGGGGGAGGAACGGAAAAAAAGAAAGCGGCAATGGATAGTGGAGCTCACCCCGGACTCGTTTTGCTGCTCAGGTGGGACGGACGGGAACGAGGTCGAGATCGACGTCGATGGTGGCGGCCGGCAGTGGTCGGCGTCGTTGGCGGGGCGAACTAAGGTACACGAGGAGAAAAGAGTGAGCCAAAGAGATAGAGGAAGGTGTTAGAAAGCCGGAGATGCGATCCATTTAGTTTGGGAATTACCAGAGGTGGGGAATCGACGATGGGCGGTGATTCGGACGGCGCCGGAGAAGAATCACCAAATTGGGATATCCACTGTGCCGAAATGCAATTAACTTCGGAGCTGAATCCACGGAGCTGAGGTGGAACAATTTGATAAGAAAAAGGGGAAAATGGTCTCACCGATTGGAAGGAACAGAAGTTATGGCCGGAGTGAGCCCGCCGGACGTGGAGAAGAAGGCTCGGTCCGATGGTCTCCAAGCCGGTCCTGCACAAGTCAAACCCGGGATGAGTTCGCCTGGGAGGGATGGAGCTCGTGCACATCAATGGAAGAGGAAGGAGGGGAAGTCCCAGACGCCGAGTTGGGCGGCACGTCGTCGGCGGCCCTTGTCGGACTGAGGAATCCGACGCGCTCGGTGGCAGCGTCAGCGCGTGGGTGCGTGGCGAAGAACAGCTCCGTAGGTGACGAGAGCTAGGTGGAGAAATGGAAATGAGGGGGAGGAGGTACCGAGGACGGGGTGCTCGGCGGTGTACTGGAGAAGGAGGCGAGCTCCGGTAGTGCGGTGGTCAGGAGGAAGGAGACGCGTGGCCGCGGCAGCCCGATTAGGTTAGGATTTTCTTTATTTTTTTATTTTTGGTACTGTTGTTAGAATTCGAATTTTTAGGGGATGCAAACCTTTGATTCAAAAATTTAGAAAAATCACAGGATATCTATAGGATGTGAGCTACCTGTGATAATTTTCTTAGCTCAAACAAAAATAGTTTGAAAGGTCATTTGAAAGCAAAGATGAATAGGTCTCAAAGTAGGTTTGAACTGTAGGTATAAGAAGTATAGCTCCAGATTTTCTGGGAATTTTTGTAAGAGTTCAGAAATATATTTAATTCACAAATATAAATTTTGGTAAAATCTAGATGGATACAAATATCCCAAATGAACAGATCTCTGTTCTGTTCATACTTGACTTTTATCAAATCTCCATCTCTTTTTAAAATATCAAAATAGCTCCAAAAGAGTTGAAACTTTCCAGATAGTTAACTTAGGTGAGTTGAGGTTTATGAAAACTACTGGGATGGTATTTGGATGACTTTTACCTTAAGGTTTCATTCGAGTTGTTTCTAGGTTAAGTTTTTAGGGTTTTTGAGTTAAACCATATTAATGCCTCTATATGATGGAATGATATGATGGAAAATAACTTTATTACATATGAAACAGCTGAGGTTTCATTTACATGCTTGTTTACAAAAGGGTCATTACATGGTCGGTGACCGATTGACGGCGTCAGCGACGATGACCGCAACTGGGCCGGGCCGGCATCTTGTGTGCGGCAATCAGTGCGGAGGCAAGGTGCCAGGTCGACCGAATACGGGTGGGAGGTAGAGCAGCCGAACTGTTCGAAGTTTCAAACAGCTCAGTAGCAGCCAGTAGGCAACTATGTTACTTGACAATCATGCGGCCCGAAACCTTGACGGGGCAGCAGTCCATGGCTATCACAATGGCCTCAGGAGACACAAAGCGAGAGCTCAGGATCCTGCTAACTTCGTCGACATCAGCCTCGAACTCAGCGTCCTCGTGAGACGAAGGTGCAGGACAGCCGGGGAGGATCAAAAGCGGTTTGGAGCGGCCGCTGTGGCTCCATTCTTCCAAGAAATGGTACTTGATCGGGAGCACAAAGTCGTCGTCATCGTCATCATCAAGACAGTCGTCATCCTTCTTTGGGTTCCTGAACCAGTCGGGCAGCTCGAAACCTGTAGTATAGAAGCACGACACAATGTGGTTTCCTTTCTGCGGTCGAAGCTTAGGCGGCAGGGACACAATAACCCGGCAGCACCAGTGCATTCTTCAGCTCGGAAGCCAAACAGGCAAATCGTCGAACACCTTGTCTGCGTGCTCAGGGAATACCGCATAGCAGTGACGGACCCACCATCGGAGCTAGTCGGGGCTCGAGCAGCGGCTCCGACCACTGGGACTATGAGAACTCTAGCACTTGGGAGGAGCTGGGTGGCGAGGCGGCTGTAGGGCCAGCTACGGCTGCGGCCAGGAAGGGAGACCTCTAGCGGAGGCCGGAGAAGGAACGAGTTCTGGGCTAGGCTGCTTCCTGTGTTAGATAGCCTCAATGGTGGTGGTGGGCTGCTAGAGCCTAGATGCGATGATTGACAGGGCGAGCACCGCGGTGGCGGGCAGCGAGTCGGTGACAAGGCAGCAGGCGCGAGCGTGGTCCTGTGGTCCGCGGTCACGGAGGCGGTGTCGGGAGCAAGGCGGTGGATGGTCAGTGACCGATTGACGGCGTCAGCGGCGATGGCCGCAACTGGGCCGGGTCGGCGTCTCGTGTGCGGCAGGCGGTGCGGAGGCAAGGTGCCAGGTCGACCGAACACAGACGGGAGGTAGAGCAGCCGAACTGTTCAAAGTTTGGAACTGCTCAGTAGCAACCAACAAGCAACTACATTACTTGACAATCATTTTTATGAGCGGTTTTGCTATAAGTTTTATAGGACGGTGATTAGACATGCGATGTTGTATGTTGCAGAATGTAGGCCCACTAAAAGACAACACATCCAACAGATAATTGTCACAGAGATGCGTATGCTGTGGTGGATCTGTGGTCACACAAGAAAAGATCGAATTCGGAATGAGGATATACGTGATAGGGTAGGGGTAGCACCGATTGAAGAGAAGCTTGTCCAACACCGACTAAGATGGTTTGGACATATCCAACGGAGGCCTCTAGAAGCACCGGTGCATAGCAGTATTCTAAGATCTATTGACAATACTAGGAGGGGCAGGGGCGACCAAAGTTGGCATGGAAGGAGGCAGTAAAAAGAGACTTTCAAGATTGGAATGTGTCTAAGGATTTGTCTCTAAACAGGACCGCGTGGAAATTAGTGATTCACGTGCCCGAACCATAATTTTTTCAAGCCTTTTTTCCTTTATCTTTTGGCTCGTGTAATTTTTATTGGGTTTCATCTCTAGCCTACCCCAACTTACTTGGGACAAAATGCTTAGTTGTTGTTGTTGTTGTTTGTTGTTGTGTTCATTGTCAATGGAAAAAGTCAAATGTTATACTAAATTAACAATTTACTGATGATAAAGGGTTTTGCTAGTTCAGATGGCACAGTGAGCAACTTGACACTTTTGTTACATGTTAATTGTCAATGGCAAAGTCAGATGTTATACTAAATAAACAATTTAATGATGATAAAAGGTTGTACGAGTTTGGGTGGCACAGTGAGTTACTCTACTACTGTATAGCTATCCGAATTTTCTAGCACTTTAGCTGCAAAAAAAATTATGGCGGTTGGTTTAATCAATTATTATGTTGTGTACAAATAGTTTAGCTACATTTTGAGGTATCCTGTTGTATTTGTTTAGACTTCAGCATGAAAACTGCTCGTTCACGACAATTATAAAGTAGAGTTTACTTTTACCCCCTGAGGGGTTTCGAGCCATGACAACATAACCCCTTGAGGTTTCAAACCAGGTAACCAGCCCCCTAACCTTCACAAAACCATTCAAATAACCCCCTGGGGTGGTTGCCAACTTGGACTGCCACATCGCCCCGGACCCAATGTCATTGATTAAATTTATTTTTCCTCTCTTCTCTCTCTTATTCTAGAACTCATGGCTGCAGCCTCATGTGGATCCAGCATGAGTTCCATGTGGGTCCAGCCTAGCATGAGAGATAGAGAAGAGAGAGGAAGAAGAAATTTAATCTAGGGTGATGTGGCAGTCCATGGTGGCAACCAATGCACTCAGCATGCCACGTATGCAATACCGCCCTCCAAAACTACCCAAACGGTTTGCAAAGGCTAAGGGGTTGGTTACCTGATTTTAAACCTTAGGGGGTTATGTTGTCACTGCTCCAAACCTCAGAGGGTGAAGTAGACTTTTCTCTATCTACCTCTTATTCAATAATTTTTTATCTTCTTTTTTACCATTAAATGTGTGCCATAGCTTTCTGCCTATTTACAGCTATTTCCTCTGGTCAGGAAATATGTTTTACCTACCTTTTCTTTCTACTGCAGGAACATTTCTTGGAGAAGGCTAAACTGTCTCCGGACTATTTTATTGCCGATTGTGAAGATATGCTAGTATTTCTTTTCTTTAGAAATACCTTTTTCTATGTTTGGTCAAATGCTCCACATGTTACACTCTATAAAATCAAAATAAGATCACCTGCGTAGAAACTGACTCCCTTCTTCTAAAAAAAAGAGCAAAAACATAGCATTATCTTTAAATTTAGGAGAAAAAAAGGTCTACATGACCCCCCTGAGATTATGTAGATCATTTTTCTTAAATTTATAATAATAGTGAACTTTGCCAGGTAGGTTATGTTTTCAATTGAGTTGCAGAATCAATATTTTATCGTCACATTTCTTCCTTCCTCTGTTAACAGAAAGTTGCTGCTATTGTTGATGAGTTACCACTTGGGTTGTATGATAAATACCTCTTTTGTCTCAGGTGATCTACTATGATACGAGACTAATCTTTCCTCTTCTTTATCTTATACTCCCTCTGGTCGGAAATAGATGACGTCCTAAGGATGCGTGCACTCAAACTTTTTCAACTTTGACTATTAATATGTAAAAAATTATTTAGATTGGTGAAGTGAAAATAGTATGATTAGATTCGTCATGATAAATATTTTCATAATACCATTATTTTGTAATTTTTAACATATTGACATAAAAAATAACGGTCACAGTTGCAAACTGGACACCGTGTCAAAACCTAAAACGACATGTATTGTTGAATAGAGGGAGTACTTTTTTACTATTCTCTTGCTCTACATCTATTATTGTCAATTATCGGACCACTTTCTGATGCTTCGTATTGTAGTCCTGTGGATGTAAATGATGATATATCTACGCAAGGATTAATTCAGGCAATCATTTCTACCTATTGTTGTTCTTTTCTATGTTTTTTTGGAATTAGGAAACAACATCACTAATTTCTTTGAGATGCAGTTTGCAGAAAATTATGCAAAGAAAGGCACTGTTCGACTTAAAGAAATATTTACACCTGGAACACTCCGCATGCCTAAATCGCCCAATCAACTCAAGGAGCTTGAATCAGTTCACAAGGTTATTGTATCATTTGTTTCTCCGATCAGTAGATACTACTTGCTTGTCAGTTAATAGCCAATCTATCCCTCCCTAATATTAAAGGACGGTCGATTTCTTCGTCCGTCATTTTCTTCGTCCGTCGCTCCTACTCTTCCGTCCCCCGACACCCCTCCTCTCCACCCGCTCCTTCCCCCTCCCCGTGCCCGCGGCCGCCGCCCTCCCCACCTCCCTCCACCCCGTCGAGCTCCGCGCGCCCTCCCCCCGCGGTGGTCGAGCTCCGCACGGCGTCCCCCCGCGGTGGCCGACCTCTCACGCCCACCCGTCCGCTCCCGCGGCCGCCGACCAAGCCGCCCTCGATCCCCTGCTCCCCGACGAGGTCCGCCGTCCCCGAGCCGCTGCTCCCCGACGACATCCGCCGCCCCTTTGCCGCTGCTCCCCGATGACCTTCGCCTCCCCTTTGCCGCTGCTGGACGTTCGCCGCCCCCAGGCCGCCCCCGAGCCCTGCTGCCCGACGAGGTCACCCGAGCCGCTGCTCCCCGAGGAGGTCCGCCGCTGTACCCGAGCCCGTGCGCCTCCTCTCTCCGAGCCACCGCTCCGGCATCCCCTGAGCCTGCGCCTCCAGCACCGTGAGCCTCCATCTCCTCTGTAGATTGATTTTGCTGTCCAGATCTGTGCCTGTCATATGTATTGTGCGAAATTGGTGCGAAACATTGATTCATATGCTTGACTACAGCGCACAAATTTGTTGTTCCAGTGATACTCGAGTACGATTCATATTGGTGATGCTTGGTCTTGAAGTAGAACAGTATGAGCTGGAGTAGAACGATTCACAAATTTTTTGTTCATGCCATTTGTTTGAGCTGTTGTGTTGTTCATGTCAGATGTGTGAGCTGTGCAAGATCAATTATATTAGTTAGTATGAGCTTTGCAAGATCAATTATAATAGCATCACCGTGGCTTTTCAATAATATGTTTACTCTTCACTTGGCATGTGCATTTCCACTACGGGAGAAAAGAGCTAGAGGAGAGATGGATTAAAAGAAAGGGAAAAGAACGAGTTGCATCCTTTGTATGCAAACATACTCTGGAAGATGGGTCCTTTTATACATCACCCTTTCAAAAAATGTCATGTAGACGCTTACACATGCTTAATCATGTCTCAACAAATTAGTCAAACTGCTTGAAAGCAAAACAATTGTTCCGGATATGACTAGAGCTATAACGATAAAATCATTGATAACCTTAATGAAGATAAAAAGGAGAACGAAAAGAGACATGAGACGAGGAAAACTGATCATCCTGTGGTTTCAGTCTGGTATTTGTACGCTAATTATCCACACTTCCATTGAATCATGAATGCAGCTTGTGAAGTGGGACCAATTGAGTCTGGCTGCTGCAATGGGACCAGCTGCTGAAGATTTGCTTGCTTCTGGGTTGGAGGGATACACGAACCAGGCACGCCGGGTGGAGGAGCTCTTTGGGAAGATCTGGCCACCACCCAATGTTTAAAGATGATCTTTGCTGTACCACAAGCTTTTCTTTTTTCCAACAGAGAGTTAATAACAGCAGCCGAGGATAGCGCAGACCGGCATTTGCTTGTTCGCTTCGGAGAACACTTTGCCTGCCTTTCGGTAGTTCCCTAGCTAGCGAGTCTCACGATGCTGTACGGAAAACGTCTTTGTTTTTGTCATTCATCTGCTGGATTGATCTGAACTCCAAACTGAACCATTTTGTGCAAATGTGATGGCACTGATGGTAGCAGTTACTTACTCTAGGAGGTGATGTGGGTCCAAGAGTTTCTCATACCTGATATCATCTGAGTTGCAGTTACGTATTACTACGTCTTCTATATGAAGTGATCCAAAGTCATATTTTCAGTGGAAATAGGGGAAATCCTTACAAGTGACAACTTATTCAGATCAAAGCTATTCTGCTCTTTTCAGAACCTGTGACTGCATGGGTCTCCTGTATTGCCAATTGCCAAATATCTATCCGTTGGAGAAATTTGGTGACATTAGCTAGAGGTTTGAATTTTTTTTCGAAAAGGAGGGTTTTCCCCCAGCCTCTGCATCAGACGATGCACGCAGCCATATTTATTAAGTTCACAGTATCAAACATCCAAAACGTTTTTATGGTTTCAGGGGGATTAAATGTTGACATTACGAACCGGTCTAAACATGCAAAGATTTTTGTCTGTGACATCTTACTTCAGCAAACCCGTGGCTCTCGTTCTTTCTTTTATTGCCCAAACCCATAGGTTTGATGCAGGGTGTTTAGAGTGTTCTTGAAGCTGCCTTTGTTATTTGCAAGAGCAGCTAATTGATGGAAAATTTATTATAGCATCTGCTGAGAGCATAAGACTAAATTACTGCACACATGTTGCATGAGCACACGCACACCCTAAATTTACTTGTAAATATCATCTTAAAGAAAAATCTACATCGTCCGTATTAATAGAGAGCATGCGGACACACCGATTAGCTAGGGGTGATTTTCTTCCTTGCATAGAATTTACATGACCTAATCTATATGTTAGAAGCCAGGGTGACCGATACGAATTTAGATGAACTAATATGCTGACTTATCCCTTGATGTACCTGTTCTTTACTTTGGTGCTTTGGACTGTCTGTAGAACCGTCACACATATGAGAAGCCTGTGAAGATTTATAATTGAGAAACCTTCCATCTGGGCTGCAAGCCCTTGACAAAGCCTCTTTCGAGATAGCATGCCAAAGAGGATCACAAAGTGACCTCAACAGAAGAAAAATGGCGGTTGAACATATGTCTGTTTATGTGCCCGAGGCCTATATTACTTGCTGTTGGTTGATGCTGTCGGTGTGCTTTGGTTGACGGCAGAATATTTTTTGAGGCTTTCCCTCTTGCTTGCTCCTGGCAACGAAGCAAGTGTATTGATTTTCGTTGTGTCGAGTGTGACGCCCCCGCTAGGATAGATATTGCTTTATTTGTGTAGAGCAAAGCTGGTACATAAGAAAAAGATTTTGGTAGGGGCATGTATACAGGATTATAGCCGAGACTGGTTGCTTTATTTGTCGCTCCTGTTTTCTCGTGGCATCAGGACAATGGGAGAGATTGTATAATGGGTATGGTGCTGGTTCCAATTTTCGTTGTCTGTTGAGAAATGTAAGACAATAACTGCTGCCGCAGGTAGTACAGCTTTCCTGAGTTTCAGCATAGTCTCTGTTGTTGGCATCAATTTGATTGACTTAATAGCTAATGATGATATCTATGCTACATACTATTTTTTTCTGCCTTTGTAGAATGGAAAGCAAGTAATTCCTTTCATCCAATAGTTGTGATTGGTTAATGTGCAAGATGCAACTTAAAAGGTTACAGTGTCAGCAGGTCGATGCCAATAGGGATAGTTTCTTTCTTGTGAAGATAATTTGAAGCTGTAAGAAATAAGCAAGCTGAAAGTACATTCGCCCCTTGAAATAGGGAAGATTAACGATTTCTACGTCTGCAAGGGCCTCGGTGACAAACTGGAGGAGCACTTCGCTGCCATAACTTACTGGCTTGTTGCCTGCTGGCTTCGTTGTTCACGGACGCAGTGCTTCACTCATTCTGCACGGTATGTTAGAAAGATAGTAAATGTGCCCGTGCGTTGCACAGCCGCGGGCACGGGGAGGGGGAAGGAGCGGGGGGTGGAGAGGGGGGTGTCGGGGGACGGAAGAGTACAAATTTAGAACCGGGCACCGAGGAGTGGAGAAGTTCGAAGTATCGGGAGCGACGGACGAAGAAATCGTCCGTCCTTTAATATTAGGTAGAGATAGAGATAGAGATAGAGATTATACCCAGCAATATAAGGACCATGCTATTGTCTGTTTTGAAGATAACAATGTCTTCATGTTATTTTTGTTGGTAGCTCGTGGAGGAGGCCGGCGAGGCGGAGGAAGGCCGGGATGTGGCCACGCGGGGTGGAGGACTCAGCGCCGAGGGGAAGGCCGTGGTCCGCGGGCGCGAAGGGGAGCGCGTGGAGGCGGATGGGATGGGAGGTGGCCGGAAGGGAGAGGGAGCCGAGGAGGCGCGGGGTGGAGACGAGGGTGACGGTGAGGCCCGGGCGGAGCTCGTGGAGGAGGCCGGTGAGGCAGAGGAAGGCCGGGATGTGGCCACGCGGGGTGGAGGACTCGGCGCCGGGGGGAAGGCCGTGGTCCGCGGGCGTGAAGGGGAGCGCGTGGAGGCGGACGGGATGGGAGGTGGCCGGAAGGGAGAGGGAGCCGAGGAGGCACGGCGTGGAGACGAGGGTGACGGCGAGGCCCGGGCGGAGCTCGTGGAGGAGGCCGGCGAGGCGGAGGAAGGCCGGGATGTGGCCGCGCGCGAGGAAGGGGAAGAGCACGACGTGCGGGCTGGCCGATTCCTCTGCCGCCATGGCGGATGTCCCGATGGGGACGCGGGACCTCCTCCCGCCCGAGGCCGCCTCCGCGCGGAGGTGCTTCGCCGGTGCAACGCACGGGCACATTTACTAGTAATGCTACAATATATCTTGTCAAGGTTCTTCTGAACACAAATTCTTTGTTCTGTAAGTTTATATTGTGCAAAGGCAGTTAACATGTTCATGCGCATTGTCTATTCCTTTGTGAAGGTAGTCGCCAATCAATTCTACATTCATACACAATTTGAAGTTAAACTCAATATAAGATTGGAGGAACAAAAGGATTTATTTTTTTACAAAGACGTACTATCCACGGGAGAAAAACTCCTGTTTCTCCTAGTGCCGTTTGAATTTGAACTTGGAATCTAAAGGATGGTACAACACACCATAGACTACCCCTCAACTTATTTTGTTGTTGATTTGGTGCCCAAACCAAAGTGAGTTGCATGATTGAACCTAGCTATAGCTCTGCACTAGAAATGTCTTCCCCTATAAGACCATGGTACCTTATATATGCAGGCCTCTTGTGAGATCTTACCTTTTTTTTTGTTCTTGTCCATGTAGTACTATGAAATTACCAATTCAAAATAAGAACAGGTGTGTCAGATTTGAACTTCAAAATGGCTGTCTAAGTATGATTCAGAAAGTCACCCTAATGTTAGTGAACTGGGTTATCCCACATGGTGGCATTAAAATTAAGATACAAAAAAGTTATTAACAAATAAGCGTTTGCTAGTGAATTTTTAATACAATGTAACTTCTGCACATGATGCATGTAGCAGTGAGTACAATCTATCTTGGAGTCAACCACTTAATAATTGGCTGGCTGGAACTAGAGACTATGGTATGCTTCACCAAACAGGGGTGGATCCATAATTTCGTACTTGCAGGACCTACTATATAATTACATAATTCAGTGGGGTTTATCCTTTATTCTGGTGCATTGGGTCTTTTTATAAATTTCTATATATAAGATAAGCTTTTTTGCAGGCTGTGGGCTAGACGCTTACCATTCCTACCATTTCAATATACCTTTTATCTCCAAGCTGTTTCAGCAGCAAAATTAATCACGTGGCTTCCATTTCAGTAGACCACTGTCTCCAAACTGTTTCTAAAATGAGATTAATCGCCATCTCATATGGTGATTACTGCAGGTCCTAGAGTTGTATGTGTGGTTAAGCTACAGATTGGAGGAATCTTTTCCAGATCGTGAATTGGCGGCTTCCCAGAAGTCAATCTGTAGCATGTGAGTTCCGTATAGAGTTTCTTTTTTGCTGTGGTCATTTGGTTGATAAATTATTTGGAGGTCTAATTGCTGGTAGTATCAGGTTGATTGAAGAATATCTTGAGAGGTAAGGATGGCAGCAAGAAGGAAGAAGAAAGTTTTTGCGTAGTCCACGGAAATTGCACCAAGAATATGATGCATCGCAATTGTATGATATCCTTCTCTACAAATGCATTGTATTATTTTCATTATAAAAGGGGGAATGGCTATGCTAGAAACAATTTTTAGCTAAAAGTCAAGTTGCTCAACCTTCCGTCACTTTCACAACACTCCACTAGTAACGCTGCTCCCTCTTTTGAGATAAGTGCTACGGTGAAAAAAAGTATGTACAGTGCATCTATTACAAACACATGTATCATAGTCACTCTGTTATATTTTCCTCACATTTCAGCAATTTACCTTGGAATAATTTTGCCTATGCCTATACAATTGATTTTCTCTGTGAAGTGGTTATGACTTGCACTGTGTGTGCTTGCTTATGGGTTCACGGTGCTTTTTTTTGTATGTTTTGTGGGAGGGATGCATTCACAAAATTCTTAGGGGTAGTGTAATACTGCATCATGTATAGAGCATTGCTTTCTGACATGCCATATTACAATATATTTTCATGCCTTTCTCTTGCTGTCTGCCTCTAATGTGCCTTGACTATATAATACTGTTTGCTAAAATCCACTGTTGATAAATTTTCCCTTTTTTTATCTCTGAGAAAATGCTGCTACATACAATTAATAATTTAGTATGATTGCTCTCTCTGTTTTGTGTACAGTTATTTCTTGATGTAACCATCTTGAGATTAATGAACAGGCACAGATATTTTCTAGAAATTGATGCGAGATCAAAATAGAGGCTGATACAAGAAAAGGCACCTCACCACATTCAATGAAGATTTGAGCAAAGGTCCAGAGCATGCATTTGCCTCTTCTGATAGGATACCTGATAACCGTCAATAACACTTTGGGTGACAGGGGCTACTTGGACTCACCTTTCACCGTAACCATTTAGGTTGGCCCAAGCAGCCAGTTTGGCGGCACATATCCTCCATCCATCAGATTTCATAGTTATTTCTTCAGTAGCACTTTATGTACCTAATACAAATGGAACTGTACATTACAAGCAAAATATGAGGAGGAGGCATGAAAAAACCATGTGTTTTATTGCACGGCACTAACTGATATGTGCAATGACGATAACTTGCATGCCAGTCTTGAGTTCTGAGAGGGCGGTTGTAACTCTGTATACTATCAGAAAAGCATAAATGTGTTGGCTCAACTGTTGGAAATAAGAAAGGCGTAAATATGTTGGCAAAACTGTTGAAAATGCTGCTGATTTTGTTAATGCGAAGTCTGAAAGCTACCCGTAGATATTTTGCATTGTGCATATCCAGTTTATAGATGCTGAAGCAAGCTTCATGGTGAACCAGTCAATAGCTTATGCACTCTCTTTATATTGCAGACGTTGGCGAAATATAATTCATCATGATATCAGTTATTATAGTCACTTGATCGATGCCCTTTACCACTCTATGGAAACTCTGCTGTTACAAATACAGTTTCCATGTAGCAGGGCACTTAGTATTGTAACAGATCAACAGCAGGATAATTTATTAATGATTCCCCTTTTTTTCCTTTCCGTTTGTTCTAAGATTCAGGACCACAAGTGTTCGCGCAGTGCAGAACAATGTTGTCCAACATCACCATCCTTTCTCAAATAAGAGGAACCAGCGTGCTTCTGAGCAGCCGCCTGCATCCTGAGAAGCTGAATCTTCTTCTTTGCTGAATGCAGATTTCCCTTATCAAGCTTCTCCATCACAAGATCGAATGTTTCCTGCTTTGGCACAAAACCCTTTAGCACCATCTCCTCCAAGAAGAGGCAAGACTGAGCAGGCTTCCCATTTCGGCATAGCCAGCTTACCAACAAGGTATAAGTGCTGAAATCAGGCGTAATGTCCTTTCTAAACATGTGGCATATTAGGAACAGAAGTATCTTCATCCATTGCTTTTACAGCACAGCTTCAGCAACGGGGTGTATGTCTTTATGTCAGGCTTGCATGACTGCTCCTCCATCTTAACGAGCAACTTCAGGGCATTCTCTGCCTGAGAGTGGTCACAGGCAGCAGAAATCAGGGTATTGAAGGTAGTAACATTGGGGGGAACTCCAGTTCTGCACATCTCATCAACCACAGAGTTTGCATCCTCCAGTCTCCCTGCTCTGTCGAGTATATAGATCAGAGAGTTGTAGAAGGAAGCATCTGGGGCACAGTCATCCCCCTTCACCTTGTCAAACACATCCAAAGCTTCTTGCGTTCTCCCGGCCTTCCCTAACGCGTGCATCACGATTGTGTATGTGATAACATTTGGAGGGCATCCTTTGGAGCGCATCTCGTCCAAGATAGCGTAAACCGTCTGAAAATCTTTCTCCATGCAGTATGCTTCTATCAGGCTGGTGTAAGTTATCACAGAAGGACTGAAGCCATGTTCCTTCATCTCCTTCATCGTATCATGAGCTTCCTTCAGCATCCGTGCCTTGCACCATCCGTGGACCAACGTGTTGAAGCTACTCTCATCGGGAGGTATCGTCCCTCTCAACTCATGGAAGGCGCCTCTCGCGCGCTTCACGCTCCTCTCCTTGCACAATGTGTCCAGAGCACATTCATGGCCTTGGTGTCTTTCACAACCCCAAAACTGGTCCATTTTTTGAAGGTGTCTATGGCGTCAGTCCACTGGCTGGCCCCAGCGAGCCTCCTCATCACCTTTGTCATCGTTGCCAATGATACCAAACCACTGATCTCGTCCATCTGGCTGATCAGGCCCCACATCAAATCAAACTGTTTGAACTTTCCCAGTATGTCAACCATCAAGTTGTATGAATCAGCACAGTGACAGTAGCCTCCCTGAGCGCCAGCCCACATGAAGAATCCGAATGCCGCCACCCAATCGCTGCCGAACCTCCTCAGGATCTTGTCGACCATGCGGCCCGAAACCTTGACGGGGCAGCAATCCATGGCTATCACGATGGCCTCCGGAGACGCGAAGCGAGAGCTCAGGATCCTGCTGACTTCATCGACATCAGCCTCGAACTCAGCGTCCTCGTGACACGAAGGCGTAGGACAGCCGGGGAGGATCGAAAGCGGTTTGGAGCGGCCGCTGTGGCTCCGTTCTTCCAAGAAATGGTACTTGATCGGGAGCACAAAGTCGTCGTTGTCGTCATCATCAAGACAGCCGTCGTCCTTCTTTGGGTTCCTGAACCAGTCGGGCAGCTCGAAACCTGCAGCACAGAAGCGTGATGCGACGTGGTTTCCTTTATGCGGTCGGAGCTTAGGCGGCGGCGACACAATAACCCGGCAGCACCGGTGCATTCTTCAGCTCGGAAGCCAAACAGGCAAATCGTCGAACACCTTGTCTGTGCGCCCAGGGAATACCGCACAGCAGTGACGGACCCACCGTCGGAGCTAGTCGGGGCTTGTCGAGTATTATTCCGGCAATACTAATTATGGGGCGGTGTGA
This sequence comes from Stipa capillata, assembly GCA_019208055.1. Classification (NCBI taxonomy): domain Eukaryota; kingdom Viridiplantae; phylum Streptophyta; class Magnoliopsida; order Poales; family Poaceae; genus Stipa; species Stipa capillata. The sequence goes on from JAGXJF010004650.1 coordinate 204,433, forward strand.
GCACAGCAAATCAGGATGGCTGCACACGGGAGACAAGATTTAGACAGGTTCAGGCCCTCTCGAAGAGGTAATACCCTACGTCCTGTGTTTGGTGGCTGGTATTGCTGTATCCCGAGTGCCGCAGGCCCTAGAGAATCGATCTCGAAAGGGCCCGAGCTATGAAACAATGGAGATTAAGCTAGATGAGATGTTCTGAGGTAGGATGCCGATCGGAGGTCCCCTACCGGGCCTTATATAGTCGGCCGGGGTAGGGTTACAGAGTCCGGATCGGGCTAAGAGATATGTTTCCTATTCGGTTACAACTGATTCCGGGTAAGCCGGACAGGTATTAGTCCTTGTCTTGTACTCCACGCCGGTGAGTCGCCCCCGTGTTGTAGTCGGACTCCGAGTAGTCGGCCCGGCCCACACCCGTGGCCGGGAGGCCGGATTTGTCCTCCTTGGTGATACCCGGGTGGCATATCACCATCAGTAGCCCCCGAGTCCTTCGTGGTCTTGCCGCTGCCTGCCTCTTCCCCCGATTAGGTTTTCCGACTGGCCTTGGCTTGCTGGGAGATCGCGAAGGGCTGACTGGACTCCTGTGGAAAAGATAATTAAAGCCAAGTAACATTCACCCGTAAGGCAGGAACGTTAAAGGCAGGTGAGCTATTAACGGGTAATCTCTGGTGGCATCCGGTCCATCCCTGGGGACAGGGACCGGCTGATAACCCAGCGTGGGGCTTGCCATCAATCCCGACTGAGTTCCCGAGTAGCACCCGGCCTTCCCGAGTGGGTCAAGGCCGGCTTGTGTCCCCTGAAGGAATGCCTCTGAAACTCCAAGTCCGGACCAGAGAAAACAGTCACGGCGCATAGGTTCCTGAGTTCCGAAGTCTTATGCCGGGTCATTTCACTGAATCTGGGGATCCCAGATACCAAAGATTCGAGGCCGGAGCGCCCGATGTGCCTGGGTGAGAATCCGGCAGCTCCGAGTTGCTCAGCATCCGACTCGTGGCCTTCGGAAGGCACGCCGTCACTGTCCCTCACTCGGGTGTAATCAGCCGACTGCGTTCCTTGCTTGAGGCCAGCCTCTGATACCCTCTGTGGCCAAAGCGTCCGGCACCGAGTCCCATTCGGCAGCCGGCTAGTGATTCTCAGAGAATACGCCTTAGCCATCATGTAGCGGAGACGTATTCCGACGGGTTAAATAGCCTGAAAGGCTAACCGTCGGATCCCCTTTATTAAGCCGCACGAATCGTGCGCCATCAAGTCGTGGGTGCGGGATACCCGCAACGTGGCCTGCCCGAAACGCGCGGCGGAATCCGAAACGGCGCGGACGTGGCCGCGGTGAATCCGGAACGTGCGATCGTGGGGAATCCGAACCGCCCGGTCGCTCCCCTTTATATTTGGCAGAGGCTGCGGGAGGGACCCACGCTCTCAACACTTCCGCATTCACCCAGCACTTGCCGCTTCGTCTTCCCCTTGCCTCCAATCGCTCCGCGTGCTCCAAAACCCTAGTCCCCGTCCCGGCTCCGTCGGATGCAAGCCCCGGACTGGGAAGCCGATCCTAACGAAGCCGAGGAGGACGCCCTGGTCTGGAAGCTGCTAACCGGAGAAGAAGGAGAGGAAACATCCGCCGAACTGATGGCTTCTTGGCAGAAATCGACGGCGACGGAGGCGAGACTGGAGACCCTCGTCCGGATGGGGGTCCTGCCGCCCAAAGAACTAGTCGAGTGGCGCGCCGCCGTGGGAGAGGACATTCCCACTCCAGACACCGGCGAGCTGGTGGTCCACAGCCTGTTCTTCGAGCGGGGGCTCTCGGTGCCAGTCCACCCATTCCTGCGCGGGCTCCTCTACTACTACGGGCTGGAGCTGCATAACCTCAACCCCAACAGCATTCTGCACGTCTCCAGCTTCATCACGCTTTGCGAATGCTTCCTCGGCATTCGCCCACACTTCGCGCTGTGGAAGCACCTTTTCATGGTGAAGCCGCAGCCAAGCAGGGATCACCCGGCTGTAGTCGGGGGCGCCGGGTTCCAGCTGAGATCCGGCACGGCGAAGAGTTACCCGGCTCCGCCGATGCCGTCATCCCTCAAGGGGTGGCACGCCCAATGGTTCTACTGCGCCAATCCTGACCCGGCGCTGCCGGCCTTCTCAGGCCAAGCACCAGTGGTCAAGCCAAGCTGGTCGGACCTGCCTCTAGAGCGAGAGGAAGGCAGCACCGCCGTGCTGATGGGGAAGCTCGGCCAGGTGATGAACGCCGGGCTCACCGGGGGCGGTCGTCGTCGCGACCTTCGTCCGGTGGCAGGTGCAGCCGGCCAAACTCCGGGCGCATCCCATGTATGAGTACACCGGCCCGGAGGACACGACTCGGGAGGCTGCCGACGAGCTGTCGGAGGGCGAAGTGCAGAGCCGGCTGGAGAAGCTTCTGGCCCAGGGAACGAGCCTGGATTTCTCCGACCGACCGGCTCCTTTCTGCCGGACGAAACACGCCGAGCGACGTAAGTATCCGAAGCCGTGCCTTTTTGGTTAAATCGCTAACCGAGCCTGACTCGGGTACTGTCTTCATTTCTTCGCAGGATCTGTTCGGCTTCTGTTCCAGCGCTCCCCTCCCGGAGGACGAGATCTGGAACCAGCCACGGTACGCTGATGTACCGAAGGGCAAAACGCCACCGCCGGGAGCGGCGGGGATATCTTCTTCCGGCGCTGGCACAGCTAAGAGCGCCGGGCCTTCAAAGGGTACCAGGTCCTCCAAGGGGAAGGGACCGGCGGTCGTTGCGCCTCCTCCTCCTCCCGCGAGCACGGCGGCCCAGGAGGAGGAAGATGAGGAGTTGGATGCTGGCGGCACCTTCTTCGTGCGGAGACGGATAGCCCCAGCGCAGCGATGACCCGTTGGCGGCGACCGATGTGGGGGCCGCATCCGACGCTGCGGAAGAGTCTTCCACCGGCGCTGTGCCTGCGGCGCCGGCTGTGGCGCCGAGTGCAGCCACTGGGGCGGCTGGCGACGACGCCCCCACTAGCCGGGGGGAGAAGCGCGACGCCGACACGGCCTTCGGGGCGTCCGGCGGGTCGGGGACCTCGCCAGCCCTGGCCGCTGCCGCACCCGGGCCGCGAGCCACGGGGGTGAAGAAGAGGCTCGTCGTCGCTCGATCTGCGAAGTAAGTGCTCTGCCGACTGACTTCCTGGATTCTTTCCTCTTCACATGCTAACATGGTTGATCTTGTCGCTTCCGTAGGACGCGGAAGACGGGGGACACCCCTAAGACGCCCCCGAGTGGCCCGGGATCCAGCCAAGGTGGAGATCCCCCGGCGCAAGACACCCGAGCGTCGCCGCCTCTGCCAGCGGCTGCTCCTTCTTCGTCCCGGCCGGTGTCGCCTCCACCCGTGGTCGCTCGCGAGCCAACCCCTGAGCAGCCCGACGTGCAGGCAGACCCGCCGGCCATCCCTCGGGAGGAGCCCTCCGCCGGAGCGTCGGTGCCGACGGGGTCCGCGGATGCCAGCCGGGACGTGGCGATGGCGGAAGGCGCGGATGCGGAGGCGGTCAGGGCCGCTTCGCCGTCGCGTGAGGGCGAGCCCGCCGCGACCTCGCCAATGCGGGAGATCAGCGGGGCTCCGCCCTTGAAGCCCTGCTCGGAGCTGGTGGCGCGGCCGCTCCGAATCGGGGAGAAGGAGCCGGGGCAGCCGGCCACGGTGGTCGTCGACGACACCGAGGAGGAGAGGGAGTGGCAGGCGGCCGCGGAGTGCGCCGAGCAAATCGGGGAGATCCTCCCTGCTTTGCTGAAAGCGTCGCGGGAGGCTGCCAACCTGCTGAACGGCAGGCTGTGCCCTTTAATGGAGGTAAGTACTCTCCTCTTTGCGAAACTGTGTCCCTAGGAAGTAGCCCCCGGGCCTCTGCCCGACTAAGTTAGTCGGGCGGAGGTCCTCTTGTTTCTTTGTAGTTGCTGCTCTGGGTGCGTGCACCCAGAGGGTGTAGCCCCTGAGCCTGCGGTCGACTAGGATAGTCGGGCGGAGGGTAGATGTAATTTAGTCTGCAGACTCTTCTCCGGGTGCACGAACAGTGCACCCGGAGGGTGTAGCCCCCGAGCCTCCACTGGGTCCTTGGGACCGAGTGGAGGGTTTTGACGATGCTGCCGGGCGGCCTAACTTGTTTGTCTTCTGCAGCAAGCACTGAACCAGCGGTCGCAGAGCAAGACCGCCGTCCTCCAGGACCGACTGCCGGTGATCGAACGGATGGAGCTGCAGAAGTTCGAGTGGGACAAAATAACCGCAGCAAGGCAGACGGCGGAGGACGTGGCGTGCAAGCGCGGAGCGGAGATCGCCGGCTTGAAGGCTGGTCTGTCCCAGGAAATCGCCAAGTCCAAAGGTGAGCCCGCCGAGTAACCTTTGTCCTCTGCGTGTTGTGATTCATCTTGCTGAAGCGTTGTTTCTGTGCAGCCGCCGAGGACGAACTGTCGAAGCTGAAGGCGGAGCTCGAGGAAGCGAAGGCCCGTGCCCGGGACCTCGAGGAGGCGCTTGAAGCGGAGAAGGCCTGGCGGGCGCAGCTCCAGTGCGAAGCCGAGCCGTTGAAAACCCGCGCTCGGGACTGCGACCTTGCCAAGCAATGGGCCCGGAGAGTCGAGAAGGAGCTCGAGTCGGAGAGGGCCCGAGCGGACTTGGCGGAGAAGATGGAGAAGCGGACGAAGCTTGACGCCATGTCGGCGGCCAAGAGGGCCACTGAAGCCGAGGAGGCGGCCAAGGCCGCGAAGAAGGACGCCGAGTCAGCGGCCAAGCGGGCCGCTGACGCGGAGGAGGCGGTCGAGGCGGCGAAGAAGGACGCCACAGAGGCCGAATCCCGTAAGTGCCCTGGGCCGCTCCGTGTCGCTTTGTCCAACTTGCTGGCCGTGGATTTTACCCAGACCTTGCCGCCTGACTGGTTGTGTGTTGCTTTGCTGCTGCAGGGTGGAAGGAGCGGCTCGAGAAATCCCAAGGGATGGTTGAGTCGCTGCTGAAGGCGGGGAAGGCGGCATGCAGCGCCGTCTGGTCGGATGACCCGGCGCCGGACTCCGTCGCCGGGGTCGCCGAGCGGCTGCACCAGGTCCCCGACCAAGTGGCGAGCATTGAGTCGGAGCCGCGCGGACGGGGGGCCAGCCTAGTCTTGGCGGTGGCGCGGTCTCATGACTCCGAGCTGGACTTGGAGGCGATCGGGGAAGGGTACGCCGCGGACTTTCCGGATGAAGACATTTCGGAGATGATGCGGATCGTCGAGCCCATCGTCGAGACCCTGCTGACGCGCTCCAACCTGTAGAGAAGTAGGAGTAGCTGTGAAACTGCTCGGGTTAGCCGAGTGGATTTTGTAAAGGACTCGGGGGTGCCGAGTTGCTTTGTTGTGCACTCGGGATGCCCGAGTGACTTGTGTTAACTTTGCAAGTTTTAACAAGCAAATTTTTGGCCCCATCAGAAAAACTTGTGTTCCTGTGTATGTAAGCTTGTGCGTTTGTGCTCTTTGCCGATCCGTCGTAGCCTCCTTTGCGTAGGGATTAGCCGTGGGCGTGTGTCCCGAGTAGCGTAAGGGTGTGGCGTAGACCGGCGATCGAGTCAAGGAGTTAACGTTAGACTTGTATACACAGTACTTAAGCATTTTGCGCTGATGGTGACCCGGGTGGTAATCCGTCGAGTGCCTGCCACGACCGGGCGCAGCGAGGCAGTCGGGTAGAGAGATAGTTTCGAACAAAAGCAAACTCTTTATTATTATGCCTGATACACTTAGAAAAAAAAGGGGTTAAGCATAGAAACGACGTAGCTGTTCTATGTTCCATGCGTTGGTGAAGACGTTTGCCGTCGCTGTCCTTCAGTCGGTAAGCCCCCGGGCGTAGCGCCTCAGCGATTATGTACGGGCCTTCCCATGGCGGCGAGAGCTTATGCTGTTCCTTGTTCGATTGGACTCGGCGTAGAACCAGGTCGCCGACGTTGAAGGAGCGGCCGCGTACGTGCTGACTGTGGTAGCGCCGCAAGGCCTGTTGGTACTTAGCCGACCGAAGGAGGGCAACCTCGCGTGCTTCTTCAAGCTGGTCGAGGGCGTTGTGCCGGGCTTCTTCTGACTCGGCCTCGTTGAAGGCTCGGACACGCGGGGACCCGTACTCCAGGTCAGTCGGGAGGACGGCCTCAGCACCGAAGACCATGAAGAAGGGTGTATAACCCGTTGACCGGTTAGGCGTGGTCCGGAGGCTCCAGAGGACCGAGGGTAGCTCGGCTGCCCATCTGCCTGCGAATTTGTTCAGTCGCTGAAAAATTCGAGGCTTGAGGCCTTGTAGTATTAGTCCATTGGACCGCTCGACTTGCCCGTTGGAGCGCGGGTGTGCCACGGCGGCGAAGTCGAGGCTGATGTTGAAATCGTCACAGAACTGGAGGAACGCGCGTCCGGTGAATTGGGTGCCGTTGTCCGTGATAATGCTGTTGGGTACGCCGAATCGGAAGATGATGTCCCGCACGAACTCGACGGCCTTTTCAGCAGTTATCGTGGCGACCGGCTTAGCTTCGATCCACTTGGTGAACTTATCGACTGCGACGAAGAGGTGCGTGTAGCCCCCGGGTGCTTTCTTGAACGGGCCGACCATGTCGAGTCCCCAGACTGCGAAGGGCCAGGTGAGTGGTATGGTTTGGAGAGCCTGAGCCGGCAAGTGTGTCTGCCTGGCGAAGTACTGGCACCCCTCGCAGGTGCGGACGATGTGTTCCGCGTCGGACACGGCGGTCGGCCAGTAGAAACCCTGCCGGAATGCTTTCCCGACTAAGGTCGTGGGCGCCGCATGGTGTCCGCATACTCCGAGTGGATGTCACGCAGCAGTTGCTTTCCCTGATCCTCAGGTATGCACCGTTGGTATGTTCCCGGCTGGCGGCGCCGCTACCATTGTGGTGGTTGCCACGATCTTCTCTCCTGGAACCATGATGAGCGCTTCTCTCAGTGTCTGCTTGGCTCCTTGGTCCGAGTCGATCACGGGCCGGTATAGCTTGGCGAGCGTTTTTGTCCCCGTCCTGGCGGGCGCAGGTTCTCGCATCTATGGTGCCTCGGGCGTCTCGATCAGGTCCGAGTCGCCCGTGGACGTTGCCGGCCGGCTGATGTCGGCCGGGATTTGCTCGCTGGCTATCCATGCGTGACGGACTCTTCTGAGGCGTAGAGCGCCGACTCCTTGCACCTGCGGAGGAGCCCGGGTGGTCTTCGAAAACTTCAGCGTGCTGGAGGGCGGTCTCTTCCAGCAGGACGCGGAGCCGTCGAAGTTCGTCATATCCCGGGTTGCCCTCGGGGATATCAATGGCACGGGCCGCCACTGTGGCCGCGACGATATTGTGACTCGGGAGAGGAAATATCGGGACTCCTTCCCTTTCCCGCATGCGGAGCTCGTTGTGAACCTGTCGTCCACGAGCCCTCATGTCATCATTGCGTCGCTGGTCGTCACGCTGGCGGACGAGCCGGGTCTGCTGCTCGATCAACTCTTCCTCCTTAGCAAGGAGTCGGAGTCGGGTGGCCTCGAGCTCGGCCGGCGTTTGTTGCTCGATGGGAACTTCTTGGCCGTCACCGCCATCTAGCGAGCCGGCATTGGCCATGAAGACTTCCCGGGACGGATGGTGGCTGCCAGAGCTTTCGTCCTCGTCCGAGTAGTACTCGAGGACGGGGAGGAGAGATTCGATAGCGCCCACCAGCCGGGATCCGAGTGCGAACTCGTGCACGACAAACGGATCTGGTTTCGGCGAAGCCTCTTCCCTGGGGAGAGGGGCCGAGCGCGCGGGCTCCGTGGGAGGCCCGTGCTGGAGAGCTGATGAAGCCTCTGCCGATCGGGACGTCGCCGAGTAGCAGAGGTGAAGCTGGCCGACCTTGTCGACGATGAAATCCAACCTTCCGAAACGGAAAAGGTGGCCAGGGTCCGGGACAGCGCTGTTGAAGGCGAACTTCAAGACGCTTCCCGAGACGAAGATGTTGTTGTTGACGAAAACCATCCTGACTCGTGCAGATGGATCTATGCGCACAAGCCCCTACCTGGCGCGCCAACTGTCGGAGTATTATTCCGGCAATACTAATTATGGGGCGGTGTGAGCACAGCAAATCAGGATGGCTGCACACGGGAGACAAGATTTAGACAGGTTCAGGCCCTCTCGGAGAGGTAATACCCTACGTCCTGTGTTTGGTGGCTGGTATTGCTGTATCCCGAGTGCCGCAGGCCCTAGAGAATCGATCTCGAAGGGACCCTGAGCTATGAAACAATGGAGACAGATTGGATGAGATGTTCTGAGTAGGATGCCGATCGGAGGTCCCCTACCGGGCCTTATATAGTCGGCCGGGGTAGGGTTACAGAGTCCGGATCGGGCTAAGAGATATGTTTCCTATTCGGTTACAACTGATTCCGGGTAAGCCGGACAGGTATTAGTCCTTGTCTTGTACTCCACGCCGGTGAGTCGCCCCCGTGTTGTAGTCGGACTCCGAGTAGTCGGCCCGGCCCACCCCGTGGCCGGGAGGCCGGATTCGTCCTCCTTGGTGATACCCGGGTGGCATATCACCATCAGGGCTCGAGCAGCGGCTCCGGCCTCTGGGACTATGAGAACTCTAGCACTTGGGAGGAGCTGGGTGGCGAGGCGGCTGTAGGGCCGGCTGCGGTTGCGGCCGGGAAGGGAGACCTCTGGCGGAGGTCGAAAGAGGAACGAGTTCTGGGCTGGGCTGTTTCCTATGTTAGATAGCCTCAATGGTGGTGGTGGGCTGCTAGAGCCTAAATGCGATGATCGACGGGGCGAGCACCGCGGCGGCGGGCAGCGAGTTGGTGACAAGGCAACAGGCGCGGGCGTGGTCCCACGGTCAGCGGTCACAGAGGCGGTGTCGGAAGCGAGACGATGGATGGTCGGTGACCGATTGATGGCGTCAGCGATGATGGTCGCAATTGGGCCAGGCCGGCGTCCCACGTGCAGAGGCAAGGTGCCAGGTCGATCGAATATGGGCAGAAGGTAGAGCAGCCGAACTGTTCGAAGGGCCTGTTTGGTTTAGCTTTTAGGCCAGCTTTTCCCTTAGAAAAGCTTAAGCTAAACCAAACGACTGGCTTTAGCTCAGCTTTTACAAACAGCCACGTTAGCTTTTGTGTAGAAATCGGAGTACTGCGGGAAGCCGGCCGGGAGTAGCTTCCCGCAGTGCTCACTTACCTGCGCCGCTTTTTGCCCCTCGCGTTTGAAAGGAAATAACGGGCCAATGCCCTTTTCCACCACGTCACATCTTTCTCCCCCCCTCTGGTACTCCTCCGCCTCCACTTGCAGATTCGCCGGTCGTCCCCCTCCGTCGTGGTGCTCCTCCGGCCAGCGGCCTCGTCGTCCGGTGGTCGACCTCCCCGTTCGGCCTCGAGCACCGGATCTCCGCCGCCCACGACGCCCCCCCTCCACCGAAGCCTCGAGCACCGGATCTCCGCCACCCACGACGCCCCCTTCCACCGAAGCCTCGACCACCGGATCTCCGCCGCCCACGACGACCCCCTCCACCCGCATAGCGCCCTCCTCCCGTACGGCGTCGACTCTTTGTCCACCGCGGAGCACGTGCAGGCCCCCCTCTGGCAGTCCTCCGCGTCCGCCTCCGCCTCCGGTCTTGAAGCTGCTCGTCCGGCGCCTCCAGATCCGCCGGTCGTCCCCTCGGTCGTGGTCCAGAAGCGGAGGGAGCAGTTGGTGGCGGAGGCTGCCGAGGCGGAAGGCGGCCCGCGGCGAGGGAAGCGGCGGGGATGGAGGGGAGGGACCGGCGCGCGGCGAGGGAAGTGGCGGGGATGGAGGGGAGAGACCGGCGGCGGCGGGGATGGAGGGGAGGGACCGGCGCGCGGCGAGGGAAGCGGCAGGATGGAGGGGAGCGACCGGCTGGCGGCGGGGATGGAGGGGAGCGACCGGCGGCGGCGGGGACAGAGGGGAGGCGGCGGTGGATTTGGGCCGGTTGGCCGATGCCCCCCCGGCCTGTTTTTATTTTCTTTTTATTTTATTTTTTATTCTATTTATTATTTCTGTAATTTTAGTTTAAACAATTATTTTTATGTATATTATTATTTTCTGCAAATTTATTTAAGAAATAATTTGTATTCTATTTATATTTGTAATTTTTATTTTTTATTTGTATTTATAACATTGGATCGAACCTCACACGATATCGATTTTAAAATTTGGTTCATATTGATTTTAGGGGTATTTCAGACAATTCGTTCATATACAGCTAACAGCCACAGCTCAGCCAAACATGCACAACCGAATCCTCACATGCCAACAGCTACAGCCGCTATTCTATACAGCCAGCCAACAGCCGCTTTTCTAAAAGCCGCAGCCCAACCAAACAGGGCCGAAGTTTCGAACAGCTCAGTAGCAGCCACTAGGCAACTACGTCACTTGACAATCATTTTTAAGACGCGGGGGAGGCCGGCGTCCACGAACGCTCCGCGGGGGAGGAACGTCCACGAAAAGCTGCTCCCAGGCAGTTTCCCGAGCTTCTTCATCCTCCTATTTTCAACCTGCCCTTCAACTTGGGGAGAAATTACAAGCAATTGACATCCATATATAGAACAAGCCCTAGCAATTTTTTCACCCCCAGTCTCAACCCGAGCCCCCTGGCCGAGCTCTCCCCCGCGCCGCCCCCGTCTCGCCCACCTCCGCCCTGCCCCGGGCCACCACCGCACGCCCCCGTCGCGCCGCCACTGCCCTCCCTCGTCGCACCGCCCCGTCGCGCCTCCATCCCCCTCTGCAGCCCTCCCCCGCGCCGCCCCAACCCCGCCGCCGGCCTCCCCCGCTGCCTCCCCCGCACCGCCCCGACCCCGCCGCCGGCAACCCCCGCTCCACTGCCCGCCCCTCCGTGCTCCAGCCCGACGCGCCGCCGCTCTCCTCGGCCCAACGCCGCTGCCGCTCTCCTCGGCCCGACACCGCCGCCGCTCTCCCTCAGCCCGATGCGCCGGCGGTCTGCTCCAGCCCCACCGCCGCCGGCCTGACGTGGTCCTCCGCGCGCCGCCCTCCCCTCCCTCGCGCCTCCCCCGACCGGCCTGCCCCGCGCCTCCCCCGACCGTCCTTCCCCGCGGCGCCCCTGTGCCTGTCCAGCGGCGGGCGGCGTCACCAGCTCCCTCGCGCCGGCCTCCTCCGGCGAGCTCCCACGCGCCGCCCTCCCCCCGGCCGTCCTCCCCCGCGGCGCGTTCGTGGACGCCGGCCTCCCCCGGGGTCCCTCGCCTCCCCCGCGTCATAAAAATGATTGTCAAGTAACGTAGTTGCCTGCTGGCTGCTACTGAGCTGTTCGAAACTTCGAACAGTTCGGCTGCTCTACCTCCCGCCCATATTCGGTCGACCTGGCACCTTGCCTCCGCACGTGGGACGCCGGCCCGGCCCAGTTGCGGCCATCGTCGCTGACGCCGTCAATCGGTCACTGACCATCCACCGCCTCGCACCCGACACCGCCTCCGTGACCGCCGACCGCGGGACCACGCCCGCGCCTGCTGCCTTGTCACCGACTCGCTGCCCGCCGCAGCAGTGCTCGCCCCGTCGATCATCGCATCTAAGCTCTAGCAGCCCACCACCACCATTGAGGCTATCTAACACAGGAAACAGCCCAGCGAGAACTCGTTCCTCCTCCGGCCTCCGCCAGAGGTCTCCCTTCCCAGCCACAGCCGCAGCCGGCCCTACAGCCGCCTCGCCACCCAGCTCCTCCCAAATACTAGAGTTCTCGTAGTCCCAGTGGCCGGAGCCACTGCTCGAGCCTCGACTAGCTCCGACGGTGGGTCCGTCACTGCTGTGCAGTATTCCCTGGGTGCGCAGACAAGGTGTTGGATGATTTGCCTGTTTGGCTTCCGAGCTGAAGAATGCACCGGTGCTGCCGGGTTATTGTGTGGCCGCCGCCTAAGCTCCGGCCGCATAAAGGAAACCACGTCGCATCACGCTTCTGTGCTGCAGGTTTCGAGCTGCCCGACTGGTTCAGGAACCCAAAGAAGGACGACGGCTGTCTTGATGATGACGACAACGACGACTTTGTGCTCCCGATCAAGTACCATTTCTTGGAAGAACGGAGCCACAGCGGCCGCTCCAAACCGCTTTCGATCCTCCCCGGCTGTCCTACGCCTTCGTGTCACGAGGACGCTGAGTTCGAGGCTGATGTCGATGAAGTCAGCAGGATCCTGAGCTCTCGCTTCGCGTCTCCGGAGGCCATTGTGATAGCCATGGATTGCTGCCCCGTCAAGGTTTCGGGCCGCATGGTCGACAAGATCCTGAGGAGGTTCGGCAGCGATTGGGTGGCGGCATTCGGATTCTTCATGTGGGCTGGCGCTCAGGGAGGCTACTGTCACTGTGCTGATTCATACAACTTGATGGTTGACATACTGGGAAAGTTCAAACAGTTTGATTTGATGTGGGGCCTGATCAGCCAGATGGACGAGATCAGTGGTTTGGTATCGTTGGCAACGATGACAAAGGTGATGAGGAGGCTCGCTGGGGCCAGCCAGTGGACTGACGCCATAGACACCTTCAAAAAAATGGACCAGTTGGGGGTTGTGAAAGACACCAAGGCCATGAATGTGCTCCTGGACACATTGTGCAAGGAGAGGAGCGTGAAGCGCGCGAGAGGCGCCTTCCATGAGTTGAGAGGGACGATACCTCCCGATGAGAGTAGCTTCAACACGTTGGTCCACGGATGGTGCAAGGCACGGATGCTGAAGGAAGCTCATGATACGATGAAGGAGATGAAGGAACATGGCTTCAGTCCTTCTGTGATAACTTACACCAGCCTGATAGAAGCATACTGCATGGAGAAAGATTTTCAGACGGTTTACGCTATCTTGGACGAGATGCGCTCCAAAGGATGCCCTCCAAATGTTATCACATACACAATCGTGATGCACGCGTTAGGGAAGGCCGGGAGAACGCAAGAAGCTTTGGATGTGTTTGACAAGGTGAAGGGGGATGACTGTGCCCCAGATGCTTCCTTCTACAACTCTCTGATCTATATACTCGACAGAGCAGGGAGACTGGAGGATGCAAACTCTGTGGTTGATGAGATGTGCAGAACTGGAGTTCCCCCCAATGTTACTACCTTCAATACCCTGATTTCTGCTGCCTGTGACCACTCTCAGGCAGAGAATGCCCTGAAGTTGCTCGTTAAGATGGAGGAGCAGTCATGCAAGCCTGACATAAAGACATACACCCCGTTGCTGAAGCTGTGCTGTAAAAAGCAATGGATGAAGATACTTCTGTTCCTAATATGCCACATGTTTAGAAAGGACATTACCCCTGATTTCAGCACTTATACCTTGTTGGTAAGCTGGCTATGCCGAAATGGGAAGCCTGCTCAGTCTTGCCTCTTCTTGGAGGAGATGGTGCTAAAGGGTTTTGTGCCAAAGCAGGAAACATTCGATCTTGTGATGGAGAAGCTTGATAAGGGAAATCTGCATTCAGCAAAGAAGAAGATTCAGCTTCTCAGGATGCAGGCGGCTGCTCGAAAGCACGCTGGTTCCTCTTATTTGAGAAAGGATGGTGATGTTGGACAACATTGTTCTGCACTGTGAGAACACTTGTGGTCCTGAATCTTAGAACAAACGGAAAGGAAAAAAAGGGAAATCATTAGTGAGGAAATATCACTTGATGGAGCTCTTAAACCTGTACAAGCAGATTTTGAGGTATGTATGATTTCACCTTATGTCGAGCATGATTTGAAGGTTCTGGAATGTTTACTTGTGTGCACCTGGTTCCTGGAACTGAACTCATTTCCTGGAACTGCTATCTGTATTTGATTGTGGATGGCGTTGTCTCGCAGTTTACATCTGTCAAGCTTAACTAGCTGACTGAAATATTTCATTTTTAATAGACAGCCATACTTATCAGAAAGTTTCTAGCAACACAGACTGCTCTCTGTTGTTACACGTCACAGTTGTAATAACCAATAATCTGAGTGTACTACATTTATTTACAAGTACAAAAGTATGAGTCCTAATATATTGCCTACCTTATAAGATCCAGTAATCAGAACCCCCTCGGCACACAATATGACACACTGACACTACACACTTGATGCTGTGTCCTCGAATGTGTCCTCGAAACATGGTTTATGTCGCTTGATTCTACTCAGCGATCGCGATGGCTTATGTCTTCTGGAATTATTCCTTCAGATATTGCTCAAGAAGTCAGATCCGGATGCTTCATCCCTCGATGTAGAGAAACTAATTGCAAGCAAAAAGGACAGGTTGGATGATATTTTGAGAGAGTTCATGGATGCTAATAAGCAGGATCAGACTTCTAACACGGAAGAGGCAATAAGCAAGCCAATGAAAGACAAACAACCTTTCAGTGTGTCAAGGCCTGTAGTGAGCAAACCGAAGCAAGACGACCCTCCTTTGACTTTGTTACGACCAACAGGAAGCAAACCGAAGCAAGATGGGCCTCCTTTGACTTTGCTACGACCACCAGGGAGCAAACGAACGGAAGATAATCCTACTTTGACCTTGTTGCGGCCAGTGGGGAGCAAACCAAAAGTACAAGCCAAGCTGGTGCAAGATATTTGGCCTAGCAAGGAGAGTTTAGCTGCAGGAACAGAGTCAAGTAAGGTTGGAAGCACCTCAAGAGAGGATAATGTGGATGTCACCTTGCGGAAACCCACTGTGCATCAGAGTGAAGATGATGAATTGAAGTCGAAGCTGAAAATGAAACCAAATATTGACTTGAAAATGAGGAAAGATATGGATGAGGATTTATCCAACGTTTCTCTTCTTCAAAAGCCAGCGGCTGCAAAAGATACTGCTAATTCACATGCCTCTGTCGGCTCGGCCTCAATTGCCGTTGGAGAGGATACCAATGAATGTGAGGCAGGTAAGGATGGCATAAGAGATCTGTAGTTAGTTTTCTATTCATCCATGGTGTTAATGTTATGTTAGTATTTTCAAGGACTACAGCCATCTGAGCAAAGTTTAATTCAACAAATAGCCTCTTCTGCTCTGGATAAGCAATCAGTTACCAGCAGCAATTTCTCCATGCAAGCTTTCTTACAAGGAAGACCGAGGTACATTCTGATGGAACGCTGCAGTTATATTTCTAGCTTAACATTTTCATGACTTGATATCTTGTCATTCTTTGAAGCTCTAGTTGTACGGCATTGTTTGTCTTTATGAAGGAGAAGGAAAAAAAAACTTCATGTTTAGTGTGATTTCTGACAATAATGAGTACTTCTGGTTTTATTCCACATCCGCAATTTCCCATTATGTTATTCTTGAAAACCTTGTGAAGTTGGCCAGCAGGTATGCGTCTTGCCACTGTTGTGCTTGTAGAGTTATATAGTTGTATGACCACATAGGTGGTTAAGAAGCATGCACAACTCAGTTTGGTTAACATAGTTTCAATATCTCATGATGGTCCACCTTTCTGGGTCCGTCATTATCCTAGCATTATTTTGCCCCTACCAAAGCGTGTTCTTCATGTGATTGCACTAATACAATTCGGGTGTCTCTCTTTTCTCCCTGCTCTTGTGCTTTTGAAGTACTGTTATTGTCGTGGTTTCCTCCATGTTGATTCACTTCACGGGCTAATACGGCAATTATTACATTGTAGGAAAGACCTATCTGTTGAAACATTGTCATCTCAAGTTGATGCTGAGAAGAAAATTGCTAGTGATGATAATAGAAGTTATGGCGATGATGGGGGGAATGTCTTGTCATGAAATTTAGAGGTAATGTGAATCTCCTGATATTTGAGCTTCAACATCTTATGGTCTTGCAGAATCAACAACAAGACTTATTTGAGTGAATGCAACTTTGTGGGAGGAGATATCCCCCTTAGCAACCCATTTAGTTCTTGCGAGTATGAATACCGAAAACTGAATCACTAACACAGGACATCACTGAGAGTGACTGGACAAGACTAGAGCATTATGCAAGTACTGGCGAAAGGGTTGAGGTGGAGCTGATTAACTGCAGTGCGAAGGGATTTGTTGTAAGTATTTAGTTCGTTTGGAATCAATGCTTGTTTTTATCAAACTATATCCCTGTGTCTTGTCTGAGCTTTGTTATGACTTCCTCACAGGTGTCACTCGACTCAATGATAGGTTTCTTACCATATCGTAATCTTGCTACAAAATGGAAATTCTTAGCTTTTGAGACTTGGTTAAGAAGAAAGGGTGGTGATCCTTCCTTGTACAAGCAGAGTATGGGAATGGAGGAAGGTTTCGAGGTTAATGATAGGAAAGTAGAACCAGAATCTAGCTCAGTTTCAGAAGTAACTCATCAGGATCAAGGAACTCTGCCGTCTAAGCTGAAGTTCGAAGAGCTTCTTCGAACGTATGACCAAGAGAAATCCAAGTTCTTGTCATCATTTATTGGCCAAGTATGGATCTGTTGTTAGTGCCCTAACGTTCTTCCTCGTTTGTATTTTGTATTAACGTGCCATTGTTTTGCAGAGGCTCCGAGTGTCAGTTGTCCTGGCTGACAGGAATTCCAAGCGACTATTTTTCTCTATGAAGCCAAAAGAAAGTGAAGAGTTGGTTCAGAAAAGGAAAAGCCTGATGGTACTTTTGCTCTCGTTAATATGTTCCAGCGTTTATAGTTGCAATTTATGCCATCAATCATATGGAATAAAATAGTTGCAAAAAATTTGAATTGCCAATCTAGTTTCTCGAAAGCGCCAAAATCCAGCTCCCACAACAAGTTAGGAAGGAATCAGGAAATTCTGTATGGAATATGGAATTAGTCTGTTATCCTGACTGCATTTCTTAACCTTTTTCTAATCCCAGTTGCAGCTGAAGTGGATATGTTCCTTCTCCTACTTAATTCCACATAGTGCGTGGAAATAAAAGTGGCTAGGTTAGCTTTGCCCTGTAAGCAGTACGAAACATGTTAATCAACTGGTCTAGCATGCCAACTGAAGCATATTAACTGCCCTGTTTAGACAGTGCGTGGCCATTTTTCAACTGGTTGCTGGTGCTTAACACCTGCTTCCCCGTGCCTTATGTCATGGTAAATTGCAGAAACCTATAAAAAATGTCGAGTTGGATTGTCCCTGGTAATCTCAGTTTTTCAGTCATGTTTTACACAAGAACACTGATTGGATATCCAGTATCTGCATCCAAGTTCTTACATAGTTGCATCCTTCTCTTTGGAATAATCAAAGCTTTGTTTTCATTTAGTGTTGCTATATTCGAAAACTTAGTCTTGGTGATACTATCCTTTCTTGAGCTGTAACAGATCTTTGTCAGTGTTTACTATCATCTCGGAGTAAAACTAGTGTCTGTTACTCTGATTTATTGGTTCACACAGCAATAAATACTATTTTCTTATGCAGGCCAGGCTTAATGTTGGAGATATTGTTACATGTACTATCAAGCGATTTGTTTACTTTGGGATATTTGTTGAGGTAGGTCTATTTCTAGTATTCTACTCCCTCCGTCTAACAATGTAAGGCGCGCACTTGATGGAACTCTTGAACCTGTACAAGCAGATTTTGAGGTATGTATGATTTCATCTTATGTCGAGCATGATTTGAAGGTTCTGGATATTGAAATCAGGCTGTCTTAGTGGCCTGAGGTGGAAGCTCTGATTGAAGAGCTGAAAAACATTGAGGATGTTAAAGATGTTTATAGAGGTCGATTCTTCCGGAGCCCAGGATTAGGTCCAACCTTTCAGGTAAGATGAAAATTTTGAATGTTTACTTGTGTGCACCTGGTTCCTGGAACTGAACTCATTTCTTGTCAAAACGTTCGCCTACAGGTATATATGCATCTTTGGTTGGTCGCGAATATGAGGTCCTTGCACGCTATGCTAATAATGTGCAAGAGGTATGGACTTTAAGGTTAAGCTTATTCGGATCAGTAAGCAGACTAAAAATTTCAGTTGGTAACATAGCGTGGGTGCACTCTTGTGCAGGTAATGGTGGAGACATCATTGGACAAAGAAGAGCTGAAAGAGGCAATTTCGATGTGCACAAATAGGGTGAGCTGATCAGGGTTTCCATACTGGAACTGCAAGCGGCCAATTTTTCTGAGACTTTTTGAGATCAGAAAGCCTAAATGGAGAGGAAAGGATTGCCAGGAGGAACTCACGAGTAAAATTGCCTTTCTTAGTTTTCTCATGGTTCTCGACCTCTTTCTGTAAATCTCGAGCATTTTCCCTGCCAAACTCGTATGGAATTCCCGCGTTCCAAACGGGGTCTTACTGTGCCTGAATCATGAAAGATGAGATATACGTTGTTGTTTAAGAACCATGGTGTTAATGATTAAGTGTGTCTCTTTTGTCCCTTAAAATGTCAATCTAACGACAAAATGGTCTGTCTGCTTACTCATCATCCATGGGATTGGACAGCCCGGCTTGAGGCTCCACAGGCCCAAGATTAGCCCCCATCTCCCCCTCCATTACACCGTCCGTCCAGCATCAGAATCCATTCATTCAGCAGGTTCAGCCCAAATTTGGAGTCGAAGCTCACCGTGGTTGGTGTCAGCAATGGACACTTTATTAAACTTGCAAACTCGAGTCGTAAGGAAGTGAGCACGGTGAAATTCTTTGGAACTATTACATGACAGATTGACAGTCGATACCGTGTGTAGTACTCTTGGTGGCCTTCGGCTGTAGTGACTAGTGATGACTAGGTAGTGGCCATCTTTTGCATCGACGCGTTTCTCTCCATCAAGCTACGATCGATGCAGTACAACGCATGCATACGTCCAAAACGTCACTTTTTCCGAACTCGAAGGAGTATAAAGCTATTTCCCCCCAAATTTGTGTAAATAGTGGGAAGTTATAAAAATCTGAGTGCATGATTTCGAAGGCGCTATGTATTTCTGAACGGACCGAGATTGGAAAAAAAAGAACTATATACACATCCATAAATGATGCATATCCATGACGGATGACTTTCTAATTCCTCCTAAATCCTTGCCTCTCATAATCTACAGTAAATAACTACAAATAATCCTGGGAATAATTGGAAACATGACTTGTAGATCGAATGAGTCAAACAAATGCACTGTTCTAGATAGAATCAAATATTGGAATAAACCAGCCACGAGTGAGATATTTCTCGTGGTTATTTGGTCCTACTCCTGCCTCCTGATCTTATCCCAACATGCATGCGGCACGGCAGGAAGAGATTGGTGGATTTGTTTTGTTTGTCATGTACCCAGCACAGACGAATCTCACCTCCTCATCTTTCTTGACAAGTTTTAGTCAAGCTCGTGCGTCTACTCGATCGGTGCCGATTATCATCTATTCTTTAATTCCTTTTTCGCCGTAGAATGATGGCAATATTTGTTTAATTGCTTGCCTTTTCTTCCTTCCTGATATTTCAGAAGAAAAAAAAGGAGGTACTAGTTATCACTTATATATTATTTTCATTGGCTGCATTAGTTGGTGCCCTGTCATCGGGAGGTATCGTCCCTCTCAACTCATGGAAAGCGCCTCTCGCGCGCTTCACGCTCCTCTCCTTGCACAATGTGTCCAGGAGCACATTCATGGCCTTGGCGTCTTCCACAACCCCAAACTGGTCCATTTTTTGAAGGTGTCTATGGCGTCAGTCCACTAGCTGGCCCCAGCAAGCCTCCTCATCACCTTTGTCATCGTTGCCAATGATACCAAACCACGGATCTCATCATCTGGCTGATCAGGCCCCACATCAAATCAAACTGTTTGAACTTTCCCAGTATGTCAACCATCAAGTTGTATGAATCAGCACAGTGACAGTAGCCTCCCTGAGCGCCAGCCCACATGAAGAATCCGAATGCTGCCACACAATCGCTGCCGAACCTCCTCAGGATCTTGTCGACCATGCGGCCCGAAACCTTGATGGGGCAGCACTCCATGGCTATCACGATGGCCTCAGGAGACACGAAGCGAGAGCTCAGGATCCTGCTGACTTTGTCGACATCAACCTCGAACTCAGCGTCCTCGTGACACGAAGGCGCAGGACAGCCGGGGAGGATCGAAAGCGGTTTGGAGCGGCCGTTGTGGCTCTGTTCTTCCAAGAAATGGTACTTGATCGGGAGCACAAAGTCGTTGTCGTCATAATCATCAAGACAGCCGTCGTCCTTCTTTGGGTTCCTGAACCAGTCGGGCAGCTCAAAACTTGCAATACAGAAGCGCGACGCGACGTGGTTTCCTTTATGCGGCCGGAGCTTAGACGGCGGCGACACAATAACCCGGTTGCACCGGTGCATTCTTCAGCTCGGAAGCCAAACAGGCAAATTGTCGAACACCTTGTCTGCACCACGCAGCAGTGACGGACCCACCTCGGAGCTAGTCGAGGCTCGAGCAGCGGCTCTGGCCACTGGGACTATGAGAACTCTAGCACTTGGGAGGAGCTAGGTAGCGAGGCGGCTGTAGGGCTGGCTGCGGCTGCCGCCGGAAAGGGAGACCTCTGGCGGAGGCCAGAGGAGGAACGAGTTCTGGGCTGGGCTGTTTCCTGTGTTAGATAGCCTCAATGGTGGTGGTGGGCTGCTAGAGCCTAGATGTGATGATCGACGAGGCGAGCACCACGGCGGCGGGCAGTGAGTCGGTGACAAGGCAGCAGGCGCGAGCGTAGCCCCGCGGTCGGCGGTCACGGAGGCGGTGTCGGGAGCGAGGCGGTGGATGGTCGGTGACCGATTGACAGCGTTAGCGACGATGGCCGTAACTGGGCCGGGCCAGCATCTCGCGTGCGGCAGTCAGTGCAGAGGCAAGGTGCCAGGTCGACCGAATACGGGCGGGAGGTAGAGCAGCCGAACTATTCGAAGTTTCGAATAGCTCAGTAGCAACCAGCAGGCAACTATGTTAATTGACAATCATTTTTATGAGCGGTTTTGCTAAATGCTCATAAAAATGATTGCCTATCTAGAGTTTATCTCCACAACAGCTTAATTAGAGCTTATCTCCACAGCTGGCTTCTGCACAAACTCTAGCTCGAACAAAAGGGGCCTTAGTCAAGCTCGTGCATCTACTCGATCGGTGCCGATTATCATCTCTTCTTTAATTCCTTTTTCGCCATAGATTGATGGCAATATTTGTTTGATTGCTTGCCTGTTCTTCCTCCCTGATATTTCAGAAGAAAAAAAAGGAGCTACTGGTTATCACTTATACATTATTTTCATCGGCTGCATTAGTCAATCTGTATATCTGAGATTTTCTAGAAAAATCTGTATATGCGAAGGAAGTACAACAGCCAGCAGTGTGATCTAAGAAAACCCGCATCACTTGTGTGAGAATTATACCAAAAGACCACCGATAGAACATGCATCAAATATACAATTGGAAAATATGTCCTTATCTTTTGTGGGCTATATTATTTTTAGATCCAGCGTCGGTTGGTGTTGTCAGATTTGTATATTTTCACCATCTTCACTGTAGCATATTCTCATTTCTAAATCTAATTTTACAGTGTTGTCGTGTCTAAAACATAGTCGATTCGACTATTAGTTAATTGTTAATTCATTTTAAATGTCTAGTATGCATAGAAATATATTCGTACAAGTTAAATATGAAATTCATCACTAAAAGTATGGTATTGTATAGTGTAGACATAAAATAGAAAAATATAATTAACTATGGATAGAGAGGGTTCAATGCGCCGGTCCACACTCCTATATAATTAACATGAAGTAAAACGTGAGCTATATTTAAACCATGTAATTAACCATCCTCTTATTATTAAATGAGTTAACATCACCTTTTTGACTGAAGATGAGCAATATCCAAGTTCATTTCAGAAAATCTTTTGGCAATTTTTCTTATGACGATGCTAGCTAGGTTAGGTAGGATCCAAAGGTATGTCACGCACGCGCATCAAGTTAGTCAGCAGAGACATGCTAGCTAGCTCCTCCCGGCCGGCTGAATTATTGCTGCCTCCGTATACATCAAAACTCAGATCTTGGCACCACATATCCACCATATATATATGTCCATGTGCTGCTCCAGTGCCCACATATACGGAGGCATATCATGTGAAAATAATACCTGAAAACTTTAGAAAATGCAAGAAAATTTACTATCGATGGGTGATGGCGTGCTCTACAGTCATGCAAATGTTTTATCTCAAATGACTCTGCGCATCAAAGGCCGGGGTAACCCACCTCGATTTTCTTAAAGAAAAATGTTTCAGTGCAAGCTGTGGTCGCATATACGATATTTTTTGCAAATATATGTTAGAATTAATGAGCTAGATCTAATCGATTCTACAATTAATTTCTAATAAATTCTAAAGGCTCACTCATGTATGGCAAGAGCTAGTGAAGTTTTTAGTCTCATATTACTAGTTGAAGTGGAGGGAGATCACCTTATAAGGGTTGGTGTTCCACACCTCTCTAAAGCAATATGAGGAGAGAAGAAAAATACCACACACACTCGCTCGTCTCGCCGGGCAGGGCGGGGCGTGATGAAGAGCGTGCGCACGTGAATGGTCCGGCGAATTCGAGGTTCCTCAATGGGCCTGAGTCAAAATCAGATCCGAACCGCGTGACGGCTCGTCTATAAGAAGTCTGTCTTCCTCTAGAGACGAACTGCGAGAGAATCAATCTGGTTCAATCTACTGAACATCTGCACTGCATCGATTTCTTCTCGACTTCAACTTCTACACTACGTCAAATCATGCGGCATCAATTTCTTCACTGCAGCAAGTCACGGCATCGGCTCATCGCATCGCTTTTGGGTAACACCTTGATTTCATAGATAGTTATTTGTGATGATCTGTGAGATAGTATCTATGTTGTTAATCATATCTAGCTTCGATTCATTGTTTCTAGTCATGTCATGTCTTTAGATTAGTTTTATCATATTATTATCTAATTATCTAACAATATATATATAACCTATTACAGTAGTGCAAGTGACAGTTCACCAGATAAACCACGTCTCCTTGCACGTGAGTAAAGATGGCATTTTGATTCGACGAGAGCGAGACGATAACTACATTTCGCCACGATGCGAGAAACAAGTTTTGCTAACTTCCAAAAGTTGTATATAGCGATTTGGAAGACTAATAGCATTGTTAATTGTTGCTTAATTAACCGGTGATTATTATCATTAGTGAGTCACCAACGCACTAACCAGTACTACTGCAGTAACACTTTGTTTATTAATTTGTGTGCTATCATTGAGGCACGCAACTATTAAAGTATAATCATTTTTCTGTCACTTCAGAAGCAACTTCCTGTGAATTTTTTTGATTCTCAACGACAATAGCTCTCAATTTTAAATTCTTCTTAAAAAAGGTAGATAGACAAACAGGTGAAATATACAAAGGCGGCTCAATCAAATAGGATGATCATAGTCCATCGCTATGTGGAATGCAACTTTAGCTGGGGCCTGTTTTGGAATAGAGGAAAAAATAGAGGATTTTTGGAGGATTTGAACCCTATATAAAAAACATGTGTCCCACTTTACTCTTGAGACGGTTACCAGTCTCCAAATATCTGTACAGTTTCTATGAAGCTTCCATCCGTAAAAAAAAAGGATGGTTTATTTTTCCTGTAGCATCGTATAAAACATGACACTCTCCTCAATCTTCGTGTCTTTCATATTCTAGTGTTTTTCTATCCCTGCGTTCACCGTTCACTCGGTGACTAGTAGAAAATCATTTTCTCCTACACTCTTTTCTTCGATTCTCAAGGGGGTGAAAAGTTATATGTTCTGAGCATTGAATTGTGAGTTTGCGCAGTGTAGCCGATGAGATCGAAGAGAAAAACATACGCACGCAGTAGCCTGTTTTGTCTCTGCACGGAACCGATCAATCGACGGTGCATGCGTCGTACCTGCACCTGTCTCAGCTACAGAGTTTCCACACGAGCTTGGCCCACCCGACCCCATCTTCTCCTTGTCTTCTAGGGAGCAGCCTGTGCGGCCCCACCTGTCAGCGAGTGGTCGCCGCAGCCAGTGAGCTCACTGGGCGGTGAAGCGACCTCCCACCTCGCCGTTATTTAACACACTCGAGCTCACTTGGAGAGCAGACCGCAGGGTACTGCAAGAGAGCGAGAGTGAAGAGTGAGCTCGCCACACTCCTAGCTACTCCACCAAGGAAAGAAAAATGGATCCCTGCAAGGTAGAGGCAGCATCAGATTAATACTTCCATGTTGTTCATGTTAATTCCCCATCTTTTTCCCCCTTTTTGTATCTTGAATAAATTTCTACAAGTTTTCTTCCGCGAAAAAAGAATTGTTTTCCACAAGTCTTTAAGTATTTTGGTGCTCGGTAGCCGATCAACTTAATATTCATATCGGTCCTGATTGTAACGGGGGAATTCTTGAGGAATTTTCAAGAGACTCTGGTGATTCGTGCTGCGCTAATGCGTTCCAAACATAACAAACTTTAAAATAATTTCGTATAGATATCTTGAGCTTAAAGCCGTGTTTGAACTAGTTGCGAGTTCAGATCTACTAATTATGCTAGTTAGTTTTTAAAAAATGTTAGTTAATGAAACAAATTTAATTTGTACGTTGGCGTGGTTGGCATGCAGTTCCGCCCGTCGAGCAGCTTCGACACCAAGACGACGACGACGAACGCCGGCGCGCCGGTGTGGAACGACAACGAGGCGCTGACGGTGGGCTCTCGCGGCCCCATCCTCCTGGAGGACTACCACCTCATCGAGAAGATCGGCCACTTCGCCCGCGAACGCATCCCGGAGCGCGTCGTCCACGCCCGCGGCGCCAGCGCCAAGGGCTTCTTCGAGTGCACCCACGACGTCACCGCCCTCACCTGCGCCGACTTCCTCCGGTCACCCGGTGTCCAGACCCCCGTGATCGTCCGCTTCTCGACGGTGATCCACGAGCGGGGCTCGCCGGAGACGATCCGTGACCCGCGCGGGTTCGCCGTCAAGTTCTACACCCGGGAGGGTAACTGGGACCTCCTCGGCAACAACTTCCCCGTCTTCTTCATCCGCGACGGCATCAAGTTCCCCGACGTGATCCACGCCTTTAAGCCCAACCCGCGCTCCCACGTCCAGGAGTACTGGCGTGTCTTCGACTTCCTGTCGCACCACCCGGAGAGCCTCCACACCTTCTTCTTCCTCTTCGACGACGTCGGCATCCCCACCGACTACCGCCACATGGACGGCTTCGGCGTCAACACCTACACCTTCGTCACCCGCTCCGGCAAGCCCAGCTACGTGAAATTCCACTGGCGCCCCACCTGCGGCGTCAGCTGCCTCATGGACGACGAGGCCACCCTCGTAGGTGGCAAGAACCACAGCCACGCCACCCAGGACCTCTACGACTCCATCGACGCCGGCGTCTTCCCGGAGTGGAAGCTCTACGTGCAGGTCATCGACCCGGACACCGAGGACCGCTTCGACTTCGACCCGCTCGACGACACCAAGACATGGCCGGAGGACCTCATCCCGCTGCAGCCGGTGGGGAGGCTCGTCCTCAACCGCAACGTCGACAACTTCTTCAATGAGAACGAGCAGCTCGCCTTCGGCCCCGGCCTGGTCGTGCCGGGGATCTACTACTCCGACGACAAGATGCTGCAGTGCAGGGTGTTCGCCTACGCCGACACACAGCGCTACAGGCTCGGGCCCAACTACCTGATGCTCCCCGTGAACGCGCCTAAGTGCGGCCACCACAACAACCACTACGACGGCGCCATGAACTTCATGCACCGGGACGAGGAGGTCGACTACTTCCCCTCCAGGCACGCGCCGCTCCGGCACGCCGCCGACGCGCGCGCCTTCCCGGTCCCGACGCGGCCGGTGATGGGGAAGAGGGAGAAGGTGACGATACACAAGCAGAACGACTTCGTGCAGCCCGGCGAGAGGTACCGGAGCTGGGCGCCGGACAGGCAGGACAGGTTCGTGCGACGGTTCGCCGACGCGCTCGCGCACCCCAAGGTCAGCCACGAGCTCCGCACCATCTGGGTCAACTTCCTCTCCCAGGTCAGTGAACATCTCACTCTCACTCTCACTCTCAGTAACTAGCTAGGTCTGCATCCATCCATGGATAATGGATGCAAGAATTCATTCTTCAGTAGCTGAGCATTGATAATTAATTGTGGCTGAATTGGATAAATTCATGGGTGCAGTGTGACACAGAGTGTGGGATGAAGGTTGCCAATCGCCTCAACGTCAAGCCAAGCATGTGATGCAGAGCCACCCTGCCCTCGGTGTGTAAAAGTTTGAGCTGTAAACCTATACTTCTGGACCAGCAATAAGAGACCACATATATCTACATCCTGGATCTAGTAGTGGTCAATTAGCGCGTTGTTATTATGTTGTTATGTCTCAGTAACTTGTACTCCAGCTAAAATCAATTAAGGTGGTCGTTTTTCAGCTCATGGATGGAGCTTTTTATCTTGAGTAAATATTCACTGCTGTATTCCTGTCTAGGCTTTCATCTGCCTGCCATGGGAGTTTATTCCTGTTAATTCATAAGCATGTTCAGTCTGTGTCTGGTAACACTTTCATCTGAACAAAAGGTGATCTGCAGCTGAAAGAAAATAAATTCAATTACAAAATCATATACTTACAAGTTTTACAAAAATCTTACTTACATGTTGACGTGGAGTGAGAAGTGAGTGTAGCTTTGCTCGTTCTGTTGTGACAGTCTTCTTTAATGCTTTGGATGGAACAAGTTTCGTAACTACGTCAAGCTGGTTGTGCACAGTTTACTGTAGCGGCTAGTGACAGTCTAGCTAAACAAGTTGATTATTCTCGCCAGTGCACATCCCCTACTCATACTACTTCTTAGTTATTACATCACGTGCTTAATTCCGATACGTCTGAGCCGATCCCCATGGTTTGCATCTTATCTCTTGGGAGTGCGTCCATGACGTACGTACGAATTTTAGCAAGCAAAAGGCAGGCAATTATTATTGCTGTCAATTAAAATCATCTAATTAAGATCGATTGCCTTGATTACCCACTAACAAAATATCCTAGCTGCAGAGTCTCTCACACATAATAATAGTGATAATTGTCCTGGCTTCTCAGTGAGATCGAAGCGATCCGGATGTGGCGACTCTTGCCGGCCGTTCGATCTCCGACGAGCGGCCTGGATGCAAAGCTAGTGTTTCAACGTCCCTGTCTAGTGGCTGCTGCTGCACGCTTAACTTGGAAAACTGAGCTAAGCGTAGGTGTGGACAAACACGTCGATGCAAACGCAAGACGGCGACCTGTCACGACCTACCTTGTCACTACAACCAACGGCTACCGATAGGACTCCAAAACACACTTGCATTTGTCCGTGGAAATTATCAAATTAACCTACTAATGTCTGAACATTCTTCTCTTAATTTGGAGAATTGCTACTCCTGTGTATTGCATGTAGTCTTATGGAGTGGATTATGTAGTCGTAGATAAAAGGGTCTTGGACGTGAAGGCCGCCAACATACAAATAACTCAAGGACACGTTTGATTTGAAGAATAGCTTCCTAGTTCTACGATGGGCTGTCCATCTTAGGGCCATCTAATTCTTCTTGTGCTATCAATTGTATTGTATGTAAATAAACTAGATTGTAAGGCTCCATTATTTCATGCATTCTAGTGATGGATTGAGATCAATTATTGTACCGCAGAGGTTATCGTAGATTATATTTCTAGTTCATCTATCGGAGGACGGGTTCATGCAATCCGAAATTCCGAATTATCCTACCTAGGAAAGCAACAGACAACCATCCTGCCTAGCTAACAGATTTAGTATGAATTACTACTAAATGCAACTAACAGGCAACAGGAGGGACGGCTAAAAAGCATCATCTTTTCTTCACATGAATTCCGATGCGAATTCGCTATAATAACAAAGAAAAATCATCAGAAGGACCCAACAGAACTCAAGACTAGTCTCTGGTATCTGCAAATAACCCGCCCAACCCAACCCAACCCAAAGTAAGTCATCATTATCCATGTCTCCCCCGCTAATTAAAGTAACCATTACAAAAATTGGTTTCCAGCGTCACCGAGAATCGATCATCTACAGCTCGTCGTGATCGTCGTCGACGCCGCCCTCACCGTCGGCACCCTCGCCACCGGGGGCGCCACCGGACCTCTGGTACACCGCGGAGACGATGGGGTTGCAGACGGCCTCGACCTCCTTGAGCTTCTCCTCGTAGTCCTCCTTCTCGGCGGTCTGGTTCTCGTCCAGCCATTCCAGCGCCTCCTTGAGGGCCTCTTCTACCTTCTCCTTCTCCTCGCTCTCCAGCTTGTCCGCCAGCTTGTCCTTGTCGCCGACGGTGTTCTTCATGTTGTACACGTACGTCTCCAGCTGGTTCCGTGCGTCGATGCGCTCCTTCACCTTCTTGTCCTCCTCAGCGAACTCCTCCGCCTCCTTCACCATCCGGTCAATCTCCTCCTGGCTCAGACGCCCCTTCTCGTTGGTGATCGTGATCTTCTCCGACTTGCCAGTGCCCTTGTCCTCCGCCTTCACGTTCAGGATACCGTTAGCGTCCACCTCAAAGGTCACCTCGATCTGAGGAGTGCCCCTGAAAGTTTAGTTCCAGACAACCAACACACGATCAGTCACACTGGGTACACCGTTCAACAAATCGATGCACAATCGCTTGATCTTGACAAGAGCAAACCTTGGAGCTGGGGGAATGCCGGAAAGGTCGAACTTGCCGAGAAGACGGCAGTCCTTGGTCATGGTGCGCTCACCCTCGAAGACCTGCAGGCATTCACAGATATACAAGGGTTAGCAACCAGTTAGATGACACTGAAAAGTTTGACAGGGAAGCAGGTCGGTTCATTGTTTGTTACCTGGATAGAGACCGTGGTCTGCTGATCCTGGTAGGTGGTGAAAACTTGCGACTTCTTCGTGGGGATGACAGTGTTCCTGGGGATCAGCTTGGTCATGACTCCACCGACAGTCTCGATACCAAGGGTGAGTGGTGCCACATCAAGGAGGAGTATATCTGCATCAAGACAACATAATAGTTGTGTAAGTAGGAGAAACACTGGAGCTTCCAACTAGCAGGAATAGAAAATAATGCAGAGAAGAGTGTAATATGATCAATCGAACCTTTGGTTTCATCACCGCCCTCGCCACTCAAGATGCTTCCCTGGACCGCAGCACCGAAGGCAACAGCCTCATCAGGGTTGACACCCTTGCTTGGCTCCTTGCCCTCAAAGTAGTCCTTGAGAAGCTGCTGGACCTTGGGAATCCTGGTGCTACCACCAACAAGAACAATCTCGTGGATCTGGCTCTTCTCAAGGCCAGCATCATCCATGGCCTTCTTCACTGGTCCCATGGTCTTGCGGAACAGATCGTTGTTCAGCTCCTCGAACCTGGCACGGGTCAGTGGCTCTGAGAAATCGGTCCCATCGAAGAGGGACTCGATCTCAACACGGACCTGATGCTGGTTGCTGAGGGCTCTCTTGGCACGCTCAGCTTCCCTCCTCAGCTTTCCAAGAGCACGGTTGTCCTTGCTGATGTCCTTGCTGTACTTCTTCTTGATCAACTTGATGAAGTACTCCATGATCCTCTGGTCAAAATCCTCACCTGGGGAGATTATAAAGCTCAGTCAGACACAGAACAATACAATGCACAACTCACAGCTAACGAGATGACAAGCTAATCATGACATGATCATGTTAGCTCCTGAGTAAAAAAGCAATACAGAATAAACTGAAGGATCGTTGATAGCTTGTTGAGTAAACAATGAATTTATGCAACATTCTAATGCAAATAGCTTGTGTGAAATTGCCACCGTGTGGCATCAAAATAATCCGGGCTGTACAGAAGTCTGTATGCAGTTTTTAGTTAGTAGCTAATGACACTATAACAAAAGGCTAGTAGCTAATGAAGAAGAACATTAGTTGTACCTCCAAGATGGGTGTCACCGTTGGTGGCCAGCACCTCAAACACACCGTTGTCAATGGTCAAGATGCTGACATCAAAAGTACCACCCCCAAGGTCAAAGACAAGGATGTTCTTCTCACCACCCTTCTTGTCCAAACCATAGGCAATAGCAGCAGCAGTAGGCTCGTTGATGATCCTAGCAACATTAAGGCCAGCAATCACACCAGCATCCTTAGTCGCCTGCCTCTGCGCATCGTTGAAGTACGCTGAAAACGGGGACAAAAAGAAGTGAGCAGTGCCACCCATAGAGTAGACAATTGGAGTGACCATCTCAATAGCACCATTACTAACCAGGAACAGTGACGACAGCATCATTGATCTTCTTCCCGAGGTATGCCTCAGCAGTCTCCTTCATCTTTCCAAGGATCATAGCGCTGATTTCCTCAGGGCTAAAGACCTTGTTCTCTCCATCCCTGATCTTGACCTGAATGTAAGGCTTGCCCTCCCTGTTCACAATCTTGTAGGGTACAAGTTTCATGTCCCTCTGCACTTCCTTGTCCTCAAACCTGAAGAAAAATGTCACAATTCAGGCACCACACATCAACAATAAGAAAGAAAAGCAGAGCGATGGGAAAGCGGTTTTACTTTCTTCCAATGAGACGTTTGACATCAAAGATGGTCCTCTCAGGGTTGACAGCTGCCTGGTTCTTGGCAGCCTCACCAATGAGCCTCTCGCTATCGGTGAACGCGACCCATGAGGGTGTGATACGGTTACCCTGGTCATTGGCGATAATCTCGACATGACCATTCTTGTACACACCAACACATGAGTAGGTCGTACCAAGATCGATACCGATCACAGTACCAAGCTTCTTGGCCTCCTCCTTTGCAACTGAGAGTGCAAATAGCGATCCTGCATACAGAACAGCAGTAGATAAGCAACATTTTACATTCGTCAATCCGGCCTCAACAGTAACAGCACACATACAGCTGCAAAAGTCAAGTATAATTCATGTGATATTTACATCAGTAAGATTCAATTCGGCCACCTTTGCAAATTATTTTACCCTCAGACTGAATTAGTTTCTAAGGCGAGAAGGTCTAGTCAGCTATTTTTAGTGCCACTGACATATTTTATGACTCTTAAATAATGAAGGAAAAAAACTATTCGCACTACTATACTTTCCCATGCAACTCTTTCCCTAGCATATCCTGTGGAATTGTGAACCTATACCAGTATTCCTATCAACCGTAAGGCAGATCGCGGCACTATGAACAAAATCAAATCAAATCAAATCAGCTGCTCTAGCACGAAAAGTAAGTCAGTGCAGCTCAGTTTGAAAAATAAAAATTGAGAGCATTAATCACCTCAGGTAGACGCGCGACTAAAACACCGATGAACATTGGATCAGAGCGTCGTACAATAAACTGCGAACACTAAATCGCATGAACTACAAGTAACGGTGCCCTATCAAACCAAACACTGAGCTCCTGAATCACATGAACTAGTGACCAATCGAGTCAAATCATCTAAAGTTTCAAACATCCCGATCCACCAGTTTCTCCTCAAAACATTAAGATTTCTCGGGGCCGTAGCCCAACGGGAACATCGTTAATCGCCTCAGATAGAGCTCCTCAGGCCTCTTCACAGGTCACAACACGCAGATCTAACACAAGCACAGATCCGACGAGATGGAGAGAGAGAGAGAGAGAGAACAGCACGAGACCGAGATCGCACCTGCGAGCAGGACGCCGAGCAGGAGCGCGGATCCGCGGACCCGATCCATCGCAATAGTCACCACCTAGACGACGCGTTCGTCCTCTTCCTCCTCCTCCTCCTCCTCCTCTCGAAGCTTCTCTTCTCTTCTTCTCGCCTCGCGTTGATCCTTTTTTCTGAAAGTGGATTTGAGTTTTGAGGTTGGCGTGAGATTTATATGCGGCTTGCCGTGCACCGGGTCCAGATCTAGCTCGCCCCCGTCGCGTTGGCCGGAACGTCATGCCTCCGATCTGGACCAGTGGGAGCGTGACACGTGGACGTCCGGGCCAATCGGGGTTCTCTCTGTGCTGGGGGAGCCGCGGCCGTCCGTCTCCCCGATCGGACGGCCAGGGTGTGCTCTGGCGCACGGCGTCGTGGGATTGGTTGGGACGCGTGGCTTGCTCTCGTCAGTTCAGTTGCCAGCTGACAGGTGGTCCCGGAATTTCTTTTCAAGTGAACGTCATCAACGGGCACAAAATCCAGTTTTGTTTCGACGGATATGTATCTATTATCTATTATCTATTATCTATCTATTACTACTATTAAAAGCATCAGTTTTTTCTTTTCTACAACCACTCTGTTTACTGTACACGAAACATCTCTGGCCGTCCAATCAAAGCCATCCAACGGACCAAATCCGCGCGATGTTTCGCTCCCGGCCTTTCCGCTCGCCCCGGTCACCTTCGCCCCTGCCCTTTCCGCTCGCCCCGCTCACCCCTGCCTTTTCCGCTCGCACCTGCCTTCGTCGCCGCTGCCGACAACGACAGCCGGCCGTTCACCCCTGCCGCCGCCCGTGCCGCGCTGCTCTCCCTGCCTCCATCGCCCCTGCCGCCGCCCGCGCCGCTCGCCCTGCCCCCATCACCCCTGTCACCGCCCGTGCCTCTCGCCCCTGTCGATTTCTCCACTCAGCGGCTTCGCCGCAACCCCAAGAGACAAACCCCGGCGCTCAATTGGAGCCACGCCGCTCCCGTCGCCGGATTTGAATTTTGAATGCACGCAACAATGCAACCCGACGCCGCCGCCTGGGTCATCCACTGCCCTAATGCCGCCGCCGCCCCAACGGCCCCTGCCTCCAATGCCGCCCCTGCCTTCGCCCGCCGACGCCCCTACCTCCGATGGCCTCACGCCGTTCCCAGACTAGCTCGCCGCCCCCGGACTTGCCTCCCCGTGCCTTCAATGGCCACGCGTGGCGTGCGCCACGGACCAGTACGCCGCCCTATGCCTCTGATGGCAGCGCGCTGCCCGGAACTCCCTTCCTTCGATGGCCGCACGCCGTCCCCGAACTCCGATGGCCACACGCGCCGTCGAACTCGAGCTGTGCTCTAGTTTCGGTGGCCGCTGCGTGCTCGGTGTGCTCCGTGCCGCCACATCGCTAGGACGAGACTGACGAGGAGTAGGTCACCAGCACCATCCCCTGCCTCGGCCCGCAGTACGACCGCGTCCTCGCGCGCCTCAGCTGGCAGCGCTCGCACGATCTCGGGCTCCACAACCACAACGTGGCAACTGTCAATCTACAAAGTGCGAGCAGTTGCAGTGAGATAATCCCACCTATTTCTCCTTCTCCTCCATTTAGATGCTTCTTTCTCTCTTGTCTCCTCCTCTGACGCTCTTATTTCTTCCGCTAGCTACAATCTTTGATGCTGGATGGAGACACTGCGGTAAACAAGGTTTGGAACGGTATCATCAAGCTTCACAAGGTAATTTGATCGTGATCACTGATATTTGAGGTTGGTTGTGTTCACTGATTTCAAGCCATTCACTTGTTCTGTACTTCGCTCGCTGGTATCCCCAGCATGTTTGGACCTTACGGGCTATATCAGACTGCTTATTTACCTTTCCGTAACAGCTAGGTTTTGGCTGTTTTTCTTTCAGTTCTAAAATTAGGCACAAAATTACGTGGACAGTAGGTCAATTTGGATTACAGTCACATGCGAAAACAACCGTGCCACTAGCAGGTTGATCAAATCAGTCAATATAAAAGGATGGTCGTAGCAAAGGTTTATACAGGGTTTTAAGATAGCGAGGACAATGTAAGTTGTCCTTTTTTTAATACTTCATTTCATAAAGTTAACTGCTGGCCATCTTTTGTCCTTGCTAGGATTGGGAATTAACGAAAAAACAAAGTACCGTATTACTAGCAAGCAAAGCAAGGCAGAGAGGCTACCATCCTGGATCTTTTGTAATACTGTACAATGTTGTCCAACTTTTTCTGATGCTGCAAAATGTTGTCCCATCACTTGTTGTCTAAACTGGACCTTTATTATGCATGAGTGAATTGATAAACAAGACAAGTTTGAGTAGCAGTAACAATTCACAAACTCTTCAACAAGTATGCATTGTACATGCATTAGCTGATAAAGCATTACTCCTTAGCTAACTAAAGTAGCAGTAAGAGTAAATTGCACCAGTAGTCCAAGAACTTGGGAGGTGGTAGCAACTTAATCCAGGAACTCAGAAAACGTGTATCTGGGTCCATGAAGTTGCTTAATTGAAGCAAGTTTCGTCCTAATGATGAAATTTTTACCAATACATCCTTCTATTCTTCTCTTCTTCATCTTTTTAGTCCTCAGCAATTTACTCAAAAAAGAAAAGGAAAAAAATCAAATAGGGCGCCGGCCGGCCACCTCCCACGCCCCGTCCTACCCTCCCGAGCTCGCCGCCCTCCCGAGCTCGCCACCTCCCAGTCCTGTGCCTCCCCTCCCCTCCCCTATCCCGTCCGCCTCTGCTCCCCCTTGGTCCAGCGGCGTGCGGCCTCCCCGAGCGGAGCACGGCGGCGTGGGCACCTCCCTTCCCCTTGGTCCAGAGGCGGGCGGCCTCCCCGAGCCGAGCACGGCGGCGCGGGCACCTCCCCGAGCCGAGCACGGCGGCGCGGGTGGCCTCCCCGAGCAGGCCCGGTGAGCGGCGGTGCCGGCAGCGGCCTCCTCTCTGCGGTCCTCCGGGAGCTCGCCGGCGAGGTCGGCGGCGCCGAAGTGCGCAATCTTGGCCCGGAAGAAGCTGCGCACGCTCGGCTCGGTGTGGCGGTGGGAGAGGAGGAGGCGGTGGGCTTGGAGTGGCGGCGGCATGGCAGCGGCCGGCAGGGAGGAAGGCCATGGCCAAGAAGAAACAGAGGCGGGCAGGAGACGGCAGCGAGCCTTAGGGCGGCGGCGGACGAATCGCCACTTCCGAACCCCGTCACCGACGACCGTCCCACCGTCTCCTCCAAGTCCGAGCTCCCCAAGCCCGGCGACCCGAGCTAGTGCCGTCGCCCCCGGGTCCCCGCCATCTCGACCACCTCCCCGCCCAAGCCGGAGCTCCACCCAAAGCCCTCCACCTGAGCTCCGCCGCCCCCAAGCCCTATCGCCTCGCCGTCGCTGGTAAGGCCGCTGTCGCCTTCCCCGCTTAGCTCGGATCCAGCGACCCAGAGGAAGTTGGCGAGGAGGACCGCCGCGGCAAGGGCAGCGGTGAGCGCGAGGCTTGAGGAGGAGGAAGAAGGCGGGGGAGCTCCCGCGGGTCGCCGCCGGCCGATGAAGCGCGTGCTCCAGATAGAGCTTACCGATCTCCTCGGCCTCCAGATAAGTGCGATCGTCAAGTGGAGTTCTACGAGCCAGCAGCACTGCTGAGACACTCAGGAACTCCTCGTCGGTCATGGTACCGATATCAGCCGAGTCCACCAAATCCATATCAACATCGGCCGAATTCAATTCTCCAGAATCTCGTCCCTGGGTTTCCCTCGAGTATTTGTAGGCTTGATATTCTAGCAGAGCAGCTCGCATATCATCACCTTTGAAAAAAGAACCAGCAAGGGCTTCGACGATTTCATCGGAAGGAAGATTTGGGCGATCCACCGAGTCTGAGTCTGAGTCGCCGTCGGCGCCGGATGGTAACTGCAATCGGTCGAGAAGCGAGGCGAGGAGGAATTGGTACTTCGACTCGTAAGCAGAAGCAGACTCGTCAGCGGAATCCGACGATACGACGTGGGATCCGGGCAAGGACGCGCCATCGTCACCGCGGCGCCGGCGGGAGAATCCTCGGCGACGGCTGCGGCGCCTCTTCTGCGGCAGCGGCATCTGATCGACGATCATAGGAGGATGGGTGGGGATCGCGATTCGGCGGCTAGGGCTTGAGGAGGAGGAAGAAGGCGGGGGAGCTCCCGCAGGTCGCCGCCGGCCGAGAGGCCGGACTGGAACGGGAGGCCGAGCACCCCGATCGGCACCTGCGCTCCCCTTTTTGGATTTTTTTTCTTTTTCTTTTTTGAGTAAATTGCTGAGGACTAAAAAGATGAAGAAGAGAAGAATAGAAGGATGTATTTGTAAAATTTTCGTCATTAGGACGAAACTTGCTTCAATTAAGCAACTTCATGGACCCAGATGCACGTTTTTGGAGTTCCTGGACTGAGTTGCTCCCACCTCCCAAGTTCCTGGACTGCTGGTGCAATTTACTCTAGCAGTAATTTCGAAATAGTAAATTTAATTAGTAGATGGTTGAATCATATAATTTACTGGACCAACATAGAAGCAATGATGTCAATTTTCTGCAGGAGCTCATATAATTTATCTGTTTGCTGCATGACAATAAAGGGGAGCAAGACAATATGTAGCTTGAACTGACAATCAATCGAATTTTCACAAAAGTGAAGATGTCCAAAATTTTTGTAGGAAGAGATAGAGTATAAAACAATTGCCAGACTTATTTAGTGTCCAATGTTAGTCCAGACTTATTCCGTTTGATTTTGAGTAGATTGGATTTTGGATGTGAGTTTAACACTATTCCTGTGTTGTATAAGGAAACTTGTTTAGTAAATTATCTTCTTCAGTACACATGGCCACTTGCATTTTGGAGGGTTTATATGATGTCCAGCAATTTTCCCTTCTTTTCCAGGAGTTTAAAGAGCTTTCCTTGGCTGTATATGATGTCTAGCAGCCTCAATAAGTATATGTTAGCAATAATAAAATAGAGAGCACAACGGAATTATTGTATTATCAGATTCCCATAATACTATATTAATCTTTTCTTTTTATAATGGTCACGATTTCAGCGCCAAGTGAGCAAAGTGAAGAAGTACAAAGAGTTGAGGAAGGAGGGGAAATCACAGCAATCACTAACAAGGGGAGTTCAAGTTCTCATCACCTAAAACCCTTTTAAAGGTAAGTTTATTTGCAATGTAGACTGTTGTATACCTGCTTTAATTTAGTGAAAAGATTCGACTAGCTCACCTGAGTTACCTAACATCAAATAGTGTGAATTTCTGTATCTACGATAAGATTTACTAATTATTCCAACAGCTTTGGCATAATGTGGATACATATGTGATATTTCTTAATCTGGCTATTTAACAGGAGCAAGGATATAAAAATATGTATTAAAATGTAATTGAGGAAACTACTCTATGCTGTTCATGTCTACTCTATTCTAAATTGAATGAAGCTTTCATGTCCTAAAACTCTTATCTCAACAGCAATGACCTGAAATCAATGTTAACTAATACATGTAAGCATAGGAGGAATAGATAAGCAACATTATTGAGTCAGTCTACAGGTAATTTTAATTAAAAGTGTACTAAAAGATCCATGCTTTCAGGAATCATTTCGTGCTGTGGTGTTGTCTCCACTTACACCAGAACAGATGATTACAAAAGCATAAGACAAAAAAAATTCACTTATGCTGTCTATCTAAAGAATAAAATTTACATGTGAGATAGTGAGTGCAGAGATTCAATGAATGAATCACCTGTACCTTCTGTTTGTAATAGGAAGACAAAGAAAACAAATAAACTACATCAGGCCGGTTGCACTTTAATTAACCCTTACACTGAAAACTACAATACTATCATCCTGTGTGCAGCACGATCCATAGAAACCTCATGAATTTTACACCTTCCCTGCTTATTTGGTTGGATCAGTATATTTTCCACTGAAAAGGTAGCAGATTAAGTATTCTCGGTTGCTATCTATTGTTGACCGACGTAGTTCCTTTCCATTGCAGATGCTGATTTCATAGTCTCTTTCTTTTTTAAACCAAAGCATGTCATACTCATTCTGAACAACAAAGCATGCTATTCTGACTTGTAAAGATTAGTAGCATTTGTCCTTTGGAACAACAAGATGTTTGCATTTATCAGGAGATCCTTCATCATGCTTGTCTGCTTAATTTACCATTGATGTCTCTAAAATGCAAACTGAGCATATTCTTCTTGTGATCAGCAGCCCATCTTTGTGTGAGCGGTATCTCAGTTTTTAACTTCTAAGAAAAATGCAAACTTGGCATTGTGTAACAACTTCTAAAACTTGGTTTTTCTTTTCCAATTCAACAAGCCTTCTCTTTGTTTCTTTGTAGTTCCGGAGAACTGAAGTATAGTAAGCTTATAATATTGTGTTAACTACTTTTTAAATACCTGTTGTTTTTGAGAGGAGGATCATAATATCTACTTTTAACTATCTGTTGTTTTGTATATTTCCAACTCAATATGCTCTTGATGAACTATTTTAAACTACTTAACTGTAATAATGTCAGGTCTTAGCCAAGGAAGAGCAAAGTGAGCAAAGGGGGAAAAGGGGGAAAACATGAAAATCACCAACAAAAGGAGTTCAAGTTCTCATCACCTAAAACCACATTTCAGGTGAGTTTATTTGAATTGCATACTTATGTACATGTTTTGTTTGAGTGGAATTAAATATATGTTTTGACTGTGTTTGGCAAGTCAAATCTTATACAAATTGAAATACTATATGTTGTGTGTTATGTGGTTATAAATTCAAAATTTAAATCCGATAATGGTTATTAATCCCTATCTATTTCATGTGGCAAGAGCTATGGTGCACCATGATCCCTATCTTTCGCAAGACCATAAATATTGATAGTACCATCTCAATGCTGCCTTATGTATAATTTAGTCATTTGAAGTATTCCTGGTGCAGGATTTTGATGGCAACAAATTTGCCTGAAACAGTGATGAGCCATGGGAGAAAAAATATCGTTACTGCAAAGGTGTGATCTCAAAGTTTTAAAACTTACTTCACATGTTTGTGGATCTATTTTAGCACGTGGACGTCGGCGTCGCCGATGAAGCGGCTCCAGAACCAGTGTCCCTTCCAGACGAGCACCATCTCCTCGATGGGCACATTCTTGGTCTCCGGCAGGAAGAGCGCGATGAAGACGGTCATGATCACCACCCACCCGGCGAAGAAGTAGAAGAGCCCGAACTTCATGTGGCAGAGCATGGTGAGGAAGGCCTGCGCGATGACGAAGGTGAAGAGCATGTTGACGGAGACGTTGATGCTCTGCCCCGCCGGCCGGATCTCGAGCGGGAAGATCTCGCTGGGCACCAGCCACCCAAGCGGCCCCCACGACCAGGCGAAGCCAGCGACGTAGACGCAGATGAAGAGCACCACCGCCGCCGCGTACCCCTTTGGCATCTCCCCGACGCCGCTCGTCCCGAATCTCGCCGCGATCAGCGTGCCCACCACCACCTGGCTCACCAGCATCTGCGCGCCGCCCTGAAGGAACAGCTTCCGCCGGCCCAGCCTGTCGACGGTGAACACGGACACAAGCGTCGCGAAGACGATGACGAGCCCCGTGATGACGGCCGACATGAGCGACGCGTCGCCCTTGAAGCCCAGCGTCTCGAACAGCACCGGCGCGTAGAAATTGATGACGTTGATCCCGGTGAGCTGCTGGAAGAAGGGGATGGCCACCGCCATGGTCAGCTGCGCGCGGTACCTGCGGTGCAGGATGTTCCGCCACGGGTGCTGCACCAGCTTGGACTCCTCGCTCGCCGCCACCAGGTCCGCGTACTCCTCGCCGACGTCATCCGTGCCGCGGATGCGCCGGAGCATGCGCTGCGCGGCCTCGGGGTGGCCGCGCTCGATCAGGGAGTTGGGGGTGTCGGGGAGGAAGAGGGAGCCGAGGGTGATGATGGCCGCCGGCACCGCCGCCAGGGCGAGGCTGATGCGCCACCCGTAGCCGCCCTTGATCTTGTTGGTGCCGAAGTTGATGAGCGCCGCCGCCAGGATGCCGATGGTGATCATGAGCTGGAAACCGATGTTGAGCATGCCGCGGAGGCGCGCCGGCGCCATCTCCGACAGGTACACCGGCACTGACTGCATTAATTATCCATGCGTGCGTACGTAAGTACATACCAAAGTTACAAATGATCCGAATTTTTACCCTAAATTCCAATGTAAAAGCAAGGTTAACATGAATCAGACATGGTTGATTTGGATGCATTACCAAATCTTTCAGTGTGGTTCTTACATGTTTTTAAATTAATTAAGTTTCTTTTTCTGCACCAATTAACAAGATGTATCCATATATCAAAACTTTTTGTGCTAGCGACGTACTGTAAAAGTTTTTCTCTTTCTTAATTTTTGTAAATTAGGTTGCTGTTTTCTTTTGACCAATCTCTCTGTCACTTTCTTCCCATTTTTTCTCTACAATATTGCTTACAGTCTTTCTTCCTTTGCACATATTGCTCTGAAAACGAGGCCGCGCGCCATTGATCTAACAGAGTCAAAGTCTTTGGAGGACTCAAGAAAGCAATGACAATCCCAACTTGCTTAGCTCATTTTCTGAACTGAGGATTTCATATTCTAACTTCTACAATAAATCGTACAGCAACATCCACGAATCTCTTTTCGTGCTTCCTACTTAAACGTCTTCCTTTTCCCCTTCATGTGTGATGGTGAAATCAATGGGAAAATGCCAAGAAGCTAGGATATTTTCTACAGCATCCGTGGTGCACTATATAACTTGCAGCCCGTGACTAAGGTGCATGCATGAAAAAAAAGGTTGTGACACTATTAGATTTATTTTGCTGTATGCTACTAGCTGCGAGGTTTAATCAGTTTCGCATGAACAGTGTTGTTTTTTGATAGATGATAAAAAAGGCTTCCATGCACGTGAACTCTACGCACAGCCCAGTGAATTGAATCAGTACCACGCAGCTGCAAAAATAAATATTTTCAACAGTTCATCGTTGCCGCCTATACATTCAATTCAAGATTTATTATGCACGCGAGATCGATCGATCGATACATATGTACTACCTGTTGATGC
This sequence comes from Stipa capillata, assembly GCA_019208055.1. NCBI lineage: Eukaryota > Viridiplantae > Streptophyta > Magnoliopsida > Poales > Poaceae > Stipa > Stipa capillata. Next base: position 244,856 of record JAGXJF010004650.1, read on the forward strand.
AGCTAGCTGGAATCAACAAGACAACATTGTAGTACTACTAAATTTAATTAGTACCAAGAGCACAAATATAATTACGGCGTTTCAAATTGAGTAAATGATATGCTAGAAGAGTCAAGATCACAGCTAGCTAGCTCATAGTAAGACAAGGGACAACATGAGAAGAAATAGCCATGGGAACAAGTAATCTAATGAATGAGTGATGCTGGGATAAGCAAAACAGCAAAGCAGTCAACCTCTCGGAGGTAAACATCTCTATATGGCCTGCAGTCAAGTGGGTCCCCCATCCCTTGAGGATCGAGATGCTAATATAATATTAATTGCTAACTAAACTACCCTACCAGCTTGGACTTTAATTGCACATGCATGCTTGGTAGTTGTTCATGCACCTAAAGAATCTCATAATCTTTTTTCATCATCTTTTCAAAACTCAATCACCCGTTGATGTTGATGGATATTTTGGATACGCATGATCATTGACGAAGTCGCTCTTATAACTGTAGAATAAGAGAAACTCCAGAATAATGATATATTTATTTCCCTGTCTCATTGGATGGCTCGACATCGGTGCATGTCATGTGATAGGGTTTTCTTCTTCATTTTGCTACTCTTAGCTATCGTTCGTGGGTGTCGAAACTAACTAGACAGCAAGAGTAGCATCTACACATAGCAACCAAACTATTAATGAACTAAGTATATGTCACTTAATTAATTGCAACTGTTAGTTAAGCTTCGGTGTACTCATCGTATTAATTGGACTTGTGTACGCGTACATCACATGGGCTTCACGTTAATGACGACGAGGACAAGAAAAAAGAAAGAATGGATCAGTGTTGGTATAACATAATACCTGATTAGCGAACCCGATGCCGACACCGAGGAGGATTCGGCCGACGATGAGCATGGCGATGTTCTCGGCGGCGCCGTTAAGGGCGGCGCCGATGAGGAAGGTGAGGCCGCCGGCGAACATGGACCACTTGCGTCCCATGACGCGGGTGACGGTGGCGGCGAAGAAGGAGGCGACGAGGGCGGCGAGGTAGAGGGAGGAGGTGAAGGTCTGGAGCAGCTGGTTGTCGTACTTGCAGTACTGGTTGGTCTTGTTAGGCTCCTGCTTCTTCCGGTACACCTCCGGGAAGAACTTGGACAGGAACGGGTTCATGGACGTCACGCCGCCTGCACGCAACTACATGTTACCGTTAGTAATTTGTTGGAGAAAAATTAATCAAGATACATGCGCGCAGTATGGTCCATGTAATACAGACCTGAGATACCGATGTCATAACCGAAGATGAGGCCGCCGGTGGCGGCGACGACGCAGGTGAAGAAAACGAAGAGGGTCAGCTTGCCGGGGTAGTCCTTGCCGCCGGCCGTGTTCACGATGGCGCCGCCGGCCATGGTTGATCGGTCGGTCCGGTCAGAACACACTACGAGCTAATTAATTAAGAAGGTTGGTATGAGCAAGGAGAAGAGACGGAGCTCAACCTCCTTTTATAGACTAGAGAGATGTTCCTCTTCGATCGTCTCGTGTTGCTTACTACAACAACAACTACTTCTACTGTGGAGGCTAACAGCTAATAACACAGCCAGCTAGCTGTGCTGCTGCCTGCCTGCGCGTGTGTGTATGTATGGTCGCAAAGTCAACGACTGAGACTTGATTGGAGTGAGATGCAAACATGAACGAATGCTGAGTTGGAGGAATTATCTTCTACTTAACCCAGCCGTTATGTCTGCGCGCGGTGCAAAGGAGCTTAAATGCGTGCTTAGTAGTACTAGTATTTGCTAGGTTTTTGACTTAATTGCGCATGCACGCATCATCATCTGCCCGTCGGTACGTTCACATGCATCTATACTGAGTTTTTTTTTAAATATTATTTTTTTCAGAAATTTCAGAAATAATACCGCATTTCAAAATATTGCGAAAATAGCCTCCAATCGCCACGGCCGCTGGCGATTAGGCAGAAATCGCCACAGCTCGTGGCGATAGCAGGTGACGCCAGAGACACCGACGATTTCTACCAGTCTCGACACGACGCGTGGCGATAAATCAGAAATCGCCACGAGCCGTGGCGATAAATCAGAAATCGCCACGAGCCATGGCGATAGGGAGTTAAATGCGCGCGCTACTCGCCAACCGCCAGGCCACGCGTCGTAATCGCCACGGCTCGTGGCGATAACTGCCTAATCGCCACGGGCCGTGGCGATAACGCCTGGATATCTAGCCCGAGCGCGCCGCCGGTGCTGGGAACAAGGAGCAAAGGGGCACGGGCGTTTCGGGGAGGGAGAGGAAGGGAGAGGAAGAAAGAAGAAGAAAAGAGAGGAAGGGAGAGGAAGAAAAGAGAGGAAGAAAGGAGAAGAAAAGAGAGGAAGGGAGAGGAAGAAGAGAGGAAGAAGAAGGGGAAGAAGAGAGGAGGAAGAAGAAGGGAAGAAGAGAGGTGTTGTGCAGCGATTTGGAGGTAAATTTCTGAAAATTTCACCGTTCATTGTAGCATTTTAATATTTGTAGTAGTAGATATAGTATTAGATGTAAATTTAAGGGTAAATGTAGGGTAGATTTATTCGGAGTAGCAATTTAAATAGAATTGTAGGGTATATTTATTCGGAGTAGCAATTTAAATAGATACGTACGGTACAATAGATAGATGATTAGATGATTCGGAGTAGTAAGTCGATTAGATGATTAGATGATTACGGTACAATAAATAGACATTGATTTAGAAGTAGCAAATCGACATCGATTTAGGATTTCTATTAAGTTGAATAATAGTTCGTAATACTCGAAACGTATTAGAAATCGACGAGAAAAATTATTGGCGTATGATAGTATCTTCGACTGTATAGGCTAAAATATGACATTTTGGATGGCAGGAATGTCAGAACCAGACGAATTTATAGTTTACTACGGTGTTGGCACCGTCCGTACAATTCCAGAGACTGGTTCGGTGGATCTTAGTAGTTTCCCACAAACGAGATTAACCCTGCAAGATGCAGAGAGATACCACATCAATGACATTAAAGAATGGTTAACACGGGCATTCGGTCTTGATCCGGAGGTCTCAAGTGTAACCGTGCAGGCGTATTTTAGCAAGTCTTGCAAGCATGTCCGGTGGGATCTTTTCACGCTAGATATGACAAAGGACTGGCGGGCTTGGTTGAGGGCAAGTAAGGCACGGAAGGGTCCGCATTATATGTTGGTCCAGGCAGTAGATAAGGAGGTGTCATCTGAAGAAGGCGGACGCGGAGGCAACGGGGTTGGACAGAACAGCGCAGCGGCAGAGGAAGTTGTTGGCGAAGAAGAAGGCCCTGTAGTGGAAGTCGGTGGAACTTCCGCTGGACCTTCCGCGACAGGAGGTACTGAATACCTCAGCGGTTCGGTGGACGAGGGGGAGATACGGCCTGAACTAGTGCAGATCATGGAGCATGATGATGCCGTTGCTAGAGAGGAACAGGCGAATGTCGAAGATGGTAGCAGCGAAGAGGACGAAGATGAGGATGAAGACGGAGGCCACGATCCGATTCCTAGTATGTGGAATCTTGACATGTCCGGCAGAATGAATCTCGAGGGCGGAAGTGACGATAGGTATGCGTACAAACCGAATGAGGTTGTCCAAGGCGCGTACTATGGCACGAAGAAAGAGGTAAAAGAGGCGGTGAAGCTTTGGGCGATGTCGACACAGAGAACATTTCGAGTGCAGAAAAGTAGCAGTGATCAGTACTCAGTGAAATGTAGGTCTGTTGGGTGTGAGGGGTACGTGAATGCTTTCCTGAGGAAGTATGAAGTGCATTGGGTCATACGAAGGGTTGTGCCGCACACATGTGTAATAAGCGGTGTTCCTGACACCCATCGGAATATCAGTGCTGAGCTCGTGGCTGGGTTGATGTATCACGAGATAGTGAAGAATGTCTGCATTCCAGCACAGTTCATACAGACATCTGTAGAGAGCAAATACCAGTACAGCATCAGCTATGCCATGGCATGGAGGGCTAAGCAGATCGCACTGGAGCGGCGGTTTGGGACATTCATCGATTCATACCACAATTTACCATACCTACTGGAGACACTGGGGCAAAGGAACGACGAGTCATTTATTAGCCGTCTCGTACACCCCTCTGAGGACATACCTGGGAAAATGACGTTGAAGGGTGCTTTCTGGAGTCTAGGCCCATGCGTAGAAGCTTTCAGACACTGTCGGCCGGTTATTTGTATTGATGGGACGTTCATGACAGGCCAGATGAAGGGGACACTATTTACCGCAATTGGGGCAGACGGAAATGACCAGTTAGTGCCACTGGGAATGGGCTTCGCTGACTGCGAGAACTACGATAACTGGCTGTGGTTCCTTGTGTGTCTGAAGAGAGGTGTTGTGCAGGATCGACCAAACGTGTGTGTCATCCATGACCGGCATGCCGGGCTGCTGCTAGCAATTCGCCATCTTCAGGAGGGAGTAGCAAAGACTGGGGACGGGCAAGATTTGCCAGAAGATGGCAGTTGGTACACGACACGGCGGAGGAGTTGGTTCCCACTCATCCACCGTTGCCCACGCAGAGTACGCAGGACCCCGACGAGGCAGACCCGATACTTCACGTGGGCAGGCAGCCTAGAGCGGGAGCGGGACAGGCGAGGCCGAGGTACTCACCTTCGCCGCTGATCAGGAGGAAGAGGGGACGACGAGGCGTTTGAATTACGCATTTCTTTCAGTACGTTTTATTGTAACAGCTTTATGAATTAGTACACTTGACGTGTGTGTTAGTTCTCGATGGAGCATTGTTAGTTCGTTCTCGTTGTTGCACGTTTCAACGGTAGCCGGATCATTCACCATCTCCTTACGCTCGATGACTTCCAGAGTGGTTTCTTCTTCCTCAGAACATTAAATATAACAGACATGTTCATGTCAGTCTTTAAAATCAAACCTGAAGACAAAAGGATTGTACACCACTTATCACGAGACACGCTTGCATGAACAGACATGTGGAGAAACTATGTTTTATAGAATACGTACATATCTCATCCTTACTAATTGATTTGAGCAAACACCAATCAACTTATTTGATCAAACACAACCAAAATCAGTTTATTCTACTGAATTGCATGGAACACTCAGTTTATTTCTTCGAAATATAGAGTTCGATACATCGTTAGGACTACGCATGGCGTGACAACACGGTACGATAACATTCGCATACAGCCAAACAACCTAATACAATATTGAAATAACTACTCAGGGCCTTTCGGATATTTTCCCTTCCTCATACGACGAGCGTGAGCTTCCTCCCCTTCTTCCTTCGCGCGACGCGCCATCTCGCGCTTCCTCGCCCTTTCGGCCTCACGTGCCTCCGCAGCTCGACGTTCCGCCTCCTCCTTTTCTTTGCGTTGCATCTCCTGCCAACGCTTTCTCTTCTCCTCCTCCTCTGCCTCGTGCATGCGTTCCTGAATCCGACCTCGAGCACAGTTAACCTTCCACATGAGTTCTTCCTCATCCTCTTTCGATTGGGTAACGTCCAGCCACTGTATGTAGTCACATATAGTAGGTGCAGACTGCAAGCAAACGACTGTTACCATAGTATTGCATCGTGTTAGAAATGCGGGTATGTGCGAGTTTTACCAGTTGACTCCGTCTGGACATGCCAAACTTCGGTGGCTCTTCGTCGTAGTTAGCACACATGAAGAACCTTCTTCCGTACGTGTACGAGAACTCATCCGACTTCATCAGTCTGCACGGATCTTGGCACCAGCAAAGGGGAACTTCGACACCTGCGGGCAAGTCGGCAACCATCTTCTGCTTCGGCATCTCGTCAGCACCAGATGAGGCCATTCCTGCCATTTTGGAATACGCCATAGTTACTATTTTTACGAAACTAAACAAAATAATAACGCAGCTATTTACCTCACACCGCCCGAACTTTAATGTCCCTTCTCTCCCTCTTGCCACTTTCGAGAGCTTATTTCTTCTCACCTCGCTCCCAAACCCTACTCCCTCTCCCTCTCTTCTCTGTATCCCTTTTTTAATTTTCCATGGATTGGTGGGAGGCAGAGACAGCTGAGGGGTGAATAAATAGAGAGCGGGCAGGAGACGGGCAGGAGAGCGGGCAGGAGACTTCACGGGCGACAAAAGGACGCTGGAGGGGGGCAGGGTGGGGCAGGGCCACTTTCGGCGGAGAAATCGCCATGGCTCCTGGCGATTACGAGAAATCGCCATGGCTGGTGGCGATTAGATCCAACCGCCATGGCCCATGCCGATTCAGTGTTGAATCGGCAGGTCCGCTGGCGATTACTCCGAAATCGCCATGAGCCATGGCGATTAGCCCAAATCGCCACAACCCGTGGCGATTGGAAGCTATTTTTACAATATTTTGAAATGCGGTATTATTTCTGAAATTTCTGAAAAAAAATAATATTTTAAAAAAAAACTCCATCTATACTCATCATACAACGATCGATTACGTGCATGATTACTTCATACATACAAGAGCTGATCGATCGAGTAGTGCGCAGGTTGTCGAGGAATACCCCGTCCGACGACGCTTTTGATTTTTCGATGTGTGCAACCATTGACCGTTAATCTTTATAATTAAAATTTTATGAAATAATATACTATGAAACAATTTTTCATGAAAAATTTAATGGTATAATTTTTAACTTATAAATCTAAATAGTTTTTTTTTATTAACCAGTGGTTCAAGATAGAGAAGTTTGACTACACACTTTCTAACACGTTATGTATTTTAGAACGGAGATAGTATTTAACCATTCTACACTTGCGAGTAGAACCAGCAATTCATCGTGCAGGCTAGTAAACCTCTCTTGATCCTACCTGACCTCATCCTTTCGCACACAAGCAATTCTATGCGCAGGCCAGTCAACCTTTCCTGATCCAATCTGACCTCATCCTTTTGCGCGCATCGTCAGGTCAAGTCGACCGAGCCAGAGTGGACTTGAGCGCATTCGCACGTGCACACTCAGAAGAGCGACGTCCGAATCGATAGTAATTATTATCGATTAATCGAACTACTCTCTCTGTCTAGAAATGTAAGGTGTATTTTAATTAGTTAAAACAAGACTATGGCCAATGATTACTCTATTAATATACGGTTTATATGATACAAACTCATATTAATAAGAAAGTACTTTTGAGTATGTATCCAATGATATCAATTTTGTGTCACATAAATCATATATTAATAGAGTAATTATTGATCAAAGTTTTGTCTTAACTAATCAAAATACGCCTTACATTTCTGGACGGAGTGAGTATCTTAGTTGTATGTGAAAGACATTTATCGCTGCAAATCTATCCTTCTTTCTTATTTTTCTTAGTATTAATACTCAGATACTGAAAGATATTGAAATTCTAAATTACTTTTTACTTCATTTTGTCTAACGCGGATAAGACAAGAATTTTTTCGCATACTTTGTATATATTTTAGACTGTTTTAATAATAAAAAATATACAGAAATGTTTTCCATTTAAATATAGTTATATATATTTATATATCAAGTACACTCCATATATGGATAATGAACAAGGAGTCTTTATGTCCTGTTATCGAGGACCTTGTTTAAAAAAAATACGCTATCTGGGAGCGTTACCAGGACTCACTAGAAAAACACATAAATCCAGGAGTAATCTGAAAAAGAAATTACATGCTAGGAAAAAGGAGCAATATCGTATTTTTCTTCAAGAAAAACAGAAATTGTATTTTCATTATGGTTTGATAGAACGACAATATATACATATCACTGGAAGCAAAAATGTCAACAGGTCAGGTTTTACTACAATTACTTGAAATGCGTTTGGATAATATCCTTTTTCGATTGGGTATGGCTTTAACCATTCCTAGGGCCCGCCAATTAGTCATTTTTCCGAGGTGATGAAGGAATGTAAACTTTATCGTATTATCTACGTATCCCATCGTTCATAATAGGTTTTCCTCCAATTTGTTGAATCAGGTTATTTCTCAATCGGATTCTTTTGTGTTTTATGTTTATGCCTTGATTTAGTGTTGTTATATTTTTCTTTATGTCTTTCAGATGACGAAGATTTCTTGGATGATCTATTTGGATCTGTTATATTCACTAAACGTGTAGTTCTTTTTATTTTCAAGATAGAGGCATTTGTTCAATGTCTTCTTGATCGTGGAAAGAATGCTGCTCCCGCTTTTGTTCACCGTCTTACGAAAACCAATTTGGAACTCAAATGTCTGGTAAGCAATTATTCTTAATAAAACTAATTTGAAACTCAAATCTATGGTAAGCAGTTAATATGTCTATGATTGCCTTTTTATTTTTGAAAATCTATGGTAAACAGTTTATCGCAATAGTTTTCCTCCAATTTAGTAACTGGTTTTTACGTTAGGTGGCAAATGACTTACGAATGTGTCAAATATGTCATGGAACAGAATAATTACCCGTGCTTCTTGATGACTGTTGTTTTATTTTATTGACAAATCTTGTTTTACGACATCACGCTTGTCAAGAAGTTGTCTAGACTTTACTATCAGTCTATTGTTTTACGTTAGTTCACTCGTTTTTACGTTAGCTCTGCTTTTGTGTTTTACATTGATCGGTATATACGATCATTATTATTGTTTTTACATTCTAGTAATTGTTCCCGCGGATTGGCGTGGCGATCAATGTGTTGTATTTGCATTAGCTAACTGATGTTATGTTAGTTCACTGGTTTTTACGGTAGTCTTTCGTTACGATCAATTATTGTTCCCGCAGGTTGGCGCGGCGCCGCTGTGTGTTAGAACTTTATGATCACTGAATTGTTTTTATGCTAGTTCGCGGAAAATTGTCCACACTAGTTCATGCGGTTGGTTGAGTGTCCGTATATGTATTTTGAGGACCCTTGATGCATTTTATACATACACATACAGATAAAGACATACACACACACACACACACATATATATATATATATATATATATGTATGTATGTAAAATGAACTACAGATTCTCAAAGTAATATAAGTGTGTCATATAGGTCTCGGTATTTCGAAAGTATATGTTTAAGTTCTCAACGTACGTTAAGTGAGTCATGATCGTTCAGGTGTTTACGTTTACGAAATGACTGAAATTTCTGAAATTTAGGTGAAATTTCGTTTGACTCTAGCTAGGACTCTGGGTGGGTGGTGCGGTGTTAATCTCAGCATGCAGTTAATCAACTTGTCAGATGGAAATCCCTGGGAGAGAATTTTCAAAGACAAATGGGCGGTTCCCTCACTGCATGCGTGCATGCATCAGGTGTCTCGTGTACGTGCTTATCCCCATTTCGGTTGCATGCGAATGAAGTTAATCGCGACTAATTCAGAGTCGTTTTGACCAGCTAGCCAATCACTTGGATACTATATAAAACTAGTAAACGTGCACGTGCAACGCACGTCTCGACTAATGCAAATTACAACCATAAATATTATAAGTCATAATGATTATAGTAAATTGCACCAGTAGTCCAGAAACTTGGGAGGTGGGAGCAACTCAGTCCAGGAACTCCGAAAACGTGCATCTGGGTCAATGAAGTGGCTTAAGTGAAGCAATAATGGTCCAAAACATTCCACGTAGGCGTATATTTTACAAATACGTCCTTATATTCTTCTCTTCTTCATCATTTTAGTCCTCGGTGATTTACTCAAAAAAGAAAAAGAAAAAAAATTAAAAAGGGTGGCCGGAACCCTGGCCGAGATCCCGCCGGCTTCCCCTTCCTGCCTCGGCCGGGAACCCTGCGCCGATCTGGCGCCGCTCAAGTGGCAGCTGCTGCAGCTCGCCGCTTTCGCCGTGCTCGGTGGCGCCATCCACCTGCTCGCCGTCCTCACCTACCACCACGCCCACTCCTCCCGCCTCCTCCTCGCCTCCACCGCCACCAAGCTCCTCGTCGTGCTCGTCTCCTTCACCACGGCCGTCTCCCTCCTCACCTTCATTCCTCGCCTCATCCGCGTCAAGCTCTGCGAGGCCCTCCTCCGCACCAAGGCCCGCCAGCTCGACCGTGCCCTCAGCCTCATCCGCCGCCGCGTCGAGGTCACCTCCCGCGTCGTCCGCATGCTCACCCACCACATTCGTATCTCCCTGCGCGTACATGGGATGGACTGGAGGAGGGGGGCAGCGACCTCGCGGAGCACCCAGGAGGCGAGGAGGGAGAGAGCGAAGAGGCCACAGTAGGCGATGCGGGCGGAGCTGATGTCTTGGAAGAATCGTCTGCCTGCTGCAACGCCGCCGGCGATGGCGGGTCCAGGTGGAGGTCCGACGAACAATCGCTTGAGAATTTGAAGGGTTCCTCGGGGAGGTTGGACAGGAAGTCCAGCGGCGGCTCCGGGAAGTCGGAGAGGAGGTCAAAGTTGGTGTAGAGTGGGCGGAGCTCGCCGGCAAAGCCGTCGCTGGAGAACGAGCAGCCGAAGACACCGCTGGACTCATCGGTCTAGGGGGTGCGGGAACAGGGTGACGGCTTCTTGGGGGTGTTGTCGTCGCCAGCGGCCAAGGTGGACGGAGGGAAGGAGCGGAGGTTGGCGCCAGGCCTGCGAGCTCGGGGGCGAGCATATCCGGCGAGCTCGAGAGGGCAGGACGGGGCGTGGGAGGTGGCCGGCCGGCGTGGGAGCATATCCCCTTTTTGATCCCCTCCTTGAAGCCGAGTTACCCGGGGCGGCGAACGGGAGGAGTGGCGAGGCGGCGTTGAGAGCGGCCGGCGGGGCGAGCTCGGGTGGCGGGTGACCGAGGCGAGAGAGAGAGAGAGAGCGGCCCGCTTTTTGATTTTTTTTTCTTTTTTGAGTAAATCACCGAGAACTAAAAGGATGAAAAAGAGAAGAATATAAGGACGTATTTGTAAAATATATGCCTACGTGGAACGTTTTGGACCATTATTGCTTCACTTAAGCCACTTTATGGACCCAGATGCACGTTTTCGGAGTTCCTGGACTGAGTTACTCCCACCTCCCAAGTTTCTGGACTATTGGTGCAATTTACTCATCAAACAATATAGTCTTATACTCTCACTGTGAAAGAAGCATGAATACCAATTCATTCTAAGGAAAAGCTAGAACCATGCGGATTAAATTCAGATAACACTCACTATTTACAATGACGAAAGTTTATTGTTGTTTAATTTCTGCATTAAGCCCAAAAGCAAATGTATGATCTTTAGACGTTGAAAGTACACTACATGAGAATTTAATATTAGTCAACAGTGAATATCTTGCATGCACGGTAAAATCAGATTACGCTAATGTGGCATTATAGAGCAAAATGATCTCCGCAAGCATCATGCGAGTATCAATTTAATGATTAAACTATAGTTGTGTACTAAAATCCCTATTGGAGTAACAACTTGAGGCTGGTCCTTCCATTGGAGTACACAAATTCCTGCGCTTTTTGGAGCGTACCATCTGAATCCATCTGCATTGTATAGAATGGAGTTCTCTCACATCAGAGTAGAATCATGGAAAGATACACTAATCTGAAGGCAAGGCAAAATTTCAGTGCATTGTTTCATCTCTTTTAACTATAAAGATGCTTCAATAGAGATCAACCTGTTGTTGAAACATATCAAGAGCACTATGTCCATTTGTCAGCATTGTTGCACAAAGGAAAACAGCCTTGGCAACTTTCAGAGGACACATCTCCATTGCATGGGATATACAAGCACCGCCAAAATCATGTCCAACCAAAATCACCAGTGTAATAACAAAAATATCAAAAACTTATACTGCTTGGGGAAAGAAAGATGTCGTGCATAACAAGAATCACATAGAACAGCAACGATGATGTACACTTGAAGTCAACAGTAAAAATCTCTTCAAATTTTTCCTGTGATGCTTTAAAATATCAGTATCAGCGCCACAGAAAAAATTCTAAAGCAATAAGAAAATTTGAAGCCGGTGTATCAGAGAGCACACAATTTGGCCACTTAGATGATAACAATGATTTGCAAACTGCTGAGTATCTTAGCATTGCCTTCAGTTACAGGAATTTCACTCCAAAGGTAAATTGGAAATTGTTTGTGATCATTTTCATCTTCCTCTTGACTGATCATTGTAAATTGTTAGTCGCCTTGTGCAGCGAAAGTCATAACGGACAGAATTTCTGGGAGATCCAAGGGCTTTGGTTTTGTCAGGTACGCTTCTTTAGAAGAAGCCGAGACTGCTCGGCAGGGGATGAACGCCAAGTTTCTGGATGGGTGGGTCATTTTTGTTGACCCTGCGAAACCAAGGAAGCAGAAGCCTGCTCCTCAGCCGGACACTGCCTCCTCGCACACTGGCTTCACAACAAATAAAACTGTAGGGTGGTGTGGTTAGTGGTGTAGCCGCACAGCTCTATAACTGCATTGTTTGATCTGGCATGAGCATGGATATGCTCTCATTTATTGCCGTAAGATGTTCGTGATTGTTGTTCTAGTGTGTGCGCACTTGGCTCTCCAAAGGTAACTTCGCTCCTTGAAGCCCGGAGATCAAGTTGGCTCAGCAAGTGATTTCTGCATAAATGTTAGGTCCTCAAACATCACCAAGGGGTGTGCCTCCAGCAGTGACTCTTTCTGGCAACAGACACAGCAACAATAGTGCAATTAAGTTAGTGCTACTGGAGTGCTATCAATACTGTTTGATCCAGTTAAGTCAGTTCGAAAAGCTGAATTTTTTCATCAACCACAGGAAAAGCAAAAACACGAAGAAGACGATGTGGTTACCTCTTCATGTGATAAAATGGTGAACCAAAGCTTCTCGGACCAGATTGATGCCATTTCAGGATCAACAGGAGCCATAAGTAATCGGACATTCAGGGCTTTCAAATGTGCCTCAATCTGCGTTAGGAGAAGTGCGGAGTAGCCCTGCAGAGAGACAGACCAAAAAAAAGAATATTAGTTTTGCTAGATAGATGGGTTAAAATCATTACATTGGTTTCGTTCATAAGTATCAAATCACAACAGTACAGCATAGGCCTTCATTATTTGTTAGTCAATAGAAAAATATAAAGCACATTAAGGGCCTGATTTGCAACCACCCACAGATCCCTTACTAACAGTACTGCTTTAGGAGTCGTGCAATTAGTTCTTGGGAATAAGACATGAAGCATTACAAAAGAACACTGATTCCTTGTTAACATTCATCCCACAGATTATGTCGACAACAGAGGGTACCCCATAGAAAATGGCTGTGAAGCACAAAATCCTGAGGTGATCAAAAATATATAGCTTCCAAAATATACCTAGATCTAAGAAAAAGGCTACTATAGAACGCTGTACAACCATGGCATCAGATACTATCCAACAAGATAGAAGGAAAAGAAATGAAAAACATCAACAAAAATGGACACTGGCAATAGCTAATATTCCTCCAATTGAATCAATATATGCAAGATAACAGGTTGAAACAAGCACCTTAAGAAACTGCTCGTCAGGAACCTGAAATCTCTTCTGAATGCGCACTTTCAGATCTGACAAAGCCTCGCCATCATGAATAAGGAAGAAGAAAGGTTCTCCATAGAATTGAATGTGCTGCAAAGATGGCAGTAATAACTGATTCAGTACAACAATGACCTCTGATGCATTGTTGCTTCTCTCAAAACATGTGCAAGAAGACCAAACATCAGAAAAAGCAGGAAATATATTACAATAAGGCCATAGATGCACAGGACACTACAGAACAAAGAACAAAACATCGTACTTAGGTGAAACAAACACATCTAACAAATGCAGATGAACATCCCTTGTTCTGCAGCAGAAACAACTCTCATGAGCTAGTCTGGGCACAAGGGAAGCACCTGCATAGGTGTAGCACAGACGGTACACATCTCCTGATCTCCCTCACGCCGCGGGCGCAACGTACCCTGTTCTACGGCTCCTAGCATCATTCTTTGCTCATTAATAATAGGACAAACTTGATTCAGAAGACGTGGTAAACAAGATATTGAACCACATTTAAGATGTATGTGTTAGACAATGTTTCAGATTCAATTTGTGTTTACAGATGGTGCAATGCTGCTAAACAAAATTAGCAACAAAAATTCTTGGACCGAACTGTGCTTACACTGAACTGCAAAGAAAGTATATAGTTCACAAAACCACCAGAATTTGAAATGGACTGACTGTTATTAATCTAGATAGTGAGGATTAAGATTCTAGCAATGAACATGGCTAGTATGAATCGGGAAAGTGTTGCCAATTTCCTATGTCTACATTGCTCTTCTTGAATTGTCCCCTGCAGGTAAGCATTCCTTCTCTGAATAAATAAGATGCGAAGATAGTGAGTCGAAATCAAAATCAGGGTCCATCTGCAATAAAACATAGTAAAAACATCATCAGTTAGTTTTGGCCAACCAAACTCCAAACAGAGACAACACAAGCTCCTCCAGACTAATAAGGAACAAAAAAAAAGAGTGACTGTTGGCAGGAAAAAACAAGAATGCAGTAGCAAAATAACAACCTCCACAGTTGGATCAAACATATTCTTAAGCAATAGGCATTCACTGGGTGGAGCCGTCTCTTGTACATCTATTATACAGTAGCCTTTTAGTGTTTGTTAAGCAAAAATATAAACCAGTATGCAGAGAGGGTGGAGGGGGTGAAGTAAGTACCATTATGATTTCCATTTGAAGTAGAATGTACATTAGCACGAACAATTTCTTCAGAAGAACAATTAGCAGCAGCTGCAGTTAGAAAATTAATACTGTTAGCTCTCAATATAGTGATACATAGGGAGTTCATAGTACTACAAAAGCAATGACACGAAGGAACAACAGACCTGTCTCATTCAACAGATCCAAGAACACATTCTACTAAAAGTAATTTTAATTTAACTAACAACTATAATTATATCATTTCGATTTCCTGTGTGTGTAGATGAAAACTGCACATCAATTATAATTGGTATTGAAAAAAAGAACACATCTAGAACAATGTGTTAGTGCAGGTGTAACATTAAACCTGCTAGCGGGCTCACACTAAAAATAGACAAAAGATAAAGGGTAAATCAATTGGAAGCAATCGTATCTGAATATTGAACATTTTCAGAGGACATTTTACCTGCTGTTGGGCTTCAAATAATTGTCCCTTGAAGTGAGTTGGCATTCATGACCTACTGAAAATGAGAGGCTGAGATGTAATATAATGAATACCATTCATCCGAAATTAATCACGTAAACGCTGAAGTATGCTTAATTAATTAAGCAAGCATATACTGCAGTTAACAAAACCAGTGAATGTAAATAAGTAATCACAATGTTATGTCGCAGTAGCACTTGCAAAGTATTCGATGATTAGTGGGGAAAATCAAATGGCAAAAGATTCATATATGAGGATAAGAGGATTGACTATAGTTTGTAAGTGATGGCAAAATATGTATATTCTTCTTTCCAGTATGACCGCAACTGCATATCCAGGAGGTTAACACTGACTCCAACCATCCCTCCTAGGCTGGGCTGAAGCTTAAAAGAGCAGCATGGTGATGAAAGAAACAGAAAATATAAGGCACCAAGAGTTCTATAAATCAAATATGCCAAACCAAAGTAACATCTTAATTAATTATTAAGCCATTCATGTGTACACATATACAAAAAAAAACATAGATTCATTCACATGCAGCCAGCTTGGATTTTCATCAAACACCTGTCGACATAAGTAAAAAGAGATCTGCAGCAATACAGATCCTTCAGTTCAAATCTGTGATGGTTACTGATTCGAGATCAAGGGGAAAATCCTCGGGAATCATATTTTCCTTCGAAATCGTTGAAACAAAAAAGGAATTAGCCAATTAGGAATTAGAAATTAAGAGAAATCATGGATCGAGGAATCGTATTTACCTTGATAACGGGAACGTTGATGCCAAAGCATATAGGAGAGCAGACTGCAATTTAGAGGTCACGAGGGAGAGACCATGGGGGCAAGGAAACTCTGGCGCTCCAGCGTCTCGGGGGAGAGGGAGCTCCGGCAGGTGGCCCGCGGGCTACTCGGGGGCAGCGGAGGGAGGCTCGGGGGCGAGGGAACCGGTGACTCAGGGGTGAGGGAGGCCGGCGCCACTGCTCGTGCCGCAAGGCATGGGCGGGGGAGGGGCTGGCCGCCCGGGCCCGGCAGCGAGAGGCGGTGAGGCGGATCTGCGAGACGCCGGGCGGCGGAGCACAGGCGCAGGCAGCAGCGGGGCACTGGGGCAGGCGACGGCGGGGCACAGGGGCAGGCGGCGCGGGGCGGATCTGCGGGACGCCGGGCGGCGGAGCACAGGCACAGGCAGCAGCGGGGCACAGGGGCAGGCGGCCTGGGGCGGATGCGGGACATCGGGCGGCTGAGACGGGCGGAGCACGGGCCGCGCGTAGGGGAGGCGGAGGCTTGCGGGGCGGCGGAGGCGGGCGGGGCTGGCATACGGGACGCGCGTGGGTGGCACGCACGGCGGCGGGTCGGGGGCCGCGCGTGGAGGCAAGGAACACGGCCGGCGAGGGGCGAGAGGGATCGGGCGACGGAGCGAGCTGGGGATGGGCAGCGCGCGATCGGCGAACGGAACGAGCTTTTCTTATGGAGCGAGCGGCGCGAACCGTGAGTGGGGCGAGCGGAAAGGCCGGGAGCGAAACATCGCGCGGATTTGGTACGTTGGATGGCTTTGATCGGACGGCCAGAGATATCCTATGTACAGTAAACTGTGTGACTGTAGAAAAGAAAAACTCGTGCTTTTAATAGTATAGTGGAGATACCTGTTGTTTTTGAGAGGAGGATCATAATATCTACTTTTAACTATCTGTTGTTTTGTATATTTCCAACTCAATATGCTCTTGATGAACTATTTTAACTACTTAACTGTAATAATGTCAGGTCTTAGCCAAGGAAGAGCAAAGTGAGCAAAGGGGGAAAAGGGGGAAAACATGACAATCACCAACAAAAGGAGTTTAAGTTCTCATCACCTAAAACCACATTTCAGGTGAGTTTATTTGAATTGCATACTTATGTACATGTTTTGTTTGAGTGGAATTAAATATATGTTTTGACTGTGTTTGGCAAGTCAAATCTTATACAAATTGAAATACTATATGTTGTGTGTTATGTGGTTATAAATTCAAAATTCAAATCCGATAATGGTTATTAACCCCTATCTATTTCATGTGGCAAGTGCTATGGTGCACCATGATCCCTATCTTTCGCAAGACCATAAATATTGATAGTACCATCTCAATGCTGCCTTATGTATAATTCAGTCATTTGAAATATTCCTGGTGCAGGATTTTGATGGCAACAAATTTGCCTGAAGCAGTGATGAGCCATGGGAGAAAAAATATCGTTACTGCAAAGGTGTGATCTCAAAGTTTTAAAATTTTAGCACATGACTTTATGACTTACTTCACATGTTTGTGGATCTATTTTATTTGTGCGTACCACTGATGGCGAGGCAATGCCTCCCTAACCTCACAAGCTCCCAATTGAACAAAAAGTTTCACAATCTGAGTCATTCCATACCAACTAAAGCTTAGCAGTTGGAAGTTGCTTTTTGTTGAATGTTTGCTCTTTTAGATGAGATGGGGTCAACACTACAGCTAGCAATTTTTTGCAATTTCCTTTGATGCAGTCCCTGTCCACCAAGTTGCACGCCGCTGTCCATGTTGCTGCTCTCCCATGCAGCGCGGTAAACTACCTAATTTAAATTGAAATGATAAACTACTTAACTGGGACATATGGGGTATGGGGATCCCCCTAACATAACAAGCAAATCATACAATTCCGATACATTTTCTCCCTAAGATGTTTTAGTTCACCTATTTCATTTACTTTTTTCCCAGGCTCACCTATTTCCTATATGGCCATTGATATATAGGCTAAATGGTAGCTATATCTAATTTGTGCAAAGTGGGGCCAAGTTTGATATTGTACATGGTAGGGAGTTGAGTTATGTCAATCCAGGTAATTATATGCATCATATTAGTATAAGCTTCGACAAGAAGGTTGAGCACTGGAATTGTCTTGTATGTTGTCATGTATCAGAGCTGCTCCTTTTACGAAGCTAGGAGCAGTGTTGTTTACTTCTCTTGGAGCATTAATAATTAATCTCATAGTGCAGCCTAGCTATACTGTTGTCAAATATCGGTTTAAGCTCGAGCGAAGTTATCTGTTCTGGAGATCTCATGTATTCAGTTCCTGTGCAAGAACCTTACGATCCGACATGAAACATATTTTTTGCACGTTGTGGGTTCCTGCAAAATAGGCAGCCAAGATGAAAGCACGAGATTCAGCCTATTATTGAGAACATGCTCCCATTGCCATTGCTTTGATTGTGATAAGTTGTTATTAGTTTGATCACGAAGAGGTGTGTAAACATTGGTAAAAGCCATTAGCTGATGGTGGACATTATGCATAATGGTGTCATTTCTTTTGAAGTTTTCTTTATCATTGCTAGCCTTCCATATTATTTTTGTGTGGTGGATTTGAAAGGATGGAGCAAATATTTTTTAGTTATATTTAATGTACCGAAGGCAAGAAACTAAGGACTTCCATTCAAATTCTCTGCGTTTGATAGCTATGAAAAATTAATATATCACGCATTTCTATTACGATTTAATAATTAATGTTCTTATTTATTATGCATTCATTGTTAATCTGCCTATTTTCTAGAGGGGAATGTAGCCATATATAGCATTGTAGCAAAGTACAAAGCGTATAATCACTTATTGTTTCCTATCTTTTCAATACACTAATTCCATATGAGATTAAAAGACGACAACATTATTTGCATGGCCCTTTTTAAATCAAAAATGCATGCAGTCGAGACGTGCGTTGCACGTGCACGATTACTAGTAATGGATAAAAATACGACAATTTTTATTACACTGAGAGTTCAACACGAAACCTGACAATTTTCAACTTAATTTTCAAAAGTTGACACGTGGCAACTTTGACGCTCGAATTAACATTTGTCCATCGATTTGTATGGCTTAATTTAACAGATTTAAGTCTGGAATCTGTGACACGATTTTGCGATCGACTCGGTTCCAACTTTCAGGTAGTCACGTCTACCAAAGATTATGATGGTCTCTGCTCTGAACCATGTCAAAAGATTCTGCCAAACAAAAAATCATGGACACTTGACCTTAACAGATCAATTCCTCGAGCATTATTACAACAAGATAAATGTTCTCTGCTTCAGGCATGGCCTTGACACAGAATATCGACAAAATCTTTGTTTCCATTTCAAGAGCAATCATTCAAATACAAGTATAACATAGCATCAAGTTGGTCAAGTCACAACGACTCAAAATGCCCAAATTGGTACGTTAAAGCTAATGATAGGCTTGCTTCCTATAAATATAGCTGCTACACTGCTACATTAAGACCAACATTACTTACATATAAACACCGTCATCATCTAACTACACCAGCTTTAGTAGCATAACATAATCCCTGTACGACAACCTCCCAATAATATACTGCAACTGCAAGATAATGATACAGTTACTCAAGTGTGGCTGGAATCACCCCCACCCGAGAGCAACCAGCGCAGGTACTCCACTCCATCGTCCAGCGACGAGGGCTCACCGGGCATGGTCACCCTCTTGCGAGTCAGTGTCTCGACCGTCACGGCTTTCCTCTTCCGTCCACCTCTTGCACGCGAGCTCAACTGCTGGTCCATCTCCTCGAAGTCGCCCTGCAAGAGGTTAGAACGTCATTCACATGATTTGGGCAGTAACAGCAATTTAACTGTTCAGTCCAGGACAAGAGATAACTTGGTACTTCATTGGGGCAAAGGACGTGTAGAATTTGTATACTCTACAGATCGGCTAGCAAAACTCACCTCTACGTATACATGGGCGCTGGATTTCTCATGATTGTCTCTCACATGCTTGTAGGGGAACACCTTGCCACACCCCGCAAATCGACATGCAAAAGGTCTGATTTGGTCATGGCATGCCTTCATATGCTTGGTTAAATTTGATTTCTGCAATGGAAGGGCGCAGGTACAAATTTCAGTTGAAAATGCATGTGCATAAAAACTACGGTTGAAGAAAAGAAAGCAAAACAAGGTATCAGCAAGTATGCAGGTCTTAGTCTTACATTGGAAAAGGAGCATTCACAGTCCTCAAAACTGCATTTAATCCTTTCTGTAGGGAGCACCTCATCATGGGCTCGTAGATGCCTTTTAATGTTCTTCTTCAGGTGTTTTTCCCCACATATATCACATTGAACATATTGATGGCAAGATTGGTTATGAGCTCTCAGGCATTCAACATTTGTAAACGTTTTCATGCAGCCTGGTAAACCGCAGACTACTTCCAGATAGTCCAATTTAACTGCCAGAATATAACAAAAATGAATTCCAAAGCTGGTGATAATAATAATAATAAAATCATGGATAGACATGAAAAATATAACAAGCTATCTTCTGATCTATTATTAGCAGTGAGGATATACCATGTGACTCCTCATGTTTCTTCAGCTTGGAAGCATACTTGAAAGCCTTGTTACAGCCCTCCTCCTTGCAAACAAACTGCTGGTTGCTGTTAGTTCCATTTTCATCCACGTGCATTTCCTTAAGATGTCTTTGCATATTTGCCTTGATACTGAACCTCTTGTCACAACCTTCCATAGGGCAAGTAAACAACTTCCCCTGATGCTTAAGCATATGCCGGTTCAAGTGATCTTTTCTTATATAGCTGAAGGGGCAGTCTTCCAGTGGGCAAATGAAGGATCTCTGTAGTCAAGTAGGGCGAATGAGTCAGCACTGAAACAGCTGCAGTACTGGTTAGTGGTTTGGTAGATATTGTATTGCACCCAGCCAGAAAAACAGTGATACATATCTTCTCAATGTGCAACACTTAAACCTCCATATCATCCAATAATTCACAAGAGGGCAACATATTCCCAAAATTTCAAGATAGTAACCAAAAGAGAGTGACACGGCCAACAGAACTATCGTTTTAACCAAAACATTTACACACTTTTAGAAGGGAAATGGGTTGCAGAATATAACGCAGCAAATGCCTAAATATCAACACCAATAATTAACTGGCCCAAATTCATCCCTTTGCTTTAGCATAATTTATATTATTTCTCTTTAAAGTGCGATGACAAAGAGTATTGTCACCATAGCGAGCTGAGAACCAATGGAGAGTGGTGCTAGCTTTCTGAGACGACATTTTGATTTTGGATCCTCTCACTCTTCGCAAAGCTCCAATAAAGCTCACACAAAGAGATAGCAGGATAAAATAAGGGTATTGCCACCCTTATCTCCAAAGGATCCATAACCCATCTAATGCTTAATTGTTGACTAAAGATGATGATGAATAAGCTATTGACACCATAGCGAGCTAAAGAACCTATTACAGAAGGAACTAGCTTTCTGAGATGGCATTTGATTTTGGATCGCATCTTTGCTCCAACTTAGGACCCCAAAAACCAGAAGTCCAAAGAAATAACGAGAAAGAGGACAGTAAAAACAAAGGAGATAGATGACCTCCCAAATTCACTGAACGGATCCATTTCACAAAATTTTCAACATCAAAATGTAGAGAAGACAGCATCTAGCCAACCATAAAGCAATTATATCTATGATTTCATGCCCTATGGAGAGGGGATCATTTACATATGTACTTGTTAAAGACTAGCCATTTCTTTACTAATGAAACTCAAACATATAGCATACACAAGTTAAGAGATGGAAGTGCAATCCAGCAAGCATGTGTGCAGCCCGGACACACAAAAAGAAAAGATCAAAACTTCATTGGAACAAAGAAATGCAACATACTATGCAGATAAGAGATGGAAGTGCAATCCAGCAAGCATGTGTGCAGCCCGGACACACAAAAAGAAAAGATCAAAACTTCATTGGAACAAAGAAATGCAACATACTATGCAGATAATCGATCGTAGTACTAAACGAGTATAAGCAAGGACAAACCTCAATGAGCGTGTAGGAGGCAATCTTGTCAGAGCTTCACAGGAGGTCATCCCAACCTGTTACTAGTCCAACCAAGATTAAAATGTGCCTCATCGCATTTTGGAGTTCTTTAAATGGGATCCAATGCTTCACACTTCTAAGTATCTAAACCCTGCAAAACAACTGTATTTAGTGAATTGTATAGAATAGAACAATTTGTTTGACAGCTGGATCTGCAGATGCAGAAAATACAGGAAAGTGTGCTATGTTATAATCTTATCCACTGAAATTAGACCCATCGAGGTGAGCAACCAGAGCCTTTACAAATAAAACAGTCAGTTCATATTGTATTCGTACATGAGAAATACCAACCTCTTTGGAATGACTTTGCATATGCTGTTTCAGATGAGCTGGCTTCTGGAAACAAGCTCCGCACTCTTCACAGGTATGTTCACTCTCATGAACAACCTTTTCCCCGTTTGAGTTGTAGATATCTGATATGTCCAGCTCATCCTACAGATAAATTTGGGAGAACGAATTAGCAATATCATTCATTTTTCCAGTGGGATTGAAAATATATATGGAAACATAAAAGAAAAGTAGGTGCAATGATTGATTAAAAAATCAACCACAGAATAAAAATTAATAAGCGTAAGGGCCAAATGTACAAATGTAATCAATACAACCCATGAAAAGAAACATGATCTATGAACTACCGAACAGAAAAACATTGAAGTTGACTTCCTATTTGAAGTACAATGAGGCATCCATGGTTCACATTTCTATTTTCATTGGAAGTGCTATGACATAATGTAAGTCGATTAAGGAAATCAGGAAAGTAGCTATTGCAGTAAAAGTGGGGTATTTACAATGCAATGAAAACTACATATGTCAAAAAGGGCAACATCTGGACAAGAGATACCTATACATCAACAAAACCAAAAAAGGGTGCACATTGCCTTTAAGCACGATGAAGGCATAAACTGACCCATGTGCCAAAACTATCTGCAAATATACCTTGTGATGAGCAACCATGTGAGCTCGGATGAGACATTTCTTGGACCTAATAACAGTGCAAAATTCACACTTGTAGCGCCTAATATCTCTGCAATGTTTCTCTTCAACCCTTTCATCACCATCGATCTCAGATCCAGAAGACATCTAACAACAGGTGAATCAGAAAATTAGAAAGTGTGATATTAGTTATCTATATTAAGCAGTAACAAGCAACTTGAAACATTCATATGTACATAATACAAATGAAACAAGATAGCTGAAAAATGATTGAGAACAAGTCCATAACTGAAAGCAGTATGTCTAACTGTCTACTCTTCTTTTTGCCAAATTTACCAATCAAAATGCAAATATTGCACACTTTTTCCAAGTGAAATAGCTTCAATATGTTTGCCAATAACTTCCTGGCTAGTGAAACCCCAACCAAAAAAAAATCTAATGCAGTGCCATCAAATTGTATGCAAAAGATAGCAATAATTTGATCCATAATTACTGGAGAACTTGTAACAATATCAACAGTGCAGTAATTACAGTATTACGCTACAAAATCCTCAAAATTGAGACTACATATAAGATTATTACAGGAAAAGAGTCTTAGTCGTAAACTCTCTCATATAACTCATCAATGAAGAAATGGCCAGTATACATATTTAGAATAAGAGTTCTCCATCAGCAAAGACGAATGAACTGTTTTGTTTCAGTGGAGATGATCTAAGATCCATCTTTAACAGCCTATCGATTTCTTCCAAGGTCGCATAGATTTCCCTTCGAGCATCATGTGTCTTGTCCTCTACCAAAAATTCATGGACACCACCATCAACTTCAATCCAACTACACCCTGGTTTTTTGAAGATCTTCCTTGTCAACATTTGCTTTCTCATATCCAGAGCTTCTTTCCATCTATTTGATGAGGCATAAATGTTCCAGAGAAGCACATAAACCCCATCGTCCCCTGGTTCTCTCTTTATAATTTCCCGCCCAGCAATCTCAGCCAACCTATCATTGCCATGAACAAGGCATGCACTAAGAAGTGATCTCCATATAACAATATCAGGTTCCACATCCATATCACATATCAGGGCTTCTGCTTCCTCTAGTAGTCCACCCCGTCCTAACAAATCAACCATGCATCCATAGTGCTCAAGCTGGGGATTAATATTGTAGATTCCACGCATTTTATCAAATAACTCTCTGCCTTCTTGAATTAGCCCAGCATGGCTGCATGCTGACAAAACTGAAACAAAGGTCACACTATTTGGGACTATCCCAGACCTTAGCATGTCCCAAAAGAGCTCAAGAGCTTTCCTCCCATCACCCTGGACAGTGAAACTTGAGATCATAGTTGTCCACGTGAATGAATCCTTAAACGATACTTCTTCAAACACGGCAAATGACATCTCTATGCTTCCACTCTTTGCATACATGTCCATCAGAGCATTGCTAACAATGATATTTGTGCTGACGTTAACTTTGCTTCCATATCCATGAACAACACGTCCTAGATCTAGAGCACCAACGTCGGCGCAAGCTGATAGCACACCTACAATTGTAACATGAGTAGGACGGTGGCCCTCCAATACCATCCTACCAAAAAGCTCTAGAGCTCGGACAGGGTGCTTGGCTTGAACATGGCCAGTGATTAATGCTGTCCAGGAGACTGTGCTCTTCATAGGCATCTGATCGAAGAAGGACAACGCTGAATCCACACCGGTGCACTTCATATAACCATGCAGCATGCTACCCCAAGTGACCTCATCTCTCACAGCCATTTCATCAAACACCCCTAGTGCACCCTCAAACTTTTCACACCGACTATACATATCAACCAAAGCATTGCCAACGACCAACTCAGAGTCCAACCCACATCGGAAAATCAGGCCATGCACCGCCTCACCAACACGCAGATCCGCGACCCCGCCAGAGGCCGAGAGGGCACCAACGGCAACAAAGCCATCCGGGCGGAGACCGGAGGCGAGAACATGCGAGAACAAGGACATAGCCTCGTGGTGGCGATTCAACTGGAGGTGGAGCGACATGAGGTTAGTGAAGGAGATAAGGTCAGGGTGAGGGATCTCGCCGAACAGCCTGCGCGCATCATCGGCGCGGCCAAAGTCGGCGTAGGACCGGAAAAGTTTACACGAAATCGACTGGTTACAAGGGTGGAGGCCATGGGCGAGGGCCCGGGCATGGATTTTCTGGAGCTCTCTTAGCGATTTGCAGTGAGCGAGAAGGTGGTGGCAAATGCTCCGGTTCATCCACCTCCTCGGAGCAAGAAAATTCTGCAAAGGGTTGCGCCTCTAGCTCTCTCGAACTGCAGCACCTGGAATTAGAGCTGAAATTACTGGGAAAAACTAGAGCAACTAGTAAGCGATCTATTATCAACAAACAGCAGTTAGTTCATCGCGGATCGGGCCCAAACCGAGACTAATCACAAGGCCAATGGCGCAATGCAGTATGAACACTTGCTCCAACCAAATCGCTAGAGATTCACGACGGGGAAAGGAAAACTTGGCAGGCGATTCGAAGAGAGGCATAGGGATGGATGCTCACCTTGGATTTGGAGGTGGATTCGTCGGTTGCAGCTCGTGGGGAGGGAGGGAGGCGGCCGGGGGTGGGAGTGGGAGTGGGAGTGGGGAGTGGCGGCGGTGGCTTCCCTCGCTGTTTCATAGGTTGGTGTCGTTGAAACCCTAGCGCGCCTGGGTCTTCGTGGGCCTAGCGGGCCTGCCCGGCTACGGATGGGCCCAAGCCCAGATACCTCACTAATGTCATCAAGGAGGCGCCACGCTGGACAAGCCAAACCGCTATCGTCTAGCTGACGTGGCACCAAATGGGTACATCCGAGCGATGCCACGTCGGCCATTGATCAGAGTGAAAATTCGTTCTACCACACTGAAAGATCGTGCCTTTAGAAAATCACACCGAAAGAATCCGGTACATTTTAATTACATCGAAAGATTGCAATGTTATGTTTTTTCACATTTCGTTGAATTTCCATTAGCATCGACCCGTTTCTCTTCTTTCTTCTAAAAACCAAGCAACGAACAGATACAAATACCTTGGCCATTTTGTCTGAACACAAGTCAATACTAATCTATCTAGCTAAGGAAATCGAATAAAAACTGACCCGTTACATCTTGCGCTCCTTTCTACCCTCCGTACCCATACTCAGTGTAACACCCTGAAATTTTAAAACATCAGATAATGGCAACAATTCATTTCCCTAATCAATCATTATCCTTAACGTCTCTGTAATTGTTTTCCTACCATAATCACCCGTCATCTCTAAATGTTATCCAAGGTCTAAATGATTCAACGGTGAAAAGGTGCTAGAATGAATCCATCTATTTCTCCCTCTTAACTCTATATTATCATTTCCTCGCTCCAATACTTGTTGGAGAGAGTGTGATAGGCAATATGAAAAAGACAAAATTAGACCCAAAAAAGTCGAGGTCTTGTAGAGATAAAGAAGTTGTATGTTAGGTATGTACTGTTGGAAATATGCCCTAGAGGCAATAATAAAGTTGTTATTATTCTATTTTCATGTTCATGATTAAGTTTATGTTCTATGCTAAAATTGCATTGGTTCTTGAATATGAGATTCAGAGGAAAACCTAATTGCATGTGTGGAATAATAAACACCATTCAGATCCCTAGTCAGGCCTCTGGACTAGCTCATGTATTGTTGATGATCTTGTTTTCCTGATCATGGGCATTGTTAATATAACAAGGATGCCGGCAATAATGGGAACACATTGTTAGGGTAACAATGGTGTTGGATAGACCCCTTATGAGATACTGCGAGATCACTTCGTCAATATGTTGTCAGTATCTTCTCATGATGTGTTAACGTTTACTTGCGTCCTTAGACCATGAGAATACCATAGACCCGGATACCGGATGGTTGCTTTGGGGTCATCAAACGTTACGCCGTAACTGGGTAATTATAAAGGTGACTTCCAGGTACACCAGAAAGTATATAGTGGTTCTAGATATGTCAAGACTGGGATTTGCCCATCCGGCGATGGAGAGATACACTCTGGGCCCACTCGGTATTACGGTGTCCAGCATCGCCTGGCCAGGTATTGTGACTAAAAGGTTAGTCACGGGGATACCGGAATACGGAAACGAGAAAAGAGTACAAACCGGTAACGAGGATAACTAGGTATGGTGATCAAGGAGTTGATCACAGGGATACCGTCAAAGTCTCGCCTCGGGTTGTGTAATGTATCGTGAGGCAAAAGGAATTGTATGCGACAATACAAGGTTTGCTCGATAAAGATCTTCGATGATATGTGGGAGTCGTTATGGGTGTCCAGATCCCGCTGACGATTATTGACCGGAATGTATTCCGGACATGTCCACATATACTCGAACCTATAGGGTCACACGCTTAACGTTTTAGCGACATTTAGGAATGCTACGATTTATGGAGAACGAGAGAGAAGGGTTCCGAAAGTGTTTCGGATGATCTCGAAAGTGTTCCGGGAGGTCCCGGATGGTTCCGGTGATGTCCGGAAGTGTTCCGGAAAGTATTGGAAGGTTCTAGAAGGTTCTGGAAGGTTCTAGAAGGTTCTGGAAGGTTCTGGAAGGTTCTAGAAATTCTAGAAGGTTCTACAAGGTTCTAGTGGAGTTGGACTCCAACTCCAACAGGGTGTCCCTGCTGGAGTAGGACTCCACCTGCCTAGGGAGAGCTGCCCCAACCCCTATAAATAGAGGGGCAGGGCACCTCAAAGGGTATCCCAAGCAGCCCCAGAGGCAGCCCTAGTCCCTTGGACTAAACCCTAGGCCGGCCATCTCTAGATTGGCCACAGCCTTCTTTTTCTCTCTCTTCTAGATTGGATCTAGTACAGCTGCCGGCGCGCTGCTGCTTCTCCTTCTCGTAGATCCCTGCTGTTCTTGTGTGCTGGTCCACACATTACGGCGGTGTCGCTGATCCGGTACGCGTGGATACCTCGGAGACGTCGTATACTTCGGCGTTTGATCGGGCGAACTATTCACGAGGAGATCGCTCTCGCGGCTGGGAGGTATAACCTAGCTGCGGGAGTCTGCGGACTTCATCGACATCGGTCAACTTCTCCGCTGCATTGACGTGATCGTCGAAGGTATGATATCGTTACCTACACCTCGATAGTGTTTCTTGGTTTGGTTCGTGCGCGGAAAAATTTTGTTTTGCGTAGCGCGTTCCCCAACAGTGGTATCAGAGCGGTTCTATGCGTAGTTGTAGGTACGACTAGAGCATATGTGATATGCGGCATTGCACATATGATGTGCGGGGTGTTAGATGAGATCTACCACCAGATTTTCTTGTTGTTTCCCTCTCATTGCAAAATTTTGATCTCGGCGGCATCGTGAAATTTTCAGAGGTCCGGCGAACCTTACGATCTTCGGATCGAGACATGCTAAGGATGACTTTGGTTTCACTTTAGTTGAGAAAGATAAATTTGCAATGAGCGGGCTTGTAGATGTGATCTACACGGGGGTCATGCGTATGACGAAGTTTAGTATGGGGTTCGAGATTTCCGAGTCTCCAATTCCAGACACCCCGACAGTTAAATAACTGCAAGAGCAATCATGCTTATGGTAACGTAGGTAGCAAACGGTTTGCAACGTAGCCATAAAGCCACGTATTGTAGCATAAACGTTAGAGGCGTCTAACTTGTTTTTGCAGGGTATGCATGTGATGTGGTATAGCCTATGTGATGCAATGTGATTGTATGAGATGCAAAGTGTTTGTAATTTTAATTTTGTCATGACATGCGTGTCATGAGTACGGCAATCGGCAGGAGCCAATACGATTGTCATTATTTATTATATTGACCTACGCGTCAACTAGAAAGCCATGTAATGCATTTATTTTATTAGCTATGTGATAGCAAATAGTTGTAATTGCAAGGATATGGTGGTGACAATCTTACATCGATGGACCTCGACGCTACGTCGTACGCGAAGAAGGAGTTCTCCGCCAAAAGATGTTGAAAAAGTCTTCTTCAACAAAAGGGGCTATACCATATCACAATAATTTAATTGCATGTGATGTTAATCCCTTTTATGCACCTTGTTTGATGCGTGGTAGACGTTGTTAAATAGGGTGATCCCTCACACAAATATCAAAGTAGTTAGTGTTCTTCCAAGTGTAGCACCGTCTGGAGTATTTGCCATTCTGAGGTGCGCCATGTCACATGGGTACGATAGGTTTGACATATATGAGGCGGGCGCGAACCGTTCGCGCAGCAGAGCACTCGGTTGTCTTGACGAGCTTTGCAAGATCGTCTAGGGCTCGGAACACACCCATCGAAAGATGAACAAGAGTCATATGGGATATGATTGGCATGTTGACCTACCGGTCTCGTTATTCCATCATCAGTGATGTTACATCAATGGTGGAGTAAGTGAGTCGTGGATCTTGAATCACTAATAATCAATTATGAGGGATATTGGTTTTAGTGGGAGCTTACTCTAATTAAGTGTTAATTTGAGTTGCTTTAATCATGAACAATGTCTAAAGTGTATTTGTTTTTAAGTTGTAGATCTATGGCACCCGTAACCACCTTTCCACTATGCGCGTTGCTTGAGAAAGAAAAACTAAATTCATCTGGGAAACAACTTTACGGACTAGTACCGTAATGTGAGGATTGTCCTCAAGAGTGCCAAGAAGGACTATGTCCTATCGCAAACTCTCGGTGAACTCCCCGCTAACGCTACGGATGATGAGACTCGTATCTATCAATCTAAGAGCGATGATTCCATTGCAGTACAGTGTATCATGCTTGCCTCCATGGAACCTGATCTTCAAAAACGTTTTGAGAATTGGGCTGCTTATGAGTTAATCCAGGAGCTGAAAGCTTTGTTTCAGAAGCAAGCAAGGACTGAAAGATATGAGATATCCAAAGCCTTGTTTGAATGCAAGATGGCTGAGAGCAGCTCAGTGAGTCAGCACGTACTTAGATTGTCTGGGTACGCGCAAAGGTTGGATGCGCTAGGTTTTCCAATCTCCCAAGAGTTGGGCACTGATCTTGTTCTTGCTTCCCTCCCTCCAAGCTATAGTAGCTTCATCATGAACTACAACATGAATGGGATGGAAAAGAGTATGGGTGAATTATTCACTATGCTTAAAACTGCTGAGAGTGGAATCCAGAAGGACGCCAATCATGTGATGATGGTGAATAAAACAACCAACTTCAAGAAGAAGGGCAAGTCTAAGAAAAAGGGCAAATCCAAGGGTGCTAGTATGACTGACACGCCTAAGAAGTCCAAGACTGGTGCCACTTCTGATGTTGAGTGCTTCTTCTGTAAAGAGAAGGGACACTGGAAGAGGAACTGCAAGAAATATCTGGCAGAAAAGAAGAAGTCTGGAAAGTCCAGCTCAGGTATGAGTGTCATACATGTTATTGATGTATTCCTTGCTGGTCCGCAATGTAATTCTTGGGTATTGGATACCGGATCGGTTGCTCATATTTGCAACTCGATGCAGGAACTACAGAGGCCTAAGCGACTGGCAAAGGATGAGGTGACGATGCGCGTCGGGAACGGAGTAAAAGTTGCTGTGCTCGCCGTCGGTGTCCTACCTCTACATTTATCTTCAGGATTTATATTAGAGCTTAGTAATTGTTACTATGTTCCGGCCTTGAGCAAAAACATTATTTCTGGATCATGTTTGTTGCAAGACGGTTATTCGTTTAAGTCTGAGAACAATGGTTGTTCGATTTATATGGATAATATGTTTTATGGCCATGCTCCCGTTGTGAATGGGTTATTTATTATGAATCTTGATGGTAATACACACATCCATAACACTGACGCTAAACGTCGCAAGATAATCGATTCGAATTCCACTTATTTGTGGCACTGCCGTTTGGGTCATATTAGAAAGAAGCGCATGAAGAAACTCCATTGTGATGGACTTTTGGAGTCATTTAATTATGAATCATTTGACACTTGCGAGCCTTGTCTAATGGGTAAAATGACTAAAACGCCGTTTCACAGGCCACGTAGAACGGGCGACTGACTTATTGGAGATCATACATACGGATGTATGTGGTCCAATGAGTATAGCTGCACGTGGTGGATTCCTCTACTTCATTACCTTCACGGATGATTTGAGTAGATATGGGTATATCTATTTGATGAGACATAAGTCTGAAACCTTTGAAAAGTTCAAAGAATTTCAGCATGAAGTAGAAAATCATCGTAACAAGAAAATCAAGTTTCTGCGATCAGATCGCGGAGGGGAGTACTTGAGTTACGAGTTTAGCGAACATCTGAAGAGCTGCGGAATTGTTTCACAGCTTACGCCTCCCGGAACGCCACAGAGGAATGGAGTGTCCGAGAGACGTAATCGAACCTTGTTGGACATGGTAAGATCGATGATGTCATTAACTGAACTGCCATTATCTTTTTGGGGTTATGCTTTAGAGACTGCCGCTTTTACACTAAATAGAGCACCATCTAAATCCGTTGAAACGACACCATATGAGATATGGCATGGGAAGAAACCCAACTTGTCTTTTCTTAAAATTTGGGGATGCGATGCATATGTAAAGCGTTTACAACCAAATAAGCTCGATCCCAAATCGGATAAATGCTTCTTTGTTGGTTATCCCAAAGGAACTGTTGGGTATTCCTTCTATCACCGCACCGAAGGCAAAGTGTTTGTCGCAAAGAACGGTGTGTTTCTCGAGAAAGAGTTTCTTGCGAAAGGGGTGAGTGGGAGGATAGTGCAACTCGACGAGATTGGTGAATCTTCGTCATTAGGTCAAAGTGATGTAACGCCGGAAGTGGTTCCGGAGTTTCCCACAATGACTGATACGGAAGCCCCTACATGTGATGTAGAGACTTCAGTCGAGCCAGAGCTGAACCACGAAGGTCTGGTAGGATTCGCACGAAACCACAGTGGTTTTCGGACGAGGTATTGTTGTTAGACAACGATGAGCCTGCGACCTATACGGAAGCAATGATGGGCCCTGACTCCGTTAAATGGCTAGACGCCATGAAATCCGAGATAGAATCCATGTACGAGAACCAAGTTTGGAGCTTGGTGGACCCTCCTGAAGGCGTGAGGCCTATCGAATGTAAATGGATCTATAAAAAGAAAACAGACGCGGATGGGAATGTATACATCTATAAAGCTCGACTTGTCGCAAAGGGTTTCCGACAAGTTCAAGGAGTTGACTACGACGAGACATTCTCTCCCGTAGCGATGCTTAAGTCTGTTCGGATTCTTCTAGCGATTGCTGCATATTTCGATTACGAGATATGGCAAATGGATGTCAAAACAGCGTTCCTGAATGGGAAGCTAACCGAGGACGTGTATATGATATAGCCCGAGGGTTTTGTCAATCCAAAGGATGCTGGAAAGGTATGCAAACTTCAGAGATCCATCTATGGACTGAAGCAAGCATCACGGAGTTGGAATCTTCGCTTTGATGCAGTGGTCAAAGGGTTTGGCTTCATCAGGAACTGCGAAGAGGCTTGTGTTTACAAGAAAGTAAGTGGGAGCGCAATAGCATTTCTAATACTCTATGTGGATGACATATTGTTGATTGGGAATGATGTATCTTTTCTTGACAATATTAAGACTTCGTTGAAAAATAGTTTTTCAATGAAAGATTTAGGCGAGGCAGCATACATATTAGGTATAAAGATCTATAGAGATAGATCAAAGCGCCTAATAGGGCTAAGCCAGAGTACATATATAGATAAAGTACTGAAGAGGTTCAGTATGGAAAACGCCAAGAAGGGGTTCTTGCCGATGTCGCATGGGAAAAGTTTGAGCAAGAATCAGTGTCCTTCGACAACTGATGAGCGAGAACGCATGAGTAAGATTCCATACGCATCCGCGATTGGGTCAATCATGTACGCCATGATATGTACACGACCAGATGTGTCCTATGCTCTAAGTGTTACGAGCAGATACCAGAGTGATCCAGGTCATGATCATTGGACAGCAGTGAAGAATATCCTAAAGTACCTGAAGAGGACTAAGGATATGTTTCTCGTATACGGTGGTGACGAAGAGCTCGTTGTAAAGGGTTACACCGACGCCAGCTTTGTCACAGATCCGGACGATTTTTGATCTCAATCAGGCTTAGTGTATACGCTGAACGGTGGCGCAGTGAGCTGGAAGAGTTCCAAGCAGGACACTGTGGCGGATTCTACAACGGAGGCTGAGTATATCGCCGCTTCAGAAGCGGCAAAGGAGGGCGTTTGGATTAAGAAGTTCGTCACCGAGCTTGGTGTGGTTCCGAGCGCGCTGGATCCTATGGAGCTCTATTGTGACAATAGTGGCGCCATAGCTCAGGCCAAGGAGCCAAGGTCCCACCAGAAGTCCAAACATATACAACGCCGATTCCACATCATTCGTGAATTGGTGGAGCGTGGAGACGTAAAGATATGCAAAATACACACGGATCTGAATGTGTCAGATCCGCTGACGAAGCCTCTACCACAAGCAAAGCATAAGCAACACCGGAATGCCATAGGTGTTAGGAGCTTAAGCATTGGCTAGATTATTGACTCTAGTACAAGTGGGAGACTGTTGGAAATATGCCCTAGAGGCAATAATAAAGTTGTTATTATTCTATTTTCATGTTCATGATTAAGTTTATGTTCTATGCTAAAATTGCATTGGTTCTTGAATATGAGATTCAGAGGAAAACCTAATTGCATGTGTGGAATAATAAACACCATTCAGATCCCTAGTCAGGCCTCTGGACTAGCTCATGTATTGTTGATGATCTTGTTTTCCTGATCATGGGCATTGTTAATATAACAAGGATGCCGGCAATAATGGGAACACATTGTTAGGGTAACAATGGTGTTGGATAGACCCCTTATGAGATACTGCGAGATCACTTCGTCAATATGTTGTCAGTATCTTCTCATGATGTGTTAACGTTTACTTGCGTCCTTAGACCATGAGAATACCATAGACCCGGATACCGGATGGTTGCTTTGGGGTCATCAAACGTTACGCCGTAACTGGGTAATTATAAAGGTGACTTCCAGGTACACCAGAAAGTATATAGTGGTTCTAGATATGTCAAGACTGGGATTTGCCCATCCGGCGATGGAGAGATACACTCTGGGCCCACTCGGTATTACGGTGTCCAGCATCGCCTGGCCAGGTATTGTGACTAAAAGGTTAGTCACGGGGATACCGGAATACGGAAACGAGAAAAGAGTACAAACCGGTAACGAGGATAACTAGGTATGGTGATCAAGGAGTTGATCACAGGGATACCGTCAAAGTCTCGCCTCGGGTTGTGTAATGTATCGTGAGGCAAAAGGAATTGTATGCGACAATACAAGGTTTGCTCGATAAAGATCTTCGATGATATGTGGGAGTCGTTATGGGTGTCCAGATCCCGCTGACGATTATTGACCGGAATGTATTCCGGACATGTCCACATATACTCGAACCTATAGGGTCACACGCTTAACGTTTTAGCGACATTTAGGAATGCTACGATTTATGGAGAACGAGAGAGAAGGGTTCCGAAAGTGTTTCGGATGATCTCGAAAGTGTTCCGGGAGGTCCCGGATGGTTCCGGTGATGTCCGGAAGTGTTCCGGAAAGTATTGGAAGGTTCTAGAAGGTTCTGGAAGGTTCTAGAAGGTTCTGGAAGGTTCTGGAAGGTTCTAGAAATTCTAGAAGGTTCTACAAGGTTCTAGTGGAGTTGGACTCCAACTCCAACAGGGTGTCCCTGCTGGAGTAGGACTCCACCTGCCTAGGGAGAGCTGCCCCAACCCCTATAAATAGAGGGGCAGGGCACCTCAAAGGGTATCCCAAGCAGCCCCAGAGGCAGCCCTAGTCCCTTGGACTAAACCCTAGGCCGGCCATCTCTAGATTGGCCACAGCCTTCTTTTTCTCTCTCTTCTAGATTGGATCTAGTACAGCTGCCGGCGCGCTGCTGCTTCTCCTTCTCGTAGATCCCTGCTGTTCTTGTGTGCTGGTCCACACATTACGGCGGTGTCGCTGATCCGGTACGCGTGGATACCTCGGAGACGTCGTATACTTCGGCGTTTGATCGGGCGAACTATTCACGAGGAGATCGCTCTCGCGGCTGGGAGGTATAACCTAGCTGCGGGAGTCTGCGGACTTCATCGACATCGGTCAACTTCTCCGCTGCATTGACGTGATCGTCGAAGGTATGATATCGTTACCTACACCTCGATAGTGTTTCTTGGTTTGGTTCGTGCGCGGAAAAATTTTGTTTTGCGTAGCGCGTTCCCCAACATGTACCTCGTAAGTTGACCGAGAGGGCTCTTCCATTTTAGGTCCATTCCTTTTTTCCACATGCAATTCTTAGCAACGAGACATTCTTTTCCTTTTACCTGAGTCTACTATCTTTTTTGGTCAACGGTACTAATAGCAAGCTATACTTAATTCCTAATTACCAAGCTCTATATAAAAGCCGCCCTCTCCCATTCTCTCATGTCCCGGCTAGCATTTGATTATATGGGTGTGTTTTGGTTCGTTTAAACAACAGACCAAGACATACACACGGAATCAAATAGCCATTAAAGTTCGTCCTTTACCTGAATTTCCCTTTTTCTTAAAGACTCAAAATAGAGCCTACCTATGATTTCCATGTCAACAGAGCGTGCCTACGAGGCAGAGCCATCATTGTCACAGATGCATGTCAACAGAGCCCGTGCCACCATTGTCAGATACTGTCACGCCACGGACATTGGTGGTGAGCCTCATCCTCGGCATGACTCTCAAGCTGCTTCTTTTCCTGGCGAAATATAAAAGAAATAGAGCTAATATTTACAAAAACACCATCAAAAACGCGGATGGTACACAAGCATACACATAAGAATATACTTCTATCAAATATGTTTCTATCATGAGAAATGTGTTACACGAAAACATCTTTAAAAATAATGTTTCTGTAGTATAATTGTCACGTTGTATATGTAGAAAAAATTGATATTATAATAGTTGAATTATGATGCTCTTATAGTGATCTAATAATACACAAGTTAGACTACCGATCCGTGGTCATTCCCCGCACAGAAAGATCAAACAACTCTTTTTTTTCAAGGGTCAATTACATTCTACTCCGTACAACGGTTTATCAAGAAAAAAAAGTATAGTACTTCAAAGAAACCAATCAGCTCCTTAATTAAGAAGATAAACGAACGGAACAATTAATTAAGCACGTAGCATCGAGCCTACACGTACGTTACAAGACCACTAAACCACTAGCTAATTGTCGAACTACGATATCATCGATCGACCAAATTCATCAATCAAGAATGAACATACTCTACAATGATACGTGCACGCATGTGTGTATATTTATAGAGAGAGGAGAGAGGAGGAATGCTTGTATTAAGGGATCATGTGCCTCCCGCCGGCGGCGGCAACGTCTGGAGGAACTCCTCGACGACGGCGTTGGTGTCGGCGTCGAAGACCCTCATGCACATGGGCGGGTTGACGTTGCCCAGCGACAGCATGGACGACGGCAGCGACCATATCCCGTCGCCGCAGATGAGCCCCGACGCGACCGCCGGCGCGTACATCTGCGCGTGCACGCCGTCCGCCCTCTGCCACAGGTACAGTATCATGCTCCCGATGCACATGTCGATGGTGAAGAAGGATCCCAGGAAGAAGGGCACCGCCATGCCGAGCGCGCTGGGGATGTAGTCCTGGATCCACCACCCTTTGCTCCTGGCCACCTCCTTGAGCGCGCAGATGGCGACGGCGAGGAGGAAGAAGGCGGCGCAGAACCCGAGGCAGTACTTGGGGAGCTGGTTCCACCCGTTGACGCCGAGGAGCGCGATCCCCCGGTAGATCTTGGCGTACGGCGCCGGGTACCCTTCGTCCAGGCCGATGTCGTACGCCTGGTAGAAGATCCAGAAGACCATGGGGGAGATGATGCAGCCGAGCCCCGTGCCCATGACCTGGCTGACGAACATGGCTCGCGGCGAGGTGAGAGTGAGGTACCCCGTCTTGAAGTCCTGGATGAGGTCGGAGGCGGTGGAGACGATGCCCATCATGACGCCGCAGGCGGCGAGCCCGGCCACCACTCCGCCGTCTTTCACGCCGATGTTGGCGCCGAAGATGAAGATGGCGAGCTTGCCGTAGCTGCTGGAGAGGGACCAGTCGGTGAGGCCGGTCCCGTAGGCGTTGCAGAAGGCGAAGACGGGAGCGACGATGTAGGCCCAGACGACGTGCTTGGGCTTGAGCTGCCGGAAGATGTGCGGGATGGCGACGACGGAGATGGCGGCGAGGAGGACGTATGCGCCCGCGGCGATGGAGGTCGGGATCTGGTCCTTGAGGAAGACCTGCGTGCGGCGGCGGTCGTCGAAGCTGAGCGCCTGGCGCTCGTTGGCGTTGGCGCCGCCGGCGCCGGCGAAGGGCATGGCGCTGGCGGGGGGCGCCTTGCCGTAGCGCTTGAGGTAGAGGTCGTAGGAGGTGCGGACGAGGATGGAGAAGAAGTTGAAGAGGCCGTCGCCGACGATCATGGCGATGGAGATGAAGACCTGGTAGCCGTTGAGGCCGTGGAGGCTGCTCTTGGGGAGCCTTTCGTCGTACCAGCTGCCCTTCTTGCTCTCGATGTACGGCCACATGATCCCCCAGGAGATGATGCTGCCGATGAGCAGCGAGAAGTTGATGATGTAGGGGCAGATCATCCCGACGCCGACGTACGTCGCCGAGAAGTCGAAGTAGAACCGCCGCTGGTACGCCTCCATCCCGAACGTCGGGAATGACCCGAACCCGCACCCGTTCCCCGCCGTGTAGAACCACTGGAACAACGACCACACGAAGCTCCCCACGAACGACTTGAACAAGATCGACACCTGCTGCCTGTTTGTTTTTTGGATCCACCATTAACTGTTCATTCATCATATCCGCCATTGTTGCATGCATGTATGGAAGAAAGAAGAAGAAAGATACGGAGACGAACTTTGCTTGGATGGCGCCTTGCGGGGTGTGGAAGCTGTTGATGAGGTGGGCGGTGGCGGAGCCGCTGGGGTAGGTGAGGCGGTAGCTGATGATCATGATCTTGCGGAGGGGCACGATGGAGAAGAGGCCGACGAAGCTGACGAGGAAGAGGAAGGCGATGAGCCGCCCCAGCGACGGCTCCTCCACGTTCGTGCTCGTCTTGGCCTCGTCGAACCCCTCCGCGATGTTCTTGCTCATCCCCAAGATGTACGTCCCGAACCCGCCGGAGAAGGCGATGCTGGAGCAGGAGATGACGCAGGTCTGCACCACCGTGTTCTCCTGCCGGGTGAAGGGGCGAGGAAACACGCCGCACCGCTCCAGCGCCGACGTCCACGTCTTCATCAGGAAGAAGGCGAGGAGCCCCGCGGAGACGTTGAGGGAAGGGACGATCCGGAGGTCAGGTTCAGCTTCATCACGATGAAGCTCAGGAACATGCCCAGCCCGGCGCTGACCACGACGGAGCGGACCGTGATCTGCTCCGACCACGGCGGCAGCGCCTTCGACTCGAACGCCTTCTCCATCGAGATCACCTCCCGCGGCGCCGCCGCCCCCTCCGCATGATCCACCATCCGGCCGGTCCTATCTACTCAATTATCGCCTGCTGTGCTGCTAAAATCGATCGATCATGCAAATCTTCTTCTTTTCGATGCAATGCGATGATCCGGCCGGCCTATCTTCTTGATCGATTGATGCCCCTCTAGCTGCCGGAGACTGGAGATGGAGGAGAAATAAGAGAAAGTGGGATTATTTTTGTTAATTGTCACTAAGGTGTCTTCTATTTCTCGTGCTCTTTGTTTCTTTTTCCATTTTCTTTTGGTTCGTGTTGAATTTCTTGTGGTCATTTTGTGAGGTGAAGTAGCGGATGGTCGTCATGCAATCTCGTGTGTGCGAGTGGCTAATCTTGGCAGGGGTGTGGCCAGCTAGAGATACTTTGATACTCTTTTTCTCTAACCAATTTTAAGGTAATGAGAGCAGAGCATTGGATGTGCACCAAAGTTTTTGTACAACTTTCCTCGATGAGACAGTGCAACGGTGCCTACCTCAACAGCAACATCACTTTCTCATATGAGCAGACGAGTCCTTAACAGCACAAATCTATTGCAGCATCGCATGCAGTACTGTATTATTAAGAAAATACTAATGGTGCGATTAAATATCTATAGTTTCAAGTCAAACCAAAATGGTTTCGTGGTGTAGTTGGTTATCACGTCAGTCTAACACACTGAAGGTCTCCGGTTCGAACCCGGGCGAAGCCATTTATTTTTTTCACCTATTCTTTTTGCCCACTGTCTATTATATTCATTAGTTTTCTATTAGTTTTACATGAGATAGGTTTGTACTATTTTCTTTTTCTGAACTCATCACAGGAGCAAGGGTGCTAGATTAATTCAGTTACTATCCAAAGTTTTTTCTCCCCACCTTACATGGCGCAATGCAAATCGTTGCATGCAGCATGGCGCACCAGTCTTGCAAACCACCAGTTTCTCTGCTCGTTTGCTGTGGATCGAAATCGAAGCAGGCTATGGCGAAGTCGTCTTACGATTTTCCTTTTCTCAGAGATTAATCTGCCCAACATAGAATTGTTATAATTCTCAGTACTACCTTCTTCTCGATCCCTCGAGCTCTCATGACAGATCACTCACGAGTCTCACTCAAATTATCAGCATAAACTGACAAAGGAAAATAAATACTACGGACATGGTGTTTCTTGTCAAATAAGAGTATAAAAGATATTTTTTAAACGAACGAATCATCCAGATTCCATCCCCACCACCAGCAGATCACTACGCAGCTTGCTGCTCCCCTCGCCACAGATCCCCCTTCGGTTACCTTCTCCGACATGGCCGCCGACCTGCGCCACCGTCGCGCCGAGGCGGCCAGCGGGGAGGAGAAGGGCCGCGCCGGCCTTGGTGCTGGCGCCAAGGCCGGCCCGTCGCCGGGCGGCGGCGAGGTGGCGGAGCAGAGCGGGAGGAGGAAGGAGGCACTGGGGTGGCTGGAGTGGGGGCGCGGGTGGCTCGGCACTGTGGGGGAGTTCCTCTTCCAGCGGATCGCCGCCAGCCACCTCTCCAACCCACTCGAGCTGCCCCCGCTCGACGGCGTCTCCGTCGTCGTCACCGGCGCCACCAGCGGCATCGGCCTCGAGATCGCAAGGTCCCTCCCTCGTCTTCTTCTCCAACCCCCCCCTCCCCCCCGCCCCACTTGTCACTGTTCTTACCCTCGCAGATGGTACGAATTGGATTCCGCGTCCAAAGATTGGAATTTCTCTTCAATCTTTGGACCCTTTGCTTGCCGGTAACTCAAGATGGGATCTTTTAACTGTTCATTCATCCATCGCCATCTGCAAACTCCGAGATAGCTACTTGGTTTCGGTCCAGAACAACATAGTGCGATCATACTGCATTAATACTACTAAGTCTTGAGCGTGTCTGACTTTAAGGTGGTTTTTGTTTGGCCAAGGTAGTAAGGTTGGAAGATTTTTTTAGAGCTAGTAGTCAAATCTGCAAGGAAACATTGGACTTGATTATTCACTAATTGCTGGGTACGTGAGAACAATTGAATAAGCATGGCTTGATGCATCTTTGGTGAAAATCACTGACACCGAGTTGGATTGATTCATGTATCCACCTAAAGTTAATGAAAGTATTGAGTATGACACGGCTCTTCTGTTTCATGCGCATGTTAGTGAATTAAGTATTTGGCCATAGTTCATGAAAAACAAATACTTCATAAGCTGACTATGCTGAACCTGTCGATTCTTCATCTTCACTAATTTGGGAGCATTTTGGAGGTGTCCCATCAAGAAAAGGCAAAACCTTCAGATGACTATGCAAGATCTCTTTTTTTTTCCCTTCACTTCCATTCCATCTTGAGCAACTAAGCTGTGGGAATTTCGCATGGAGCAACTAAGCCTTTGTGTTTCATCCTGCACTTGCTAACATCTTGCTCTGAAACTAATATTAAGTATATCTGTGGCCTCATGATCAAAACAGACAACTCGCACAGGCAGGGGCACATGTTGTGATGGCTGTTAGGAGACCCAAGACGGCGCATGAGCTGATTCAGAAATGGCAGAATGAAAAATCAGAATGTTCCATGCCACTTAATGTTGAGGTAATTGTGAAGACTGAACACACTAGCTACAGGGTCCTGGTTGATGAATGGATGGTTCTGAATGTTTTGAGTATATTTTATTGTGACCTGATTGTATCTCATGAAATTTTATCCTTTTGCTCTTCCTTGTTTGACACATGGACATAAATTTAGAGTTTCTGATTTTTGTTGGCTCTAGTTGAGTTTCAAGGGAATTTCAAGCAGTATGTTGCCTGTGTATATGTTCACTTTTAGCATCCTTACAATTGGAAAGGAAATCTGTTGCAAGTGCTTATCTTAATTGTTGAGGACATTTCTGTGGTTTTGCTGCAGACTATTTGACACTGTTCTGAATATTATGCTGAAGGTAATGGAGCTTGACCTGATCTCCCTCGACTCGGTTGTAAAATTTGCTGATGCTTGGAATGCTCGTATGGCACCTCTACACGTATTGATCAACAATGCTGGCATTTTCTCTATAGGAGGTCTGTATGTAACCTGATTCTTTTGATTTTAGCCTACTAAATTGTCCAACTTGTGTGCTGCATAATGAAGTATTATTATATCAGAGATACCGAACCTTTTCCTTCCATGTAGAGCCTCAGCGGTTTTCAAAGGATGGATATGAAGAACACATGCAAGTGAACCATCTTGCGCCAGCATTACTGGCAATGTTGCTTCTACCTTCCCTTATTCGAGGCTCTCCAAGCAGAATTGTAAACGTCAATTCAGTTGTGAGTTTTCTACCATTACCAGTTCCTGCTAGTAGGTGTATTTTTAGGAACCGCTGGTAACTGATTGTTAAGTGCAGTTTCCTAACCATGTAGACAACCAGATATCTACGCTGATACAAACATTTTAGAAAAAAGAACTTATTTCAAGTCATTATTCTAATGTCAATTGAGGGTCAGCTATGTAACAACCTTGTATGTACACTTCCAGCATCTAACAGGTTTGTGTTCGATTTCAGATGCACACAATAGGTTTTGTAGATGCTGAAGATATGAACATGACATCTGGAAAAAAGAAGTACAGAAGTTGGTTGGGATACTCAAATAGCAAGTTAGCACAGGTATCATAGAGGTTGCAGATTTCCCTGTGAAATGCTAGTTCCGTTTTTTATACTTATTTACTTAATTGTTTTCTTCTGCTTCATTGCAACGGAAGTATCAGTGTTAAGCTATTTATGCATGTTGTTTCATGTTACTTTGATCTGAGTTATTCTCGTTTCACACTCAGGTAAAATTTAGCAGCATGTTTCATAAGAGAATTCCTGCAGAGGCTGGTATCAATATTGTTTGTACCTCTCCTGGGATTGTCCACACAAATGTTGTGAGTTCCATTCCACCCATTTCATTCCTTGTCCTGTCATTTATGTTGTTTCAGAAGGTGAAATAAAAGTATTCTATCTATTTATTGTCGTGTGTTTGACCGTGTGCATTTGGAGAAGATGAAAATGACATGCATCTTATAACATGTCTAGCAACACGGGAAAACACTGCAATTGCAGAAATATAGGATTGGATTAGATCGCATTCTCTACTGAGCAATTGAACATAATGGCAGATGAAAAGAAACACCGATGTGAAGGTGCATATCAGCATATGTTGTGAGAAGATTGGTTCACATCTATTCTGAGTATGAAGTCCACAGTCCCTAGGGACAATTTCTATTGATCATTCTGATGAACCATGATCCCTTCACAATACATTTATCAACTCATTATGCTTTCATTATGTCTGTTATTCCCTGGATATTGACTTAAACACCTCACATGATACAGGCGAGGGACCTCCCTAAGATTATTGTAGCTGCATATCATTTCATTCCCTACTTCATATTTGATGCTGAAGAAGGTGGGCTCCTGGAACTTTTGCCTGTTGCCCTCTGTCAGTTAACATTTTCTACATCTTCCGATATACTTATTTTCTGATCTTATGCAGGTTCAAGAAGTACATTGTTTGCAGCATCTGACCCCCAAGTTCTGGACTACTGTGAGACATTGAAGTCTGAAGACTGGCCTGTTTGTGCTTGCATTAACTATGACTGTAATCCGATGAATGCCTCTGAAGAAGCACATAACCTCGAAACATCGCACCTAGTTTGGGAGAAGACGCTCGAGATGATCGGCCTCCCATCAGATGCCCTGGAGAAGCTGATCGCAGGGGAATCGGTTCAGTGCCGTTACGGACAACAGAAGGCAGAATAGGAAGGATATATCAAAGCACATGATCAGCTTCATCTAATTCATAACGCTATTAGTCTGCCAGTTTAGTGGTGGGTCTGTACTTGATTATAGTACCTTTTGTCATACCCATGTTGCTCTAGCAATTGGTGAAACTTTTACCAAAAAAGTGGAGGCGCACAGCATGGAGTTTATTATTATGCATCTTTGTGCTTGTTCGAAGTGATAGGAAATATATTTTTGTGTGGCAAAAGAGCTGTAGGGTTTTGAATTGTAAAAACATATTTCTTTTGTGTTCATGGTAGAACTTCTTTGTCTCCTCGAATTGCTGTA
Organism: Stipa capillata; assembly: GCA_019208055.1. Lineage (NCBI taxonomy): Eukaryota > Viridiplantae > Streptophyta > Magnoliopsida > Poales > Poaceae > Stipa > Stipa capillata. Next base: position 288,246 of record JAGXJF010004650.1, read on the forward strand.
CATCCCATGTCTCTGATTGTAATGGAGCAGCAATTATATTTGTCAATCTGGTAACACCGGGTACCAACAGAGCACAGTGAAGTACATTATGAACAAATTTTCTACATGACAGATTTTTTTCCCAAATAGCAGCTGTTAAGTTGGAGGCAATGTGATGATCTGATTTAGAACATATCGATTTGCTATGCATGTGCTCACATGCTCAACTCTATAAACAAAACAGGTACCGCCAAAGCCAATACTAAAAAATATACACTCTCTTAAGTAGAATCTAAAGAAATGGAGTAGTTTTCTTCCACACTTGATACTCATACAAGAGGCATGCGAGCAATGGAATATTTGCCAAGCAAGATGGTTAAGATACAGATTAATTACAGGTATCACCCCTCAATGGGACAAAGTGACCCAAAAGAACTGTCCAAAACAACAGCTAGCACACAAGAACGACATTCGTGAGCCTCATTTCCTCTCCAGGGACCTAACGAACATTCTGATTTGCCAATGGGTGAATGGCAGTATAAGCCAGCATCCCGCGGTCGGTGCACCTAAGCATTTGGCGGCCAAAGCTTTGGATCTTGAGTTGTGTCCACCGCAGTCGGGGGCAACCAGTGCCACATTGCCATTCCAGGGAACGCAGTGGGGATTGGAGCGCCTTTGTTGGTTGGAGCTTGATAAGGTGGTGCAAATGGACGAAATGCAGCAGGATGGAATGCGGCTGGATGAGGCAGATGAGGAACAAATCCTGTAGGAGCAAAACTCATTGCTTTGACTTGCTGTTCCAGTCCATCCTTTTCTGCCTTCAGGCTCACCTTTTCATCTCGGAGCTCATTCTTCTCCACCTGCAAAATAAGAGCCATTTGTAAATAAAATCCGCAAATTCAGTCACATACCTTCTCATAGATGTGTGGGAGGGAAGTAAGATCAGTGAATTAGTGAAAGATGGCAAATCTAGTAATTCAATTCGTGGCCAACTAATGGTGCACAGAAGTCGAACTGGGCACAGCAACAAATGCGTGAGAACTAGTTTGCCTGTTTTAACTGTGGTATTGAGAACTGAGAACAAAAGAAAGCTCATGCATTTTCAGGGCAGAGCAAAAGTTTAGCAGCTATGAACAAGTATGTGGAGGGCATCAAGCATTCTAAAGTCCAATGGTAAGACGCAAAGTGTTGTGGAAACAAGATACCTTAAGGTCCTTGATTGTCTCTCGTAGCTTCTCATTTGATTCTTTAAGCTTTTCCGCCTCGCCTCTGAGTTGTGCCAACATACGAGCTGCATCACTCAAGATATTTGCTTTATCCAACTTAGCTTGCTTGCCAGGATTCATAACTGAGCATAATTCAAGAAACCTGCAATGGAAAAGAAAAATGATCACAGCTGATACATAATACAGCTATGTGCCCATACCTGCAATGCAAGTACATGCATTTTTTTTTACATGGAGGGGATGGTTTAGGGGAGTATATTGTGAATTGCCTATACCTGTCATTCAATTTATCCCTCCTCATTTTCTCACGGCATGCTTTGGACTTTGGACCAGATGAAGATGGTTCATCTCTACCTCTGCACAGTATCAAACTTATTATTATTGCAAATCAAATATGGTGCTAAGTAAGGAAATAAATCAGGCAAGAAAATCTAAAGCACTATGTTGGGTTGTGTTATTGGTACCTTGGCATAAGAGGAGAGGCGTAGTGTGTTGCATGGTGTTTAAAATGTGGTGGAAGAAAGTTCACAGCATTATGCTATCAGGTCACTACTCACAACAATCAGTAATTACTAACACGCTCTAAAGTCTACTATATATTCAGTTATACCATTGGAGATTGAACCTTGGGAGTACTATCAGTATTAGGCAAACAGCCCAGGAAATGAAATGCCACGATATGACATACAATGAAATTTTTCCATAGTTGAGCAAAACGTAAGTAAGGATACTTGAGAAAAAAATCAGAAGAGTAAGATTGGGAAACCACTGACACACCTTTTCCCCAAATTAGATTGCTCAAGACCGCAGGCATCTCCACTGACATCCTCAATCCCAAGTCTGTCAAGTAAAAAACAGTTAAGTACAAGCAGAAAAACATTCAAAGGCAGTGTAGCCTCTCAAGTTTGCAACAAAACATTCTGCCACTTCTATTTGAAATGGCGAGTGCTACAAAACTGACATGTAGGATCATATTTATGCACATCACTCCCATCTACATACTGGGCAATGAGCCATTGAAAATCCTATGCCACCTAGCATTCAGTACACAAGTGTTCTATTGCTAAAAGAAGGGCACAACAAAAATAATGGATTTGCTAACGATAAGCTCGACTGAAAGGTACCAACAACACTGGCACTCATAATCTTCAGTGAGATCTTCAGATTTGTAACATCGGTTAACCAGTTGTTCACAGGTATTCTCACAAAATTAGCCAAGACCCACCTAAGCCTAACTTGCATTGCAATTCTTTAACCCTTGGAGGCACATATCAACTGCAATCTCCCCTTTACAAAGAAGAGGAAATTGCGCCTAACTCGCATCAATCAAGGCTGCAGATCAGATTGCAAAATTGCAGACACTCACATAAGGTCCCACATTTTTTTTTCTAGAAAAGAACATACGCAAGCCATGTAGCAGCATAGATGTAAGCTCGAACAACAAGAACTGCTACGTGCGCAAATAATAAATAAATCTATAGCGACAACGACAGCGACAGTATTAAATTTCACGCACGAAATCACAGAAACGAGTGCAATTCTACTCTAAAAAGGAGAACAAAAATTGGTTCTTTGTTGGTGTCCCCGTACCCCCCGTCGCCGAAGATGGCGAGGTCTGATCCACCGTCACCGCCGGCGCCGATGAGGAAATCGTCGACAGGGTCGCCGTTGCTGCTGCTGCCGCGGCCATCCATCATCGCGGTCGGGGCTAGGGTTCGCGACGGAGGCGGGCGGGGGCGAGAGGCTGGGAGAGCAGCTGGGCCTTTTTGCAGATTGCACCCTGGATGTGCTCTTGTTGCGATGGAGGAGGGCGTTTGTGTGATTTTAGGAGTTTTTGGAGGTCTTGGATGATTTGTGTCATGTGGTCCTGTCATGCTGACGATGATCATGTTGTTTGTTTCTATGTTTCATGTGATGTATTTGTCTGCCTATGCTAAAGTAAATGTAAAAACACGATATTACTTCCTTCGAATAATTCATCCCAATGAACTCAGCCTATTCTTTTACACTTATACATCCAAACAAAATTTCACTCGGAAACTATATATACCTCCCTTTTGATTTCTTGAATTTATGATGGTACATGTAAGCTCAAATTTCACAGGGACATTGACCTGGTAAATACAACGGCGATCTCTGTCCATGGTTCTACATAATCTAGTGCGAAAATCAAGTGAATAAGTTATAGATACGCTCTATGGTGTGAATTAGTTGTTGATATTGATACATTGAAACATGCAAGCAGAACTAGAATTAAAAAGGAAGCCCAATTTTAATTTGGATTATTAGCCGTTCAATGATAAATCCCAAAGAAGAGAGAAAAAAAGTGCTTATAAAGAGAGGTACATAGAGGATGGGGAAGCAGCAGGGGTAGGTGGTGGACTTGGAGAAATCTGCAACGTCCGTTGTCACCGATCTGACAACGTCTGTTCTGTTTCTGAAACTTGGTCGGGCTCCAGTTGTTATGGGCTCGCCTGACTCTTCTACTGGGCCAAATCTGGCTCGAGTTGCAACTCATCTAATGCTTAACCCTTTCTTTGAGGAGGAGTTTTGAGATGCTCGTACTTGCTTCATTTTTTATCACTTTATTTGATGAATATTTGGTCGGCATATATAACTTGGTGCATAATTTCCCAATTTTTCCTTATTAATTATCTCACCTTCCTCACCATGGTGGGCCCATAATCAAGTTCACTAGTTATAGAGCGCATTTAGGCCACTTCAGATGTAAAAGTCTATTAACCTTCGCATTTGTGGCATGGTCAAGAGTGATAAGCAAAGCACGAACGGAGAGGACACCATGAGTGTGCAACAGAAAAATGGCGAAAATGTTGTGCAAAACAGTTTTTTGGCATCCGTACGTATGATGATCTGAATCCTGAAACTCATGACTCCTGTGTGGACTCATAAGAAATCTGGAGCTTACATGTCCTCCTCAGAGAATGGCAGCAGCGGGGCCTAATTTGGGGAAGCAGCTATGATTATCAACATATGTAAAAACAAGAGATCAACTTCCTTATGTTGGACCTTTAGTCTATCAATCAGTTGCAGAAAGTTTGATGTCTGCTCCACTTGAGGCCTGTCTACATACACTACACAGACCACAAGATGGATGTTGCTCCACTGTCTCCAAGTGCTGCAAATTCTTTTCTACGTCTCCTTTATAATTATACCCCTTCCACAAAGCAATGGATGGATTCCCAATTCCCCTCCTTTTTATCACCAACAACTAGAGTGCAAGGATTTGCAAACACCTGGAAATGTGCCTGCTTCCGGTTTAATTAATTATTACTAGCTGATCTACGGCCTAATGGTATCTCATGACCACAAGAAAACACCGAGATTATCACATTAATTTTAATGTGGAGCATATTATGTGTCGAACTAGGAGTAAGTGTGTGGTATGGAAGGGATTAGGCTTTAAGAGTAGCTATTTAGTTAGTTCTTGGCACTCTAGTTGGATTGGGATTGTGGAAGGTATTGGCATTTGTGCATGCAAAGCTTATCTCTGCCCATCAATTTGTGCAGCTGTTGCATGCCTTTCTGAAAAATAAAGTAGTGCCACCTTCGGGACTAATCTATCCGAGTCTGTTATTTGATGAAAGTAAACTCCATTACATTTTTTGGAGGCAAACATATTTCATCATGAGTTCTAATTGTGGTGTAAATTTCCGAAATCAGACCCTTCTAGACATATGTGAATCTTGTTTTTTCTTCAGAAAAAAATTGTACTTTTATAATGGAAAGAATATATGAAACTTAAATAAAAGGTTTATTTTGGAATTAAAAATTAAAATTCTAGGTCTGGAAAGGAGAGCATGAAGTGGCAAGAAGATTTGCAACATCCTGTGATATCTCTGCCTCTTAAACAACAAGTGGATTCCACCACCTCCACCCCAGCATATTTTATGCCTGCACAGATGGTTGACATGCTGTGAGCCGTTGCTTCAGATCCAGTGCTCATCATGAGATTAGGGAAAGCTAATCCTAGATGTAAAGTAAAAGACAGCACCATCACACATCCCCTAATGAGCCCAAAAAGAAGAACCACAGAGATATCGGCATATTAAAAAGATAACATTTCCATATACCTCAGCTCTACCTGGCAATGGTGCTGTGGCGCGCTGACCCTAATAATCATGCGGTTTTACTTATCGTATCCTCATAGAATTCTTTCGGTGTCTTGCACTCTGCCATTGATTTGATGATGCTGACTTTGCAGATACATGAAAGGTTATTAGATTATTAGAAAGGTGGCTGAAATTTGTGTAGTGGAAAGCAAAGCTGGCGTGATAACGTAAAAGGTTGGGCCAGGGGTTAACTAAAGATTAATCACCAATATATGCAGCTATGTTGTGACCAAATGGTAATAAGTAATCACCACTTTGCTCTGGTCAGTTGGTCAGCTACAAAGTATGCCTTTTTTTCGAGTGGCCATGAAGCATGCCTTTTGGTCTTCTGATCCAAGACAAATTGATCAGTGCTACTACTAATTGGCTAGCTGCTCATAGATTTTGTTGCTGGCAAAGATGGCACTTGGAGTGTAGCTGAAGGGCTGCTCATAGATTTTTGTTACAGTATGTAAAATTTTGAACTTATTTTTTTACATGTGTATATAGTATGTCCATGATTTTTTTTTAATTTCTGAAAAAGTTCACTATGAACTGTTTTCAAATAGAGGTCAGTTAAGATTTACAATGTATTTCCTATAGTATCTTAAGCACTAATTTAGGTCAATCATACATAAAAAATAGTGCGTATAAATCCTGCCGACCTGAGACTTTGAAATCCTGTTTTGTTTGACTTCTGAACTTGAAAGAATTGCAATCCAATGGCATTTCTTTTAATTAGCACCAACTCCTTTGTTTACCCTTTGAGTTGCTCAAAAACCTACTTGGTTGCTTCATCATGAAACCTTCCAGCTGAAATTCTTAAACTGATTAGTCAACTCTTGTGGTTTGGACTTCTGAACTTGTCAATTGTTTTCTTCAAACAAATAAACTTGTAATTTCTTTTGGTTGCAACAAATTGCAAGGAGTTGGCGAATCTGCGCCAATCTATATGCATCCTAATTAATCTTGTGTAAAGGTTACCTAGCTTGGTAAATTAATAACCCAATTCACTTCATTGCACTTAATACAAACTGTAATCAGTAAATTACTAACACCATTGAATCCACTGCACTCGTACATGCTTCCATGTTGATCAGAGGACAACCATATCCTAGATTAATCTCAGATTGTCACCTGAACCTGAAGTGCCTGGCTCATACCTAAAGTTAATTTGGTTTGGATGACAAGCAAGCTGGAGTGAAGAGAAAAAAACTTCTATCAACTCAGATCTGACTTGCTGATAAGTACATGCACGCATAGACAAAATAAGCTGCTAATCTTATGTTATCTGAAGTCATTGGTGTCGGCTGTTTTCTGAATAAAGAAAATGTAATGTTAGCCAAGCATAAGGCGTAGACTTGAATCTGCTGCAACTTGCGTTTCTTTTCACATAGACGGCTGCTACTCGTCTTGTGAACTCATTCTTTGGCTCTTGCAAGTTGTATGGCTACAAGTAACAAAGTTTGTTGTTTCAAAGGACATCACGGGTGGTGATTGCTGATTAACTTAGCCAATCATCCTACATAGTTCTAATGCTGATCACCCCTTAATTAGCGCGTTTACCGCTAATTTGTTTTATGGAACTTATAAACATATCCCCATGACATCTAAGTACGACTCCTTTCCCGTCTATGAGAGTGTACATGCAATAGGACGGAAACTATGGAACACTGCACAGTTCGAACATTGAAGCTTCATCTCCCCCATCCTCTATGCCTCTTCTCTATCACTCGTGAGCAAACTAGCAGCACGAGGTGCGACGGCGAAGGTCCCAGGGTGGGTGTCGCCGCCAGGATCATCCTCTCTCAAGTTATTGAGGAAGAGCTGGTGGCGTGAGGTCGTCGCTAGGGGACGGGGAGGGACGGATCGAGGAGAGGCACAGCACTGGAGAAGAAGACGATGAGCGTGACAGGCACCTATAAGAGGGAGGGAGAGTTGCCGTGACGTCGGATGGTCGGAGCGTGGTTAGCTATCTAAAAAACTCAATCTTTTTTTACCAGTGTACCATATATTGTAGAATTTTGTTATTAACAACTTTCATTCATCTCGGCGCGTTGCCCTCATCTGATCATCTCCTGCTGACTTCTGAGATGGCCACTTTCACCAGTCCTCTGATCCTCTCGATCTAGCTCCAATCTCTCTCACACACACACACAAAAGATGCCTGCACTTGCAGCTGGGGTGCCACGTGTCGCCCTCCCACAGCAGTTGACCACACTTATACCCTCTCCTAAATCAGCGTCTAGAGGAGGTCACCTACAACGGCCATTAAACTAAACTAGCTAGCAAGCTCCTCCACTCTGATCAGAAAGAAAATGACATGAAACAAAACAACACACCAGCATATATGAATCCTAATGCATCCAAGAACGCCATTCTAAACATATCCAAGAGTCAAACCCAGTTAGTTAACAACCATCTCCTCTCCTTCCTTCCGTTTCTTCTTCTTTCTTGCAAGCAAGCTCGGAGTTGGATCGATCGATCGATCGATTGATCAGGAGATGTGAGTTCTTTTTTATGATCATGCGTGCGTACGTGCTTATGATCAATGAATGATCGTTAGCGAGCTCCACGTGTGCTCGAGATATGGGGACAAGCAGAGGTGTAGTGCTGGTGGCGTTGCTGCTGCCGGTGATCGTGCTGCTGTCGCGGTGCCGGACCGGTGCCGCGCAGTCGTCGCAGCCGCGCTGCCGGTCCGGCGACCTCGCCGCGCTAAGAGGGTTCTCGGCCGGTCTTGATGCCCCGGTCGATGGATGGCCTGTTGGGGACGATGGTGATGGCTGCTGCGCGTGGCCCGGCGTGGTCTGCCGCAGCGCGGGAGGCGGGAGCGCGGCTGTCGTCGTGGGGCTGGTGCTGCCTAACCGGACGCTACGGGGGAAGGTGGCCGAGTCACTGGCCGGGCTCGCGGCGCTCCGCGTGCTCAACCTCTCGAGCAACTCGCTCCGTGGGACGCTCCCGGCGGGGCTCCTCCGGCTGCGCGGCCTCGAGGCGCTCGACGTCAGCGGCAACGCGCTGGTCGGCGGCGTGGTCGTCGAGCTCCCGGCGATGCGCGTGTTCAACGTGTCGTACAACGCGTTCAACGGCAGCCACCCGGTGCTCCCCGTCGCCGGGAACCTCACGGCGTACGACGCGTCCGGCAACAGCTTCGAGGGCCCCGTCGATGCCGCCGCCGTATGCGGCGAGTCGCCAAGGCTGCGGGTCCTGCGGCTCTCGATGAACAGGCTCTCCGGTGCTTTCCCCGTGGGGTTCGGCCAATGCCGGTCGCTCGTCGAGCTGTCGCTCGACGGCAACGGCCTCACCGGGACCTTCCCCGACGACCTCTTCGGCCTCACGTCGCTACAGTACCTCAGCCTCCACAGCAACTCGCTCTCCGGCAACCTGCCGCCGGGCCTCCGCAACCTCACCGGCCTCGTCCGCCTCGACCTCTCCTTCAACGCCTTCTCCGGCGCTCTCCCGGAGGTGTTCGACGGGCTCGCCAGCCTCGAGGAGCTCTCGGCACCGAGCAACCTGCTCACCGGCGCGCTGCCCGCGACGCTCTCGCTGTGCGCCGGGCTCCGCGTCCTCAACCTCCGCAACAACTCCCTCACCGGCGCCATCGGCCTCGACTTCCGCGCCGTCAAGAGCCTCGTGTACCTCGACCTCGGCATCAACAACTTCACGGGCCCCATCCCGGCGAGCCTCCCCGAGTGCGCGGGCATGACCGCGCTCAACCTTGGGCGGAACAGCCTCACCGGCGAGATACCGGCGTCGTTCGCCGCCTTCCCGTCGCTGTCCTTCCTCTCGCTCACCGGCAACGGCTTCTCCAATGTCACGTCGGCGCTGTGGATACTGCAGCGCCTGCCCAACCTGACTAGCCTGGTGCTCACCAAGAACTTCCGCGGCGGCGAGGCGATGCCGGCGGAGGACGCCGGCATCGATGGGTTCGCCAACATCGAGGTGCTGGTCATCGCCAACTGCGAGCTCACCGGCACGATCCCGACGTGGCTCGCCGGCCTCCGCAAGCTAAAGGTGCTCGATCTGTCGTGGAACCGGCTCGCTGGCCCAATCCCGCCGTTTCTCGGCCAGTTCGATCGCCTCTTCTACCTCGACATATCCAACAACTCGCTGCAGAGGGAGATACCGGTGAGCTTGACGCGGATGCCCGGGCTGGTGGCCGGCGGCGGCGCAGCGGGCGACGACGACGAGGCGAAGGTGCGGGACTTCCCGTTCTTCATACGCCGGAACTCGTCGGCGAGGGGGCGGCAGTACAACCAGGTGAGCAGCTTCCCGCCGTCGCTGGTGCTGGGGCGCAACAACCTCACCGGCGGCGTGCCGCCGTCTCTGGGGGCGTTGAGCAGGGTGCACGTCGTGGACCTGAGCTGGAACGGCCTGTCGGGGCCCATCCCGCCGGAGCTGTCGGGCATGACGAGCCTCGAGACCCTCGACATGTCGCACAACGCGCTCTCCGGCGCCATCCCGGCGTCGCTGACGCGGCTCAGCTTCCTCTCCCACTTCGTCGTCGCGTACAACAACCTGTCCGGCGAGGTCCCCGTCGGCGGCCAGTTCTCCACCTTCTCTCGCGGGGACTTCGAGGGGAACCCGCTGCTGTGCGGCATCCACGTGGCGCGGTGCGCGCAGAAGAAGGACCCGCCGCAGGACGTGGACAGCGGTGGCGGCAAGGACCGGAGCGCCAATGTCGGCGTCGTGACGGCGATATGCGTCGGCACGGCGCTTCTGTTCACCGTGGCCGTCGCCGCGACGTGGCGGGTGTGGTCGAAGCGGCAGGAGGACAACGCAAGGGTGGCGGCTGACGATGGCAACAGCGGCAGCCTCGAGTCGGCGGCGGCAAGGTCGATGCTGGTGCTCCTCTTCCCAGACAACGACAGTGGAGCCGACGGCGCCGCCGTGCGGACGATGACGCTGGACGAGGTGTTGAAGGCGACGGGCGACTTCGACGAGTCCCGCATCGTCGGGTGCGGCGGATTCGGGATGGTGTACCGCGCGACGCTGCCCGACGGGCGCGAATTGGCCGTGAAGCGCCTCTCCGGCGACTTCTGGCAGATGGAGCGCGAGTTCCGCGCCGAGGTGGAGACCCTCTCCCGCGTCCGGCACCGGAACCTTGTCTCCCTCCAGGGCTACTGCCGTGTCGGCAAGGACCGCCTCCTCATCTACCCCTACATGGAGAACGGCAGCCTCGACCACTGGCTCCACGAGCGCGCCGCCGCTGATCAGGCGCTGCCGTGGCCGGCGCGCCTGCGCATCGCGCGCGGCGCGGCGCGCGGGCTGGCGCACCTGCACGATGCGTCGGAGCCGCGGGTGCTGCACCGCGACGTGAAGTCGAGCAACATCCTCCTGGACGCGCGCATGGAGCCCCGGCTCGCCGACTTCGGCCTGGCACGGCTGGTGCGCGCGCACGACGACACGCACGTCACGACGGACCTGGTGGGCACGCTCGGGTACATCCCGCCGGAGTACGGGCACTCGTCGGTGGCCACCTACCGCGGCGACGTGTACAGCCTCGGCGTGGTGCTGATGGAGCTGGTGACAGGGCGGCGGCCCGTGGACATGGCGCGCCCCGCGGGGCGCGGCGGCCGGGACGTGACGTCGTGGGCGGTGCGCATGCGGCGGGAGGCGAGGGGCCACGAGGTGGTCGACGCCGGCGTCGCGCGCGTCGAGCGGTACCGGGAGGAGGTGGCGAGGGTGCTCGACGTGGCGTGCGCCTGCGTCAGCGAGGACCCTAAGTCGCGGCCCACGGCGCAGCAGCTCGTGGAGTGGCTCGACGCCATCGCCGCCGACGACGCCTCCTCGGCGCCGTCGACCCCGGATTCTTCCGACACTGACACGCAGCAGCATAGATAACTGAAGAGTGTGAGATTTGTTAATCGATCTGCATTGCCGGAAGTTTTGCGGTAACCAGCAACTAGATTAATCGCGTGATCATACATACACCACTAAAGTAATTAATCGACACTAGCTGTAAATTGTACATGTATGGTGAGATGAGCTCTCTAAATTCACTGGAGTTTTGTATAGCACCTGCAGTGCTATAGCAGCTCAAATTAAGCTGAGTTGTACAGGCTGAAGTGACGAGAAATCGAGAATTCAGATTGTAACATGTCAGTTATATACAGCGCTTGTCTCGATTTTTACATAACTCGAGCTCATCAAGAACTGACCGCCGCGGCTAACTAATAACTCCGGTGACTTGAGATTATAATTACACTTTACGATGGGTGCACAACAAGGAGCCAATGAAGACGAGAACCTAGTGATTAGAGATGCTTATCACAGAGTTTATGTTACGGTTTTAGTGACGAGCACATAATAGACTGTGTAGTGAGTAATTTTTTTCATATGGCCTGTGTCTCAATTTGCTACTCGTTTGTAATACCTTTATAATAGAATTATGGTCGTGTGTATCTAACGATGCAGAGGCCAGAAGAGAATCCACTCCCATTATCTAAAAAAAAGTCAGGAATGGTTTCATCTTCCAAAACGCACGGCCTGGACTCTTCGGGTGTAGGAAGAAGTTGAACTTGCCATGGTTATCCAGAGAGCAGCAAGCAAGACTTACTGTGGATTTCAATCATGGATAGATAACTTTTTGTGATCTCCTTTTGTTTTTTCGCCCTGTACAGTTTAAACGTTAAAAATTTATAAAAATAGGCAGTAGGAATTTATTCCTACTCTTTTCCCTAAAAAAAAGCTCTCCCGGAAAACTTCAACTCAACAAGCATCGTTTTTCTGTTTCAGGCTGATCTAGTCATTACCTACTAGCTAAACATGGTGGTTGCATGGTGATCCTGATTCTTTAGTGGTTGATTTCTTCAGATGAAACGAGAGAGAGAGGCTGCATGCATGCATTCATGCAGATAAAGTGGCCACTTAGAATTCATTACTGCGTATCATGTAGAGATGCTCGAGCACGTACCATGATCCATGGCTGCTCGATGCTGCAGATGAGAGGAGAGGACTGAATCTGATTGACGAGAGGGGCGACTGAACCTGTCGTCCGGAAGTGTCACCTTCTTCAGAGCAGTGTCTGCTGCTGCTGCTTCTTGCAGCACCATCACAAACAGAGCTACAGTTATCGCGATGCTTTTTCATCCTGATTCGCAGAAGCAACACAATTATTCTGTCCTAATCAATGCCTAAATAGGTCTCCTTGAACGGACAGACAAACTGTTTCTGTGAGACCGAAGCGCGGGCCCCACATGTCATGGAGGTACTCACGTGTTGGGATTGAACCAGAGAGAAAAAGGACAGCATGATGGGGACGTGGGGCCTGCAGCAGGCAGCGACCACCGGGAAAAACGGCAGATTTGGCCCCCGCGCGAGTCAATAGTAAAAATAGCCCCCTATAAAAATTAAAGGCAAAAATAACCTTCCTGCCGCAGGTGGGGGCTGCGGCAGGCCACGTACCGCACCTGGGGCGTGCGGCAGGTGCCCTGCCGTGCCCGCGCCCAACGCCGCAAGCGACGTGCCCGGTGACCTGTCGCAGGTGGGGGTGCGGCAGGGCACCTGCCGCACGCCCCAGGTGCGGTATGTGGCCTGCCGCACCCCCCACCTGCGGCAGGAAGGCTATTTTTGCCTCTGATTTTCGCAGGGGGCTATTTTTGCCATTGACTCGCGTGGGGGGCCAAATCTGCATTTTTTCCCGACCATCGGCATAACAAGACGAGGGGGCTGCGGTCGCATCGCCGCCGGCCGCCGGCCACCGGCAGGGCATCTCCTACGCGATACCCGTTCCTTTACTATCTTGTCCCTCCAGGCCTTCCTTCGTCTCCTATGTTTCATTCTGTTTCTAAAACCCTTCACTACTACATTTCTGCACCCCTTTTTTAGTGATTTATTTAGACTGTGAAGGCCAGGATCAGCCGAAATCGATGCCCTCAGGTCGAATCTAAGTAGTCCCTTAAGCACTTTGTTATTGTCGATGACCTTGTGTAATGACCACCAAAACCTAGAGAAGCACCTCTTTGCTGGTCCATTGTCTTCATCCACCATTTTTCCCGGATTTGCTTCTAGCCCTCTTCAACAACACACACTGATGTCCGCATGCGTGTACATCATCTTCGTATCAATCTACATGTGGAATTATGTAAGTTATACAAAATTTCCATAAAATACTCTTCACATAAACATCTTAGAATTATAGTTCTATTCGTTGAAAAATACCTCCCACATCATATAATGAAAGTGCCCTATAAGACTTTGCACATGGACATGGAGAAACAGTTCTATAAGACTTTACACATGAAAATTCTGTGAAATGCTACCGTTAAATTTTATATAGTTTGGAAAGAAGAATTTTCGCGCTCTAAACCCGGTTTTCCTCTAATTAACTGAGAAATTCTCTTCTACTTAATTAACACAGGCACAAAAACCTCCGGTCCAATTTTTTTGGACCATGGCTTCAAAAAAATAAACCGAACTTAGACTTGTTTTGAACCAAAAGAAACTCCCCAAAGATTTAGTCTCTCGTGGGAGGAGTTATGGATACTGTGGCCCTGTTTGAGCACCTTAAATTTGTGTCATGTTCTTATGAGAAATGAACTGGTTCACAAAATTTGGGTGAAATTCATACAGGCTCTTGGGCAGGGGATAACTGGCCAGTGGCAGAGAGTGTAAATTGTTGGGTGGGGGAGCCCGAAATCGGCAGGTCCGAATCCGTCAAACTGCAGTCAAAGTGCACACACTCCCGAGCTTAGCCAGCTTTAACTACGCCCCCGTCACTCTCCCTTCTTGCTCGCACTCCCACGCCGCCGCAGATCTCCGCCTCCGGCTCGCCGCCCGCCGCCATGGACTATGAGCGCATCGAGAAGCCATTCCCCACCCAGGTAGGCACACCTCGCCAACACTGCACTATTTCTCGTCGTTTTTTTTTCCCTCTCTCGGTCTGTCAGGTGGAGTAACGCGCGCTGTGTGCGCTAACTAGGGCGGCGGGTTCTCGCCGAAGCGGCTGCGCGCGATGCTGCTGGGGGTGGAGAAGCGGCGCAAGGGGGCGGAGGACGCCGGGGAGGAGGAGGAGGAGGAGTACGGCGCGGTGCCCATGGCCTCCGTCAGATCCGACGCCGACTCCGACGCGCGCAGTGAGCATTTTCCTTTTCCCTTTTTCGCCATTGCTGGTAGTACCATTTCGATTGTTCTTGTAACCTTCTCTTCGCCTTGGAAGGTTTTGACCGCCTGCATTGCTCGATTTGGACCACTGATGGTGAATTTAATTTGGTCTATCCCACTATTCCAGTCACCTGCATTCAGAATTATTTGTTTATTTCAGTCTCTTCACTTTGGTTGTTGAACCTGAGATTGGTTGTTGAACCTGAGATTGGCGATTTGAGTAGTAGATTTACTCGAGAAAATTAAAAAAAGTAGCAGATGGAAAAAAAAGCTCTTTAAGCTTGCATTCACCAATTAAAGTTCCTCTGTCCTTTAGACTTCAGCAAAGTATTCCAAGGGGAAAAGAAGCCGGTTAAGGTGTCTAGATCATTTGACTGGCTGGTTGGGCTGTAGAGAAGGGCTAAGTGTCCGACATTGTCAAGCTGAACGATGGTTGATGAATTGGAGTCAAGACTCTGGTCATTTTAGTAGTTGAGATGTTTCTTCTTTCGTCATCATGAGGGCTATGAAGGGCATACAAGTCCAATCTCCTTTATGTTTATTGGTCTTTATCGCTTGATTTCAGCCAGGTAGAAGTGTGATGGTCATATGCTTTCAATTGGTACACGCTAAGTCGGAAACAGTCTTGAAAGTTGAATATTTCTTTGATTTCAGAGTCTGAAACTGTGGCTGTGTTTTGATGTAGGAGGAGCTAGCATGTGCGAAGAATACAAGGACGTGGATGTGGTGAGCACCATGTTGGAATCTTCATCCTCGTTGGAGACAGGGACCGGGCACCGATCACGAGATACCCACTCCATGGGTTCGAGGTTCAGGGTGCCCGAGGATGACTCTTGTGACTCTGAGAGTGTCGCTTCCAACTTTGAGTTCCACAAGGAGCGTGGGGTCTCCACTCGGTCAGCGCCAGCAGCGGTTGTTCCACCGTTCTCAAAGCCCCCACCATCAAAGTGGGATGATGCCCAGAAATGGATTGCCAGCCCGACAACAAACCGTCCTAGTAGGGCCGGTGGTGCGCTGCCAAGGAAGATGGAGAAAACTAGCTTTGGTGGTGGGAGGCTGCCAGCAACGAAGGTTGTGCTGGAAGCCATGGAGGAGATAGATACTAAGAGGATCGATCCAAGCCAAGAGAAGAGGGAAATTGGGTGGCAGAAAGCGGAGAATTGGCCCCCGCCTGATCCCTATCCAGAAGTGGAGCCTTACGCAAAGACTGCACCTGCTGCAGAAAGTACATTAGCTGATTCAGCTGGTAAGTTCTGCACTCTTATGGCATCATACCTCAGGTCTTCCACCTTTCATAAAGTATTTTGTGGTACAATATGTGGTATGACTAATCCTTCCACTAAGAGCATGATTGCTCTCTCTTACAATTAGTTTAGTGGAGAATTAGAAGATGGAGGGCTCCACACATTATCAACATCACCACATTATTAGTCACCGTTCTCCCAGTCTCGTTCAAAATTATAAATATTCATCTGGCAAGGCACAAAGCCTTGTTGATCTTCCAGCAGTTTAGCGAGAGATGCAATGCATGCATGGACGAATGCAGATAGTTTATATGTGTGTTTGCTCCTTTAGATAGAACCAACATGATATGCAAGAATGTGAGGCTTCCTTTACAGTACTTTGTATACATAGTTTCATCAGTATTCCATGATTCACCGTGTTAGGTCCTGTATAAACTACGTTTACCCTTAGCCTACATGAATCATGATTCATGAGTGACAAAAACCTTTCTCCCTTCTTTTCCAAAACAAACAGTTTAATTTATCTATCTATAATTATATTTGCATATCTTGTAACTGGAAAATAAGCAAATTCATAAATGCATACAATTTTGATGTGCAGTTACTTTTAGCTGTCATGATTCATCTGCCACGCTTCAAAGTGCCTCAACATGCATACCTCCCCCACCAACAGTCAGATCGGTATCAATGAGGGATATGGGTACTGAAATGACTCCGATTGCAAGCCAAGAACCATCCCGAACAGGAACACCGGTGAGAGCAACAAGTCCGGATTGCTCTCGGCCAACTACTCCACAAAGGACATTAGGTCCCAATGCAGTTGCTGCTGTTATCAGCCGCGGTGAATGCAGCGATGCAGAATTAAGCGAACAAGAGCTGCAAATGAAAACTAGGAGAGAGATAATGCTTCTTGGGACCCAGCTTGGTAAAACCAGCATCGCAGCATGGGCAAGCAAGAAGGAAGAGGAGAAGGATGCATCACTTTCGCTCAAGACAGTGCCGTTGGACCAATCTACACAGAACATAACTGACATCCGTGCAGCTGCATGGGAGGAGGCGGAGAATGCAAAATATTTAGCAAGGTGCTAATATCTAAGTGTATTTGTCTGTCCTGTTGAATTCTCTGGGTGCTTGATGACTTACTATTTTGTGGTCCTCACTCTCCAGGTTTAAACGAGAAGAGATCAAGATCCAAGCATGGGAAGATCATCAGAAAGCCAAAATCGAAGCTGAAATGAGAAAAATTGAGGTAAGCTATTTCGTGTCATCCAATATAAGCACAGAGTTGTTTATAGCACTGAATATTGGTATCGTCTTGTCACTGCTGTGGTGCTGTAGTGCTCTACCTGAAGAGTAATATCTTGTCTCAAGACAAAAAAAGAGAGTAGAATAATGCCTTCATCTCAGAACAAAATATAGCAAGAGGTAACACGGAACACCTAGCTCTGTTTTATCAAAATGCTTGTCACATCAACACAATGCTTGGTGTCCGTGTTACCATTATCTTACCTGCCGTGTGGATATGACATAGCAAATTAAAGTATCTTTTCTTTCATTCGGATATAGCATAGTAGGTTTACTAGGTTGCTCAAGTTCTTGTTGTTACTCCTATTCTTTTGGTCAGACTTTTCCATAGATGTTCATGTTCAGAGTATGAAATCCAATAGTGCAAGATTTGAACACCTTTACGTCTTCATGTCTGTGGAAGTAGCATTTGGCCGTTTTCATGTTAATGAATCTTTGATGGTTTCTGTTCTCAAGGTGGAGGTGGAGAGGATGCGAGCCCGTGCGCAAGACAGGCTGATGAGCAAGCTCGCATCTGCAAGGCACACCGCAGACAAGCAGCGAGCCACCGCGGAGTCGAAGAGGGACCGTGCCGCCGCAAGGACCGCGGAGCAGGCAGAGTACATCAGGAGAACTGGGCGGATGCCGCCCTCGCTCGGCTGCTGGAACTGGTGCTCGTAGTCGTAACAAGCGAAGCTCCCGCAGCCCTGAAGAAATCATCATGTGTTGCTCCTCTCAGCTGGTGAATGGAATGAATCTGGTATTCTGGTATTCTGGTCTTGTAGAATCATCTTTTGTTTTGATTGGTTCAGTAGATATATGGCAGAGGAACGAATCACCTGTAAGTTGTAACTATATATATAAGATGCGAGCTTCTTGCCTTGTGCGATGCGCAGTTACAAATCTATATCTGTAATAGCTTAATACCAGTGATAAAAATATGTATAATCGATCAAGTTAAACCATCGTCTCGGCTCAACACGCTCTACATCTTTGGCTACGCTGTCGCATGCGAGTTCCGCCTAGGTCGTCGTCATTCCGCGAGATGGCGGCGGAGACACGGCGACTCAGCGCCCTCTCCCTCCTCATCCCCATCCGCTGGTCCGGCGTCACATGGGCGGTGAAGTGACTGCAGGATGCGATGGCCATTGCTGCGGCGGGAGTTGGAGCAGGTGACAGCGCAACTGCGTGTTGAGGAGGGTGACGGAGGATAGCAGCAGGTGCTCGGGCCTCCTGTCATTCAGCTAGCACCTGTGCACATCCGCCATGCGCGCTCAGCCTCTTTGCACGCAGGTCTTGCCGCGTGCTGTGCACTCCCGGCAAGATGGCAGCAAGGGCCTGCGTTATCGGGGAGCCACGACACAACATTGTCAGTTTGAGGAGAAGGTAAAAGCAACGAGTTTGAAGGGCTGCACATGGGGAAGAAGCGGTGACGAGCTCGCTATGAACAACAATGTTGTCAGCTGTCGCGGTACGGTGTTGCCATGTAAAAGAAAGTAGCGATCGATGGGGACCGGGAGTGAAGAGGAAAAAGAAGCGTGGAGTCTGAGTGGTGCTCTATGTAACTGGTTTTATCCAGGACAACGTGATGGCGTTGCTTCAGCAGAACAACGTATAACGACCTGGGTGAAATAGGCACACAGCTTGGCAGGAAGAGATACCGCACTGATATTTCGGTAAAATGAAGTCATTTTGTTCCTAGTAAGCGTCATCACTTATTCATCTCTGAGAACACGTAAATGAAGATGGACTGGGTAATACAAGTTAGCGATGCAGCTGTTGTACAAGTTTAACACATGAGGAAGGCCTAAAAGCTTTCAACATTGATGCAGAGACTTGGGTACTGATTTTTTTCCTTAACTTTTTTCAGCTTAATTAGCTATTACTGATGCTTCCATAGCCTGCACAATTATAATTTCATTTCTAATATGCGTATGAATAGTCACCACTCAGTGCTACCAATCATGAGTGTTTGTGTACTTCAATTTCTTTATGATCAGAGCAGCCAGTCTGCTCAAAGAAGCATACCAGATTACATATGATTTGACACTGAGTTGTTGTCTCTAACACCAATTACTATGGACGCAAATTGGTACTAGAAGTTCTGCTCGCTCTAATTTAACTATCAACACCGGCAACAAGGATTGGCAATGCCTTCTCCCTTGCGTCGGAGTCCTTATTCATGTAGCTCATGTGTTCAATTTTGGTGCTACAGAACGCCAAATAAGAAGCACAGTATAGTTTGTCTTACATCATTGACATTTCTTTATCAAAATAATTTTATGATTCATAAAATTAGAAATCTCTTGCGGTTGGGGTTGGAGGAGAGGTGTGGAGGGGAGAAAGAAAAACAGAAAAGGGGTGCACAATGGTAGTTGAAGAGGAATGAATATGGGAGAAAGACGCCGTTGCTTGTCGTAACACGGTTGGAACTATGTTTTGATCAATCTTTTTATACGTCCATTTCTTGTTCTGTAGCAAACACATGAATAATTTACTGGAGTTGGAGAAAACGCGACATGCGAGTGAAGGTTACGTGATGGTTGCTAGAGAGTGCGAAAATAAGAGGAAGACACTGAAGTTCTCGATGTGGTTGGGACTAAGCACGTCAAACTCAACGCACATGTTCGCCAAATAAAACAACTATTGGATGCATCCACATGTTCTTTTGTTTGCTCTGTTACAACGCATTGACACCCTACTCTATTGATTACATATACCATTATATAAATGAGAGTAGATAGTGAATATCTGGTGTGTCACACCCTCACCACTACTTTCCACGTCCTAAAATATCTCTAACAAAAACTATAAATGAACTAACTTAAATAGAATAAAGACTCACTAAAAATTAACATAACCGCTACCCTAGAAAATCTATAACAAAACATGGCTTGATACAAAAAATCTTGACTGGGTATGGTTGAGAGCCGTAGGCACGGTGCATGAATGTAGACCGAGTAAGACAGATAGGCGCACATAACATTGGCTTGGGTGGAATAGCCAAGGGTATAGAGCAGATTGAGCCTAATGACATTGGTTATGAGGTAATATGATTTTTCTATCTGTAACAAAGCACTGGTATTTAGCTAGTATATAGTATTACATGAGGCGTACTTGTATGCAAATTTTTTGAGGAAACCTCAAAACGCACTGCAATTCTCTAACAATATTTGGCATGATTAAAAAACTTAACTGGGTATGGTCGAGGGGAGCCGTGGGCACGATATATGAAGGTAGACCAAGTAAGACACATAGATATGCATGCCATCAGTTTGGGCAAAATAGCCAACAGTTTAGGGCAGATTGAGCCCGACGACACAGATTGATTTTTATGAGGTAATATAATTTTACTATCGGTAACAGAGCATATGTATTTAGCTAGTGTGTGTGGTCGTGGCGTAGCTATGATGTACTCGTATGTATTTTTTTGAAGAAAACCTCGAAAGGGCACTGATCCGTCTCTCCAAATAACTTGGTATTTTCATCAGGTGCTTGGTGACACGTTAATAAAGAGAGAAACATTTGTGCATGTGTGGCCGTGGCGTAGGCAACGGGGCTGCACGGCCTAATGATTGGGGAGATCCAACAGCGCGCGGGGTGTGTGATGGATGCGCGCCGTTGCGAAGTCGTTTAGTTCTGGGGGCGGGGCAATCATGGATCGGAGGCCGTAGTACGCGGCCATGAGAGGATGTGCCCGAGGGGGCCATAAGGAATCCAAGTTCCGTGTGAATAACGAAATCGCCAAGACCTCACTGATCTGTCCATTATGATCACATGTGATGGGTATAGTTTAACGCTTTAAGGGCGTCCTTTCCTCTTAAATCTCGGATGCGTCATCGGGCCATTTTCATGAATGATATCGGTCTTAAAAACGGAGGAACAACGTGCTTGGATCTCTCGCGTCCAATCAATGGCGGCGCTCACTGTCCTTCTCCTGCTCGCGATCGCCACCAGTCTCCCGGCCGCTATTTACAGTGTGTAAAGTAGTGCGCTCTCTCTCTCTCTCTCTCTATCCTGAGCTCACACGTCCTGCTGCATCCATGCAGGTCATCGCCCTCGCTCACACGTCCTGCTGCATCCGCTGCCACCATCGCCGTATTCTACGGGATCGCCACCGCCGCCGTCGCCGTAGTATGCCAAGAGGTACAAGATTGTTGGAATTATTCTGGGTTCCGTCTTCAGGGTTTTGTCGCGGTCGCTATATATTTCTGGCTAAGCTTCAAGCTACCTTAGGAACAGTGAGGGCCCTGCCCGCCCCACAATTTCCGAATTGAGGTCCTTGATTATATACTTACCAAGCCATAAATCATCGCTTTACACAAGAAGTGACTACATAATGCACCGATTGCCCCTACTTAATATTTTAGTCAAGCTCCTCCACCGCCGGCAGGTGTGGCAAAATATTGGAATGGGCTCTCAAAGTCCTTCAACTTGTTAACACAGTCCCAGGCTAAACGCCGTCGTGAGACTCGGGCTGGGCATGTGGAGTGCTTTAGGGGGTGTTGGTTCAGCTTCTAGAGGTGGCTTTGTTGGCTTAAAATCCAAAGCCGAACGAAACAATAAAACGTAAACATGCTTATCCGAAAGCACGGCGTTGCTACGGACGCCGCGGCCGCTCCTCCGGTCCTCGCCCAGATCCGTGACAGCGCGACGCTAGGGACGCCGTCACCTCCTCCTACACAACTCCGGCCACCGCTTTATGCCTCCTCTTCCCTCTCAGATTTGTACATGTACTTGTAATGGTGTACTTCTTGTTGACTGAATCCAAAGACGTGAACATTTGTTGAATGAATACATGGATGCTTGTGGATGATGTGCACTGATTTTTTGTGTGTGTGATTATCTGTTCATGTTCAGTTGCTGTAGACGGTTGTCCAGAACCATATGATGATTATCTGTTCATGTTCAGTTGGTAGCATCCTACCTATTCATCTTCTTCAAAATTTTACTGTTCTCTTGAATGATTATTCTTGTACTTATCAAGATCAAAGGCACTTGTACGAGGCCATTGAGTTCAAACTCAGCAACTGATACTCCTCTCATCAGTCCATTAATTTTGTTCAGAACCATGTGTGTAGCTGTTGATCGCAGATAAAAATAGTGTGCTGGGCCTGTAGCAGCATCATCTCTCTTAATGAATGGAGTAAATCTGGTTTTGTAGTATCACCTTTAAGTTGTAACTATATATATACTAGCAATCATACATGTGCATCCAATGTATAAACTACATCTCCTGTAATACAATCAATAAATATGGAACTTTCTTTTTAGATTTCTTTTATATTTGTAGGCAAATTTGAATTAAGCAAATTTTAAAGCAGAGGTCGTAATGTGCAACTAGTAGGGTGTTATTAGGGGAATTAATATGCAAATTATATATAATTTTTATGATTTTAACTTAACTCTTGAGCCATTAGATCATATTAGATGGTTAGGATGATTTACGTTAAATCATAATCCGAACTCTTATAAGTAGCATAGATATCTTATTTAGACCAATCAGGGCATGACATGTGTCACTGCCAACAGCCCCTGGGTGTCCTTAACGATTGGTCCGGCGATATCGACGGCGGTGTCTCTTCCCGAGCTCGACTAACCTCCCGACAAGCCCTCTTTCCATCTGAATGCTCTGGACCGTCCATCCGAGGATAGACGGGCCTCGTCTTCTCCGGCATGTGACATGTGTCATGCTTATTATATTTTCTTGCATCAAGGTTGTTTGGAATCCTTTCTCTCTATTGCAAAATCCTTTGCTAATATCCTTTCGGTGCATGCTTGAGATAGCTGAGTATATGCTACTGCTATTTTTCTTCCTCATGTTTTTTTAGAATTCTTTTGAGTCACATGTGTTAGTATAAGTTGGTCCTAATGCAGGAAGGGAGTGAAAACAGAATAAAAAAGATTGATGGAAGCGTACATGATATAGGCAGAACGCTACGAATACATTTCATATAGCACACATGTTCATGGAACAAAGCTCATAATGCATGTATTTTGGAGTTCATACCTGCACGCCTTTTGCGTTATATTGTGGATTTCATGTCTACATATTTCTTTTCTATGATTTACATGTTGAATATATCTTGGTTTAATCAAAACGATTGGGAAACGCAACGGTGCCTTTTCTGTATGACTTTTTCTCAAATTCTCAAATGGGTATTTTCTGTATGGAATTACCAGGGCTTTATCGAGTCTATAGAGAAGCTATTTTCTTCTTTATTCGTGTCGTAGTTTGATTGAGACATCATAGTATACAAACCATTGCCTTCTTCATATTCTCCTGGCGCAGCGAAGCACGCAAATCGTTCTAGTAAGACGCGAACTTCTTGCCTTGTGTAAATGTGCAGTTACTTGGTTCAGTGCCACATTGAGATCTATACATGGCTACAGCAATTCTATGGTTATCAGGTTTGGTTTGGATTCCCAGTGCACCTGAGATAATTAGATCAATAGCCCTCCAGGATCAGTTAGGATTCATGAGAACAACATTGCTACCTGAGATGATAACATAACCATCAGTAAGCATATTCATCAGAGGCTGGCAGGGCAGGCTCTTGTGTTTGAGATTCACACAACAGTTACAGGCATACACTGGTAAGAGTAGGAGGTTGCTCAATGCTTCAAATCACATGAAGATGAAGCCATTTTCTCTCTGATAACAAGAAGCTTTCGACTGCATTGGGTTCTTATCATCAAAGCATATATGAGGAGATAATGTGAAGATTAAACCGAAGCAAGCACCGAGATTAATCTACCACTAGTACATCTTCAGAACCTTGGAGAAGTAATACATAGATATTCAGATGCAAACAACTACTCGAATTTCTTGATGAGGGAGAGGTCGTTGAGCATCTTGTCGATCCTCTCGGTTCCGGCCTCGCCCTCGAACCTGCCCCCGGGGAGGAGGGAAGGGACGAGCGCCTTGGCCTCGTCGGCGGTGTCCGGGCAGAGGTTGCCGAGGGTGCAGAGCTCGAACTCGTGGAGGCCGTAGCGGCTGAGCGTCTCCCGGACCTGGCGGACGGCGTCGGGGTTCTTGTAGCGGCTGAAGCGCTTGACGTAGCCCAGCGACTTCTCGAAGACCTGCGAGACCTGCGTGGAGGGGTCGCCGCCGTCGGAGGCGTGCTGCAGCTGCTCGTACTTGTGCTCCAGGATGATGGCCACCTCGCAGTTCATCAGGCACTTGGCCTTGAGGAACTCTGCGCGCACGAATCAGAAAAAAAGATTAGATCTTCTCGCGAGAGAAGCAGTAGCAAACCCTAGCGATGGTTATCCACTGTGTTGCGCCGGGCGCACGCCAGCGGAGGAGAGGAGGGAGAGCGGACCTTCGCCGATCTTGAGCTCGGCGGCGTTCTCCTCCTCCTCGCCGGACATGGCTGGTGCAGTGGTCCGATCTGCGGAGGCGGAGGCGGAGGCGGAGAAGAGGGCGAAGAAGGCGGCGGCCACGAAGAAGAAATATGGGCCGGGCCGGGCCTGCGACTGCGAATCGTTTCGTCGATCCAATTCTGTAATGCTCCGGGTCTAGTGGATTGAATGGTCTAGGCCGTCCATCCGAGGATAGAGGCAGAGGCCGTCTTCTCCGGCGACGGCGTGTACCAAGTCATCTAGGCTCCGGGATTCGAACGATCTGATTCATTCATCTGTTTAGATTTAATGGTCCGGGGTTTTAAATTAGACCTCTGAAACTTACATATGGGGGAGATTTTCCCATCTGAGAAATTATCCCTCGGGTTGTTTGGCAATAAGGAGAGAAAATCCTGGCCACACAACAAAAATCAAGAAATTCAGAAAAAGGAAAAATTACAAATATTCCAAAAAATCATAAATTTGAAAAACGATCTAGAGCTTAACGACAATCTTTCCTATTGGAAAAATCCGATTCACATTCTTGCTGAAGCCGAGCGTGAAATTAGCATCGCTCCATCAAATTCTACAAGGTTCAGTGGGGAAATCACACTAAAGTTGAAGCTACATGGGGTCGAGGTACTCTTAAAGGGGGTAGGTTTGCAATGGCCCATCTATTTAACCATGTATAAATTACACCTTTAATGTTCAGTGTGAAACAAAGTGTATTTCATTTCATATCATTTTTGTATTTAGATTAATTAAAATAACTCTAATCAAAACATGTAAATTTTGACCTACAATCAATTAAAACTTGTGAAATAAAATTCATCCAAATTTATCTTTGATAATTTAATGGGTCCATACATCTTAGATAAGATCTTTCAAGTAATTTATAATTAGTTTGGTATTGGAATCAAATGTTATTGTTGAAGTCCTAAAATTGGCATAATGGTAAAATACTAATTGAGTGAATTTGCCTCTATTCAAAATTTGTGAAAAATCATATTTCTGGCTCATTTACCCTTGCGAACCCAAACTCAATGAACTAAACAATACTAAAACAAATAATGAGTAAGATGGAAAAGCTAGGGATCAATGTCAACAGACTTGGTTGAGCTTGCTAACTGAACTCGCCAATGGCGATTGTGTTCGGTCTTTTCCTTCACCTATGGTAGGAGTGTTGGGAGCGACAGGATATATGGTAGTCACATTCAGTCAAATGTGATTAATGACCCATCAGGACATTTACCCGTTGGGATATGGGTGGCTACCTGATCCCAACTTCATGATACAAGTCTGAAAGGACTTGATGAAATAAATTGATGAGTTTGAAGAAATGAAGGTTAAGAATCATTTTTTAGCTCTTTTATTGCTTTGATGAATTACATTGAGTTTAGGAAAATCCGTATTATTAAAGGAGGCTGATATTTTGGAAGCTGTTGCGAGTGTTTTGCTAATACTCAGCTAGGAATCAAAATTTTATATCCAAAGAGGCATTTGCCATCCGTAAATTCTCACACTTTCAGCAAAACTCAAAACCTCCAAAATCAAAGTCGAAATATCTTGGTTCCGTATATGCGTGGAGAACTCGGGAGCTCGAAGCCTATGAGTTGCCTATCTATCCAGGTTTCAAAAAGTCGGACCCTCTAAGTTTTGTTTCTAGAACTCAAGTTTGGGTTTTGACCTCGCCTAAGTCCCTTAAGCTCAAAAGTCGGAGCTTCTAGAAATATTTGGAGTGGCCGAGATCCTTCGTGGACTTATCCTTTGAAATTCTAAAATGTCTAAGTTAGTATGTCGGAACCTCCGAGTTCGCATACTAATCCCGCTCTGATGCATCTTG
Organism: Stipa capillata; assembly: GCA_019208055.1. Taxonomy (NCBI): domain Eukaryota; kingdom Viridiplantae; phylum Streptophyta; class Magnoliopsida; order Poales; family Poaceae; genus Stipa; species Stipa capillata. Next base: position 314,377 of record JAGXJF010004650.1, read on the forward strand.
AAATCTCGACATGTCTGAGTCCATAAGTCGAAACTTTTGAGTTCACATTATGATCTTGCTCGGTTGAGCACTTTGAATCTCGGAAGCTCCAAGTAGAATGTCGGAACCTTCAGAATTCGCTCTGACTTAGCCTGGCTTAAGGCCATTCAATTTTCTAAAGGGTTTGTGTTCCAAGTCATAACTTCTGACATCTACTCATGTCCCTTGTGCTTTGAAAAAGTCAGAGTCTCCGAGATCCACTTTTGGACTCGCTATACAGCCGTTGTTTGAAATGTCAGAGTCTTCGGGTTCATGTCGAAGCCTCTGAGTACTGCACTGTTTACCCCGATATAAATCTTGTTTTGAAAAAGTCAAAACCTCCGGGTTTTGCCACTTTTGCTATAACGGCTAGATTTTGAGGTGTTGACTATATATACTCTCAAGTCTCTTTGTACGCACAACTCATTGCGAGTATAATCCACCGCTCTCCTAAATGAAACCCTATCCTTGCTCAATCCCAAATTGAAATCTTTGTGAGGAAATATTTGAGAGGAAGAGTTTGATTTGTAGTTGAGCATCAAGTAAGAGTTTATCTCTAAGTCGAAATGATCGAAGCATATTACTCTTGGAGATAGGCATCTCTTAGATGGTTAGGGGCTATTTAGGAGCTTTCGAGCACTTTATGAAATTCTCCAAAAAGTTTATAAGGGTTTGGAGCTCGCCTACCGCAAGGTGAAGAGCTGCCACAAGTGAGAGAGAGCTTCGTATCGACAAGCACTTTGAGGAAAGCGTAAGTTTCAATGCCAGTTTTGATTGTTGGATCAAGCTTCCTCAATAGAGAAGCCTGGCCAAATACTCAAACTTTGAGAACAAATCTTCATCTCCTGTGTGATTATATTTTTGTATTCCTTTATACTTGCTAACTTGTGTATCTTGTTCACTCCTTTATACTTGCTAACTTGTGTATCTTGTTTACTAGTACGTGTAGGGTGTACTTTTGATAAAGTTTTTTGACAATCTCCTATCCACCTCCTCTCTAATCGATAGCCTATGGATTTTTCAAGAACTTATAGAATAATTCCTATTGATGGGACGAAAAATAAGAATTAGTGGAACTCATCAAAAGCGTGGGAACATTTCAACACAACTAGTGTAACAAAAATTCAGATCAGGTAAAAGAAAAATACAGTGCTATGAAATAAATCTCGTCATGATTATTCTGGAACAACAGAAAGTACACATGGAGCTATTCACGACTACTAGTGAAATAAAATTTATGTATTCATGAAAGAATTAGGACTATCGCGAAAGAAGATGAAAATGTGTGTGGATCTACTCTCAACTACTAGGAGAACAAAAGTTAGAACAGATCTTGACTACTGCTGAATAAGATAAAAGTGCACATAAAACAATTCATGATTACTAGTAGAGTAAAAATTTAAAGTGGAACGGATCTTGACTACTACGGAATAACGCAAAAGTGTACATGGAACAATTCTAACGAAGTAAAAATTTTAAAATAAGTGGAACAAATATTTAATATTAGCTAAATAGATCTCGACTGCTCTAGAAATAATAAAAAAACACACATGGAGCGATTCAGAGTATTAGCGAAATAAAAAATTGAAATAAATTGAACAAATCTGAACTATCTTGAAACAACACGAAAGCAAATGGAATTTACGGCTACAGAACAAGCCGCCGCCGCGGTGTCGGTCTTCTCCGGCGACGGCTTGCACACAGTTGTATAGGCACGCGTCCCTAGGCGAACATGGATCGGGGGTGTAGCTCATATGGTAGAGCGCTCGCTTCGCATGCGAGAGGCACGGGGTTCGATTCCCCGCACCTCCAAAATAAGAGTTTTTGTTTGCTCGGCCCCAGTTGCAGTGGCGGTTGACGTGCAAGATCAGTGGGCTTCTCCTCTCCACTCGCGTCGCAGCACCACCAGCACCGCCTCCTCTGCGGCCATGGCCACGCCACCGCCTCTCTCCTCCACCACCGCCCGCTTCCGCCTGCGCTCCCCCGCGCCTCCGCGCCCGCTCCCTTCTCCGCCCCGCCGCCTCGCCGCGCCCCTACGCCGCCGCCTGCGTCTCCACTCGGTGCGCGCGGAGGCCGCCAAGGAGGTGGGGGTGGGGGAGCTCAAGGCCGGGGTCTCCGTCTACAGGCCGCGTTCCTACGAGGTGCTTGTCTCCGACGCCGCCCGCTCCCTCGCCTGCGCCATCGACGACGGCAGGACCCGCCTCGAGATCGAGTTCCCGTAAGCGCACGCTCTCCTCCGCTCCACTCGCTGGCAGCATCCCGTTTCCCCCATAGCCTGCGCCACCGGCGACTTCTAAAGTTCTAACTGCTTTACTTGCACTCTTATTTGTCCTCGATCGTCTCATGGTCCTTCGTTTGACAAGGCCATTGCCGAGCAACATCTCTTCTTACAAGGTACACGCGCTCCTTGGATTAATCCATCATCATCTCTCTCTCTCATACTCTAAATTGTTTGTAGTGAATGAATTTGTATAATTCTGCAAATGCTATCTATCGTAAATGCACATAGTTTTTTTCCCTGCTTGAATGCTGCATATGTATGACTAGTGGGCTGCCTAATTAATGTTGCTGTATCGTCCAATTCTAAATTATCAGGAGCAGAATCCATCTTTTTTTGAGTTATAGTTAAACTGATGTTAGATTTTGCTACTGCATATATCTGACGACCTCTTCCTCTTGTTGCTGATTATACTGCTTTATTTCCTTCTTTAGGGGTCTTCAGATGAGTTCATCGATGCCAACGTCCAGCTCGCTCTTGTCGTTGTGAGGAATCTCAAAAAGCTCAGGGGGACTAGGTCCTGTATAGTAAGTTCAAGCTTCATACTCTCCCCTGCTCCGCATTTGTTCCAAGAGTGCAGAACCATACTCATCTCTTCTCTTCTAGTCAATTTCAGGTGTTTCCTGATCAACCAGAAAAGAGAAGGTCCTCACAGCTGTTCCAAACAGCTTTAGATTCGGTAAATTACCCCTAATGCCTCCATGAAACAGTCTGTTTTCTTAGTGGGTGCAAAAATTGGGTCTTTCAATTTTCACGAGTATTTGGCAGTAGCTTGTTTGGTAAAAGGTTTTAATGCTCCGTTTTTGCTTTCCACTTCTGTTAGATTGAGGGTGTAACTATCAGTTCCCTGGATGATCTGCCCGCCGGACCGGTCGATAACTTCTTCAAATCGATAAGAAATACCCTGGATTTTGACTTTGCCGATGACAACGAAGGTAAGATGCCAAACAGCTCGGTCTAGTATGGTAACACTGAGAACACCAATTATATGACTCTAAGGATCTGTACGTGCTAATAAATCTGCCAAGTCTAAGATGAAAATGTGGACAAGTACATTTTTGTACCACTCCTCTGCGTTGATGCCATGTTCTATAGAGGAACTAACTGAATCTTGTCATACAGAATACATGTAACATGCCCAATAACATTGATATGCTAAGATCTTTCTTGTGTAAATGACGAATCATTTGTGTTAATGAATTACTATCACAGTTCAAAAAGTGGTAATAAAAGGAGGACTGAACATGAGCATTAAGAGGTATATGTAAGAATCACGCATAAGCAGATTTATTATGGGTAATTAATTATTCATTAGGATACTATTATCTGAGCAGAATTGTGTTACCGTCATAGAAATAGAACAACAACCGCCAGTAAGTTTGAGCCCTATTTCTGTGAGAATAGTCTCGCATAAACATCCGTAAAAAAGTTACTTATAACTAATGGGCTAGTGTGGATACAGATCGATGGAAATCTGAAGAACCACCATCGCTATATATCTTCATCAACAGCAGCACACGTGACCTTTCATCTATAGAGAAGTACGTGGTATGTCTAGAATAATGCTTTTGTTTCTCGCTGACACATATATATGTGTGTTTTTTGGGGATGGCTGGTTTATATTGCAGTGCTAAAACTAAGTTTTTGCATCATTTTGTCTGCTATGCATTTTATTCCCCTACCATTAGAAAGTGATCACACCTTGAGCTTGATGCAATATCCGCATGAGTAGGATTTGAGAAAGATAGGTGGGGAAATGCCTGGACGAGAGGCATCTAAGCAAATGCAAGGGAATATTGAATCCATAAATTATAATGGTTCTCTTTTATCTTATATCACTTGTAGTTCCATTACATTGTAGCATTGGAATAAAAATACATGCTTAACTTCAACCTTCGTTTATAAGAATTCTGGCATTTGCTTGCATTTTTGTCACAACATTTCTCATGGAGTTGAAACCAATAATGCGCTTAACGTTTTACCAACTGTGTTAGTTAGCACGTTTAATTGATGTACCCTTCTCATCCTTTGTGCCTTGTTGTTGTCCAGGAAAATTTTGCTACATCTGTACCCGCCGTTCTCTTTAATCTTGAATTAGATACGTTGCGGTATGTCTTCTATATTCCATTTGATAGCCTGTTCCTTCTAAGCTTTTTGGGTGCCTTAAGAGATAGTAACATACCTTAACTTTAACCTCCAGTTCTGACTTGGGGCTTCTGGGATTCCCCCCAAAAGATTTGCATTACCGATTTCTTTCTCAGTTTACCCCAGTATTTTATATCAGACAGCGTGACTACTCCAAGGTATTCATTTTTTTTTACCTACCTAATCATACTTTGGGTTTCCCGTCTGTAACAGGCTTTTTATCTCCCTTTACTATGTAGACTATTCCAGTCACTCCATACATAGTGAACTACAGTGGTGCTGTATTCCGTCAATACCCAGGTAATACCGCAGCACATGGCTTGTAATCTTGGCCATTAGCAGTACTAAATTTTGATTTCAGAGGCTTTCTTCACTTCAGAAGGAGACATTTTGAAATATGAACTTATATCCTTCAGTTCCTCATGTTGTGACATATAAAAGGAGTTTTTTGGGGGTGACATCAGCTATGTCTATCATCACCATCAGCTACTGATCTAGTAAGTTTTTGTCTGTTCAGGGCCTTGGCAAGTCATGCTTAAGCAGGCTGACGGTTCATATGCATGCGTTGCAGAGAGTGCATCTCGGTTCACTTTGGGGCAGGTCATTACAGTATATTATTTGCATGAATATAGTTAAACTTATTTTGGAAATTTTTTGGGAATATGATGTGCCATGTTGTTCATTTAGGCTAAGGAAGAACTATTGAGAGTTCTTGGATTGCAAGAAGAAGAAGGAAGCTCACTTGAATTCCTCAGAAGAGGATACAAGGTCTGCATCCCATCTCACTTAGTTGATAGGATGATATGTGTTTCAATGTGTGAAAAATCAAACACTGTTAGACAAGTCATCGTACTGATCTCAAACAATTTATTTCACATGATCACCTGTTCTGCAAAGCCAGTGGGGAAGTCTTAAACTTTTTATAGTACCAGCATGGCTATTGTTGTGCTGGGTGACTAAGTGCATTTTCAAAGTGCCCTCTTGCACATTTGCATTTCATCAGAGCATCAGTTTTAGCAACTGAGAGGATCATATGATACAGAATGCTACTTGGTGGGAAGAGAATGTTGATCAGGAGAAGTCCCCCGCATGGCGAACTTGAGGCGCTGCTGCTCGTTGGGTGCTGAATTGCTGATCCGACCGGCAAATGGAGATATATGGGCCAAAAGACTGTTCATGAAGTCCCCTAAAGGAGGAAAGAAAAAGACTGTTCGTGAATCATGAGCTGATGATGTAACTGAAATTACTGAAAGAAGCCCACTCACCAGTGATATAGTTGTACAGTGTGACTTTGCCTGTGCTGCAATTTTACTATCTGATATGAGTTTTGAGAGGAATTTTCCTTTCCTTTTTGGTGATTGTATGTTGAGTGCAGGTGTAATGCATGTGGCTATAATATTGCAATCAATCTTATGGGTTCTGGTTTGATTGCCATGAGTACTTACAAGTAGGTGTACTGATGAAAAGTCTGATTTATTTTTCTAACTTATTTGGTTTCTTCTTGAGAAATTCTTAGTCACTGAAAGTAACAAACAGAGAAAGGGATTTAAGGATTTTTCACTCTTGCACTTTCCATTTCTTTAAAACACTGGCACTTGAGGATTTGACACTCGCTGTGTGATTGACATGTGGATCTGGGGCCACATGTCAGTGAGATATAAAGCGGCATATCCTTAAGTGCCAAAGAATAAGGGCGGCAAAATTTAAATCTACCCAATGAAAAATGGGTAGAGAAAACAAATAATTTTTTATGATGGAGTAAATGAAAAAATATTAGGAATAAGAACTCCAGAAGCTTCTATTTTAGGGGGTACGGACGTATTTAATGACGTGCAAGACCCCGAGGTTCCATCTGCAAAAGGACCAACCATCACGACGAAGACGCGGAGACCGGAGATCGAGATCGCCGGACGGAGATGGAGCCGAGAGGAGCAGCCTACCACAGGTCCAGCACGCTCCTACTCCTCTCCGTCATCCTCGCCGCGGCCGCCTGCGCCTCCGCCTCCGCCATCGGCGACAAGTGCGCCGCCTGCAAGGCCGTCGCGGTCAGTTCCTGTCTTCTTCCTCTCTCCCAATTGTTAGCTTCCAAGGTTCCATCTTTACTGCTCCTCACGAGGCGATGGTCCGGAGGTAGATGAGGCCTGGATCTTTGGCCATTTACTGGAGAGATGGTAGAATTTTCAGCGCCTGTTGTCTCAGGCTCTCAGCGATTTGGAAGGCGCATTGTAGTAGGCTAGTAACAGATGTTCTGATGTATCGGTTGATCTTGTTTTTGCAGGGGGAGCTAGAGATTGGAATCTCAAGTGTAAGTGAATTTCTTTCTTTCTTTCAATTGGCATTGATTAGGTAATTTCTGCTATTATTTGCAGTGCTGATTTGGAGGTCGTGTGTTGCAAAGTTGCTCTGTCACTTTATTTTATTTTTTTGGTTGACAAAACTAGCACCCAATAATATTAACAGCATATGTTCTTCTGGTTTCTTGTCACCGGGACCATTGATCGATTGTTAACTGTTCCTGAGTTCTCTAATGCAGGAGAAACCAAGAAATCACTTGGACTTGCGCAACCGCTTAAATTCAAAAGGTCAGCGTGAAGGGAAGGTCATTGATTACAGGTGTGTTAACCAGCATTACCACTCTTGTGTTCAATGATTAACCTGCACTCCAAGAAAAATCTATTGGACTACAAAAGTGTGTATTCTATCAGTATTGGAACATCAAATGGTCACAATCTGATGCGTAGGAATCCTGTTCGTCTGACAATTTACCATATTTACATATACAAACATTTATTGGGAAAAAGTGTAGGCTTAATCATTTTGTTAATTTTAACATTAGACATGCTGTTTTTTTGTTCATCTGAGGCGTCTCATTTGCCTCACATACTTGCATAATAAATCATGAACATAGTTTAACCATTTGTTTTTGCATTGATATGTAGTTGATCCCGTATTACATTGCAGAGTCAGTGAGCTTCGGATTGTAGAGCTTCTGGATGATCTATGTGATAAGATGCAGGATTATACGCTCCAGAAGGTAGAAAATGAAATCTATGCAATCGTTTTTGAAATTTTTTTACTGCACACTTACCAGTTGTGTGCTTGTATATATAGCTATATCTTTAGTCTTATAAATATTTTGAGTTGGTGGTAATGATCCATTTGTCATCTCACCTTCCCTTCACCAAAGGTATCCTGATCTGTGGGACCATCTCTCCACAATTTCCACCATCGACTTGTTATAGGGTTTGTACAATATATCGTATATTATTTTTATGGTTTTGCTATTTGTAATGTTTTCTCTAACTCAAAGTTAGTTTTCGTGATCATGGATTTGTATGGAGACTGATGTGTCACACGATTAAATTTATTTTTATTATTTCTGTAGCAAGGCGTGGGCATTTAATTAGTATAGATATAGATATCATATATGTATATTAAGTTATTCATGTTCTTTAGTATTTATGTGGTCTATACAATGTTAGCATCTGCCCAAGCATTTTAGTTATCTAACCAATTGTTCTGTGTGCAGTTGGAATCAGGCGAAAAAGGATGGGTGAAAGTAACAAATTGGAACAGTTTTCAAACCGGTAATTTGGAATATTTGTGGGTCCTGTTTACTCTATTGACGACTTGTAACCATGCATAGGGAAATGCTTAGGGATATGGTCGGTCCATAGTTTGTTGTGCTATGCTAACGTATTCTTCCTGCTTAGTTGTTCTCTTATACGTGCCATCTTGACATGCAGCAAGCACTAGATTTAGAACTGTACTCCTCTCTTACAGTCCACAAATCCCCAGTGCTTTTGAACACTGTGATATGCTCGCCATGGTAGACTCATTACAAGCATCTAGGATTCAATGATGTCAACACAATCATGAGGGACATAATTGAGATAGTCTCCATTTCTTATAAGGAAATGAACTTGCGGAGTATATTTATGCTGAATGACAAGCAAACAACAAGTGCCACCTGCGTATTTGCATTGTTCTCGTTACAGATATAACAAAAGTAAGCGTTAAAGAAGTATGATTTCTAATTACTAACTGTACACTGCTTATGTCATTTTTTGTTTGTAGAAAAGAAGGCAGCAGCACGAGCACACTCCAAAAATTTATCCACTTTCTGTGGAAGGTATAACGCACTTTTCAGTACTATGGAGAATTTAAATTTAGCTGATAAAAAAGCACTATATTACATCGTTTTCTTCTCATTTGTATATATATACATATATATATGTATGTGTGTGTGTGTGTTACAAAACTTTATACATACCGTGTCAGCTTGCTAGACCTCTAGTCATTTGTGCAACGTAATTTATCTCTGCCCCCTTAACATTTCATTGCCGAACTTGTAGTTGCTGGATTTAACATAATTTATACTGCACAGCTGACCTTTTATTATAACTTTGTAGTAGTGCGTGCCCTCGTCGAAAAAAACTTTGTAACCAATGAATAGTGCTTTCCCTGTTTATATATAAGTGCAATTTTTCTTGGTAGAAGGACCTCGGTTTTCACACAGATTTTGATTATGTCGCCACCATGTGCTTTAGAAGTGTAAATGTTAGTTGTCCACAAATGGTCTTTTGCCATTTTGTGGCTACTGAAGAAGCCTATTGAGTATTGAGTGGATACACTGACAAAGTCCATTCATGGCGCAGGTTACTGGAGGAAACTGAGGATGAGGTATGTTTCTTGTCTTGGATGACATTGCCCTTCATACAGTACTTTGATTTTAGCAAATAGCCGGTTACTTGGTAATTGTGTTTCTTTTTTTTAACTCTACAGAACTCCTTTAAATTTTGTTTACACAAGGCCTAATGTAAATTTTTATTTTGGTTGCAGCTTGCCGAATGGATAAAAACAAGCTCAGCAGAATCAGGGAATGTGAGTCAGGCCCTTTGTGAAGATCTTAGCAAACACTGTCAGTCCACAAGGTATGTCTTATCTGATGTATCAGCATACATATGAATTAGCTGATTTTGTGTACACGGTTAGCAAACACTCTCGGTATACTTTCTTTCTTTTGTTTTCTCTTCGCTCTAAATCGAGTTAGCTAACATTCTTTTCATTGTTTCTTCTTCCTGCCATCTACAGTGCTACTACCCCGATCGACGATGAACTATAACAGGATGCGTTTGTGCACTATCTTTATTCGACAAAGCAAAACAGATGAAGGTCTGGAAGAAGAAGCTCCATTTATCTCTGATACCATTTCTGTAGGACACGAAGCTGAGATATCTGGTCGTCTGTGTTTTGACAATCACATTGCTGTGTTACAGAAGGACTTACAGTTCTTTCCATACGATGACTTCTCTTAGGGCATTCGAACATTGAGAAAATTTTGATGCTGAATTACAGTTTAAAATAACCCAGTGAACTAATCTGAATGCTTGTAATGTCTTGTCGAAAGAAGATAATGCTCTTCTGATGGCATGTTTCTGAGTTCGGTGATGCCTCTAGTTAATTTCCCTTAAACACTGCTCGTTTTTAATGCTTTGTTCAACGCTGTTCCTGGGAATATATCTAGTGATAGAAACGTTTAAATGATACCGTGATACCAACGTGAAAAAATATAGTGCAAATAGTTATGCAAATTTCTGGAATTCTTTTATAAGATTGAGATACAAGATCAATCTATCGTGTCACAATTTCAAATCTGGATTCAATATACACTTCGAGAAACAAAAAGGAACAAAATCTGTTGAAAAAGAAATCCAAAATAAAAAGAAAAATGGGAGATACTATTCAGATAAAGATATACGTCTTGGTTTTGGTAGTTTTTTGCAGGTAGTACAACATATCATACCCTATCTAACTAATGTTTTCCAGAATTTTTCATAACTATTTACACTATCTTTTTTTGGATTGGTATCATTTAAGCGCTGGTATGGTTATGTTCTCTGTTGTTCCCTGTGCAAGTGCTTTTTTCATTCAAAATGGATGCAGAGGTGCTTTGTTAGAATTTTTTTTGCTAACTAATCTTTTTTTTTATCTTTTTTCTAAATTTAACCCATGTTAGAATATTTTTTCAAATCTAACCATTTTGGCGAGTTCACACGTACTCCAGCATCAGGGTCATCAGACTGATCTTGCATATTAGATCAAACCAGAGTTTAAGTTCCAGCATTCAAGGACTACATCAACATCACAAGTTATTCTTTGGTTCTTTATATCTGTTTTACTGCTGAAATGTCAGTAGGAAATTTCATTACCTCCACTGTGCATGAGCTACAGAGCTTATTCATGACATGCATCCATTTTAATACCAAGAGCTTATACGGTAATATCCCAAGGACCAGTGCTCCACCTCGTCTTGCAGCCACATTTGCGTCATCTAGAGACATGAAATACTTTGAAACGATACCATTACCAATCTTTTCACCAGAAGAAACCAGATAGGTTGGAATAAAATGCTTCAATGCGTCAACAGCAGCATACTGGACAAAATTGTGAATGGTACTCAGTCCACAATATAGAATTACAGATAACCGGTGTCATGCTTGTACAGTTTTTTGGAAGTACAGGCACTCTAGCTAATCAAACAAATGACGACAACAACAACAAATATGGCACTGGACACTGCTGAGAGCCGCATTTTGAGTGAATGGACATCAACAAGCCTTTACTGCTATTGCTAGTACATGATAAAGGAAAATTCACCTGTATTTGGGAATTGGGATGCCTCAAATTCTCATGAAGGGTTTCTACCAAACTTTGCTTTGTCTTCTCATTCAAGGATACCCCAGCCATAGAAATACATGCAATGAATCAGGAAACAGCAGAGCGCATAATCTCTCCTCCTTTACCTCGATAAAGGCATGCTTTTTCAATTGCAGGGACAACTCTTGACAAAGCTTTCTGCATGTCTACAGAATTACACAGATGCAAGGTCACCTTTAGGGTAAGCAGTTCAATGAAAAGTATTGCAAGACATAATCCAGATATGGACAAATTGAACACTTACCTGTGGTAATAGTTAAACCAAGCTGATGCAACTTCAAGGCAATTTCTCCTGCAGCTAAAGTGCACAAATCTGATGACAGAGTGCAGGGAACTAACTTTTCAAGGGCATATCCAGCGAAGTAATCCATATCATATCGCACAAGCAAAGCAATGGCCTGCACCGCCAACTCTCAAGATTTTCTCCTAGGAAGAAAGAAAGGTCAGCCAAATCATGTAGTTGAAAATGACTGATGATAGGTGGTACGAATTTGACATCATAAGTAAATTAACATTATTTAAAATAATGGGAACTGCTGTTACAATAATATTCAGAAGTAAATACCACCTCTGTATATTTACTTTGTTAAATAATTCTACCATAAGTTGATAGGATTGAAGCATAGGAAGTTAGAAAACAAGCAAACGGTGCAGGAGTCGGAAACAATCAAATCGCAATTTCACTTCAACCACAAAAAACCTTGCAGATAACTACATTACCCAGTGAGTTATTTTATTGCACAGTAGCTCTTCTGCAAAGGGATAATACGGAGCAACAGAAACAGCGACACTCAGATAAGAGTTTGACCGGGAAGCCAATGCGAAGTAGTCTGTTGTATTCACTATATCAATGCCGTGTGGATAAGTCCCCTGTCTTCCAACATTCTCTTGAAAGGCAGCAGAAGCAGCTCTTCTACAATTAACCTGAAATCACATAGGCAAAAGAACACATAAGATCGAGTTATCAAAATATTATCCCACCAGTGAAAGCAGCACAAAATGAACCTTACTTCTCGATCATAACAAGCAACACTTAAAAGATGCGGAGCAAGTTGTTCCAAGATCGCCTTCATATCAAAAATAGTTTAGGCTCGACCAAATGCCCAACAAACATATGCTGCAGCATCTCTTACATGTGAGCCAATGCTATGTGGACCTCTTCGCACATCCTAGTGTAAAGCCTGCAAAGCAAAATACATCATGAAATCAATTGGGACACTGAACTTGTGTTGCTGGATTATGAATATACAGTGGTGCCAATACTTAAGTGTCTCAAATATTTATAAGAATACATGTAAGACCACATGGGGCACGCAACAGCACGCCCACATTGCAATTCATGCCAAAAAAATGAATCATGCACCAGCCATTCAGAAAATTCTGATTATCAAATAAAGAGTTGCAAAAATATCTCGCAAAAAACAGAAGAGTTGCAAAAGTAGTCTGCATCTTTGCAATGACAGTTCTTAAAAATGACAGTTTTGGCATAAAGGTAGTTCATAGATTGACAAAACCTAACAATTTGTTTGAAAAATAGAACATATCAATTTCCAGTGCAAATTTGCTAGCTAGTCAGCCAAACAGCTTAAATTGGAGAGGAGTTGTGATCGGAGCAAGTGGCGGGAGCGACAGAGAGAGCAGGGGGAAGGAGTTGAGCGTAGAGGGAATGGAGAGTTCGAAAACAATCTTGATCGATGCAAAGGAAATTACAATAACAACAACAACAACCAAGCCTTTTGTCTCAAGCAAGTTGGGTAGACTAAATGAAATTGTAGAAAAGAAAAGAAAAATTGGCATACTTAACCGTGAGGTGCCACTCGCACCTGAGCAGGCCTCGGATATTGGCATGTTCGGACGTGAATTCTTTTCGGTGTCCTTGTGGTAGATAGAGCTTTTCGTCAGGTCACCTGATGAAACGAAAAGTAGTGGACATGCAAGTATGCTAGGCTTCTTGTGAAAACGTGTTTATTTTGTAAAAGTTGTATAGAAACTGTACGTGTTGTGTGTGTGGAGTTCAGATATTCGAAACATGTACTGACCAATATCATCGTCCCTTTGGACAAAACCATGTGGCATATGTGTCAACGGATGTTGTTTTGGTTGCTAAACTTTATGCTAGATCAGGAAGCTTGACTGGTTGTTTCACGGTGAAGACTCCGTCGAATCCGCTGGTTCCCTCCCTTCCGGTTGCCGTTTTCGGCAGCGGAAGGGCAGGGGAACCCAGGATTTCTGATCGGTGTGTAGATATGTGTAGATTATCTACGTTTTGTTGCCTCAACGGCGTCGTTTCGTCGGCGGCGACGACGTCGTCTGGCCTTTTGGTCTTCCGGTTCCAGCCCCGTTTCGGTGATGCCCTTCCCGGCGCTACCGAGGAGCCAGTGAAGCTATCTTCATCTTCTTCTTCGAGGTGGTGGCTGCGGCTTGTCTCCGGTGTTGCTCCGGCGGCAGTGTTCTCGTCGCTGCTTCTTCCTCTCTTGGCTGTCCCCCTCCGATCTCCGGCGGGCTGTTTATTCGGCTTTGGTACGCGGAAGGTCTTCGGCATCCGGTGTGCTCTTGTCGTCCTGCTCGAGATTGGGGCGACGCCCCTGCCGATGGGCGTTCAACGTGGCATTAGATCCGCCTCTCGCGGAGATCTTCCTCTGCGGCTCTTCTACCGAGCCTTTTGGCTCTGCTTTTCTCTGCAGGTGCTCGACTGGCGCATGGATCGTCGTCGTCCTCCGCTCCAGCCGGCCGTTCCGTCGTCTCGCAGGAATAGTACTGAAGCCCCCAGGGACCTTGATGTAATTTTTCTTAGTTCAGGGGCTTCTTTGCATTTCTTTAGGGACAGCTGTATCCCTCTAGATGTATCTGATGTATCTATCGGGGCTTTTGTCCCCGCACTGTGGCCCTCGTGCTAATGCAGTTTCTTCCTTTCAAAAAAAAGATCAGGAAGCTTGAGGCTCCTAATAAACCACGTGGAGTATCAAATCTCACTACAAAACTCCAAAAAGGCCCATGAACTCGATGACATAGCGCAATCCTGGCCCATCACACGTCCTTCCGCCGCGCGAGGAAGGCGACGCTGCCGCCGCCGCGCGCGAGGAAGGAGACCGCCGAGCGCCGCTTCCTCGCCCCGCCTGCCGAGCGCCGCCTCCCCAAGCTCGTCCCGCGGCCGTTCATCTCTGAGCCGCCGCCCGAGCTCATCTCCTCCCCTCCCAAGCTCATCCCGAGCCGTTCCTCCCCACCCTCCGATGACCTCGTCCCGCCAGATCTCCGCCCGAGGTCCGCCCGGCCCGTCCCGCCCGACCTCCTCCAGGATCTGGTTGTCTCGAGCGCCGGCCACGCCGCAAGCGCCTCCCCGAGCACGTCCTCCCGAGCGCCAGCCACCCCGACGTCCCCCCTTCCCCGAGAGCCAGCGTCCCTCCCCGAGCTCCCTTCCTCGCCCACACAGGTTCGTGCCCCCCGCCGCCGCCCTTCTCCTCCCCAGATCCGATCGCTGTGGCTCCTCCTCGCTGAGCCGCTCGCACCGATCTGGAAGATGTGCCCTTTCTCTTCTTGTGTGATTTTTCGGTTCTTGTTGTTTTGGGTTTGGTTTCGTGGGGATCGATCGCTGTTGTTGTTGTGGGTGGGTGGGTTCTGGCGTTCGGGTTGATGGATAATTGGATATGGCGTGCTTGGATCTACGCGGACTGGTTTCGGGTTGGCTCGACGGAGAGGAGCGCCTCGAGGAGGCCGAACGCGGCGGGCGGCATGGTCCCGCCGAATGCCTCGCGGATGGAGGCCATTTTCCAGCTCATTCAGGCTGCTAAGCTGCAGGATGCATGCACTGTAAAGGCAAGCGAGTTCTGCAAATCTTGTCTTTGCAGAAAGCATTTTGGCTTCTACTTACCAAAAGCTTTGAAGCAAATGCTGGTTACAATGCAATACCTGTGGGGTTGATTTAATTTCTTTTGTTCAATCGTGGAGATGGGGAGATATCTGTTGACATCTCTGAGAGACTTGTCCACAATTTGTTCGTAACGTAGTTTCCTTCTTTTGTCATTCTGATCATGCAAAAATCATTTTGAATCGGCAGCACATACATACGACTGAAGTTTGTGCTGGTTTTCTGTTGTTTGTGCTGATCGTTTTACAAGCCTTCCAAACACCATTTACAAGGGTAAATAATTACACTTGTATACACAGGTATTTGTTGTGACAAGTAAATTACAGGTGTAATTTGTTTACAAGTGTAAAAAATTACAATACACCCAAACAGGGCCTTAAAAGAAATAAAACCCCCGCGGTTTTATACCCAATCCCGAATTCCCCGAGACCACGAGATCCCCCTCGACGGCAAGGACCTCGACATGGCCACTACCGGCGATGACGCCGCCATGGTTCGCCCCTGCTCCCACCGCAGCCGCCAGTTCCTCCCCCCTCTCTCCCAGACCCCCAAACCCTAACGCTGCTACTGACCCTGTTTCGCGTGTGCAGCTACACGAGCTCGACGAGATGAAGCGCCGGCTCAAGGAGATTGAGGAGGAGGCCGCCGCCCTCCGCCAGATGCAGGCCAAAGTCGCCAAGGAGATGCAGGGTTAGTGCTGTCTTCCGTGTATGCTACCCTTTCGTGACGATGATTAGATCCGCATCCAGGGTATGGTTGTAGGGAAATTTCAGATCCGGGACGGCACGGTAGGCTTGCCGGTTTTTTGCTCATTGGTTTGGGCAGGTTAACCAGGCGTGCTGTTTATAACGTGAATCTGCACATCGGTAGTTTGAATGTAGTTGATTGTGTCGGAAGGCTGTATGATGCGGTCTAATTGCTGTTTAGATTAGTTATTTGAGCGCTGCATATATGCCACTTTGGGAGTTTGCATGCCTTGAGATGAAATATAGCTAATATTGCTTCACACATAATTATAATTCTCTTAATTTAACAGGTTGGGGTAGGGGTAGTTTGTTGTGTTAAAATAAATATGGGATGGACAGCCTGTTTGGTTGGAGGGAATTGAGAAGGAATAGGAGTTTGGGAGTCGTGAGTTATAAAATCATCTGTTTGGTTGGTGGACATGGAAATTGAGGAGGGACAGGGCATGGGAGTTTGACCATTTTAATAACTGGGAGGGCGTGGGAATTGGGAGGGAATTGTTCTCTTGAGAACATCTCAGCTCTTCATCATAACCTAGCTTATCATCTTTAAGCTAATTCCCCATGATTTCCCACTAACCAAACGGGGGAAGAAACTTTCCTCTCAAATTGCCACTAGTAATTCTCATCACATACTGGGATTAAAAATCACCTTCCCATGCCTAATCCCTCCCTCCTCACTCTTATTCCCCTTCCCTAAGGTTGCCAAACAGGGCGGGAGGGTTGTGGAGTGGAATATTAACCTGGGCGAAGTATTGAAGTATTAAGGAACACCAAATTCACTCGTATCATGTAATCTTGTATAAAATGGTGTTTAGTATCTGCCTCTTTGCTTGGCGGAGCATCTCTGAATGTTCATCATACTTCTGTGGCTGATAAACCTTGGGAGTTTATGTTCAGGCTTGGTTACACTCTTTGTGCTGTGTTTCTATATCACTATTTCTTATCGAGTCATTTTATCAATGTAGGTGGAGATCCTAATGCAACCATATCTGAAGCAAAAGAGTTCGTTGGAAATGTAAGTTTTTCATATCTTTTGTTCTCTAAATTTATGTGATGGGGCTACTGTTTATGGTAGTTATGATATTATCTGGGTATATACTACAACTCATATTCTTATGTTTCTTGTTACATGATAATGTGGTTATGCTTGTGAAACTATATATACAAATTTGATGTTCAAGTTAGCTACTTGATTTACTTCAGGAGCTTAAGATGTGGAAGCATCTTGGTTCCTGGATTGGTTCAACTATGCCACAACTCTGAACATGCATCATTAAACATCTTGTTTCTATATAACAGTAGCTTAAGGCGTATTTAAGGTACACATGAATTGGGTATTTAATATTTCCACATAACACCCTATCTTAACTTTGATTTTGGTTTTTATTTTCAATAGATAGTGTTTATTGACAGCATCTTGGTTGCTGAATTGGTTCAACTATGCCATAGCTCTGAACATGCATCATTAAACATCTTGTTTCTATATAACAACTACTAGGCAGCTTTTATTTTCACTTAATCGTGACTAGAAGATACAAGCTCTCTCTTCTATCTTTATCTTCTTCTTTTTTTTGAAATTTTCTTATATCTTTATCTATGTATTGTTTTGATTTTACTCTGTAGTGCATTGATTGAGCAATGACATTGGACGCAGGGTAGTCTGCTATCGTCAAGTCTATGAAATCAAAATCTGGCTGAATCAAAAAAAGAAAGAGAAATTTTTTTAAAAGAAAATATTTAAAAAATAATATAGAAAAAAGAGAAAAATATATATTATGTGATAGGAAAGTCCCCAAAATGTCAGTAGCGAATTGCTGCGTATGCTCCACATGGTGCTTGAGACTCATGCCTGGACTGATGTGGCATGTATCAATAGCCATTGGTAGATGAGAATCACTTGTTGGGTCGATCCACTTGAAGACCCAGCAGTAGAACTTGAAAGGTTTGTATCAAACTGTTAAAAATGACAGTTTTGGCATAAAGGTAGTTCATCGATTGATAAAACCTAACAATTTGTCTGAAAAATAGAACATATCAATTTCCAGTGCAAATTTGCTAGCTAGTCAACCAAACGTCGTCAGATTCGGTGCAGCAGCGGCGCGGACGGCCGTTCGGCACAAACAGCTCCGACTTCTCCTACTGCATGGTCATCAACTCCTGTAAGCAGCCACCGCCCCAAACCCCCAAACCCCCACGCACTCCCTTCTCGTTCGCTTCAGGAATTCGTTCGTAACCCAACCCAAAAACATCAGCGATTCATGCGCGCCATTGCAGGGTACCAGAAGGTCGCTAACGGCAGATCCTGCCTCACCCGTCTCATCCCTGCGCAGGTACAGACTGGCGCGCTCGCTCGTTCACTCGCTCTCTTGTCGTCGCTGCGGTTCTTGATCTGATTTTTTTTCGAAGCAATGTGTGGTTGCGCTTTTGATGCAGCTAACTAGCTTATGCCCTTAGCTGATCTCCACATTAGTTTCGACAGGCATCAGCCCAAAAACAACTTCTAGGTTCAATCCCAAGAAATAAACAGTATTTTGAATCAAAAATATAAAACCAACACACCTTCAGTTGTTTACCATTTGGAGTTAGCAGATCCCCACAAACATTAGTGGATGCTAAGTTTGTATCAAGCTATGCCTCAACTGAGCAGATGTTGGAGTTCCAGCATGGTAGATAAGTTCTTATCCAACTGCTACTATATGAATGGTTCACACATCTATATTTAACAAATGACTTCCATAAGTAGGATGTGATCTCTGCAAAGATCGTAGATGCCTTAAGTAAATGGCTAGAGGATGCTTAGATTGTTGTTGTTGTTCTTCTTCTTTTGCCTTTGATGTTATTTTTGCTTTTTTGATCTTGCGGAACCCTGTTTCCATTTTTATTTTTAATATATTTCCAGTAGGGCTGTCCCCTACTATTTCCATAAAAAAAGAGCGTGACTTTGAGTGATAGAAACATGACAGTTCTCCAGTGACAGGATACTTTTGAAGGTAATAAAGCAATTTGAAATGTATATGCATGATCACTGTAAGTTGTAACAAAATAATTGCAAGGATAACCTGCTGAAAGCCTTAGGCATGTCTGGACGAGTCAAGAGCCTTGCAAGCAGCAAACCTGACATCCTTCTCATTGGACCACAACTGGAGAGATAATCCTTACAGATGTCCAATATCCTTTTCACAAGCGGAACGACCTCAGACTCACCCATGTGATCAATGGTAGCAATGCTTGTGTCCACAGAGTAGATATCAAATGGAATTAAGATCGGTATATAAAGCCACAACAGAACGACACATTTAGTCTCCATTTCTCCTGTGCTCTCTTGCCTAAGAGCCGTCGCTGAGCCCACTGTATGACACTTCTCAAGGAGAGCAAATGCAAGCTCTAGATCTGAAACCTGATGCGGGAAGAACTTGATGACGCTCTGATACCCACACACCAGGACCAGAGTGTAGATGATAATACACAGAGGCTTGATAATGTCATAGAGCTCATTGGTGCTAGCACCAAGTTCTATTATCTTTGACCGAACTAATGACATAAGCGGTGAGATTATGTCCTCTAGGTATGGCTCAAGAAGTTGATCCTCTTCTTGATATTTGTCCATCTATTTCTCAACAAAAAAACATGGCATTTATTTGTATCAAGCTCTTAAACATGACAGTTTTGGCATAAAGGTAGTTCATAGATTGACAAAACCTAACAATTTGTCTGAAAAATAGAACATATCAATTTCCAGTGCAAATTTGCTAGCTAGTCAACCAAACAGCTTAAATTGCATCCTATACTACCAAACACTCATCCAATGTTTAGTGAACAAAAACAACATTCAAATAGGGGGTTGGCGAGAAAATGAAGCTTGAAGTTTACACGATCTGTTCGGATTTTTTTGTGCTGAAACAGATTAATTTTTTTGTGTTGGATGACAATTTAAGAAGTTCATGTGATAAATCTTTTGAATCATCAATGCCAGGATTATGTTTTCACTTCACTTTCATTGCCTGCTGCTACTGGGATTTTTTAATGCATCCTATCTGCACTTTGCAATTCCATTTTCACAATTTGGTGCACGAGTTCGTCTTTGTTTATCAAGTCATGGTTTAACTCTTCCTTGAGACTACGGATGAAACAATTAATTAGCGTTTTGGTTTAGGCGGTGGCAAAGCCCAGGGGTGGCAGCGGGTGGCTGGCGTCAGACGGGAGCAAGCGGTGGGGGGAGGCGTTCTTCCTGCTCTACACGCCCTTCTGGCTCACACTCTGCCTCGGTGTCGTCGTCCCCTTCAAGCTCTACGAGGTACTCGCCTCTGCCTCTTGCTTGATCCATCGAGCATTCTTGGTGGATCCTGAAAGAGACTTTCAGATTGGATAAGGAAGATTGAATCTTGAAACATTGTTGTATGTCGTGTTTGTTTTATAGTGATTTGAAGTGGTTAGCTTAGTTTCTTAAGCATTCTTGGATTTTTGTTGCAATGTGTGCAGAGGTTCACGGAGCTTGAGTACTTGGTTCTTGGGTTGGTGTCCACCGTGCCGACTTTCGTCATCCCTCTGTTCCTCGTAGGAAAGGTAAAATGGCACCTACTATCTCATCTTCATCAACTTTGGAAGATTTGTTCAATATGATTGCTCAGTTTTCAGAGTGACTATTAGATCACTTGTAGCGAAAATGGACAATATTTGACAACAGTATTACTGTTTCACCAAATTTAGATGTTCATCGTTTGGTGAGGGTCGAGAAACATTAGATGCATAAACAAGGACATAAATATTTCCTTGCAGTTTAGATGACAATTAATATGTTGAGAATCCATGACGTAACTGCAAGCATTCAGCTGAAATAATCCGTAACTGTAGTTCCCCTTGGCGTATACTGATGAAGCAATTATTTAGGAAATAAGTAAAAAAAGAATAACATTGAGTGGAGGAAGGAATAAAACCATTAAATGCTGAGTGGACAAATCAGCAAATGGGGAGAGAAGGGGAGGACAGAGGAGTGAAAGAGTAGGGCAGGGAGGAGAGCTTCACCTCCTCCGCATCTCCTTGAAGATGGGCTCCTCTCACTTGCCGCTGATGTATCCTCTTCAGAGCTGGTCTTTCTTCCACTTGCTTTCTTTCACGTTTGTGTGGATGATGGATCAAAGCAAACACTGGAACATGAGATTCGGGACCACTCCACACTATCTTATTAGCTTCAACTAGGCGTATCATCTTGTTCCTTTTGATCTCTCTTCCAGTTTCAGTCCAAAACTGTATCTTCCCATTTCAGTCCATAAATAATGCATTTCTTATAACTCATTTTGTTACCTTTTTACTGATGTAGAATACATATTCATGTTCTGAAAGCTAACTTCATCATTTTTTTCATTTCAGGCCGATCATGTTAGAAGTTTGAAAGATCGTTACTGGGTGAAGGTAAGTATATTCACTGTGGATCTTTTGTAAGCCAATTTGAGTTCTAGAAATGGACATGGTCTTGGAAAATCATGTAGTCGTATGTAACATGATTCTTTTCTACAAATCTGATTCAGAAAGATAATTTGTCACTACAATTGAGCGTAACTAGGTATTAACTTTGACCCGCTGCAGTAAAAAATAAAACGTAGCTGGAAAATAATATATATATATATATATATATATATATGGAAATATGACCAATTTGATTCTTGTCAAATGACACTCATAAAAGCTGGTTGTAAAATCAACATGCTACTCTGTATGAACAATGATTATTGATATATAATCTTCAATTACTAATACAAGTAATCTGAGTGATGTTTCTCATTGTTTGTGGACTTCCTTCTATTTGGTAATGCATTTTATGGATGCACTTTATCTTTTCAAAACTGTTTGCTAAATTCAGGACACATCTTTCAATTGCAGGCTAATGTTTGGATTATAATTTTCAGTTATGTTGGTAACTACTTTTGGACACATTACTTCTTCACAGTTCTTGGTGCATCATATACTTTTCCATCATGGAGAATGAATAATGTAAGTCTTCGTCATGCAAGGGGTGATGGGCAGGGAATTCACCTAGAGTGCTTTTCTTTACAAATATTTTATTTACTTAGAGAACTTGTATTCCCTTGCCACTTCTTGTATTCCCTTCCATCAATTCTCTTCTGGTACGTACCCTAGCTGAAGGTTGTTTTATATTTCAGGTACCCCATACAACATTTCTCCTTACTCATGTGTGCTTCTTATTCTATCACATGGCATCAAATATGACACTTCGTAGATTACGTCACTCTACAGCTCACCTGCCACAGTCTATTCGGTTGTTGTTTGATGCCACATGGGTTTTTAGCACTCTCATACTTCATAGCATATTTGGAGACCCTTGCCATTGCAAACGTATGTTCCAGCATATATTTGTGCTACAAACATATGTCTTTTCTTCACCATCTAGTACTATTTAACTTTCTTTTGCTTGCTTATAGTGGTAATCTGCAATAATTTGTGTCTTAATTCTTGAACACAAACTGTTTTGATTGAATCTAGTTTGCTATAGCCTTTTTGTGTGTATCCCATGTTGAGTTAATTGGGTAGAACACATCTACTCTAAGTCTTGTTTATTTTTCCTTGTATGTGAATGTAAAACAGTTACGAAGTTGGAGAAAAAAAAAGGAAAACATTGCGCCCGCATGTTGAAACCAATTAGCATCACACATCACTGTGTGACTTCTGATTTACCCAATCATAGTCTTACATTATTCGTGGCACATCAAATTATGGTTAATGACTAACTATTATTAGATGACATGATTTATGATGCTGGAGAAACTTTGGTGATATCAGATTTGTATACTCTGACAGATGATAGCAATTTTTGTAGATTTGTCATTGCTGGTTCAGAATGCTAATTCTCTAGCCTATATGCTAGTGCCATCAGTTGCAAATTGCATCATGTGCTAGTTTCAGTGCATCAATGTTGTTCAAATCCACAACATTGTTTCATCGTAGACAATTAACTAATAACACTAGAGCAATGTATTATGGCTGCTATCATTATATTGAGCTAAACATGATCAGTGTATATTTTGTGAAATATAATGGAAATAATGAGAACAACCAACTAATAATTGTTTTTTATTCTATACATCACCTGTATCACAACATGCTGTTTTTTAGTGTAGTGAGCACGGATATGTCTGTTGAAGATGAATGTTTAGATGTTTTCAGATTAACTGTTCACATAGATTAGGATAAATATTTGTAGCTAATGTGTAGTTGTGATTATTACACCATTTACATGCTACTAGCAAGCTAGGTGCTCACTGCTCAGTGCATTTTCTTTTTTGGTCATAGTGGTTGCAGTGCGTGTTAGATAGCATGGAGAAGTGTCAGTGTGCTGTTTTTCACCCTTTAGTCATGCTATCTAATATTCCAAATGTTTCTCCCCTTATGTTAACATATTTCTGTTTTGACTGAAATTATGTTAGTACCTTTTTGCTTATGCATCCGTCTATATTTTGTAATTAATATTGTTTTCACCTTCTAAGAAATTGTATTTCTGATTTTCTGTGGACTTTTGCAGTTTCCATATTACGAATTTGTCGATCGGGATATAATGTACAAAGTTGGTTCATTGTTTTATGCCATATACTTCTTAGTTAGCTTCCCTATGTTCTCAAGGTAAAATTGAGTAAGAATTTATATGAGTTCAATTGGTTTCATTAATAATGTCCTCTGTGCTCTATTTCAT
Organism: Stipa capillata; assembly: GCA_019208055.1. Lineage (NCBI taxonomy): Eukaryota > Viridiplantae > Streptophyta > Magnoliopsida > Poales > Poaceae > Stipa > Stipa capillata. Next base: position 337,851 of record JAGXJF010004650.1, read on the forward strand.
GCAGTAACCATATACTTGTGCTATGCATTTTTTTTTGTACAAGAAGAATACCTTGTTTTTCTCTAAGTACCTTGTTTTTCTCTTACTTCTGTTCGTTAAGGCAACTTTGCTAGGTTCCTAACCTGTCCATGTTTGCTAAAACATTATTTTACACTAATTCTGTTCATGCTCGCTAAAATATTATTTTACACTAGCTGGATGTATGAAACGTCGATAGCTTGAATAGCCCAAATAGTATAGTTCCAACTTTAACAACTTACTTTCACATCATCATTTCAGCTGGGTAGATAGGCCACTCACTGTCTTCGACAGGAACAATTTGCTTCCTTTTGTGGTATTGAAAACTCTCATTTACCCTTCATCTGAGCTTATGGTTTGTCCATCCTCATCTGATGGCACACTATAATCATGCATTAGCTCACTAGTCTCTTCAAACAATAAAGCGTTTATCAAGACCAATAGCAGCTAAGCACCCTGTAATAACTCAATTTGACTGATAGGAACCTGCATAAACACTGCTGTTGTAGGCTTGTAACATAGAAAAATGCAACACTGGGCGTCTTAGTTCTCATAGTCTATACCCAACTTTGTGTAACTCTGTTATCTGAAATCCAGGATCGATGAAAAAGCAGAGAAGTGGGACCTTCCCAGGGTGGCTATTGATGCGTTGGGCGCAGCAATGCTTGTCACAATAATACTCGACCTGTGGCGCTTATTTCTGGGGCCAATCGTACCCATCCCAGAATCAAGACGGTGTGGCCAGCCGGGGCTCGCATGGTTCCAGGTGCAGAACGAAAGCGTCTAATTCAGGAACCGCTGGGGGGATGATGGAGGCCAGCCATTGCACCGTGAAGACGTGCTCTTTGATGTTGCATTGATTTGTTGTTTGCATTCAGTGTCTACTTCGTGCCCTTGTTGGAACCCTTGTTTTAGGATGCTGGATGCATACTCAACAGCAGGTACTTGAATAAGCTGGTAATAAAGGTGGTTTGATGTTAACCAGAAGGGGATTCAATACATGGCAACACGCTCGGGGTTCATGGTCGCCGCTGTGCACCATAGCTCTCTCGATGTAGCGCAACACCGTGCTGCTACAGGGAAGAGGGTGGGGAAACTGTGGCCTTAGTCGCCCCCCCCACCCCCAAACACCCCCACATGAATGAGGGCCCTGTCCTCTTGCAATTGCTTCCCGTGCGGTTCTATCTCCTTTTTCCAAACGAGACATTTCTGGCGCAGCGCCGGCATGCCCCTAGCCGCTTTCACGTTTTAGAATTTAGGAATGATTCATTTGAAATGTTTTAAATATCCAAGAGTTCAGACACCACTATTTGGAAGATTCGGATTTTTCTTATTTGTCTTTTTTGCTTTTACTAATGCTTAGTTGTTTAGAATTTTCGTAAATCTTAGTTACCTAAAATTGTACATTACTTAGACTAAATTATAGTATTGAAAGTGTGTAACTTTAGCACAATGTTACTATAAGTTTTAGTTTAGAGCTTATATAAGAAGTGAGGAGGGGATAGGATCGTTAGATGTTGATCAAAAGGTGTAGAAAAGTATACTATCACACAAATCGCCATCACAAACGGATAAAAAACACCATCATAGACAAGTATGGCGTCCGTGTGTGATGGGTAGTTTGTGATAACCCCAGTTATCACACATGGTCCAAGCTCATCTGAGATAACTTGAATCACAGACGGGTTGTGGTGTACCCAGTTTTAAGGACCGGAAAACCCTTGTGATTCTTATACTGATTCTATGATCAATAGCCAGTACACACATGTTAGTTTGAATATCATTTCATAGACGCACACAAAATACATTCATATAAAGGTGGACCGTCTCGATCGAGGTGAGATACCTAGAGCCTATCGGCTATAAATTCTGCAGCAGAAAACAAAGCGGTGGAATGGATCCACCGGTATGCCATACCCGACAGGCAACTGACTGGAGTTATGCCTTACCCTTCGCAAGACTTAATCCTCATCGTGGGAGTAAAAATCTTCTTCGTCGACCAAGTCAACAAAGCAAGTGAGTACATTGAATGTACTTACAAGTTTTCCTCAAGGGAGAGTATAATAGTTATATTACATGCATGATTTTGTTCGAGAAATATAACTCTATCCTATGTTATATGTTGGGCAGAAAGTAAGTTTCATTTAAATACAAGAATAATAGATTTTCAAAGCATTTTTGTAAATCAAGTCCGTCTTCGACGAGCAATGTATTCAGTATTGGCAGCATTTGCTACCATCTTGCGCTTCATCATGCCTTCCCTGACAGTTATCGGTTTAATACCTTTTCAAGCTATTCCGTGCTACTACTTCGCGGCGCGGACCTCTCAGCATTTCCACATGGAGAGCTCATGACGCACGGTGTAAGTACATCATACTTATGTCCTTAATCCCATGACTCACTTTTGTTTTGAAAACATATTCTAACCAGAGAGGAAGAAGGGTTACGCTTTCTTAAGAGGAAAGCACAATTGGAAGAATACGTCCTCGTTTAACCCGACCGGTGAGGTCAGAACGTCAGTGGCTGCTCACGGTTGATCCTTGCCTTCGCGCGCTTAGGAGGTAATTAGGGTTAGTCTCACCTGGTGGAAGAGTATAATGTTTGTACATCAGTCATGATCTCATTAGAGATGTGAATTCTATATGCATTATTCAGTTACATAGGAATTTAACCCAAAAAATATACTTCCATCATCTAATTTTTTGTTTGTCCCATACATCATGCCCCGAATCTAGCACTTAATCCAAGGGTTAGACATCTTCTTCTTTCTTGATCCTAGATCATTGAGCGCGTGTTCCCGAGATAATAGTGTTGTCGCCCGCTCCAGGTGAGGTAACGAGTGATCAACGACGGTACATAATTAAAAACTTATATCATGGAATTTTTCTCCAGTAGTACGAATTGAGCACCCATTCCAAAGGGTTTCGCAGGTTCTTTCTTCCAGGATCTTAGATCATTGAGCAGTGGTGGTCACGAGACAATACTATCATCGCCGTCCTACATGAGGTAGCAAGTAATGATCAATAGCGGGAACAAGATGATGTAGAACATGTGGACTGCATGATTGTAAGAGTGGCGCCGAATTCTAGGGCAGTCTTTGGGCATAAAGGTGCAACGCCTAAGAAGAATAGGGTTATTATCTAAGGCTATGTTACACTTTGCATTTAGGTCCAGGAAGTTGCTGTTCTCCGAATTAACAATAAACCCCAAGATTATGCGGAGTTTGGATAAGATTGAATACATAAAAACATACGGCAAACCTTGTGCTACAACAGTGAGCACCCACGGTACAACCAGATGACTTATGGGATATCCCTGGTCGAATAATTTACCGAGTTCAGCATTAAATCTGCAAGTGGCAATCGTTAATTTTAGACCGTGATCACTTCCATGTTGGTTGGGACACTTGCATTGGAATATATATGGTAAAGGCCATCTACGTTCATGTATGTCCTCTTCCATAACGGTGGTGCCCTCCCAAAAAACTAGTTAAGGGGACTATCGTGAGGTAGGCCTTACAAGAACTATGTGTTGAGCGGTGGGTGACTTGTCGGGCACGTTGATGTTAGGGCTTGGTATTTAAAGGATTATGATCTTCTTTGTTGCACAGTTGCACTCAAACATGCCGACTGTGTAAAATGTACGACCTCTCCATAGCCTAAAATGTCGATTGTATGAGCCGATCATGCCACGTGGATAAAATGTACAATCTTTCCATAGTGCAAAATTATTTGCATAGCTGTTGCCACGCTCATGGACAATATAAACCCCCATTTCACACTATTACATCCTTTGGGAATCTGAGAGTAGCTGAAACTCTTGGCCGGATAGGGTGGTTAGTCAAAAAAGTGTTTATGTAGATGAAGACTTCAGTCAACTGTTGGCAGTCAGCACTTCACTAGTCCTATTATTACTTTCGGTTTACTACAGTTATTTACAATCACATGGAATGCTTTCTAGAAGTATTTGCTTGTATGAAACACAAACAGTTGATTTAAAGAATCACTTGCTCAATACCAAAAGTGATTGCTCTATATAATGATGCTCAGTTTTGGGAAGATTCATCAACACCAGCCAACTGCTTAAATTAAGAGACTTAACCTAGCTATGACCATATTAGTGAGACTTAACCTTGGAGTTATCTTGTATTCTTGTTTCGCTGAAATTTATTTGAGTCGTTAGGCCTTGAGGCCATCAAATGCCAGGTTCGATCATAAAGCACTACTCTTTGATTTAATTAATACTCATGAGTAATATTTGCTACACCCGCAGTTATTCGTATGTGTGCTAGCTTGATCACCATTGATGTTATAACCGTCTTGGTCGGCTTGATATCGGGCTGCATGCTGTGTGGATCAACTTGACCCTTTGGACTGGTGGTGAAGTACATAAAGGGTCCATTTCTAAATTTTTTTGCTCATTAATTTTTTTACCTTTTTTTTAAGTTCATCCGTGTTGGGAATTTTTTTTCAAATCTAACCCTTTTGGCGGCGTCACAGCCCACGGCGCCACAGACCCACTCTGCGGCGCCACAATCTCCGGCGCCGCAAACAATGATAACGTGACGGCCGCAAAAGCGTGGCGGATGACGTGGCCAAGGCTGCGGCGCCAGGAATCTTGGCACCATGGACCCTGGCACCGCAACCCCTAACCCCTTCACCCTCACCTTCGACTCTCTTTCTTCTTCCATTCACCTTCCCGCAGCTGGCCAGCCTCCTTCCACCCCTCCCACCTTAGTGAACCCTCTGGTGAGCTCTCTTCTCTGACCACGTCCTCCCTCCTAGTTCGTAACCATCATTTCATGGATTAGGTTAATTTTGTTACTTAAACATTGCATGTATTTGGTTATTTCGTGCATTTGGTTCGTAATGAAGTTGTTTGAAAGATAGGAAAGAGATAGATGAGTCTCGTGGTTGTGCCAAACCCGGTGTGTCACCGATGTGTTGGTGTGGTGACCGTTGCAAGATGGGCAAATCGGACGCATATATGACACGTACGGTCAGAGGTATTGGATGTGTCTGAACTTGAGTTCGATCCTCCGGCAGTCGTTCGGTGCTCCGAAAATTTCTTACGTAATGTAGCAATTGAAGTTAAAATTTCTATGGTATTGGAATCATAGTATTTTTGGGCCTATGCTAACCGAGTTTTATAGGAATTCATGCCTCCACTATGTGATTTCGAAGAGTGGATTGACACGGAGATGGCCGAAAGTGACAAAGTGCATGTCACGCTCAACAAGCAATGGGACGAGGATATTAGGAAGCGTTGTAAGGAAAAGCGTGAGGAGCTTAAGGCGGAGCGGCTGCGACCAGAGGAACGTGAGATGAGAGAGTGTGCCTTGGAAGCCCTGAAAAGAGCGGAGCGTGAAGCCGAGAAGGAGAGGAAGCGCGAGAGGGCAAGACGTGCAAAGGAAGCCGACCCAGAGGCTGTTAGGAAGGGTGTCACACTCCGGTTTTTCAAACACTGCAAAGCATGGCATTGTATTAAGCTGACCAAATCTAAATCATGCATGACGCCCCACATGGAATAATATTCATAAAAATCCCAACAAACTTCCCCAAGATTAATTGTAACTGTACTAGACCAAATGTGCAAAATATGAGGACCTTCAATTCAAAACTATTAAAATAATTCAAAAACCATCTCAAACTGTTTTAAATTTTTTTAGCAAAACCCTAGAAACCACTATCTGCTAGGTAGCTGTTTTGCTGCACCAGTAAATGCAAAATCCATATCACGTATGGATTTCTGCCACCATAAATTTCCGAACAATTCCTGAAGATTCTTGGTAAGATTCCTCAACCAACCACTCACATATCTGACCTACTCCTGCAGTAAAAGCCTTATATCTTCTTTCCGCAAATCTTGCTCCAAAAATCAAATGGGAGTCTCTGATGGTCCACGTACTAGCTATGATGCTCACTTCTACCATAACAGGCACCTCCTCCCTTGCAACAATATTCGATGCCTAATTCTACTACTGCCACAGCATAGCTTGCCATTGATCCCATAAATTCATGGTGAACAGTGAATAGTATACAGTGCCTAACCTTGCTGCAGTTTTACCTCCAACAGTAAGCGGTGCCCAACTCTACTGCAGCCCACTCTCAACAGTAAGTGGTGCCCAACTCTACTGCAGCCCACCCTCAATAGTGAGCAGTGCCTAGCTGCAACTTCACAGCACGTGTGAGCTAATTAACTCCCATGCTTTTTCTCCTCTATTTAAGCCAAGCACTCCCTCTCCCTCTCAATTCCCAACCAGCCCGAGCTCATTTTCTCCATCTGTTCTTCACATACTAGCCTCCCTTCTTCCTCACAAAAAAATTAGCTCCCCTCGGTACAGGTTTTCCCAAGGCCATGAGCTCTCTCCTATTCTTTATCCTCTCCCTCGCCCTTACTCAAGCTGCATTTTCCTCTCACCCAATTTCCTCTCATGGCAGAAACCTCAGAAGTCTATGTCTTCTCCGTTGTAACTCCGATCGAATAAACTCTTTCTCTGATGATCTCATAAATTCCAGAACTATCCATTATAGTAATTTTAATAATTTTTGAAACATTTGGAATCTCAATTTTGAAAATATTTCGAATATGAATGCTAAGTCAATACATCTTATTAGTCCCGAACAAATCAATTCTTTTACCTAAAAATCCTCCAAATAACTAAATAGATGAATCTAGCATGGTTGGCTCAGTGACACTTTAAAACTCTGATTCCCCTAGGTAAAGATAACAGAAATCATGATGCGCTTCAAAACATTTATCTTGCTAGGGTATATATGTATGTGCAATCTTTTCCATAACACCTAATACCTCATGGTATCTGCATCCTTTTCTCTTACCATGTCATACATTTAAATCTTATTTGGGTTTCTCTGGCTTGGTTGTTTATTCGACTCTCTCCCGACGTGTAGTTGACGGAGTGAGATACGTGCGCCAGGAAAGTCAAGAGCCATCCCCACGTCAAGAACAGGAACAAGAACTGCCAGGCAAGCATTCCCACCTTGATCATGTTGGATCTCATATGTGTGAAAACTTAATTATTTTGTTTGCAACTCTGCATGCTATGTGAGTATCAACGGTATTTTATGCTAGACCTAGCTACACCCTGTAGTTGCATATGATTCAGGTTCGATAAATAAATCCTCGTAACCCTAGTACTAGTTGCCGCACATCGTACGTCCAGCAATGTATTTAGGAATATAGGCAATAGCTATGCTTAGACCTGCTATAGAGAAAAACCTAATTTTGTTCGGTTTATACAAACTCCTTCGGACATGGGATTAAAACCCTCGGAATGGTAAGTGCTTTCCGAGACGATTGTTTGAAAGTGTGTTGTTGCCAAAATTCTAACTAAAATAGAGGATGATTTTGATTCAGGTAAGAATTGTAAGGGCAGTTCGGGGGATGTAAAAGTAGCAGGTGGTAGTATGGTTGTCGAGGACAAATATGGAGTCTTGCTCGAATCAACCAAGGACTGAACCTAAGTGCCGCTAAACTAGTTCCACACTGTACGTCCACATGACCTTTATGGGAAGGATTTAGCTTATTATCCCGTCAAGTATTAGAGCCTGGACCCGTGGGCAGTAGGAAGAGAGTGCTAGATAGATTGGAATCCCTAGAGGACCTCCGCGTGTTCTCGCAGGGAGTCGTTCAATACAAAGATAAGTCCACTTCGGGTTGTGGGATCGGGCATAACTGAGCACAAGCAAAGACTGGGTAGATCTTATCTAGCGGGTCCAGCTCTGGTACAAAAATGGGTGAAAGATCTCACTGTAATAACCCTGTCGATACACCTCGAGAAGTGTATTCGTAGCGCTTGGCAACAAGGGGGACTTACATCTTGTGGGTAAAGCCATACAACCTATGCAGAGTGTTAAAAACTATTCGAATAGTCACGTCCTCGGTTATGGACATGAACTGGCAAGGCCACACATTGGTTAGACTGAGTTTTGTTTGCAAACACCTGGAAAAGGGACTAAGGACGTGGGCATGACGTGTCCACAGAGTGCAATTTACACTACACGGCAGGTAGCAAGGAATTGCAGAAGAAAGGGACCAGTCGTACCATCAGGGGTGGTATGGGCTGGTGCCACAACCTTAGACGGCGATAGGCGGAGCTATCGGATTGAGCCAAGGAAAGGAGGTAGTGGAATTTACCTCGTACGATGATTTGTTCTTTTGAAGTACTACCAATTTCAAAACTGTCTTCGAATCTATTATCCTAGTATTTAAATTGAAAACTTACTTTTCCGCACAATATGCAACCTAGAATAGAGCTGCTCCTTTGAATCAAACCCTGCATGCAATATTGTTGTATTACTCTCCTGTGGGAATTGTTTGCGAGTACATTCAAAGTACTCACCTGGCTTGTTGATGTGGCCAGGTGAAGAGGAGTACCACTCCAACAACGACGACAGTGATTTCGAGGGTTAGGGTGTTACCCCAGTTAGTTGCTTGTCGGGTTGGCATATTGATGGGCTTAACTATTTATTTCTAGCTTCCGCTGCAGACTTTTACTCAGCCAATCAGCTATATTGTTCTATAAAGACTATAATGGCCTGTTTGTGTAAAATACTCAGTATTGTATGACAATGCTATCAAGCTTCTTATGTGTACTGGCTACTTATCATGGGACCAGTATCGAAAACACAGGTGTTTATCCGGCCTTAAAACCGGGTACGCCACAAAGGGGAAGTGGCCGCGTTGCACGCAGTAGAGTTATGTGTATCACGCATGTTGAAGTACAAGAACTTTAATTAGATCGGACTAAGACATTTAGTAGTGTACTCGGATTATGTAATGTACTCGGATTTATTATTCTTCAACCTCATAGTACTGAACTTGAGCATAAACATCGCGCACGTTATTTTGGACTATGTGTACAACCATACTCAAGGTTGATTTCCTTTCCATTGTGGGTATATTTGTTGAACATCTGACAGCTGGGGTACCAAAGTTGGAGGTGACGCAGTAGGCCTCTGCGGCACCAAGCAACATGGCGCCTCAGCCTGATTGCGGCTGAAAGAACATCTAGGCCCCAAGTTGATTTTGATGGTTAATGGCAACCCAAACTGGAATCTAACGTTTACAGTGAGTGTATGCAGGTTTGTAGGTTCTAGAAAGAAGGGTCATCAAGAAAAGGATGGCCACCAAAAAGGGTACAAGGGTGGTTTCTAGGACTAAGGAATGGCTGTGCTAGGCAGCTGTGCCACAGCTCTGAAGAAGCCGGTGCTGTGCAAGGAGTTGCAAGCAAGGTGATGGTGGCTTGATGCGTCAAGGACCGTGACTGCAGTTGGTGGGCAGGTAAAGCCTAGATTTGCTAGTTTCTTTGAGCCCATAGGAAAAGCCTGTACTATCAAGAGGGATGAAGCAGTGATGCTCTGTGGAGGTTCTAGTTGCTCAATGCTCAGGATGTTGGACAGTGGCACTAATGCTTTGAGGTTAGTGGCCCTGTGTCAGCAGTTTTGTATAAGTATAAAACTGGTTGGAGCTGGCACTCTGCAGTGCTAGCAGTAGAAAACCCTAGGGGTTAGAGTCACCGGTGTGACACAGTGGTGTCACAGGTGGTCTAACGCTCTATGACCCAGGTACATCTCTGTACCAGGGGAGAGCTTGAAAACGCTAAGAAACCTGCGCTGCGATAGCTTGTCTGCTGAGTCGGAGGGCTGTTGGAGGTTCTCTCCTTATAGGTTTCAGAGAGTGTGTGCGCTGAGGGCATGTCATGTGCCAAGACCGGGCTGAGTAGTGCGGCTGCATCAGTTTAAGGTTTACCTGTGTGTGCCGCCGGTGACACAGGTATCGGTCTGCTTGAGCCGGTTATAGTTGGGCGAAGTGATTAGCTGTGTCACCGGTGGCTGACACCGGTGACTCACTTAATCCTACGTGGCAACAGTGTAACGGTCAAGTGCCTGTGAACCCTATATATAGGGGACTAGGGGAGGTCTTGGACCTCAACCAATGAGCCAATCAGTAACTCTCATTCGACCATTGCAAAGCCTCTTTCCACCGAATGAAAGCCAAGTTTCCTAAGTGTCAGTTCGGGAAGGGTTAGAGTTCTTGAGCAAAGAGCATTGGTTCCTCCAAGAGTTGTCACTGCTGAATCTATTACTCTTGGAGTGTCTACTCCTAGACGGGCGTAGGAGTTGCTAGTACCACCCAAGCTTGTGTGGGCTGGACCAGTAGTCTGTGAGGGTGATTGAAGTCTACCTGCTGCAAGCAAAAGGACTTCCACAAGCAAAGGAAGAAGCCTGAGATCAGGTACTCGGAGAACAAGCACGATTCAGTGCTGGCGACCTCTTCGGAGTAGCTTCTTCAACGGAGACGTACCACTCTGCAAAGAGCTGGGAACTTCGGTGAAAAACATTCTGTCTCCTGAGTACTTGTTGTTTTACTGCTTGATTCTTGCTATATCTGTTTGCTTGTATGCTCATATAGATATTCGGTTTATCTGCTTAGATCACCTTTACACCTGTGTTTTGTTAGCTGTCTCACAGTTGGTATAGATCATATCTCACACCTGTGTCAGCTACCTGTTACATAGACACTGTGATTGCTCATCATTTTTGCTAAGTCATTAGCCCACCTGTGTTAGGCACCTGTGTGACAGCTATATGCTAATTTACACATCACATCTTACCTGTGTCACACACCTGTCACACAGTTAGCTAATCCTTGCTTCTGTACAAGGCTTAATCTAAATAATCTAGTTAAAAGAAGTAATTTTTGTTAGCCTCCTATTCACCCCCCCTCTAGTCGGCATCTGAGGTCCTTTCAGCGGCGCCAACACTTACGGCACCACAGGAGTGGGTTGCGGCGCTAGGGCTTGTGGCGCCACAGCATTCGGCACAGAGTTGGACTCCAGTTCATTCATTGACATGTTCTGTTCTCCCCACAACACATCAAGTAAAATCAATAAACATCAAGAAAAACCATTCTCTTCATCTACGACCATGCTTTCGAAATAAACATCAAGTTAAACTAATGTCGACCTTTTCCATAGTTGTCAGTGTTCACCAAAGCAATGTCTTGACCATTCTCTTCATCTACAAAGAAGCATAGGCTCATCTAGTGACATGCGCGTACGAGTTTCTTAGTTCGAAACAGCCAAACAAAAAGATTCCAATTCTAAAAACAACAGCAAGCTATGAGCTTCAACGTGCCCTCTTGTGCCCGTCGAAACTCGGTGTAAACTTGTTTGCAGCTTGTAACAACGAAAATAACAACACGAGTTAATGTCCTAACCGTTCCTGTACGCCTAGATCTCTTTATTTTCCCTTCTTCCGTATGCTTGCCTCTAGTGTGCTCGAATACATGATAGATGGAGCAGCGATTCCTCGTAAAGAAATCATGGAAGTCACCAAGGCTACATTTATCTTTCAAACCATGTGCTTTATCTATGTCATTGTGTAACCTCTTGCGCCTTCGATAGCTCCTCTTTTTGTTCAACATGTCGACATCTGAAACGTACTCTTCTCCATGGTACAGTGGCCATTGCGTCAGGTCTAGGTATGGCTCGAACCTAGCTGCCCAAGTCTGAAGTGTGGCTTCCTTAGAGAAAATTGGAGCAAGATATAGCGGCGAAATATGTGTCACTCCTCTAGCACGACATGCAGTTACGATGTGACTACATGGCAAGTGAAGGAGCTGGGGCACACGACAACTATAAGAATCTTCAGTTAATTTAACTCGGCAGTTTCTTCCACCGAAACACTCCTCGCCAATTGAAGTCCCCCCAACGGACCTAACTTGCCATGCGTGCAATTCAAGATCGAACTCCTCCGTGACCTGAGAGGCAGACTGTTCCTCCACAATGGTCAGTTGTTACTGGGCGACCCGACCCCATACCACACCGCTACAGGCCATAGCATTTGCGAGTTTCCATCTGTCAACGAAATAGGCATTGCACTTCCTAAATGTGAACTCTAGAATTGCTGACATTGGCATCGCTCTAATCCCCTTAAGCACATAGTTGAACACCTTGGAGATGTTAGTGGTCATCATGCCGTCGCCCAGCACTATCGTATGCCTCAGCCCAAAGCTGCCTCCTTGGCTTCATCTCTTGCAACCATGTTCTGGCCACGCCGTTGCACAACCTCGCGAGTTCTCTATATTTTGTCTTGAAATCGTCTTTGTCCAGCACTTTGCACATAACCTTGAATTTTTGAAGAGCTCAAGCTGGTTGCACTTGCTATAGAATTTAGCGGCTAGGTGGTGCATGCACCACCGGTGATGGACGTCTCTGACCCCTTCGTACCTATGCTTCACAACATTGACAATCATTTGATACCGATCGGATATGATGCATAACTCAAGCGAGGGGTTGGCAAGCCTCGTGTGAACGATGTATAGAAACCACTCCCAACTATCATTGTTCTCCCCCTCTGTCAGTGCAAACACTAGTGGAATAAGCTGGTCCTCAGCATCAGCACCAATGGCAATCAACAGGCAACCATAGTACTTGCCAGTTAGAAAGCTTGCATCCACTGTTAGGACCGGTCGGCAGTGTTGGAAGGCGGACTTACATTGCGGGAAGTGCCAGTATGCGCGTTGCAGAACATGTTTGACAACACCGTGTTCAACGACTGTGCAGTTATTTTGGAACAAGTAGTACTCAAATCTAGGGTTTGTAGCTTGCATACCCATCAGTATTCTTGCAAGCCGACCATAAGCCTCCTTCCAATCGCCCCATAATATTTCCAAAGCTAGTTGCTTAGATCTCCATGCCTTCATGTACTTCACTCAGTAATGAATCATCGCAAATATCATCTCAATTAACGAAGCTACAGAAACATCTGGATCAACACAAACCACGCCAGTGATGCGGATAGCTATGTGCTTCGCCCCCGAACGGTTGTGATGTACCACATGTGTGTGGTTACTTCACGCGAGAGATTTTCACAATTTGTCACGGGTCAACCTTGCCCACACCTTCCATGGACAACCCCTCAGACATCGTACCGTGTACCTCTTATTAATGTCAGAGTGGTAAATGGTAAATGGCCTATGGTGCCTCACGGAGTAATGGCAATGAAGTCCTTCAGCACAGCAAGAGTTCTGAACTGCATTCCCTTGCGAAGGATCGGCTTCCCGTCCTTGTCTCTCCCGATATGTGCCATGCCCGAAGAACTTCCCAACAACCCGTCGTTACGAACGGCCTTGCCGACGTTTGTAACATTTTTGAAACCATGGCCAGTGAACTCTTCCCCGAGTACCTCTCTTACCACTCTAGCTTGTTGAGCACTTAAACAAGGTTCTAGCCCTTCGTCCTCGCTCGAGCTCCACTCCTCGTCGGAGTCACTTGGGCACTCATTGGTGTCATCCAAGCTGGCTTCACCATCAGTTGAATTGTTCAGAATTGCCGCATCAAAATTACCATGCAAATGTGCCATGATATCTCCGCCGCATTCATACAATCGACAGAACGATGTTGCTCTCCCCACACACATAGCTCTAGTGACTTAACGTCTTATGCACACACAATTTCCCTATAAGTGTCCCAATCACAAGCTGATCGAATGGGCATCATCAAAGGGTACCTTTTCAAACCAAATCAGGCATCATAACGTCCCTCCACTTCAATTGAACTTGTTGAAGTCCAAATTCACAATCAATCCTTCCTAACAGTTCACTAAAGGTCGGTGCCTACCCAAATATAACCACTCTCGCTGTCATAGACTCAAAGTCAATATTCCTACTACCCCTCTTCCAAATTCTGGAACGATTATATACTCTAACAATTCTATCCATCCACGTTGTAAAAGAATGTATAAAGTTCGTCAATAAGATATTGACTTACAAACCCTATATTGTAAGCAACAGAAAGTAACTACATTATTCAATAGAGAAATCATGCCTAACATGTATATTTGGGATAATTGGCAAAATTTCATATACGCCATACAATTCATATATGCACCACTATATTTGCTTAAATGCTTATGTGTTTCTAATTCCGTAAAATATATGATCCAATTCGCTAAAATTTTATATAACAAAACTAATTTGCCATAAAATTCTTATGCATATAGCAAAACTAATTCATATACGGAGAGGGAGAGGAGGACACCTTTGGGCGCGGTGGCCGGTGTGGAGGAGGTGGAGAAGGAGGTGGTGGAGGAAGTGGAGGAGGAGGTGGAGGAGGAGGAAGTGGAGGAGGAGATGGTGGAGGTGGAGGTAGGGGAGGAGGCGGTGGCCGCTGGTGGCGGGCTACGGGGGAGGCGGCACGGGAGGCAGTGGCGGGGGGCTGCGGTGGCTGGGAGTGGCGGCGGTGGTGGCGGGCTGTGCGGGCGGTGGAGGAGGCGGCATAGGAGGCAACGGCGGCAGCTAAACCCGAGGGGCGGCTCAAGACAGAGAAGTTCGACGCGATAGGGTTAACAGGCTGCGACGCTAAGATGCATGGTGCTGCAGCCCCCTTGGCCACGTCATCTGCACGGTTTTGCGGCCCGCCACGTCCCCATGGTCTGCGGCGCTGGAGACTATGGCGCCGCAAAGTGGGTCTGCGGCGCCGTGGGCTGTGGCCCGTCAAAAGAGTTAGATTTGAAAAAAAAATTAACATAGGTTAACTTTAGAAAAAAGATAAAAAAGGATTAATTAGCAAAAAAAAATCACTTTGTTTAGGATCTTCTCGATTCGTAGAATTCTCAAAACATAGAAATATGAAAAATGTGAGAATTGTATCTCACGAGAATTAAAAACATATGGATAACTACTAGAAGTTATTTGGCTATACCGCAAGAAAAACGTGAAAATTTTCTTTAAAGGTTTAGTACATGTCATAGTTGTCATAGAAATAAAAAAAAATTCAAAAAAAACTTAAGAAATAGAATTCTCTAAAACTTTTATGAACCAAAGAGGCCCTAAATACGTGAAAAGACGTGGTTCTCCTATTGCCATTGCAACACACATTATTGATCTTATATAGGCTCTGATGCTCTGTGATGCAGGAACTTCAAACAAACTTTTAAGAGTCTCCTATTGATGTATTCAATTCTCGCAGAAACATTGTGAAAATTCTTGTGTTCCAAACATAGGTGACTTCTGCTTTCTTAATAAAGATAAACCGAAAACCTTGACGGGGCGCCTCTCAGTTGGTTAAGGGAAACCTTTGTCCGTCACAGTATGAAATATTAGATTACATACAAGCGTGGTCCTATTCCATTCTTCTCTCATGTCAATCTCATAAAATGCTGATGGGATCAGTTATGGAGGCAGAGATAAAACAAAATTTGGCCGTTTTAACCTGTCAGCACCATGGATATCAAGAACACCAATGCAAATATATAGGCAGAAACTGATCAGAGAGAGCGGGGATAAAATCCAATGACTCACTCACAAGATGCCAGAGCACAGCATGCAAATAAGTATATCAGGTATCAAACAAGGTGTCCGAGGAGGCCAAAACAAAAATTTAGAACCTAGCACTTGATATGATAGAATCCACTAGCTGCTGCGTAAACTGAACTATCTCATCACTTCTTCTCTTCCTTCTCTGCCTCGGCGGCCTTCTTCATCCGGGCACCAACCTGGCGTTGGTTCATCCTCTCTACACGGAGCTTACCATAGGCCTTGAATGCCTTCATCTCATCTGTGACCTTCACGACCTCGACTGAGCGTGCCTCTCCACGAGTGATTGGCATGTAGTTGCCCTGGACCTGCGTGGCAGTAGCAAGCTCCTCTGGAGTAGAATCACCAGCCTGACAAGAAGCGCAATCAGGGTGAGTCATAATCACAATCAAGACTACCATGAGAAGGTAAAATATACACCAAAAAAAAACAGCTGTACCTTGACCTTGCGAGCACGCCTTGGGAAGATAACCAGTTTGGCCTTGTAGGTCTTAAGCCTCTGAACATTAGACTGCAGACCCTCAAGTGATCGGTTCTTGCGGCGATGATCCACAGAAATGCCAATGGTTGGAGCGAGCTTCTTTGGGATGCCCGCTGCCTGCAATTACAGCATAACAAAAACATCAGCAAAAAGATAATGTTGCATAATACATGAAAAACGTCAACACATAATTTCATTGTGAGGGGATTGCACAACAAGCCCATCAATCTACCATCTGAATCTAAAATCAGGCATCATGTGGCATTTGTAGAAGGGGAAGAACAATTCAAAGCTACCACCACAACAGAAATTAGAAAGTGAAATTTTACTTCATTACAGAGCAACAGATTATTTGAAATTTGTGTGTGTCCATTAAAAACCGATTAGCAGATCTGATGAAGTAACTCAGCTCGAGGGCTTTTCAAAGATGGGAGGAACAATAATGAAGAAATGAATCATCACCTTGAGCTCCTCAAGGGTAAAGCCTCTGCCAGCCCTTGCCTTCATGTTGTACTTGAGAGTCTGGCATTGCACAATGGGGCGAAGAGGTCCGGATGTCGGGCGAGGGAAGATCTTCACAGCCTTCTTCTGACGCGCTGTAAACAAAAAAAAGGAACAAAATGTAAGATGATAGTTTCAAAAGTAGTCAAACAAGCTACACAATAACACCAGAAATGTTATTGTAGTAATAATGATTTGAATGGTAACTAGTCTTGTTGCATGTGCTGATATAATAAATACATACAGCAGAGCAAATCTTAATCACTCCATGATTGGCATAACACGTTTACTCGATGCCAGAAAAATGATTTCAGACATGGCACTAAACACACATCACAGAGACATCTGGTCTGGTAGCAAACTTGCACTCGATTACTAATGTTCTGGTAGATGCACTAGAAACAATTAACTAGCCTGGTGATTAAACAGACAGCATTGTTGGCATTCTGGAACACGTCTAACTTAACCACCAATCACAGCAAATTAACATTCATTCCCATCACAATCATCGCTACTATCATTAGCAATACATGTCAAGCTAGATTACAGATGCGCCTGAGGAACACGCAAACAATGTAACTAAGAACGAGCTGGGGTGCTCACCGATGCGACGCCTCTGCTTGCGGGCAGGCTGGTTGAACCAGGTCTTGACATAGTTTTGCCAATGCTTTTTAAAATGTCCATTGGGGATAACGTTGTTGTGCTTCACCATCTCGTCCTCCTCTCCTCCTTACCTGCACAAAACACGAATCAATCAACCACAATTCACACCATGAGTACGTAGCAGAGCAACGCAAACCACGCAACAACAGAGCATGAGGCGGCGCGAGCGCGAGACCTAGCGAGCAAGATCAAGAACAGGTGGCGTGGCCGACTACACTAATTTCATGCGGGCAAGTTTACAGCATGCATAAGGAATCAAATCGCAGGAACAAGTAAACTGCCAAGATCTAGACGCATCAGCATTCCATCATCCACTCATTTCATCGATCAGTAGCTAGCTAACTTGGAGGAAGAAAAGAAGAGTAGATGGGTAGTAGGAGGAGGAGGAGGAGGAGGAGGACGACGAACCTGGAGACGACGCGGCGGCGGCGAAGAGGCTTAGGGTTTTGCGGAGAGTGGGAGTGGCGGCGCGAGAGGAGGAGAGATTTTATAGGTAGTGGTGCCGTGCGGGAGGGTAGGGTTTTCCTTCCTGGAGATGTGAGGCTGCGAGCCTGAGCCCGCTTGTAAGAGCTAGGCCCATGGGCTTCAAATGTGTGGGCTTGTATGAGCTGGGCCCGTGGGCTTCATATGTCTGGCAACTGCACTAGTATACTACTACTTCACTTGACTAATTTCTGCATGCCTGCATCTGTAATTCAACAACTAAGCATAAGATGACCGGCCATGGTTCATGGTTCATGGTTATCCTGCTAGACTATGCTATTCCACGCGAACTTTGAATTTCATTTTAACAAGGGGTTAGTGATTTGATGTAATTGTCTCTCGATCAGTGCTTGATCTATGTCTTACTTATGTTTTAGGAGTTATAGTATCTCCCACCTTTCAAGAGACTATCTTTCAAATGACTGTAGAAATAGCAGGAGAACACCACTGCTCGTTTCCATTACTTCAGTTCTCATATTTTTAATCAGCAGTTCAGCTTCAAGGTCATGTTTCGTCCAGCGACGGTTCTTCTAAATTGTTATCAATCTGCCCCCAAGTTTCTTCGGCCTCCGTTTCGTGAGATATCAGTGAGTAACAGAACTGAAAAATCACGTGCGTCTCATTATTGTATAGAAAGTACATTTTCTAATGTAAAATGTATATGGTGTCTCGGGATAAATGTCCCTTTGTTTTGATTGTTCCACTACCTTTGGTAACCCGTAGGAAGGATTGTACACGGGTTTCCGTAGTCATTCTACGTCTGGGCACACAAAAATAGGTGATCCAACATGATGACACCATTCATTTGTAGGACTTCTCTAGAATGCATAAATAAACCATGAGAAAACAAAAAAAACATAAATGTGATGAAATGTAGGTATAAAATAGATGACTGAAAAACACGAATTTTTTTCTCTAAGCAGGGAAATGAGATAAGAGTAAATGTTTTGATTCATTGCAATTCCACCAAGGCCATAAAATGTGAATGATATTCTTTTAAATTTTTCTTTCCTTTCATCCAAACCAAGGGACTTTAATAGTGCACATTCCTAACGAGTCTAAAATCAGTTTCGAAAAAATCCCTTGTTCCAAATAGCCCCTCAATATGTAATGTATAAAATATAAAATTACATGAAAATGAGCTAGCATTTATTTAATGGACTCTATACAAGAAATAAACGAGTAATGCTCATAAAAATTTACAATACGTGAGTGAGTAGTTACTCCCTTTTTTAGTCACCAAGTATGTTATCAACGGGGTGGTCACGTTGAACACTTTGGTGAACCTGAGAGTGAAGTGGAGTTTGTTGAAGCACTCTTCCTTCTCCTTCTTGCTCCACATTTTCACTTAAGTCTTATATATTCCTCCTTCTAATCCATCTCACGTGTCCAACAACTGAATCCTCTCATCTTAATTCACCTCCCGCATCATGCAATCTACCTAGCCAACGTTGGCAAAAACCCATCCGTCATCTCCTCCTCATCTATTGGACTGGCAGCCCCTTTTGTTGGTAAGGAAATCCTAGGTTGCTCGGATTGCTCTATTCTTTTCGTCGATGCGAGCAGCCAGATTCAACCAGATCTTTCTTCATTGGAATCGATCTTGGTTGGTCCCGTCTCATTGATTGGACTATTATGTTATGGTTGGCCTTAAGGTCGAATTCTACCATTCGTTTTAGTGGTCATGGCGCTAAAAAATACCACGAAGACACAAGTGATCTAAATATGTTTTAATCAGTGACTTTAAAGTGAGCTCATTGATGGTCATCTCAGTAAGCTCCGTTAATAAGGTCTAAAGCGGACTTAGAACCGGTGACATACTTTTTTTTCTTTAGATTGAACAATAGCGGTTCCATCGCTTTGTCTAACCAGTTAGATCTTTGTGATGAACTTTAACCGAACATAAATCCATGTCTATACTAACTACGGAGTCTAATTTAGTTTTTTTTAAACTACAGAGTGTAATTTAATTTTAAAAAGGAAAAGACCTCGGAATATTAATCTGTGAATCAAATCTCCCTAATCTCCATGCACGGTCAGAATCCATCTCGTACACGGTGATCTTGTCCTCTCCAGCGTCCCGTGCCTTTCTTTCCTCTTCCTCTCCTGACGCCCCCAACCCAGCGCTCCAATCCGACCCAACAAAACTTCTACCACCTCCGTGCCCTAGATCTGCCCGCCGTGCCGTCGCTTTTCGCGTCACCGCCGACGCCCCCTCCGCCTCTCACGCGCGTCGCCGCCGTTTCCGTTCCCGTTCCTGTTCTACCCTCGTCGTCCCTGCTGTCTCCACTCCACCTCGTCCGCGATCTTGGACACTGGTTTCTGAGGTATGAGCTTTTTGTCATCCAGTAATTCGATTCGTTAAACCCCACTGACCTCCGCAAATTTTGGGTGCATACCATAGATCTGCCCCTGCTGTTAGGTTATTTTATCGAATTTAGAGAGAAAATACCGAGCAGACGTACGCAGTCTAGCCACTTTAATCTAGAGGGAAGACGAAATCATCTTGCTACTTTCTAATCGTTTATCCTTAGCTTTGAAAATTTTGGTAGTAGAGTAGTGGATGGGAACGTCAGGCTCTGTCTAGCCTGGTTCCAACGTTCTGGGGTGATGATGTAACAAACCTTGATCTGCTGCAATTCTGAATGAAATTCGGAGCTGTGCTCCTCATTCTAAAAAAAGCCATTGTTCACACAAGTGCTGACTTATCTTTATTTCATCAGGGAGACAAAACTCTGAAGCACCTGATCTGGGCTATTGTTTCATCGTTTCTGCGCAACTACTTCGATAACTTAAGGAAGCCCCCAAAAAATAAAATAAAAAATCCGGCTAATATTCCTGATTGTGCTGTAATAATGAAGATACATGAGCGGGCTGCTAATTTGGCTCTTGCAGGTATGTTTGTTCAATTCGGGAATCAACGCTCTGGCAGCGCTCATTACCTTTTACTTGTCTTTTTGACAACCTGAATGGATATATGCTGACTTGCAGCCCGTATGTGTTTTATGACATATATGCAGGTTTGAGCTTGGCACCACTTGTGATCAATGTAAACCCAAATCTGAATGTGATATTGACAGCATGTCTTACCGTCTATGTTGGTTGCTACCGTTCTGTCAAGGCAACTCCACCCTCGGTGAGCAACATGCTTCTCTCTTCTTCTTTTTTTAAATTTTTATGTATCTCCTGGCCGCTACTGCATTAGATTAATCACAAAATTCATATATATGGCTCTGGCTAACTTAACATTCGCATTTGTTCTTATGCAGGAGACAATGTCCAAAGAGCATGCTATGCGGTTCCCTTTGGTGGGGAGTGCTATGCTTTTGTCGCTGTTCCTTCTATTCAAGTTTCTCTCTAAGGACTTGGTCAATACTGTTCTCACTGCCTACTTTTTCATTCTTGGCATTGCCGCTCTCTGGTAATTTCACATTTCTTTTGAAGATTTTCTCCACAGATGTAAATACTTAATAGTGTAACTGTGAACTTAAGAATGTTGAGTGCCCTTCTTTCTTATGCAGTGCAACGTTGCTTCCTTCCGTAAAACGTTTTCTTCCAGGAGGATGGAATGATAATGAAATCGTTTGGCGTGCTCCATTTTTCCACTGTATGATCCTGACCTTCATTATGATGCTCGCTCTCTTTTCTCCAATTCTGTAGCTCATGTCAAATTAATACATGCAGCTATGTTTCAATTTCTAGTCTACCATCCTAATGCACTAGTTTGTTGCACCTCTAGTATTGCCAACTTTGCCATACTTTGGAGTAATAATGTGCTGACTAAGAGTCCATATACTGATTTATTACATATCATGACTAGAATACACTTTAAAAGAATCAACGTCAATGCTTTTGTATACCAATTCATTTTGGAGGGGAACTGGGAAACTGTCTAGTGTCTACTATATTCTGGCAACATGATACTGCCCCATACAAAAAAGTGATAAATTTTGCACTAAAGATGTCAAAGAGTGAAGTTAAAAAGAGTATTTCTGTTGTTTCTAAACGATTAACTAGAATGTAAATATACAAATACAAAATTAATCGCACCTTCTTGATCATATTAGAGTTTTATCATGCTGTTACCTTATTTACAAGCTTGAGTCTTGCTGATGATTTTAGCTTCCTATTTCAGCACTCTCGGTGGAGTTTACCAAGTCTCAAGTTGTTGCTTCAATCCCAGGATTTTTCTTTTGCGTATGGTATGCCATGAAGAAGCACTGGCTAGCAAACAATGTTCTGGGAATTGCTTTCTGTATTCAGGTTTGTCCTTATTGCTACTTCTGAGTTAAGGTTAATATTTGTTGCAAAAATAATTATGGGCTAAAACCTTCATAAACATGATTTGTTTTCCTCCCCTTATTTCTTGCTCAGAACCTTAATACTTTTTTTTATCTTGCAGGGAATCGAGATGCTATCACTAGGATCATTCAAAACCGGTGGTATTCTCTTGGTATGGGTTCACTCAAAGTTTGTAGTGAACTGAAACTTATAGATTCCTATTTTCTGGTGGTACTTGTAAACACCTTTCATATTTCAGCCACCCACATGTCTTCCTTTTTCTCACCTCTCTGCTACCATAATCCTTACTTTGGGAGCATGATATGTACGTACCATAAATTCAATTTGAAGTGTCTTATCTTCTAGAATTTCTGCTTGACTTTCTCTTGGCTATGAAAAGAGCAGTCAGCCATTTTTCTGGGAAACATTCTATTGCTTGCTATACCGTATTAAGGATTTCTAATTTGCATCTCTAGTGATTAGACTTATCATGGTATTGCATCCCTCTTCTCTTAAGAAGTTTAATATATTTTGTAGTAGCTCACTAAACGCATTGCAGATAATGTTCTTATCCTTGTTTTCATAATTTGTTTGCAATGTAGAATTGAGTTTCAAATTGTCGATTACTTTTACTGTGATGATATTCTAAATTATTTTTCTCCGAATCAGCACTTTCCCAGCAAAATTGGTTCTGGCTAGTGTATGGTGTTGGCAAGTTAACTATTCATGATTGCCTTTTCCAGTGTTTGTGCCATGCCTCTATAGTATGTATTCTCATCCTTCAGCGAGGAGTACTGAATTGTGATCCTACTATCTCATGAATTGGATAATTTGGATCTTTATACTAGTTTACTGATAATCCTACAGTTTTTTATCCTTGCTTCGTAACAGCACGCCTTTAAATAATATTAGTTGCACTCATTTCATCAGTTATGGTTGAATCATTCTCTGTCGTAGTAATTCCACATATTGCCACTGAATCATTCTCTGATTATTTCTTAATACTGTTATGTTAGTGGTTGGCTGGTTGCTCAATTTCTCTTCTGCATTTTCAGGCTGGACTTTTTGTGTATGACATTTTCTGGGTGTTCTTCACTCCAGTTATGGTCAGTGTTGCTAAATCATTTGATGCTCCGATAAAGGTTAGTGTTCTGTCTCAATGAATTCACTCTTTTACCCTCGTCATTTTGTTCCATTTCATTACAAATAGTTTAATTAGTCTATTTCTGCTTCTTTTTGCGTAGCTTCTATTTCCAACTGCAGATGCCGCACGCCCGTTCTCTATGCTTGGCCTTGGTGACATCGTAATACCTGGTTAGTAATAAAAGTGTTGGCTAGTTTTGTCTCATATTCTTGTGATATTTGCAGTGATACTAGATTTGTTTTTCTGGTTTCTGATTGAATAGTAATGCCAGATACATTATGTGTGATGACTTTGTTCTAACTAATAATCTACGGCGGGCAGCTAGTCTAACTGGCATTTTTGTTAAAAAGAAAGTAACTGGGTTAAGTTCCTTTTGCTGTTAAAGGGGACATAGATGAGAAAAGAAACTAGTATCAGCGCTCATTTTATTTAATGTAGCCAGATTTTATCAACTTAAAACATATTGGAACATTATAGTTGGATGGAAGATTCTAGAGTTTTTGGGAAACAGAAATGCAACAATTACCTGTTCAGACTTTGGTGACATGCTAGGCTGTTTTTGTAATTCCACCCATATGTTCGGGTCCATGTTTTAACTATAACTGGCGATTGCAAACAGAGCTATTTTTAAGCTATCTGATTGCATGGATTCTTGAGTCATTACCAATACAACCAATATATGCTCCAGTCCTGATACCAGGAATGTAGGTATCAAGTAGCACCAGAAAGTTAATTATGATTTCAACTAATTCCAGTTGCATGGAGAAATGCATTTTCTGAATCCGACTTCTGGTATTGTTGTCCAGATGGAGCCAACAAAAATTAGCTTGAAACTACTATTGTAAAATGAGGATGTATGTTGGTTTCAGCTATGATGTATACTTGGTTTTTGTAATCATAGTAGTAACTAAATTGAATCAGAAGTTCAGTAGTGGTGCCCTGACGATTTATGCTTCCTCATTTCCCCATGGATGAGTTTGGTTGGTGAAAATATTTTTGTTGATATGATGCATTAGAGTCATATCTGCCGTCTTTTGTTTACTGTTTAGTATAACCAACATAGGAAGAGCTTGTTGATGCAAACTTCCTAAGCAGTTTTTGCATCATTCAAGATTTAGAAGCATGAAAAGCAAACATGCAACCTCTTAACATATAAATGTATTTCTAATTTTGGTTCCAGGTATATTCGTTGCACTTGCCCTGCGTTTCGATGTCTCAAGAGGGATTAAGAACCGTTACTTCAATAGTGCATTTTTGGGATATACTGCTGGTTTGACAGTGACAATAATTGTGATGAACTGGTTTCAAGCCGCACAGGTTAGTTCTGTTACTCATGTTTCTTGCCATCTTGTTGCTCTTGATTTTTGCCATCTGAAAATATTAGCACCTGTTTCTTTCCTCATCTTTTGTTTCTGATATGCAGCCTGCTCTGCTATACATCGTTCCAGGCGTGACTGGTTTTGTTGCTGTTCACTCTTTGTGGAATGGAGAAGTAAAGCCGGTAAGTTGGTTAACCTGTGACCATGGTATTTCCTCCAGCTTCCTACCTTGTCCTTTACTCTGAACTTGAGTGTAGCGCAACAAATACCATTACTGAACCCATACACAGTCGAATTTATTCCGAGAAGTTTCGATGCTTGCTCCTAAACTGCTACTGTAAGACGTGGGAACAAATCAAAATACTTGCACATGACATGCAAGAAAGGGATTGTATGACAGAAAGATTACTTCCTGGTAGAGTTGCTGCGGTTTGATATTCCAGTATTCCAAAGTTGACAAGTCAGAGCCTGCCTGTGGTGTTGCTATGGTTAGCCATGGGTAAAGTCACTTCAAAGAAAATATCATACTTCAGCATAATTGTATTTCTTCAACTCGCAAGTAAATATGCTCAATTAATATTACTCTGTGCTAAATAATTCTCATACGTGGTTTTCTAAGTTGGGAGCAACACAAATACTAGTTAGTGGCCTGTTCCAAGCTGGTGCCGAGAGGCACAAAACACTCTGTGATGAAGTCCAGAATGTTGATGACATTCTTTGGTGCCATCTACTGTTTTACTTATTTTCATCCCATTTCCTATTTTACCGTGGCTATATAAAGTTGTCAAAATGCAAGACTTATTGACTATTTTACATTGCCAGCTGCTGGAGTTCAACGAGTCTAAAGCTGAAGAGGAGGCAGCTAGTGCAGAAGAGGAAGAAGATACCAATCAGAGCAAAAAGGTGGACTAGCGCTCTAGCTGCCCTCCAGAGTCTTCTAGGAGAGAAGAGATACAAGGCCGGAATTTCATGCAAGGTCGGCAGCTAAATAGGCTGGGTGACCTTTTTAATACCGGCTCACTTAAGAATTGAGAAACGATTCACATGATAGAACCTTTTTCGTTTTGAGAATTATTTCGTCTGTTGAGTAGAAGAGGAGGGAACAGATCACAGATGCTAAAAAGGTTGCAACAGAATTCAGTGACATGATTTTACCTGCCACCAGCTTTTGTTTTCCTAATGACTTATTTGTTATGGTGGCAAGGATTTATCTGAATTCTGATATGCCAAACTGCATTCCCTGATATTTTTTTCTGGAACCTGTCGTGTTTATTAGCATGACATGATATATTCAGCGACATGAAATTCTGAATTCTGAGTAAGGGATCTCAGAGACACAGGGTTTCCAGGGGAAACCAATTGTATCGTTAGTAAAAGCTAAACCAGAAATATGAGTTTACCAGACTCGGTACTTTTTTTTGAGAGGGAATAACTTCATTAGCATAAAAGCCACAGTACGGGTATCGAAACCCCAAAGTTTACAACTGGTACATCGAGATGAGATAAAGCAAATACACCAGATACATCTAGAGACACACAGCTGTCCCAAGAAAATTGCAAAGAAGCCTCTAAACAAAAGAAAATAACAACCAGGTCCCTGGGAGCTTCGATACTGTTCCTTCCGGGCGTTTCTGTGGCCGGCCGGAGCGGAGGAGGATGACGGTCCGTGCGCTAGACAAGCACCCGCAGAGGAAAACAGAGCCAGAAGGCTCGGTGAAATCGCCGCAGAAGAAGATCACCGCGAAAAGCTGATCTGAGAGCTTGCTGATGGACCATCGGCAGGGGCATCGCCCCGATCTCAAGCAGGACGGCAAGTCGACACCAGATGCCAACGACCTTCCGCGCGCCATAGCTGACAAAGCAACTCGCCAGAGCTGGGAAGGGGACAGCTAAGAAAGGAAGAAGCAGGGTCGAGACCGCTATCACCGGAGCAACACCGGAGGCAGGCCGCAACCACCACCTCAAAGGAGAAGAAAGCTTCACTGGCTCCTCGGTAGCGCCGGAGAGGACTGCACCGAAACGGGGCTGGAGCCGGAAGACCAAAAAGCCCGACGATGTCGCCGCCGCCGTTGAAGCGACGCCGCTACGGCAACAAAACGTAGATACCCTACACATATCTACACACCGATCTTGAATCCCAGGTTCCCCTGCCCTTCCGCCGCCGAAATGGCGATCGAAAGGGAGGGGAACCACCAGATTTGGTGACGGAAGACCTAGAGCCCTTTTTCGCCTCGCTCTCTACTGTAGAGAAGGAAGGGGAAAGAAGGAGGGTTTCCCAGACTCGGTACTTGGTCAAGAGTGTTTACTTCGGCTAAAGGGTAGATTCGGTACAAAGAGTGCAGAACAAATCGTCTAGTGTCTAATTGGTCAAAAGTGCTCTGATTTCTGAAAAGATGCTGCGTGCATGCAGAGAACCGAATCCAATTCCAAAGAGTTGCAGAACAAATCGTCTAGTGTCTAATTGGTCAAAAGTGCTCTGATTTCTGAAAAGATGCTGCGTGCATGCAGAGAACCGAATCCAATTCGTCGCTGGCTCTCAAAGTTTATGCCTTTGCACAGGAGGAAATTGCACGGGAGCTACATAAACTTGGCAGCTAATTTCAGATTGGTATAAAAACTACCAAAACGTTTTAATCGGTACAATAAGTTGGCTTTAATGCTCACGGCGGTACAACGGGTCGCGTCGGGCTTGCGGCGACATTTCTCGATTTTTTAAAATCATGTATAAGTTCTAAAAAAATCTAAAAAAATTCATACCGGTTTATAGTGGAATGAAGTATACACACGTAAATTTTCGTAAAATAATATGCATTTTTGTGACCTGTGTAAAAAAAACAAATGTGAACGGAAAAAAACAAATGCGAACGAAAAAAAATTAGCGACGCCGGCGCGCCGCGCCCGCGTCGCCTCTCCCCTGTGCGACGCGCCTGGTATATTTTGGAATTTCGACCTGTCATTTCTCGATTTTTTAAAATTATGTATATGTTTCAAAAAAAATCTAAAAACATTCATACCGGTTTATAATGGAATGAAGTATACACACGTAAATTTTCGTAAAATAATATGCATTTTTGTGACCTGTGTAAAAAAACAAATGCAAATAGGAAAAAAATTAAACTGCTACAGTGTATGTGTCGCACTGTAGCAGTGCGACGCATACAAGCATACATGCGTCGCACTGCTACAGTGCGACACATGCACTGTAGCACAGTTTAATTTTTTTCGCGTTCGCATTTGTTTTTTTTACACAGGTCACAAAAATGCATATTATTTTACGAAAATTTACGTGTGTATATTTCATTCCATTATAAACCGGTATGAATTTTTTTAGATTTTTTTGAAACATATACATAATTTTAAAAAATATCGAGAAATGACAGGGCGAAATTCCAAAATATACCAGGCACGTCGCACGGGGGAGAGGTGACGACGCGGGCGGCGCGTCGCCGCGTCTCACGCGGGGGAGGTGACGCCGGCGGCGCGTCGCACGCGGGGGAGGCGACGCCGGCGGCGTTAATTTTTTCGTTCGCATTTGTTTTTTTCCCGTTCACATTTGTTTTTTTTACACAGGTCACAAAAATGCATATTATTTTACGAAAATTTACGTGTGTATACTTCATTCCATTATAAACTGGTATGAATTTTTTTAGATTTTTTTAGAACTTATACATGATTTTAAAAAATCGAGAAATGTCGAATTTACGGTGAGAACGTCGCAACCTCGCGTCGCTCCCCGCCAGTCCAACGCGAGACACGTGTCACACCGCAAGCCCGACGCGACCCGTTGTACCGCCGTGAGCATTAAAGCCAACTTATTGTACCCGATTGAAACGTTTCGGTAGTTTTTGTACCAATCTGAAATCAGCTGCCAAGTTTATGTACCTCCGGTGCAATTTCCTCTTTGCACACACGCTTGCGCAGTTTCCTAGGCACGGACAAGATTCTGCAGTACAAAGGTCTCGTGTTTTCTCTTCTCCTGCACTTCTTGCCTCACATTTCTTACCTCCAAAATCAATTTGGATTTTCTAATACTAAATTGCGTAAATTAAACATACACCACCAAGATTTTAAGATGAGTTTGTAATGCTAGGATGCCATTGTCTCTGGAACCTAATGGTTCATCCGGGAACAACTGCTATGCAATCTAGGCTTAAAGCCTAATTCATGCAATCTAGTGATTTGGAGATTGAAAAATCATAGAAAATTTCGACAAAAAATTAACAACATGACACATATGCATCTACTATGTTACAAAATTTCAAGTCCAAATTTAATACACATGGTGAGAAATGAACAAGACAAATTCTACTGTGTAAGTAGTACCCGACGCCACTATTCATAGCACATATACTATTCATAGTAGAATTATGTGTATCAAATTTAGATTTCAAATTTTGTGGCATGATAGATGCATCTTATGTTAATGTTGTCAAAAGAATTTAAATTTTTTCGTGACTATTTTAATCTCTATCTGATGGTTGATTGCGCCTATGCACCTAAACCCCAGATTGTACTGTAGTTGCTCCCCATTCATCTATGGGGTGTTTGTTCTGGGAGAACTAGTTTGTTAGGATTGGAGTTAGAATCTAATGGTCCATTTGTCATCCGGTTCTTCAAACCAACACCCCTGGTAGTTCCCATGATTCTTCTGACACTACTACAGAATGGCTCATCCTGGACGGCACATCGCAGACGGGTTGAAGCGCCCGTCTAGGATATAAGCCATTCCAGACGGGCCCATGAACTAACACGTCTGTGATGACTTTTGACCGGGACATAGTGTCTTGGATGATATGTCATTCAAGACGGGTAGCAGCCGCCCGTCTGGAAAGAGACATCGCAGACGGTTCCTACTTCAACCCATCTGCGAAGTAACCCGTTATCGCAGACGGCTCAACCTTGAACCGTCTGCGATGAAACATCAGAGACGCACATGTTATGAACCGTCTGCTATGTGTCAACACATCGCAGACGGCATTTTGTTCACGTGTCTGTGATGTGTCATTAAAGGCGGTTCAAGTGGCTTAACCGTCTGCAATGATTTCTCCATCTTTATAACAGATGCAGTCCCTCCAATCTATTAGGGTTTCCTAAATCTGGCGGGCTGGTGGCGGCGGCTGAGGCGATTTTGAGGCGATTTTGTGGGAGGAGAAGAAGATTGGAAGGAGATAATTGATTTGGTGTGCCAATAGGTTAGTACATTTGGTTATTTAGTTAGTTTAATTGCTATATAGCCCTAGATGTAGTGTCTTTATGTTAGAATTCTATTAGAAGTTAATTTTGGTTTAATAGATTTGTAGGTATTGATGAATGGTTCATTAATTGCATGTGGTTTAGATGTAATATATAGTATGCTTGGATGCATGGCTCTAGGTTGGATGGTTTAAGCGCATAATTAATTAGAGAAGTGAGAGAGAGCGATTAGTTTAATATTTATTTTGACTCACATAGGTAATTAATAAATGAACATATGTTTATATGTATGCCATAGTGGCGATGGATCGAAGATGGATGTATGATGCGAACCGTGTGAGCCCTGAGTATATCAGTGGCGTGAATGAATTTATAAGAGCGGCTGAGGATGATATGTCGAGTAGGAAGTCCGGTCATATGTGTTGTCCGTGCTATGACTGCAAGAACGAGAAGATGTTTAAGAACACGACTCAGTTACAAGATCATTTGATCCGTAGGGGATTCGTAGCTGGCTATACAAATTGGATCCATCACGGCGAACACACGGAAGTAAGCGATGAAGGAAGTAGTGGCGAAGAGTTGAATCCGGAGGCTGATGATGATGATTCTGAGTCGGATGAAGAGGATGCGGAGATGCGTACCAATGAAAACGATCTCGAGCAAATGCTGCGCGATGCTGAAGGTAATGACCTTGGTGGCAGGCAATATGACAAATTTCTGGGTCTCATGGATGACTCGGAGAGACAACTGTACCATGGTTGCAAGGCGAAATATACCCGGCTATCAGCTGTTCTGGAACTGCTCAAACTGAAGGCAAGCGGAGGTTGGTCTGACAAAAGTTTTACTGCACTTTTAGAACTCTTGGCAGATATGCTTCCCGACGGGAACGAGTTGCCAAAAAGCACATACAAAGCTAAGAAGATTCTCTGTCCGTTAGGAATGGATGTACAAAGAATACATGCTTGTAAAAACGACTGCATCCTCTTCCGTAAAGAGTACGAGAAACTACATGGTTGTCCGGTTTTGTAAGACTTCCCGATACAAGAAGCGCAACAATGCTACGGACGATGACATCGAAGGCAATGACGAGAGGACTGGCATTCCGGCCAAGGTTGTATGGTATCTTCTGATCATTCCTCGTCTGAAGCGTCTGTTCGCAAATCCGGAACATGCAAGGAAAATGCGGTGGCACGCGGAGGGGCGGAGAAAGTTGACGACTTGATTAGACACCCAGCGGACTCCATCCAGTGGAGAAACATCGACAGGAAATTTCCAAATTTTGGTGCGGATTCGAGAAGTGTACGGTTCGGGATGAGTACGGATGGAATAAATCCCTTTGGTAACATGAGCAGTCGTCACAGCACATGGCCTGTGGCTCTTTGTATGTACAACCTCCCACCCTGGTTATGCATGAAGAGGAAGTACATCATGTTGGCCATGCTGATCGAAGGCCCGAAGCAACCCGGAAATGACATAGATACGTACCTGTCTTTGCTGAAGGAGGATCTGGAAACATTGTGGCACGAGTGCGTGGAGACGTGGGATGCAGACAAGAGAGAGAACTTCACCCTACGAGGTTTGCTATTTTGCACCATCAATGACTATCCTGCGTACGGTAACCTATCCGGCCAGAGTACTAAAGGAGCAACAGCCTGTGGTCAATGCATGGAAGATACGGCCAGTTTGTATCTCGAGAAATCGCGCAAAACCGTATACATGCGGCACCGTAGGTTTTTGCGCCGAAATCATCCTTACCGCAACTTGGCTACTGAGTTCGACGGAACCATCGAAGAGGGATCGGCTCCATCAGTTTTAACCGGGAGACAGGTATACAGAATGGTTGAAAATGTAGATGTTCTTCTTGGAAAGGGGCGTAAATTAATGAAGGGTCTGTGGAAAAAGAAATCACTATTTTGGGGTTTGCCTTACTGGAAAGAGCTAGATGTTCGCCACTGTATCGATGTCATGCACGTAGAGAAGAACGTCTTTGACAGCCTAATTGGACTCTTGCTTAATATCCCTGATAAAACAAAGGACGGCGTGAAGGCACGTCAAGACTACGTGAAACTGGGCATCAGGCCTGAGTTAGCTCCGATAGAAACCGACAAAGGCAGAACCTTCCTCCCACCTGCATGTTACACACTCTCTAAAGCCGAGAAAATTGAGCTATGCCAGTGCTTGCACGATGTGAAAGTTCCAAGCGGCTACTGCGCCAACATCAAGAAGCTAGTTTCAATGCAGGAATTGAAATTATTTGGCATGAAGTCTCACGATTGTCACGTTTTGATGACGCAGATACTTCCTATTGCTATTAGAGGGATTTTGCCTGGTGATGTCAGAGATACAATCATAATGCTATGTCAATTCTTCGACAGAATATCACAGAAGGCGATAAGTATACCTGAACTGGATGCACTAGAGGCAAGGCTCGTGGTTGTCCTATGTTGCCTCGAGATGTACTTCCCTCCGTCATTTTTTGATATCATGCCGCACCTCATCACTCACCTAGTTAGAGAGATCAAAATGTGCGGTCCTGTGTTCCTACGAAGCATGTACCCGTTCGAGAGATATATGGGAATTCTGAAGGGCTACGTACGAAATCGCTCGCGGCCTGAGGGAAGCATTGTGGAAGGTTATGCAACCGAAGAGGTCGTTGAGTTCTGTTTGGACTACATGCCGCATGCCAACCCGATAGGTCTACCTGAATCACGACACGCGGGCAGGCTCCATGGTACCGGGGTCCTCGGAGCTAAATCCATCACTCCTGATCGCGACGATCATGCTCGAGCTCATTTCATGGTCTTGCAGCACATCTCGGTGGTTTCGCCATATATCGATGAACACATGGAAATGCTACGACATCAAAATCCAAGAAAAAGCGAAGCGTGGATCAAGAAACAACATATGTCCCTATTCAACCAATGGTTCCAAGACCGGATCACCACCACGTCGTCATCTGATGAAATGCTGACATGGTTGTCAAAGAAACCATACTTCACAGTCCGGACATACCAAGGATATGATATAAATGGATACACATTTTATACGAAGACTCAAGATGGCAAAAGCACATATCAGAATAGCGGTGTGCGGGTCGATGCTATCGATTCCGCCGGTCATAAACACTGTTACTACGGGTTTATCGAGGAGATTTGGGAGCTCGATTACTTCAAGTTCAAAATCCCAATATTTCGGTGTCGTTGGGCCCACCTCTCGCACATTAAGACCGATGAATACGATGTGACTACTGTTGACCTGAGCCGTGTTGGCTACGGTACTGAACCATTCGTCCTCGCCAAGCATGTTCATCAGGTATTCTATATGATCGATCCGTCAAGCAAGAGGCGGCATGTCGTTAGAAATGGAAAAAGGAGCATCATAGGAGTCGACAACGTTGTTGACGAGGATGATTACAACGAATTCACCGAGAATTATTCCAGAGATTTAAGTTTCGAGACTGAAGCAATGGAAGGAGCTAGGTCGTACTACCGCAACGATCATCGTGAAGGGCTCACTTTCAAAGGGAAGAAGCAAGTATTGTAACAAATTGATATTATTTCTATTTGGATATTTACTTTCTATATATGTACTTAGCAGTCTCTTGTGATTGTTGGCATATCCCACATGTGAATGTATATATCATTTCCAAGAATGTGATTGTATTGTAACTAATTGTATGAATTGCTATGTACTCATGAATTAATTGCAATATTTTGCTTTTGATTAATGCATTGCTGTGTATACATGCCTGAGTTGGAATATGTTGAAATGTTATGCTTGCTGTTTATACACTGCTGTAAACTTTGCAGAGGGCATGCTAGCATTTCCTAAGGCTAGCCAAAATTCAAGCAGGACATTTCCCCTGTACAGACTCATTGCAGACGGGTCCGACAGAAACACGTCTGGGATAATAGTCATCCCAGACGGGTATAACAAACCCCCCGTCTGGGATGAACGTGACATCGCAGACGGTAGGTATTCTAGCCCATCTGGAATGAGTGTGTTATCGCAGACGGGTAGTGGCCTAACCCGTCTGCAATGAGTGTCATCCGAGATGGTGAGCTCACTTATCCCGTCCGGGATGAGCTTAGTACATATACGAGGACTTAGCGAAATTTCAGAACCCCGCGCCAATTCAGATTCCAAATCCCTAATTCCCCTCCCGCGCCCGTGCCGCCGTCTCCACCGCGCCGCCGTCGTCTCCACCGCGCCGCCGCCGGAGAAGGAGCCGAGTCCGCTCCACCGCGCCGCCGTCCTCTCCACCGCGCCGCCGCCGGAGAAGGAGCCGAGTCCGCTCCACCGCGCCGCCGTCCTCTCCACCGCGCCGCCGTCCTCTCCACCGCCCGTGCCGCCGTCTCCACCACGCCGCCGTCCTCTCCACCGCGCCGCCGTCCTATCCACTGGTGAGTGCTCCAATATCCCCTCTCTTTTCCCAAATTCTAGGGTTTGCGTTCTTGATGAGTGCCTTCATGCCTCAACATATGAAAATGGAGCTATATATGTGGATATCGTACTGCTTAGACTGAAAGAACAGATACTACGATTGATCTTTAGCTATGTACTCTGGATATTATGATTATTTTCTGAATGACTAAGCATCATACGCATAAATATATATGTTTCGAGTGCTCTAAATGGTTGTGGGTTTTAAACTTGATAAAGAATAGATGCCATGCTTGGTTTTTATATATTCTTTCTGCGATAGAATCATGTTGAGATAAACTCACATGTGTAGTGTGCATGTATTGGTGCTATTTAATCCTTACCATGTCCAAAGCAATTTATGTTTTTTTTGCTTACTTCTATTATTAAGTTATTGTCTTTCCTTATTTCTCTATTATCAATTACAACTGATTAGAACATATTATATGCTTGATAGTAGCTATTTAATTAGTAGCTAAAATTGATGTTAATAGAATAAGTAGAATAGATTCTATACTTGATTTTGCGTTTAGATGTCAATTAATTAATTGTTCTATAGAACTCTTTTGTTATTGCCTTAGAGTTTAGGTGCAAGAGAATTAGGGTTTTTAGTTCCTTGCTAGATGGTACTTGTAGAAAAGGTAGTATTAATCCCTTCACAACTTAATCCTGCTGGTAAAGTGACAGAAGCATTGCCAACTGGTTAGCTGATTCTTTGCATAACATGGTTCATGGAAGACATATGTTTCAGAGCAAGCAAACTGTCATTAGCTAGCAAGAGATATATGGAATTAGCCACCCTAAAAAGTTCTAGGGCTTCAGCTTTTGCAGCAAGAGATATATGGATAATAGAATCATGTTATCCAAAGAATCAGCTAACCAGTTGGCAATGCTTGCTCACTAATGCCCGTTAAATGAAGAATGAACTTTGCACAAGACATATCACCTCAACGAAATAAATTATTTTTTGATCTCCTTAATCTCATGAACTTTCAATACACATATATATGCATATATCTATATCACTTTTGTCTTAACCCAATGTGATACAAAGTTTACACAGAAATGTCGGACGCCCATTCTTCTTCTAACTCCTCGTCGGGGCACTCATCGTTGCCGAACCCAACTTCGGGCAACGATGAAGGAAGTAGGGGGAAAACCACCCGGAAGCCACGAACAATGTCGAAGCCCCCTAGTCGACGTATGGTGATCACCCAAGTATCTACGAAGTCCGGTGTGCCCACGAAACCGGATGACGTAGCGAACAAGTTCCGCACGTTCTGCGGGATACTCGGGCGGGAGAGGGTCAACATTACCATCGAGAACTGGAAGGATATTACCCCAGCGAAGGAGGAGGAGTTGATGGATGAAGTAAGAAGGTGGTTCGAGATCCCGCCAGAACACGAACAACGTGTGAGGTCGGCTGCAATGAAGACCATGGGCAAGGCGTGGAGGTCGTTCAAGAGCATCTTGACGACGAAGTTCGTACGGACGGGAGATAGCTCGTTTCAGAAGTACGGCTTTCTGGACGAGCAAGTGTACGGCCGATTTGTTGAGATGAAGAGCACGCCAGAAGAAGTGGCGAAGAGTGAACGGCAGAAGGCCCTTCAAGCAAGAAACAAGCACCCGCATAGGCTCGGAAGCACGGGATACGAAGGTGCTTTGGCGAGATGGGAGAAGCAGGATCGGGAGGCAATGGAGAAGAATTTGCCCCCTCCATTTCCTAGCGTGGTTTCTGGCCGCGCCGCCTCCTGGTGCCGAGCACGTGCCAAGCCAGATCCGCAGAGCGGTTCAGCCACATTTCCAAACCCCGCTAACCAGGAAGTGGTCGATCGCATGGTACGTAATATACCTGACTGTGTACACACAATTCTTCGGAACCGTACGATGTTTCATTTGTAACTCGCGCGCGTGATCGTTGCAGGTGCAGATAGCTTCGCAAGGGCCACTAGATGATGATGAAGCACAATCATCTAGGACGAAAGACCTCCTCACCGTAGCGTTGGGAAACCCGGAGCACCCAGGTCGCACAAGAGGTGTTGGGGTTGCAGTTCCCTGGAGAGATGGATTCCCTGAGACGGAGGAGGAGTATGAGAGGAGGAAGGCCGCCAAGAGGAGTCGAACTCAGTCGACAACGACGACGAGAGACTCCGAAGATTTGGAGAGGCGTATTCAGGAGGAAGTCAGGAGGCAGGTTGAGGCATTTAAGGAGGAGTTCAGAGCTCAACTTTTACAATCTAACGTAGCTATGGCGAGCCCCGGAAATATTCGGAGTAGCTGCGCATCCGCCGAAGAACAGGGTGAAACATATCCCTGCGACACCATCTCGGTAAGGGCCATTTAGAGGGTTTTTGTAATAGTAAGTACGTAACGTTGAACGTAATCAACAACATACTCTCTAATTTTGTAGGAGACGACTCCTTGCACGTTGTTGGCAAGGGTAGCCGGAGATGTCACCCTCGATGCTGCATTTGGGATGGCATATCCCAAGGAACCAGGGACTCTACTGCATGGTCGGCCCATAGCACCGGCCTTTCAGAAGGTGCATGTGGACGAGGTGGTTGAAGGTTTCAGGGAGCTCCCGCTTCCCATGCCACCAAATGACGAGATCACGGTGCTGCGTCATATGGTTGGCACCTTTATCCAGTGGCCGAAGAGGGACATCAAAATACAAGTGCGGCCTGCCTCTCAGAGCGCATCAGCCATTCAGCCAGCTAGGGTACCCGAGGCTAACCCTACCCCCATGGAGCTAGTAGCGGCAGCGCAACGGGCTGATGAGCCAGCTTCATCTCCGGTCAAGCTCCTAGAGCCAGCAGCTGCTACCTCCATAGGTACTAAGGAGGTGCTACATATGAGATCAGTTCCTTCACCGGTGAAGCGCACCTACTCTAGGGGGGCTAGCAGAGTTGGCAAGGGCAGGAGTCGCAGTAAGACTTCCAAGGGCAGCCAAAAATCGAAGGCAGCTCTAGTGGCAGAACTTGGGTTTGATCCGGAGGCAGTGGATGATCTCCCTTTCGCGCCTCTAGCTCGTCGATTCGTGAATGGACAAGTCTTGGTCACGCCGGAAGACATATCGAACTCAGTGGCATGCCAGAGGTTGCATGATTGGTACATGAAGGCGACGAACGACCTAGAGCCCGGCCAAACCATGCCACAATGCGTCAAGGTCGTTTTCAAGGAGGAACACCTTTTCCACAAGGACATGGGCGGGTTGTTCTACCTGTACTTTCAAGACCTCTTCGAACTCTTCAACCTCGACGCCCTGGAGCAGACCTTGTTGAGATGCTGGACATTGTAAGTCTATAACTTCTCAGTCAATTAGTTTTCTCCATAACTATGCAACTTAATTAAGCCGTGACATGATTTCCCATTTTGCATAGATACATGCACACCGAAGCCAGACTGGTCAAAGAACCTATCGGCTTCATTGACCCGGCAAAGGTGACTTGGGCAAACATTAGGGACAACAGAGAAGCAGTTCTGGAGTATGTTAAGCATGCACTGTTGTCCCAAAAGGATAAAGAGTACATCGTATTTGCCTACAACCCTAAGTAAGTGTTGCATCGCATCCAATACTTATAATTTCACCATTACGCATATATCAAGAAGCTGATTTGGAAGTACCTCCATATATGTGCAGCTTCCATTGGGTGTTGGTCGTACTAATACCAAAATGGAATAGAGTTATATACTTTGATTCCTCGCGAAACCCTTCACGCGACTTTCGGCCGATTCACGACTTACTTGACGAGGCGTTCATCGAGTACAAAGCTCGTGGAGGGATAAGTGGCAAAGGGTCAAAGCTGCGACATAGATTTGACTTTCTGGTACATATATATCCATTACTATGTTAATATAGCATATTGACATGCTTCATAATAGATTCTTCTTAGCTAACGTATATTTGGTTCTTGTTTTAGTGCAAACAACAACCTAAGGGGACAAACCTATGTGGATTCTACGTTTGCTACCACATGGAGGTTGTCGCGGGTTTCGTTAGGCGAAGACTAGCGGAGGAGGTATACCCAAATGCAAACATTATTTCGAGTTTATTTACATTTCGTAATTTTCTAGTCCTTGATGATTTTATGAATGCAACAGGCGTGGAAGGTTCAAGATGACCCATTTGATGAAGCTGATCTCAAGCGCATTCGAGGGATTTTTGCCTTCTTCATCAATACACAAATCATCAATCCCGCCGGCGAGTTCTACGGTGGCGGCTTAGCGGACTAGCTAGCAATATCTTTCATATTTGTTCCTAGACATCTGCTCCAACTCTACTTTTAAACATTGAACCGATTGTTGACAGCATGCAGCAATTGTGACTCAGTTCTAGCTAGCTACCAATTGTGAATATATGTAGCTGGCAATTGTGAATGCATGTATAAATATGTGATTGTTACATCATGTGATTGCTTCTGTGAATGTCCAAATATGTGAATAATCTGTGCAATATATATGTATCTCCTGTTTCAGAGGGCATGGCTAGCAATTCCTGAGGCTAGCCACAAAACAGACAATGTTATGCTCTCTGTACACAACCATCCCAGACGGGTGAACAGTAGAACCCGTCCGTGATATGATCATCGCAGACGGGTCGTGACATACGTCCGTCTGGGATGACACTGACATCGCGGACGGTCGTGCTAAATACCCGTCTGGGATGATACGAGATCGCGGACGGTCGTGATATAGACCCGTCTGGGATGACCGGACATCGCAGACGACTCAGTTGTCGGACCGTCTGCGACGAGTAATAATCGCAGACGGGCTGCGCACCCGTCTGCCATGACCTGCGTCATCGCTGACCACCGATTCCGGACGGACCGGCCAACCGTCTCGGATGGTTGTTTTGGCCCGTCTCGGAAGAGCTGTTCTGTAGTAGTGTGAGGTGATGTGTGAAATATCGAACACTTGCGGGTTTGGTGCAATGCATGATCGCACCATTTTGATCATCTTCTTCCTTTTTTCGTTTATTTATATTATTACATCCCAATGGTCGGCCCAAAGTCAAGTTGATGCACGATGGAGAAATGTTCATGCATGCTCATATGTATTTCCACACCAAATTTAAGTGTAAAGCCAGAGAATTTTCCCAGGCACCATCAGATGCTTAATCACATGCGGGCATGTCAGCCTCACTACTAATAAGTTCTCTCCCTTTTTAACTTTTAAGCAATGAGTCTTTTGCGTGCTAGAAGTGGAAAAAGTAGAAAGAAAAGGAAAGAAAGCATCTCCTCTGGTTTTGCAGCTAAAAGATTGTTGTGATGCCCTCAAAATGGAACATAGTACAAGTTGCATATGATGCAAGCTAGCTAGATTAGCCAGATGCAATTAATTAATCATGACCTGAATAGCTTGTTCCCTAGATGCATGCTAGCTAGCTATAGCTAGATGCAAATACCTGTCTTGTAATGAGCTATAGCTAGATGCAAATACCTGCCTTGTAATGCCGACGAAGCATAAGAGAAGGCTGCACTTGTAAGGTTCTGTTTGGCATGGATGAACTTCACATGAAGCAACCAATTTGTACACACACAAAAAAAAGTAAGATAATGGACCTAAGAACATTATTTCACCCTTGTATTCTTGCTTGGTTCATTACAAGAGTTCGGTTACCAACTATTCCCTATATTCTATTTCAATGTATATTCAAATACTTAGATTTTTCATCAAAATTACTTTCATATGATCATCAGAGGTGACGACGGTTAAAGGTAAACATGTATACATTGGAGACAGTATCAACCAAGGGCGAAGCTGCCATAAGAGCACTGGGTCAATTGACCCAAATGGAATTCAGTAAATCCTATGGAAAATAATGCTCGTTAGTGTTCATCAATAGGAGGTGATCCTACAGTGCAATGGAGATGATCCGGCCCGATGCTCTTCTAGCCTGGCTTTGCCCCTGGTTTCAACGATGAAAATGTCAAAGTAAATCCCAACGAGATCATCAATTATCAATCCTTTGTCATCTCTATCTACTACCATAATGTTGATGGAAAATTAAACCTCCTAATTAATTAAAGACAGATCGAGGCAGCTAATGTAGATAGAGGAGGAAGAAATATCTGAACATTTGGAATTGAAGAAGTGAGAGCGATGTTTCAACTTTGGCTTCGCCGGCCGTACGTTCGTGTTGTGATCCTTGTGATACACGTTTGATTTGATTTTCTCATGCTAGCTACCTATACCTCTCTCGGTAGTTTCGACGTGGCTGCATGGAGAGCAGGATGAGTCTGTGCAGGAAGATGATGGCATCAGCGCTGGTCTACCACTTGTATCACACTACAAGGTTGTAATCCTCTCTCTAGTTTCATGTTAATCATAAGGTTGTAGATATATAACTAGGAGATGTAGATTGCTACACCATGGTAGGAACTCTCCTAATGATATTGGCCTATGGCTGATGTGGCAGACCATGTGCTTCCAGGGCTTTCCTGGGTGGGCCCCACGTGCCAGGCACCGTCTCCATCTCCACCTCCTCCTCTCCTCCCCTGTCTCCCTCTCCTATGATAAGAGAGCTGAAAATGAGCTCCACGAAAGCTCACGGTCATGGGGTCCTGCATTCCTGCTCCTGCCTCCTGAGGAGTCAAGCAGTAGCAGCAGCAGCCGGGGAGGGAGACCAAGATTTCCTCTTTGGGCTGGGAGCGCTAGACCAAATCCTATTCGTAAGTCCAAATCTCTGCCTCCTCGGATTGCCGCACGCGCATCCTTTTCGCCGTTTCTCGTTCTTGCTCTCGAATTTAGTCCCCATCTCTCTCTCTCTCTCTCTCTTTTTCCGCCTACCAATGCTCGCCATTCCCGTCGGGCTCCGAGCAAGAATTTCGCGAGAAAGCTGCGTTCTTGGACTAGTTCCCCTCCCGTATTAGCAGCGGTTCCCCCGGTGATGTCGGTCCTAGTTGTTACCACTGGTTGTTGCCGTTCTTGAGGGGGTTTGATTGGCTGGCGCAATGTCTCTCGTGAGTTTTTGGAGGTTCAATCCGTGTATGGTTACTTCTAAATGAGCATGAAACGCATGGAAGGATGGAATCTTTTTAAATTTAGATAATGATGGAAGCATGGATTTTGTGTTTTATTCGCTTGGTTGCTTGCCATTTCGGCATTGCTTCCTTTTTTGCAGCATAGTATAGCATGTTTGTCTGTTTGCTGCTCTCTGATTGACACAAGGAATAGAATAAATACCTTGATGGGTTCTTCTTATGCCTTGCATAATCCAAGGTCTGGCCCTGCAGCTTTTGTTCTCCGCATAGCAAAGGTGTGTGGAAACTGGAATCTGTGGGGAGAGCACGATGTGCACGCCATATGTCTGGCTTTCATTGAAGGACCACATTGCTTCTTGGTTTCTTGGATGAGGCCGTACAAACAAAAATGCATGATGCTCATGGCTGGAAAAAAGAATGCAGGATGCTTTCGGGACGACCTAGGATCCATCTCTTCTTTAGGAATATGATTAGTGGATAACATAAATGGGACATATCAAAATATTGTGTTGCTTACCAGAAATGGGTGTTTGTCATTATTAATGTATTGAGTTCAGTCATCTGATGTCTTTGTGCTGTCAAGTTGCTTTTCTTTGTGGCGTTCAATCCATCCATTGATCTAATTCCTAGAATTGCTTCCTTCAAATTGACACTTAATTCGTAAGCTCCCTGTTCCTTATTGTTTTCCTTCAACTTTTGAACTGAAGCTTCAAGTCTTGATACTCTTCTACATGAACTATGTTTATTTAGGGAATAATACAAGATCTATGCATTGTTATCCGAGTAACTTATATTGTTTATTTTTGCAGAGGTTTTTCAACTCATCAATATTTTTCTAACGTGTGGATAAGCGGCCAGTAGCCTTTGTACCGTTTGAGCCACAATGGGGATAGCTTTTCTCATGCTGTCAGTTCTCTCCCTGTTCCTCTTCCCTAATGGCATCTGCAAGAGCTTAGCTGCAAGGCCTCCTGTTGTGAAT
Source organism: Stipa capillata (assembly GCA_019208055.1). Classification (NCBI taxonomy): domain Eukaryota; kingdom Viridiplantae; phylum Streptophyta; class Magnoliopsida; order Poales; family Poaceae; genus Stipa; species Stipa capillata. The sequence continues at coordinate 379,660 of JAGXJF010004650.1, forward strand.
ATTGGCTCTATTCTTCGATTTAACTCCACCATTGGAGGTGTTTCAGTGGTTGCAATCCATGCAGCCTTGGAGGATATCAACTCTGATCCAACAGTTCTAAATGGAACAACGTTAGCAGTTCACATTAAGGATACAAAGTGTGATGATGGTTTCCTTGGCATGGTTGAAGGTAGACTAGCTGCAATGTCACTTTTTTTTTATTTGCATTGTTAAATAGTTCTTGCTTGTGTTCTGGAGTTGTAATGATGATACCGTATTCCTTGTATCAGCTTTGCAGTTCATGGAGACTGATGTTATTGCAATCATTGGCCCACAGTGCTCTACACTTGCTCATATCATTTCATATGTAGCAAATGAGCTTCGAGTCCCTTTGATGTCCTTTGCATCTGATGCAACTCTCTCATCGATACAATTCCCGTTCTTTGTTCGGACTGCTCCCAGTGATCTCTATCAAATGGCAGCTCTGGCGGCAGTTGTTGACTACAACAAGTGGAAGTTAGTGACTGCCATATACATTGATGATGATTATGGTCGAAATGGCATTGCTGCTTTGGATGACGCACTTACTGCAAGACGCTGCAAAATCTCCCACAAGTTTTGGTTTCCTTCTGATGCTAAAAAGAGTGACCTCATAAATTTGTTGGTTAATGTTAGTTATATGGAGTCTCGTGTTATCATCCTCCATACTGGCGCGGGACCTGGATTCAAGATTTTCTCTATGGCGAACCGACTAAATATGATGGGCAATGGCTATGTATGGATTGCAACTGACTGGCTTTCTACTTATCTTGATGCTAATTCATCGGTTCCTGCTGAGACTATATATGGCATGCAAGGTGTTCTTACTTTACGGCCACACATCTCCAACTCAGAGATGAAGAGCAATTTGATCTCCAAGTGGAGCAGGCAAAGCAAGAAATACAACTATAGTGATATTCACATAAGTTCTTTTGGTTTTTATGTTTATGATAGTGTATGGGCAGTAGCTCGGGCTCTGGATGCCTTCTTTGATGATGGTGGGAAAATTTCCTTTTCAAACGACTCAAGGTTGCATGATGAAAATGGGGGAACTCTTCACCTTGAAGCAATGAGTGTTTTTGACATGGGAAATAAATTACTGGAGAAGATTAGAAAGGTAAACTTCAGTGGGGCATCTGGGCAAGTGCAATTTGATGCCATGGGTGACCTCGTTCGTCCTGCCTATGATGTCATAAACATCATCGGGAACGGCATGCGGACCATTGGTTTTTGGTCAAATTATTCTGGCTTGTTGTCAACTGTCCCTCCAGAGGCTCTATATTCAAAGCCTCCTAATACTTCTCTAGCCAATCAACATCTCTATGATGTTATTTGGCCTGGGGAGACTTCACAGAGGCCTCGAGGCTGGGTTTTTCCTTCTAATGCCAAGGAGTTGAAAATTGGTGTCCCCAACAGATTTAGCTTCAAAGAGTTTGTCACAAAAGACAACGTTACTGGGTCAATGAAGGGCTATTGCATCGATGTCTTTACTCAGGCATTGGCTTTGCTTCCTTATCCTGTTACCTACAAGTTCGTGCCTTTTGGGAGTGGTACTGAAAATCCTCATTACGATAAACTCGTACAGATGGTTGGATCAAATGTAAGTATGGACAAGCAATGGTTTGTGTTAGTTTTCTTTTCCTTTTCTTCTACACATCTTATCATACGATACTGATCAGGGTTAGCTTATCCTGCAGGAGTTTGATGGAGCTATAGGGGATATTGCAATTACAAGGAACCGGACTCTTATTGCTGATTTCACCCAGCCCTTCATTGAAACAGGCCTGGTTATCATGGCTCCGGTTAAAAAGCATACAACTTCCTGGGCATTCCTGCAGCCATTTACTTTGGAGATGTGGTGTGTTACAGGGTTGTTCTTTCTTATCGTGGGTGTGGTTGTTTGGGTTCTTGAACATCGAATCAATGACGATTTTCGGGGCTCACCACGACAACAAATGATAACTATTTTCTGGTAAGGAGCTGACTTGCACCTTTTGTATCAGCTGCCCGTATATGAGTTAACTTACAAGTGTTATCTACAAATATTGTGCAATATTTTTACATACTGCCAGCACCTTAAAATTGTGTTGCTCAACGTTGCCAAGTAACGTGCCCAAACGAAGCATATAATGAATACCAATGAACTCAAATCTTGTGGTTTTTTATTGGTTGGGGATGTGCAGAGGAAATGCAGACTATTTCCATACGATGTTATGATGCATTATTCTCTATTTCTCTTCTGTTTTCATGTACTTCTCCACATGTATCGCCAAAGGCTCTTATAATCTCAATTTTGATTGTCTGCAGGTTCAGTTTTTCGACTTTGTTTTTTGCCCACAGTGAGTAAACTAACCTTTTCTGTTCTATTCTATGGTAGAAGTAACATTTTGTTCTGGTGTATCACTTTCATTGTTTCATCTCTATCCATTTCCAGGAGAAAATACTATGAGCACCTTAGGACGTGGTGTCTTGATCATATGGCTATTTGTTGTTTTGATAATTCAATCCAGCTATACTGCGAGTCTTACTTCCATTCTGACCGTGCAACAACTTGATACTTCTATAAAAGGAATAGATGACCTGAAGAATAGTGATGAATTTATTGGCTTCCAAGTTGGTTCATTTGCACAAGAATACATGGTTGAGGAACTGAACATCTCACGGTCAAGGCTAAGAGCTCTCGGTTCCCCACAAGAATATGCTGAAGCCCTCAAGCTAGGCCCTAAGAAAGGAGGTGTTATGGCCATTGTCGATGAGCGCCCCTATGTTGAACTGTTTATGTCAAGTTACTGCAAAATTGCGGTCGCTGGCTCAGATTTCACAAGCAGAGGGTGGGGCTTTGTAAGTATATTTAAACCTAATTTCTTTTAACATAGGTTAGAAATACAATGAGAAAACTATTTGGTGTTAAAATCCTGAAATAAGAGTTGCTTCAAAGAATATATATGGTAACTTTACAGTTGTAACTTTCCAGAGTTGTGTCTACTGTCTAGAATTATGCAGCTTTTCTTGCACTTACTTGCAGCTGAAGTCTAAAATCTAAACCTACTTTTTTTCACGTATTAAAACATAGCACCTTACAAAGTTCATTGGACCAGGCATTTCCAAGGGACTCCGGTTTGCAAGTAGACCTGTCCACCGCAATCCTGTCGATGTCAGAGAATGGGGAACTGCAGCGGATCCACGACAAGTGGCTCGAGACAGGTGGGTGCACAACTGACAACAACGAGTTTATTGACTCTAACCAACTCCGTCTCGAGAGCTTCTGGGGCCTGTTCGTCATCTGTGCCGTGGCATGTGTCACCGCACTGCTCATCTACTTCGGCATCATGCTAAGGAAGTACCTGAGGCATGGACCATCGAAGAGCCTCCTAAGATTCTTCGATGAGAAGGAGACACCGAAGAGGAAGCGGTCCATGAGCCGGACTGGAAGTTCGATCCAGACAACGCCTATGAGCAGCCTTGCTGCTCTTGACGTAGAAAGGCCGGCTAGGGCAATCAGGAATGGCAGTGTCATTGATATAGAAAGCTAGTTCATGTGTACAAAGCTAAGAAATTACACGTTTTCGACTTGAGTTGCACCATCTTTGGGTCAGTCTACCCAATCTAATCAAGAGAGATAGAATCAGAGGCTGGTGTAGGGAATTATTTCTGTAGGTTTATTGCAACCGCAAAAATTGTATGGAAGCTATTCTTGTTCTTGATGGTATTGTGAATGGGAAGGAATGTGTTTGTTTGAGTGCCTCTTTTTCGAGTTTCTCTTATCATGGTTGTTCTATACCTTGTTCCTTAATCGAGGTGAGCAGGCAAGTCTTTCATTTTTGCCCAAACAGATGAAACTGTAGAGGTCTGAATTGCTGTATCCGAGAAAGTAATTTCTTTTGTTTGGTTAAAGATCAATGAATTACATGGGTGTAACAGATTCACAAAGCTATAGTCTCTGAGGATACATATGTTTTTTTTAATCAATAATAAAACAGGTACTCTGTGAAACACTGAATTTAGTTAATGCGAAATATCACTTTGCAGTTTGTGAACATTGTAAGAAGATAAAGTAAAAACAACAATAACATTAATAATGGAATGATTAGAGAAATATAAAAGGGGAAATGCGATATTCTGATATGCTGCTACCCTACCAGGTTATGGATATGATGATGTAGTGGCGGCAGTAGAGCGCGCGCAATTTCGGCTCCTCTCAACTCACCTCTCCCATCCCATGGCTTCTCCACCGTCCATGGCTTCCTCTGCCCTGCCTTCTAGAACTTTGCACCGCCACCCGCTTCCCTCCTCCGCTCCTCCTCCTCCTTCGAGGGAGACCACCGTCCCATGCTGCCTCTCCCGGCGCAGGGCAGCCGCGCAGCTCCTCCTCTCGGCCGGCTTCCTGACCACCGTCCCGCCGCCACCGCCGCCTGCGCTCGCCGCAAGGAGGGGCCGTAGGACCATACCGCCGGAGGACTATATGTCTACACGTACGTCCGTGCGCCTCCTTCCCTGCGCTGTCGGTTTCTTGATTTCTACGTTTCTGCTCGGATTTTGCCTAAAGATGGCTCCTTTCCGACTGAACTGAGGCTAATTGGGATACTCATGAAGTTTCAGATCTTAGCTGTTAATCCATAGGATTTGCAGAATGCAAATGCATTTTACTGTTCTGTATGTGCGCAAAATTATAAAAATTTCTGAGTTTTGAATCTTCACTACGTTGGTTAATTAAACAAAACTCCCCTTTGTGCTCTCCGAGTGATCTGATCTGAGAACCATTGGAAGCAGCTGATGGCCTGAAGTACTACGATCTTGTTGAAGGGAAGGGCCCGACTGCTGAGAAGGGCACAACCGTGCAGGTAAACTGCTCCATCTACACACTGCCCTTCATTCTTAAACTGAAACTGATTGCTGTTACTATTTTTCTGAAGGTTCATTTTGACTGCATATACCGTAGCATCACCGCGGTGTCAAGCCGGGAAGCTAAACTCCTAGCAGGGAACCGAAGTATTGCACAGGTTATGTGGCAAACTAACTACTACTCATCTTTGTATGGTAGTACTACTACTGATTTAGGACAATAAGAACTAAGATGTTTGTGTGTCTTCCTCTAGTAGCCTTATGTGTTCACTGTCGGATCGCTGCCTGGCAAAGAGCGAAAGCGGGATTTTGCAGACAATGCGAATGGGTTATACTCCGCGCAGGCTTCACCGAAGCCTCCGCCGGCGATGTACATGATAACTGAGGGGATGAAAGTAGGGGGGAAGGTATGGACAAGGAGAACTAGCACAAGTTAAGCCAAACAATGTGGTCTTTCCATCTTTACTATATTACTGACCTGATCTTCTGTTCTGTTATGCAGAGGAGGGTAATTGTCCCTCCCGAGCTCGGTTATGGGAAAAAGGGGATGAGTGAGATACCGGTAAAATTTCAGTTTCTTGTTGTTGGATTAAGTATTTGAGCGCATTCAAGTATTGCTGCGGTGTTGTTTGATTCCATGCTTCTTTGCAGCCTAATGCTAGTTTTGAACTGGATATAGAGCTTTTGGAAGTGATCCCTCCAGAAAATTGACCATTTTTGTCTGCACTGGATGGAAAAGATTGATGAGGTACTTGTGAGGTTTCACAAATTCTAGAGGAATGTATTTATGCTTTATACATTTTTCGTTTTTATTAATCAGACATGTAACTGAGAATATGTTGATATATTTTACCTGGACATGACTTTTTTTGCAACAAGAGAAGTCCAAGACTAAAAGCAAAACTTAAGTAGGCAAACAACTTTACTTATATTTTACTACGAATTATATTTAATCAAAATTGTATCAAAAATATTCACCACAATGTCATGGTGCCTGTATGATTCCATAAAAAAAGGGTAAAATTGATCTGCCACTGTGATGCTCTGATGCTCATTCAGAGGTCCTCAGGGCCATTGATATCCTGAAGCAAAAATATATGTTCTCTTAGTAACAAACATCGATGGTTCTATAAGCTTGTTTTCTAATTGAGATATATAAACAAGCATTTCAAATAAAATTTAGCTTTGCTATCCAGAAATCAAATGCTGAAAATTAGTCAATTTTTGTAAGAATTCTAATTAGTGTAACGATGTTAGTATTACTGTCATTTCTGTTCAAAATTATTGTGAACCTAACAAATGCTGATAAACAAGTAAACATACTTGAACTTAGATCTGCATTTGTTTTTAAACTGCAAAAATTTTGAAACACTAATGAGAGCATGCATCTTGGAAAGAGGTACCTTGTTCTCGATCACTGCTCCATCTGGGATTTCCAGCTTGACACCAGGTTTTGCTGTGATGATCACCTTGCCCTATAAAAATAAAGAACGGCATTCTTCCAAGTTTTAAATACCATGAGATATATATATATATATATATCTTCAGAAATGGTCATAACTCAGAACAACAATAATATGAGAAGCGAAGCTGCACATTATCCATATAAATTTTTATGCAAGAATTAAACATAGCAGGTTGCATACAGCCTTTGGCAAATATACAGAAATAGTTTGAAAAATGCTTCAAAGAATTGTAACTACAAGAAATATTGTAATAGTTCAGCAACTTTCAGAAATACCTTCAGCACGATGCCAAAACCAAACCAAACATCGCCAGAAACCTTCAAGCTGTCAAGCTCAACAATGCTAGGAATCGACTTGAAGCGACCAAGGAAGCACCCAACCTGCCATTACATGAAGAAAGAGGATCAGCTTCTTTTCATTTGGAGTTCAAAAATTAATGTTAAAAACATTTTTTTCTGGCAAAGAATTAATGTTAGAGCTTGACCTTCTTGAACTCAGGGCCCAGCTCAATTGAGGGATTTGATGGATTTGTTCTAGCTGAATTGCGTGTGATGAAGCCATCAACCAAGGTATACAGATCAGACTACAAGGTGAAAATAGTTTTAGTTACAAACAGGAGCGTTAACCTAAATAATTTATTCAGCATATCATACAGACCTGTACTAGCTGCAAATCTGATGTTGCCTTTACCGGAAGGAAACGAGACCTCGGAACATTGATACCAATTGCGTGGTCAAAGAACTGACCCAACAAAATATGATTTGTCATCTTTATATGTAGGATAAAGGTATATGATACGGATAGATAATTATATAGTATTTTGTTAGTACCCTGATTGCGGCACCAGCTGCTGTTTCCAACTGAAGAATTTTCACGCCATCCACTTCCTGAAATGATTTTTGTTCATCACAATATATGTTAAATTCTTCACAGATCGTAGGTAAAAGTAACAAAGCTCGTGAAGCAATCCTTGTGGAGAAGATTTTTATGAAATGCAATATTACCTTGGGGTTTGGAATTATCTCCATCTTGAGTGCATCAGCCTCAACAAGGCGTTTGATAGCCTTCAAGTTCACCCATCTATCAAAACCAGTAATACCATTATATAACATTGAAATGATATTTTTAAAACTGGAATGGGAACTATGAATTCAATTACAGATTGTTGGTGTTGAAGATCTTGAATTTCTCAATTGATTTGAACTCATTCACCTGTATTTCAGAAAATTGTGGAAGCAATCTCAGAAAAGATCTTTAGTAACTTTTGTCTGATTTTCTGTGATAACTTATTATATCATTGCATGTACTAGCTTATGACTTACATGTGCATCAGGAACTTGTGCAATCTCCAGAAGCTGGAAAAAGAAAAGGGAAACTGTTGTCATTAAAGCAGTAATCAGATGTTGCTAGGCGAAATGCCTGAAGTCCTAAACAGCATGTTTCATTGTTTCCATACTCAATTTACCACTATTATTCATCAAATTAGTTTGCAAACTGCAATAACATAGGAAGGGTAGCAAAATAGTGCTTTGTACAAGGAAGAAATATAAGTTTACCTGGACCCTTCCTTCATATGAGATCAGTGTGCCGCCTTTCACATCGGCCAAAGTTTTTGGGGTAACCTGAAGAAGGGCTGTTAAACTTTACCAACCAACCAAATGTAATCGTTCTTCATCAAATATGCAATACATACCTCCATGCAATACTCATTCTGCTTATGGATCAAATGGTTCAATATCTCTATTAAATGGTTAAGTACATAAGCAGGGTATCTTTTTCTTAACTGAAAGTTTCTCAAAGTAAATAGTGAATATAGTGTTTACATAAGGATACTCATGTCCACTATAGCACCCAAGTTATCTGAGTTTGCAATGAAGATATATTCTTTTCCCTGCAATAGGGTCAGAAAGAGTGTCACATTCATTGGAATTTCGGATGGAAACTCATCCCCAGATGATTGCAAACCTGTGAGAGTAGTAAATCGAGCTTGCCGCTGTTCATCAGGGATGGGAAGATATCACCATGGCCAGGAGGGTACCTTCATATGTGTGTCATGCGAAGGTAGTTAAAATTAATCCGTCTTTGTTTAAAAAAATGAATTTGCTGATCTAGTGATGCATGAATGTTTTACCAGCCATCCTTGTCGGTCTTCCCCTTGGAAGGCCATGGCAAGAACTCATCAGCTACCACACGAGGATACTGGCTCTGCATTGGAACAATTTTTATAAATTTCATTATGTCAGTGGCATATTTTAAAAGGTAGAAAAATAATGATCCGAACAAGTATGCAACATCAAAAGCAAATATGTCCTGACATACCTGATTGAATGTATGGATTTCGATGTTTGAACTCCCGTATTTCTCAACGATCTGCAGTGCAAGTGTGCTAATTAGCATTGAGAAAAAGTTGTTCAACTAGGCTTCCAATCTCCAATCTGAAGAGCAATTTTGGCTGTTCAGAATCAACCTTTAAGGTGTCTTCGTGGGTGTTGAAGGAGTTCATCAGAAGCAGCGGCACATTGCTGCCGTACTTCTTGTTGAGGGACTGTAAACGAAATGATGTCACTGAATGCCATCATGCAAGACAGAAGAGTATGTTATGAAGCCAAAAGGGACACTGGATGGACCAGTCATGATGTTTAACCCCACCTCAATCTGGATCACAATCAGGTCGAGGAACGTGAACCCGTTTCGCACCTCGATGACCGATCTGCAATGTTCATCGAGAGATCAATGAACATGGATTCGTCACTTCAATATTAACACCATGTGGATGTGAAGAAATCAAGGAAAATATTGTTCTCTCTTTATTCTGAAGTTGGCAGCTTACTTTGGTCCCGTGCATCCCATGGTCGTCCCCAGGCCGCCATTGAGCTTCAGCACGGCGAGCTTGTTGAGCAGCGTCTTCGTGGCCTCCAAGTCTGAATTTTCAAGAAGACAGGCTCGGTCATCAGCAGCACATCCAAATCAAATTCAGGATTATGTCGAAGAAGAAGAGGCGAGGTGGATCGTCGTGTCGGCACCGGCACCTTCAGGTGGGGCTTCGAGGGTGTCGTACGGCACCACCACCTCGTCGGTCGGGGTGTGGATCTTGGCCCACTCGATGTGCTCCTCCTCGCCGCTTTCGCAACCAAGCACCATCAGATCACATCAGATCGCCGTTGAAACGAAACAAAAGCAGGAGGAGGAGGAGAGAATCAGGTGCAGTTTCTCACTGACGCAGATGCATCTCGAATTAATACCTGAGGTAGCGGGAGACGAGGCTGATGAACCCGGCCTTCTCGTTGTCACTGCACGCACAGACACAAGCACACCAAGAGAACCGATTCGTCAGACTAACGGAAGCATCGATCTACAGAGAGAGATATATAGGTAAAAACAGCGATGGAGGGGGCGATCTTGATCGGAGACCTGATCTGTGCGAGGCCGGCGACGGCTTCGCACAGTTTGGTGAGCTTCTCGTCCGCCATTTGTTGCAAGGTGCGCGTGTGTGCGTGCGGAGAGAGATGTGCAAGGAGAGGAGGAGAGTTTGGGTGGGAGATGGATCGGATCGGAGGTAGAAGAAGAAGGTGGTGGTTCTTATAAGGAAAAAAATAATAGGAAAGAGCAATGGCGGGTGGGAAGAAAGGATGCGCGCGAAACTAACGGCCGGACCATTACCCGCCTTTTCCTTTTTTGAGAATGAATTTTCTTTTCTTTTATTTCTTTCTTTTTGGCAAAAGTGTATACTAAAAATTTGGGATTTTTTATTCTTAGTTTGACGGATGAGGCTCTTGCTTTGAGTTATGGAATTGGATTCAGAGATATGGTTTTTTTATATATAAAGATTATGGTGTAGAGAGATAATTTGTCTGGACAAGCAAATGGCCATCAGAATCATCAGACCATAAAATATGTTTCTTTCTTCCTTTCTTGCAACAATTTCATACCATAATCCAGGATTGACGATTGCAAAATAATCACCCCTACATTCCATTCATCACCCAGTTCCGATCTCGCGTCAAGGATGCGCATTTTACATCGATTGATCAGACGTGCCAAACGGTCAGGATTTTACCATCTGCACAAAGAATAATAATGTCTATGAGACCAACCAAAGAAAAAGACCAGCCATTCCTGGTCTGGAAGGCACCCCTGTCGTATCTAACCATATGAACCATCAACTGTGCATGCATGGTTGAAGCTACTATTGTTCCTGGCAACACTCAAGGCATTGGGGGGAGAGAGAGAGAGACAAAGGTCATGGCCTCTGCACTGATGATGTGATTCAGAACAAACATTACGAGAACAGAATGATGCAACGTTGAACGTTAAGTAGCCGTGAACAGAGCTTCGCATTCATAGATCACAATGGGCTGCACTTACAGAAAGGTGCCTAGTTGCAGTCGAGTTTCACATCTGAATTGTTAGGGTTGAAATTAATTCCGAAGTGCAACTACAAAATTTCGGGGTTGAGCATGTCCACAAAAACAAACAAGTATGACAGACTAGCTACACTAGTATTGCTTCTCAAATCAAGAAAAGAATCATCTCGCCCTCCTGTGAATGATTTCATGTCTCCCTACTTCCCTGTTCAGATAAACATTTTGGGATATATTGTTCCACGCTCAGCACGCCCTTTGTTCCAGTACAACATTTACAGGGCAGAAGCGATCATAATCCGAACTTCAATGCGCACGACATCAACCTTTGACCTGCTTGAAGTAGTGCGAGATCTGTGCAGCCAAGATGTCGACCCATGTGTCTGGCACACCGGGCAGGCACCAGTGCATGCAGTCCTGCCCCCAGACCGCCACCGCGTCCTTCTTCCCGAGCCAGATAGCTGGATGGGCATCAGCACGGAATTCACTCATGTAAGTCAGGTTGAGCAACTGGATATCCGTGCCGACTAGTGCCTCCTGAATCACTGAGTTCACTAGTCTCGCTTCTTTGTTCACTCCCCCAAACCTCGGATCGAACCAAGAGTCGAGCTGCACAAGATTTTAAGGGGGGTCATGCTCAGCATTTTGAAATAAATTTTAGAATCATAAAAGCTTGGCCCTAAAATGGTACCTCATGTTCTTCTAGAAGCCTATCAGACACGCAGCTGCCATTGTGATCCCATTCGCCCCCATCAAAGTGCCTGGGTGACTGTGTGCGCCACAGCTTCAGTGTTTTACTTGGGACCTCCCTTTCAATGTAAGAGGACATACTTTTGAGGACTACTTTCAGTCCATCGAAGATGCCAAGTGGAGGCTCAATTGGTTTTCCGCCTCTGTAGAAAACAAGGGGAGTCTCTTTTGGGAATTTATCTGGACCCCACCTGATAAAGGACAAACGTCAAACATTACAACATGGAAGGTATGATAAAGCAGTCATGACTGATGACAAGACTACAAATATAGTTTTCATAGTATAAAAATGTATAAAAGCACATCACCATGTTAGTTAACTCGGGATTATTATGTTAAAATAGAATTTTATGGAGCACACACGAGAGATGGCACCTATTATTGAAGGAAATTAACAATAAAGAAATAACATTTGAAGACTGCAAGAGAAAGGCTTTCTTTAGGTACAAATGCCCAGTTTCCAAGTGACCTCCAAAATACAGAATATGCTGTGCTAACGGTATCAAAAGAAACTTATGAACCATCTCAGTACCCCTTGAACTAATTAGAGAAATGAAAATTTCACCCTATGTTACCAGTACATAAAAGGAGGAACACAATAGCAAAGGATAAGAGTAAACGACTTCAAGCTAGAAAACAATTAACTTACCAATGTCCAGTGTTGAAAATGAACACATCATAGAAATTGGTGACATTTATCCAATCATCAGCAGGAATGTCAACATCCACTCTGTAAGTTCCCTTTATTCCATCCTTCTGAAGTTCTTTCGAATTCTGTACAGGCTGCCACCTTTGTATCATTAGTTACCACCATGTGAGCTTTATGATTTAATCATGTGAATTATGAAATATTAACAAAAATACAGTCCTGCTTGTGTCTAAAAGCACAAGTGCATGCAGTTGAAATGTCAGATGCCATAGGTTTAAGCTTAACAAATATGAACCTTTAAATTATTGAAATAATCATCTGCATTATTAAAGTTGATGCATCAAGAAACTATCCATACATCTCTAATATATGGATATTGGAATTAAGACATGTACCAATAGTAGTACAAAAAACTAACATATATTCAGAAATCATCATAACGAATTTTATGTGGCAGACAATCAACATCCTTGGATGTTTCAATATGTTTGATCATTATTTCTTCATCAAAACGTACAGTTGACAAAACGGTATTCTTTTACACATTAATATACACTTATGCATCTAGAATTTTAATTTTTGTGGATCTCAAAAGAAAAGAGCACACCTTGCAATCTAAAATAAACAAGAAAGCAATAGCACAAGAATTCCCTGTTCAGTATTCAGAAAACACCACTACACAATCGTGCTCAGTGGTCAGTAGCCACACCACTGTAGGCATTAAATACGCAGCATCACAACAACATTTGCTACAAATCATCCTAATTTCTATAAGAACCACCAAAGAAGTTCAGTCCCTTGCACATCAAAGATCATGAAACCAAGCACAGATCTTCCAAACCAAATAACCAAAAAGACAACTGATCCTGATTCCTAGAGGGAACATTAGCATCACCCAGTCCTCTTCTGAGAATATCTCAAAACTCCTAGTATTGCACACTCGTGTTCATGACATCACATCACAGTATGACCATCTTCGATGTTGCCGTGATTGGCCCTGATTTATCAAAAGCCTTCTCTTTTACATACATGTAGCAAAAACAAACCAAGCAAATCTAAATCTTTTAAGCTATGGTAGAGTGCACCACATCTCTCTCCTTGCTGTTTTCTAGTTTTACTCTCCTTGCTGTTTTCTAGTTTTATTTCCCAGAGATCAATGTTGCTGCACCGTAGATAATCACAATCCATCCTCCTTACTAAAAGAATAAGTATGTTACCATCTCAATAAAATCTAGCTACAGTTCATCCTAATCTCACACGAAGACTGCTCTGATCCCCCAATCTGAAAAAAGCAGCAGCATTGCAGCAGCGTTCCCAAAGATCACTCACGTGTAGTTGGCGAGCAGCACGGCGCGGTGGTACGCGACGACGACGTCCTCCGCGGGGAAGTACCCGCCCCGCCACGCGCCCCGCCGCTTCCACTTCCGCGCGCCGCCGTCGGCCGACCGGAGCGCGCACAGCAGCGCGACGACCAGGTTCTCCGACAGCGAGTCCCCCACGAGCCCGATCCGACGCCCCCTCGCCGCCGCCAGGAACGCTGCAGCGTCAATCCTCGGGACGACGGCGCCGGCGCAGCGGCTCGGCGCCCAGGAGAGCGCGGCGGCGGGGCGGGGGCGGCCGTTGCGGAGGCAGTTCCAGGCGTTGCGGTGGAAGGGGCAGGACGGGGAGTAGAGGGGCGGCGGCGGGGGAGACGGGGTGGGGACCCAGCGGCCGGCGGTGGCGTCGGAGGGGGCGGCGCCGCAGGGGAGGGAGTGTGGTGGGGGCGGGGGCTGGGGCTGGGAGGAGGGGTAGAGGAGGAGGAGGAGGGTGAGGGTTACGGGGAGGAGGAGGAGTAGAGGGAGGCGGAGGCGCGGCATTAGTGGAGGAGGCAGGGCGTCTCCGGCGATCCCCGGCGGCAGAGGCGGATGAGAGACGGGGAAGGAGCAGTCTGACGAAGTTCTGAACCAACATCAACAACTAGACCTGACCAGACTCACAGGACATGAATAAGCGGCAGCATTCATCGATCAGATGAGTAAGTTATTCCTAATCAATTAACAAGCTAGAATTATCGATGAGATCCAACCGGCTCCATCTCCTTGGGCTGCTGTTTCTCTTCCTCCTTGAGCTCGATCTCACCGTAGTAGCTGGGCAAGAACTTGCTGAGGTCGGGGCGCCCGTCTAACACGGCCTTCATGGTTTTGACCACGCCGGGAATGCTGCATCGCGACTCAAGTTTACGCTCCATCGCGACCCAAAATTAACGGAAAGGATCGGTCGATTAATTGTCCTAGATGCTACTGCTCATGCATCATGCACCGACCTCCAATCCTCCACATCGCGCAGGAACCGGACGAACTCCTCGTGCTTTTATTCATCAAAATGCAACAAGTTGACAGCTGCTTGCATCAGAGAATCAGAACAAGAAACCAGAAAGAACAGTTGTTCTAAAGTGCATGTGTTCTGTTTTTCATTCGCAGTATCCATTCACTTTGTGCTGGCTGCTTGCTTACTTTCTGCAACAAGATACGGATTTCTCCTTTATATATCGATATATGATCTATCAGGAAACGTTTAATTCATTACCTTTTGCCACAAAGATCAGAATATATGTTCACAATGATGTGTTATCTCTACCTTCTCCCTTTGTAAATACTTCTTAATATTGACTTTTGAGGGCTTGTCACTTAGTTGCTAAATGTTTGATTCACATATCTTCCTGCTCTTCGTAAACGTGGGACTGATTTTCCCCTGATCTTTGTGAATTTCAGTTCAATGCAGGTTGGGATGAAGTGGGACAAATGATTTTGTTACAGTTTTTCATACATGTTCCATTTGTGTAGGGCCAGTACTTTTGGTGATAGGTTTATAGTGCTAGAGAGGCATGGCAATCTTTTGGTCTTTGTTGAAAACTCATGTCACGAACTCTGCTATTTCAGGAACAACTTCTTGGAGCATTTCAGCTTGTGGAGAGCGAGAGTTTCTCTGGAGAATGAACAATGGCTGGACGAGGAGCGTCTGCCTGCAGTCTTTCCATGAAGTTAAGTTGTTTCATGTGTATCTAAAGAGTGTGTGTGGCGTTAGACGCCAGGTTGTGCTCAATTGATTAGGTCTCATCCTCTGTGGATTTTCTTAAATGAAAGAGGAACAGAACGGTTGCGGAGAAGATAGAAGACTTAAAAGAAGATATTAGAAACACGGTCAAAATTTGTAGTTTTTATTTTTCACCATTACCATCCATAAATTAAGTCTTCTTATACTTTATCTACAATATCAACAACATTCAATTAGTTTGTATCTTAGTATTTTCTCAGGTTACTAGCAAGTGCATACGTGCAATGCACATTTCCATAATATGTATAGCGTGAAAACATAATCTATACTACATCCTGTTGAAGGAGGTGACGGCGGTGGCGCATGGGCACGGCCTGAGCATGGTGCGGGCGCAGCGGCTACCCGTGGAGCAGATTCGAGAGAGAGGAGCACTGGAGGGTATAACAATGATAATGGTGAAAAATTATCTATTAACTTCTAAGTAAAGGCAATGATAGGTAATCATTTATCAACTTTAAATGAATGACAATGTTGGGTAATTATTTATCAACTTTAGGTGGCAGACCATCAAATCAATATGAGTTGTCGGATGCATTTGATCGGATGGTGCTAAATAACATGTGTACATTTTGTGGGGTAGAGGTAGGAAAGAAAAACTATGTCTTTTAATAGGTAGTATAGATGAGTTCAATCTACTAATTATTCTTAATGTCATTCATTATTTGTGAGTAGTCTTGTTGAGGCTACAAAGTGTATGGTAGTAACTATGTAACATTCGAATGATTATTGTGATGACTATCCATCTTCAACGTCATCAATCTTGTGTTTATGATTACCATCCATCTTCAGCATAATCACTATTGTGTTTGAGATTAATCTTACGTATGATATGTCTTTAAATATTATTTTTTATATGTCGTGAATTGGCCACGCATGACACTAGCATTAGAAAGCAGGAGGGATGGGGTAGAGCAATCAACCGTGTGAAATTTTCTTGTATTTTGTTAGTGAATTTATTAGTATTGTACCAGCTCAAGCCTTAATGTACGCCTAAAGGGTAGTTGGACAAAGGGTAAATTGATCTATCTATTGCTAGTAATATTAGCCTTACTTATTAATTCTTGTAACTATGTAGTGGTGCTTTACATGAGAATTGCTAATAGTGAACCTACATATCTCATGCCTCAACTTCCATCATTAGAACACCTCTGTTAGCACTTTTAATAGTAGTTAGTTAGGTGTTTTTTATTTATTTCAAAAATAGAAGTTGCATCCTAGGTCTAGCAATTGCACGTTTATTTCCGTCATTACATCTTTGAGCTGCATAGCTATCTGAGAAATATAATTTTGCACTTGAACTCTCATGTTTAATGTTTTTAGTGTAATTTCAGATTTAAATCAAATAATCCAATCAGCGTTTCTTTATAAATTTAACATTCTTTCTCAGTAAAAATTGCTATAATTAACCCCTTACATCTATAGGTTATCAGCTGCCGCGTGCAGCTCCTCCACGTATCGCTGTAGCTCCTGTGCTGCTTCTCAGGACTCTTGCTGGATCTTGTTGGCCACCTCCAGGCGCACACGGTTGGTGGCGAGCGGCTACTCTTGCTCAGCATCGTGTCGACCCGGTCGTGGATAGGCAGCCATGCCCACTGAGCACTACCGTTGTCGCCCATGGGTTTGAGAGAGTGAGAGAGTAGGGATGATGGCCATAGCTGCTACCATTCAGTTCAGGAAACAGAAAATTATGCTCTTTCCTGGGCTTTAATTGCTCTCCGGTTCAGACCACGTGCTATACTAAAAAAAAATACTTTTAGAATTAAATTTAACAAAAAATATTTCTCACGAGAAAAGACATTAGAAAGAGATATAACGGCTTTAGGTGAAAGAAATGGCAGACATTGAGTTATGTTAGGGCCAGAGAGGGCCCTGGGCCCTCTCCCTTTTTAAATTGAGTGCTATCAATATTTTATTGATTATATACTTATTGAGAAGCCATAAATCATCTCTTCACATAAAGAATTAATACATGATGCACCAATTGCCCCTTCTTACTATTTAGTAAGTTCCACCACTTAACAGAGATGGATTCAGTCGCAAGTCACCACCACAATCATAGAATAGGCTGCAGACACCGAACAGCAATGGCGAATGTCAACACTATAAAGTAATCAATTAATGTGAAGGTGGAATTTTATTTTTGAGAGGAATGTGAAGGTGGATCTAACTGCCACCATCCTCATATGGGGCCAAGATGGGATCAACAAAGAACTTAGTCCGTATTTTCATTGAAACTCTCTAGAATGAAACATGACGTAGAGTTGTTTATGTTTCCAATCATGAGTCATTTTATTACACTTAACATAGGAATAAAACATCCGGGAGGACAGAAAGATGATAAACATGATGTATATCTCTTTCACACTAGAAATTACCGATGTATCACTTCTTCGGAGGCCATGACGGCACCTTGTGGGTAGGTGCTTCTAGTAGATAATAGAGGCTACGTTTATAGCATATTTTCCCTCATTCAATAACACGTACCAAGTTAAAAATGTCAATCTCAAGACAATTATAATTTTTCCATTGCAATTGATACTGTAGACTTCCATCCCAAAAATGAGTGCATTTTTCTGGACTTGAGTTCAAACTTTCATGTGCTAGTCATAAGATTTTCATGATTAACAGTAATATGCTTCACACAGATTATGCATTCTTACAAATCTGTAAAATATGGTTAGTTGTTTCTAAGGTAAGCAATTACATAAATGTGTCCTTGTATGCAAAGGAACAATTCAGTTCATCTTAGGAAAAATGAACATAATCAAATACAACTCTTTTTCAATTTTCACGCAACCCCTAATCTTTTCTGAGGAAACATGGCAGGAGAACTACCTTTTCTATTAGAAGAAGAGTGTGATATTTACATCTGTTGATCAAGCGAAAGCTAAGAAAGAAAATAAAAGGAAGAGACCTATTGTGTGTGTGTGGTGAGTAGACACTCCCCCCACTCCGTCCACAGGATGATTACTCCCAAAAGTTGAGCCCGCTTCCCGCTTGTTGGTGCCTTCCATTTCTAGGGAGGCCACTTCTCTGTGGGTCATTCTAGTCGCATTAAAGATTCTTCTGTTCCGTTCCTTCCACACGTTCCATAGGATGTAGATGATTTGTCCACTTCCAGCCCCTTTGTTGCGTCGTGCGGTGCTTGTTAGGGATGTGCTCCATCATTCGTCGATCGATATGGAGCCTTCCATGCTTACCGTGTTAGGCGAGGCTAGCCAGCTATCTACCATTTTGCATACTTGATTGGTGAAAGGGCACTGGATGGCCATGTGGAGCGCCGTTTCTGGAGCGTGGAGGCACAAAGGGCAGGTTGGATTGTGTGGCCATCCCCTTATTGCCAGTGCGTCAGCCATGAGAATACGGTTATGGAGAAGCAACCACGAGAAGAGTTTGCATTTAGGTTCGGCACGAGCATTCCACACCTTGTCAGCCTTGAACCTGAAGAAGGAGCCTTGGAATTGGATTGAATAAGCCGAATGGGTTGTGGAGAAGCAGCCATGAGAAGAGTTTCCTAATCTGAACATCACCAAATTCGGAATACTCCAAGCTATTTGTTCAAATCAGTCCTGATAACTACCACCAATTAAAGATCTACAAACACAATGTTCATGAATTTGTTAACAAACTTGTTCGGATAATGAAATGAATATGTGGAACTACTAGCAATTTAAACTATCCACAATAGAACAGGTTAAAGCAATTCAGGCAAACCAATTTTCAGTATGAAGCATCACAAATACATATATCTAGCATGAAGTCACCAACAACAAAAATTACATAAGAGAAAACCCACTCTTTGTGATACAACTTACCACCTACAGATAATTACACAAGCATAGACTCTTTACTTTTCAAGCCTTTCAAGGATGTCTACCTCCCATCTCAGACAAGCTCGAAGTCAGCCTCGTGTCCAGCTTCACGCCGGCCGACTCAGCCTCCCTTATCAGCTGCCGACACTTGGCCATCCTCCCCGCTACGGCATAGCCTTCGATCACATTACAGTACATGTCACTGGTCGGAACGAACCCAGCCTCCTTCAACCTCGACATGTACCGGAGAGCCCTCTCCGGATCGTGCAATGCCACACACAGCTTCATGATGACCCGGTATGCCGGCAGGTCAAGAAGGCAGCCTGCCTGCTCCATTTCCCACACCAGGGCCAGTGCCTCCCGGTGCCTTGCGTCCCGGCAGCGACTATGGATCACCGTCGTGTACATCACCACGGTGGGGGTCCCGCCGGAGCCCCTGAACCAGCCGAACAGGCTCTCCACGGCCGCGTACCGCCGGAGCTTCACGCAGACCTTCATGACGGCCGTGCAGTCCTGCGGCCGCAGGTCGAGGTCTGGCCGCTCGCCGAGCTCGTCGAGCAGCGCGGCAGCTAGCCCGTAGCCTTCGGGCGTCCGGGCAGCTTCTAGCATCAGCTTCGCGTAGACGCTCGGCTGCAGCGTCCTCTTGTTTATCCTGGCGAGCTCGAGGAGCTTGCGCGCGAGGCCTACGTTGCCTGCCCCGATGAACCCGCTCGCCATGGCCTCGAGGACGGCGCGGCTCGCCGAGGGGACGCACTCCTCGAGCGCGGACTCCATCCTCAGCTCCCCGAAGCGCGCCAAGACCTCGACGGCCGAAGCGAGGGTCCGGTCATCGGGGAACAACTGCACGGCCGTCTGCCGCTGCGCCCAGCACAGCGTCTGGAGCGCCCTCTCCGGGAGCCCCATGTGGCCGAGCTCCCGGATGGTCATCGACAGGGATCCCTTCCGGAGGATCCGAGCCCACCGGTCGAGCACCGCGGACACGTCGGACCCCAGCGGGAGCGCGGCGATCCCCCGGGCGATCCCGACGAGGACCTCCGGGTTCTTGCGCGCCTGGTCGCTGAACGCAGAGCGCGAGGCAAGCCGTACGTGCCGCTTAGGCGTCGGAGCGGCGGGCAGCCTCGTCTTGTGGGGCAGCGGCAGCGGGAGAGGCCGCTGCGTCGCCGGGTTCGGCGGCTTCAGCGGCTTCCGACGCATCGGCCGGTCGAAGAGAGCCGAGATGGCTTCGAGCTCATCTTTGCTCCATCCTGAAGCTCTCTCTTCCTCCTCATGCTCATCGTCATCATCATCCTCGGCAGAGGCATTTTCTTCATACGTCTGCTCGCTGTACTCCGATTCTTCCAACTCCTTGACAGAACCTCCAATTGATGACCTCGTGCAAGAAATCCGAGTTCTTGACCGAGAATGACCATCGCAGCGGCGGAGCCACCGGGCAGCGCCGGTCTTCACCAATGACGGGCAAACGCCGGGCAGCGCGGGGAGCGGCCGGCTCACCAGAGACATGGCCTGAAAGAATTCTCTTTTCTTCTGTTTGCACCTTGCTGGGAGCTGTCACGGCCGTGCAGCACGCACGTCGCAGGAAGGAAGCACCCGAATCACCGGGCACCTGCGGCCGGCGAGGCAATTCGACGAACAGCTCGAGTGCGGGGCAATTTGGCCTCCTGCCGCCGCTGCCTCCTCCGACCTCGCGAGCACGTACGGCCGCACCGCCAACGACCGCGCGCGGCGCCAAGCACGCCTCCTCCAAGGCTCCAAAGACACCCGCGGAGGCCGCGCCGCCGAGAGGATTCGGGGAAATTGTCGGGGGCAGTCGCTTGGTTTGCTTCGGCAGTTGGAGCCGAGCAGAGACAGGAGACAGAAGCAGCGACACGATGCGCCTCGGGTGTCTCTGTGCATCGGCGTCGGGCCTAGTGGATCAGAAGGCCCAGTCTCCCGTCCCGTGCAATCTGTGGACGGCCCAGCGCGCGCACGTCCATCTATTCCAACGTCTTCCTCACCTCCGGCGTGAAGAATCCTCGCCGGAGCTCATGAAAGCCAACCTGCTTCGGTTTAGCGTGGCGTACCGGAAGGGCACGACCGACCAACCGTACCATACCATCGTGTTGTTGGTCAGGCTGGCCATGCGCACTTGTAATTATCCTTTGTATGTAGGAGTTCATGAGTATTATTATTTAGTATTATTTAAGATATTGGAGAACTAATGGTGAAAAATTATTGATGATAAGATTTTTAAATTAAAAGATTTTTTGATGAATCTTGTATCATTTTGATCCATACCTATTCTTTCCTATAGAGACTTTTAGATAAAAGGAATGAGATCAACATAATTTTTACATATGATATGTCATCTAATTTTTATGTGTTTTTTATTTCTATGTTTTTCTACTTATACGTCCCAAAGAGACGATAAATAATAAAAAAGGTAGTCTTTACTCCTTCCTGCCTATCCACTCCAACTACTTTCCAAGTATGCCTTTGCCTTTTTCTACTTCTCCTCTTTATGATCCTAACACTTGAAAATGATGAATTTTCTAAAATGGCTATATTGTTTATTGAATGCAACAATTGTATATAGAATTTCATTGAGTATTTTAGTGACTATTGCATCAATAGAGCTAAGTTTTTCTAAATTGTCTCTGCAATTGCACAAGAGCAAATTTATAGACTTGCTACATTAGCCCTTGAAAATAATATTTTAGAGAAGGTTGTTTTTATGAATATTTAATTAAAAAATTAATATAAGGAATGTGAAAAGGATGACATGTTTCAAATAGAAGATCAATCAGTAGTTAAGAGTTTCAAGATTTATTCTCTAGCAGCAAAAAGTAGTATTGTCATAAACAAAAAAACATGTTTTGATGATCGACTGTCGCACCGGCTCTCGATTTCTGGGTACGGCCCTCGGAGTAATTAGCTAGTAACAGTGCTGACTGCATGCATGCTACTTGTGTGTGCTTAATTATGTTTGATCTAAATTATGATCGCGCCCCCCATGAGGCGAATGAGTAGGCACGTTCTAGAAGCCACGTACATGTACAACACGCCACGCGCATCGACCTGACACGCATGAATGTTAATCAAATATCAATCGATCTGACGGAGCCATTAGCTAGCTAGTCTGATTGAGCTTGACCCAATTCTGATCCACAATTCCCCCGGGTTTGTTTATTTATTTGTTATACTTAACACACTCACTCTTAAAAATGTATTCCAAATCAAGGGTCATAAGCCACGTAATCGTTCTTAATTTGCATGTACATGTATATTTGGCTATATATATATTTGCAGAGACGACAAGTTCAGCGCAAGCATGAGCATTTTCATTTCTCAGCCAGAGGCTGGACTGATAGATGCAGCATCGTGGCGAGCTATACATATTTATATGGAATTAATCAAACAAACCAAACCGTGTTGCAGAGTTTAATTACTTTATAATCACTTACGCACGTGCTTGATTAGCTAGTCTCCATCGTATTATCAGGACTCGCTATCAGAAGGACCATCGTGTAAATATGTAGTCATGCCCAATGTTTGTCTTATATGCTCGTCTGATGTATGCTCTACTCTGACCATGCATGTGCATAGATAGCATTTGATGTATGCAACTGAAATATACATTTCAACCAGCAAGGAGGAACTAAATTAAAATCAGACTGAACAGCATCTTCATGAATAATCTCATTTGTTTTTTAAAAAGTGGATTACTCTATTTGGCACTGATATCATTTTTCTAAGCATAATATATAGTTGTACTAGCCGGTGCTTTGGTGATAATTAATTAAACTGTAAGATGTTCTCGGACTATTTTGGATCGTTCATTCCATTTGATTTAGGATACTAGATTAAACATGGTGACTTATTATCTCTGAAAGGTAATAGGTCACCCTATAACTACTAAATAGGCATTAAGACCTTTTGTATTTGGGATATTAAGCATAAGTGGAAATAGCACCAAAAAATAATATATTTGAAAGGTCTATATTCTATACATCCATATCAAGACATATCATATTTTACATTACGTTGACATGAAAGAACAAGAAAACTTGTAACACTTGACAACACATATGTACGTGAGCACCTGTTGGTATATGTGTGTGAATTATGATCGAGCCAAAAAAAGGCTGTAACATTACGTGACAACACGCACCTAAGCTTGAAACTGTTGCTGAGTTGATCTTGAGAATTGCGTGTCCACATTTAATAATGTTTATATTTCCTAAAGTTTCTAATTTTGAAATTTGTGAAACAAAAAATGTAGTTTGCGCCATGTGCTTGCATGAAGTATAATAGAAAGAGACGGGATTGTGTTTCCATTTGTGTGGTAGGTCACTGAGTTAGGGTATCGATAGAGTCAGTCATTGATTCTTCTATTTTTAATGTTATTTAGAGTCGACTATTAGATAAT
Source organism: Stipa capillata (assembly GCA_019208055.1). NCBI lineage: Eukaryota > Viridiplantae > Streptophyta > Magnoliopsida > Poales > Poaceae > Stipa > Stipa capillata. The sequence goes on from JAGXJF010004650.1 coordinate 403,056, forward strand.
TTATATAATAATGTTGTCTGTTAAACTGACTCTACCCCAAGAGTCAATATGAAATGTAGCAGTGTATAAAGGTACTGTTGTTGAGTCCAAAGGCTCTATATTGTGTTAGAGTCTGACTATTCACGAAGAATTAGTTATCCTCTTTTTTTCGCATCAGTAATTATTCTATATGGCATAATGAAGCATGTCACGTATTTATAGATGCTCTTAAGCATATTCATGATTCATTTCCTTCGGCTTTCCAAAAAAAAAGATGATTCATTTCTTTTTGTGGAGTAAATTCGTCAGACAAGAGGCTAATGATTTGAGGGAAATTAAATGGCCTTCCAGGAGGAAGCTCAGGAAGGGTAACCGGCTATAGCCTTTAATAAAGCACATGGGTATAAATTGAACCCAGCTATAGTCAGAAATGAACGTTTTAGATTTATTCACTGTTCTTACCTCCTGTAAGGCAGGTTGGAGGGTCCTAAAAGGACTCACAATGGATTGAGTAGCTATCTATCTAATGGTTTGACCAAGTGTTAGAAATACTCCCTTCATCCTAAAGTATAAAGCGTATTTTGATTGGTTAAGATAAGTCTTTGATTAATAATTACTCTATTAGTATGTGATTTATATGATATATAATTAATATCATTAGATTCGTATGCAAAAGTACTTATGTATGCTTGTGATGTTGTATGACATAAACCAAATATTAATAAAATAATTATTAGTCAAAGTCTTATCTTAACTGTTGGCGATTGTAATCCAGTCTGCATGCATATACTTGTTGTACCTGCCTCACCGATCAACTCGCCACCTCCCTAACTTGTCTCGGCTGTTAGCGTCTAATTAGGCTGGCAGTTAGGCTGCACACATGTATATACATTGTATTTATACTCCTTGTGGTAATCAATACAGCGTGCGTTGCCTCTCTTGTTGTTCTCACTTTCTACATGGTATCAAATACCTAGTTCCGTATGTGAACTCGATCCCCTAGCTTTCGCTCCTTTCTCTCCTGTTGCCACTCATGGCGAGCTCCAGCTCGGCATCCTCCACCGGCCCGACGAACCCATTCCTACTCAACCAGTCTGCACCCGTCTCGGCTGCTACGATCTAGCAAATCAACATTTGTCTGTACATTCCCATCACTCTAGACCTCCAAGCGTCGAACTATGCCGCGTGGAGCACATTCTTCGACATTGTCTTCCGCCAGTTCGGGCTCCACGATCACATCGACGGCACCATGATGCTCACCTGTGGCAGCCCGATATCGATTGGTCTCAGATCGATTTCTGCATCGTCTCTTGGCTCTACAATACCATCTCTCGGGAGATTCTTGACATCGTCCTCCGCCCAGCTGACTCTGCGTTCGGCGCCTGGACGGCCATTGGCAACCTTTTCCTCGACAATCGGCTCCAGCGCGCGCTCTACCTGCAGCAACAGTTCTTCAATCTCTACCAAGGTGATATGTCTATGACCGAGTATTGCAGCCACCTCAAGACGCTGGCCGACAGCCTGCTCGACGCCAGCTCGCCGGTGCCAGATGAGCAACTCCTGCTGAACCTGCTGCGTGGCCTGTATAAGGATTACGACAACGCTGTGTCCAATCTCACGCACCTTACTCCGCTGCCCACATTCCAGCGTGCACGCTCCTACCTCCTCCTTGAGGAGGACCGTGTGGCGTACCCTGTTTTAGGGCCGGATACGTCTCCTGTGATAACTGTACTGGTCCCTGGATCAGTAGCCAGCACGTACAGGAACTTGATAACATTCACATACAATACCGAATTTATTACACAAGTAGACCCTTATGGTCAATATTCAACATCAAAGCCGATTGGCTGAATTAAAGTAGCAGCGGAATAACACAAAGCATGAATAAAAGTGGCCCATCAATATGCCTACCCAACAGGCAACTGACTGGGGAGAACGGCCTAGCCTTCGTGGTCGCTGACATCGTCCTCAGAGCACCATTCTTCTTCTTCTTCTGGCCAAATCAACAAACCAGGTGAGTACATTGAATGTACTCGCAAGCATTTCCCACGGGAGGAATATACGGCAATAGTTCATGTAGTGCTTATAACAAAGGACGGTTCTACCCTATGTTATTGATTGTGCGGAAATGTAAGTTTTGATCTTAAATACGGTGATAGATGTCAAAGCTATTTTGAATATAAACACATTTTAAGTCACATTTGACGAACCAGGTAGTCCCTGCTACCTTCTTTGTACCTGTTTCCTCAGCGTGATATCTCAGCCTATCACACCTACCCTTTTTGGCTTCCGCTCGCACTACCCCGGGCAGTGCAGCTAGCCGTTTTTTCAGCAATTCCTAGCTACCAACCGGGTAGCGCAAATTGCACCCTGTGAACACATCATGCCCACGTCCTTAATCCCATTTCCCAGTTTTCGCAACCAAAACTTAGTCTAACCAATGTGTGGCCTTACCAGTTCATGTCCATGACGAGGACGTGGCTATTCGAATGGTTTCTAACACTCTGCAAAGGTTGTACGGCTTTACCCACAAGATGTAGTTCACCCTTAATGCCGAGCGCTAACAGGTACACCTTCACGAGGTATACTGGCAGGGTTAATACAACGAGACCTTTCGCCCGTGTTCACACTAGAGCCGGACCCGCTAGGTGGGTAACCCAACTTTCGCATCCCGGATGTCGAAAATGGGACTCTCCACCTTTGTGTCGAACCATAATTTCACGTACTCGTGAGACCTCACCAAAAGCTTTACCTCCACAGCGTGGAACTTATCGAGGGTTTTACCCCCACGTAGTCCCGTGAAGATCCTCTAGGGATCCCGGATCCACCTAGCACATCACCCTAACTTCCCACGACTCCAAGCTCTAGTACTAGACGGGGTACCGGGTCAAGTCCTTCCCATAAAGGACATGTGGACGTACGGTAGGGGAACTGATTCAGCGGCACTTAGGTTCGGTCCTTAACTGATTCGAGCAGGACTCCATAACCAACCAACACCTCAGGTAGCGACCGGCTACCCTACCATTCTTTTCCTCAAGTAGCAACCGGCTACTCTACCACCTCATAACACCCTTAGCATTCCTGCTCGAATCCAAATCCTCCAGCATTTCATGTGGGATTTTGATGAAGATTTCCTTTGAAAAGTTATTCCCCGAATGGTATGACCAATCCGAGGGTTTTGACCCCAACCCACCATAACCGATAAAAATTTGGTTTTGACTATAGCAGGTCTAAGCTGGCTAAAGCCCATATTCCTATTTAGATTGTCGGTCGAACAGTAACCGATTAAGTATTCCTAGGGCTACAAGGATCGGATCTCAACCCTATCTCACATGCATCTACTTGCATAACTATACTAATATAAATATCAGTGATATTAACATAGCATGCAATATTTGCAAATAAGGTAATTAGGTTTTGCAAGTATGGGATTTCAACATGTTCAAGGCGGGAAAGCTTGCCTGGCAACTCTTGCTCCTGTTCTTGTTCGTGACGTAGGGGTGATCCCAGATCTCCTCGAGGCACGTACGGCACTCCGTGAACTACGCGTTGGAAAACGGCGAATAAGAAGCAAAGTAAATCAACTCCAAATAAAATCCAGGAAACACGTGTGGATACAAGGTGGTGACGTGCAGGTGTTGCTGGTTTGTTAGGGTTTATAGGATACTAGGCCTAGGGTTTCCATAAGGAATCCATCAGAGAAAGAGTTTACATAAAATGATGACGCGTTTAGGATGGTTTAGACTTTTCCTTAAGGTTTGATTTCAAATTCGTTTTTCCTATTGAGTTGATTGAGTGTTCTGGATATATTTGTATACTGGACAGCCTGAGAAATATTTTGGTAGTATTTAGGATAACACCTACAGCGTATATAATTTATTAGAGAAAAGAGGACGAAATGTTTAATCCTAAACTATATTGTTAGAGCTTCGAAATGAATTCAAATTTCAAAAGTTTGTAAAGATAAAAGTTTGGCCATTAGCTGAAGATCTCAGAACTGGAATAGCCTTCCCAAAAACCTGTCTGGAAAAGTTTAAACCGGTCGAACCGGCTGTACTGGGTTCTAAAAACGAGCTATTGAGTTAAATACGCTATCCGACCGAATTAATGCGCCTTCACGCTGTCGGAAACGGCCTGGTCGGTTGTGCCTTCAACGACCGAGGGCGGGAGTTGGGTTAGGGCAGAATAAATGCGCCATAAAGGCAGGGGAGGCGGGAACTCGGCAGGGGCGCCGTTGCTTACTCGTGCGGCTGTCTTACCGGTGTTCGGTCGGTTGGTGGTGTGAATCCGACCAATCGGTCGGCTGCTCGGATAGCCCGGCGGGATTGCTGGCGGCGGTGCTTCGGGCAAGTGGGCTACCGGCGGCGAGGTCTCCAATCAGAGCAGGGGAAGAATTCCAGAGGGGAGGAGGGAAGCTCTAAGCTCGTTCCCTTTGTCCTGGAAGCTTGGGAGAGCTCGGGTGGCTCGGGTTGTTGCTGAACAGAGGGGAGGGATGGGAGCTAGGTTGGGGAGGAGACTCAGTGGCAGTTCGAGCTTGCAAAGGGGAAGGACGGGTGGCTTGGGTGGAGCAGAAGTTGCTCGGGCAGGTGGCTTGGGGTACGGGTGCTCGGCATGCTTTATATAGGCTGGTGGCGGAGTGAGCTGGCCGGGGCGCTTGAGGTGGAGCTGTGGCCACAGCAACTCGGAAGGACGGCCGTGGCATTCGATGTTTGGTTGGGCGGCGCTGTGACAACGCGCGGCGCGGCGGACGGCGCGGCCTCGTGGTGCGCATGTGCACTGGCGAGCTTGGCGCACGTCTGGGTGACTCGGGTATGGCTGCCGGAGCTCGCGGCGAGGGGCGTTCCTGAGGACCTACAGGCGATGCCGAGCTAGACATAGGTGAGGTGACCGGTCGGGCGCGAGGTGGCGCGGTGGCCGTGGGCTCCGGCAACGGGCAGCGCGGCTGTGCACGTGATGGCATGGCGATGCCAGCCCAGAGCGCGGCCAGTGCGTGTCCTCGAGTGGCATGGCCTGTCATGGCGTGCTCTGGTGCAAGTTGCTATGCTTGGCCTTGTCCCAGGGGTTCTGGGGACGTGTTTGAGGGTATAATGGTTCTGGCACACTTCGCTTTGAGGAATCAGGAGGGAATCCTGCTGAGTCATAGCTTGACTTGTAGTGTCCAGGACTAGAGCCAAAGAGTAAGGGACAAGGGGAAACTGCTGTGGACTGGAGTATGCTGGAATACCGAGAAGGAAACTCTGTAGCTTGACTTGAAGTATTCGTACTGACTTTGCCCATCATTTTATGCGAAAAGCTAATCCGTGCAAAGGTGTTCGGTGCTGATCTTGGTAGGTTTTTGAACTAGACGTGCCCATGGTTTTACATATCTAGGCTTCTGGATGGTTGAAGACCCCTGTGGAATTTTACCAGAATTTTCTGAGCAATATTACTATAGGTTGTAGTGTAACGCGTATTCCTGCCCTAGAGTTTATTATTTCCATTTGTTAATATTCTTAAGCTGGACATATCTATTTTATTTCATATTTGAGTTGTATACGATATTAGGTTGTTCCATGAATTTACTCGACATTTTTGGGGAGGTCGGGGAATGATTGGTTTCGCGGTTTGGGGCTTTGGTTTAAATCGGGTTAATAAAGAGAAAAAGGTCGTGGCAAGGAACTAGGGTTTCGAGGTACGGCAGGGTGACGAGGGAGTATGGAAACTCTCTGGGATGCTAGAGTCTTGGTCTCGAGACATTTGGTTTCAGGGTGCCGTGACTTCGTCAACGGGTATAGAGCGTATTGCGGTGAGGCGTTCTTGTGCTAGGGTTTAATCGGGGCAGGGAATTAGGGTTTTCTAGGTGTGGCAAGGTGGAGGGGGTCATGGTAACTCTCGTGTATTCTCTCACCTATGCTTAGGTACATTCGGTGATGAGGTGCCGTAAGTGGTTTAGTGTATACTGCGCGTATGTGATGTTAGGGTTTAACTCGGGTTAGGGTTTAGTCAGGAGGGGTGCGTGTGTGGCAGAGTTGGATATATTGGATGCATCTAAGCCTGTAAACATGTCTAATACACATGTAATTATGCATGTAAGCGGGTTTACGAAAAACGGGGTGTGACAGACTGCCACAAACACACTGCAAAGATGGAGCCTACCACCGCTCTCCTCGCTGGCAGCGGTCACCCTGCGGCCTCTAACGGCCGATCCGCGTCCGACGAGTCTAGCGCTCCGACTGGATCCAGTCACGGTGGCCGCTCATCCGGCTCCGCCACCCCGTCTCGGTCCCGGAACAAGAAGAGCGCCGGTCGTCCTCGATCGTCAGGCACTACCCACTCCTCCGACAGCGAATACCGAACGGAGCCGCGTCCGGCGGCTTTGTCGCACCCACCCTGGACCAGCATCGTTCATGCCTGGCCCGTGCCCCCGCCGCACGTGCCCGCCTCAGGCCCCCGGCCTGGTGTCCCCTTGCACGCCGGCCTCTCAGCTGCATACGCGCCAAGCACCACCTATCCGTCCACGCCCATGGCTCCTCCAACTCCGTCGACTGGCCATTGGGATCTGGCCCTCTACTCCTCTCTTCACCACGTGAACACCGACACATCCTACAATGGCGACGGCGACTGGTTCCTCGACACCCGTGCAATGTCTCACATGGCTGTACACCCTGGTAGCTTATCCTCTCACTCCCCCTCCCCTACCTCCGCACGCATTATTGTTGGCAATGGAGCCACGTTGCCGATCACTCACACCGACAGCACCTTCTTTCCCACCACCTCCATGTCTCTTTGCCTGCCCAATGTGCTCGTTTCTCCATCCCTCATCAAGCACTTAATTTATGTCCACTCCTTAACCCATGATAACTCTGTCTCTATCGAGTTTGACCCATTTGGTTTCTCCATTAAGGACCTCCACACCAAGAAGGCTCTCCTCCGATGTGACAGCAACAGCCATCTCTACCCCCTGCATGGTGGCTACTCTTCCGGTGGTGCTCACGCCCTCTCTGCATCCGTTGATACCTGGCATGCCCGGCTCGGCCACCTTGGACAAGCTGTCCTCTCTTCTATTCTCCACCGCTTTTCTTTCAGTTGTAATAAGGCCAGCTCCCATACTTGCCATGCGTATCGTGTTGGCAAAAGCATGCATTTACCTTTTTCTTTGTCTAATAATATTGCCAGTGGTCCTTTTCATCTCCTCCATTGTGATATTTGGACTTCACCTGTCTTAAGCAACTCGGGCTTCCAGTACTACCTGGTCATTATCAATGACTTCTCACACCACGTGTGGACATTCCCGCTCCGCCGCAAGTCTGGGGTCCTCTCCCATCTCACTGCCTTTCGTGCGTATGCCCACACACACTTCGCTTGGCCTATTCGCTTCATCCACACTGACAACGGCACTGAGTTTGACAATCATGTGACGCGTTCCTTCTACTCGACACACGGCATCGTTCTGCGTCTCACCTGCCCCTATACGTCCCAGCAAAATGGCCGCGCCGAGCGCATGCTCCGCACCCTCAATGACTATGTGCGCGCTCTACTTGCCCACGCCTCCATTCCACCGCACTTCTGGCCTGATGCACTCGCCACCGCCATACACCTCCTCAACCTCCGGCCATGTCGCGCACGCAGCCACACCACCCCCCACGAGCTCCTCTACGGCACCCCTCCCACTTACGATCACTTGCGCGTTTTGGGGTGCCTATGCTACCCCAACACCATAGCTACTGCCCCGCACAAACTCGCCGCTCGGTCAGTGCGCTGCGTCTTTCTCGACTACCCGGCAAATGCTCAGGGCTATCGCTGCTTTGATCTCACATCCCGGCGTGTTCTAACCTCATGGCATGTCTACTTTGACAAAACCGTGTTTCCCTTTCAGGAACCATCACGCGACATCTCTTCACCGCCCACCGTCCTACCCTTGCCGACGGTGACCGTGCCCACAACTACGGGTGCCTGTCCGTCTCCACTCAGCCCATGGTGTCCTCGTGGTGCTCCGCCTTGCCCGCCTCTGACGCGTGCCATTTCTGCTGTCCCTATGCCCCGGGCGATCGTAATCCAGCCCACATGCATATACTCATTGTACCTGCCTCACCGATCAACTCACCACCTCCCTGACTTGTCTCGGCTGCTAGCGTCTAATTAGGTTGGCAGTTAGGCTGCACACATGTATATATACTCCTTGTGTTAATCAATACAGTGTGCGTTGCCTCTCTCGTTATTCTCACTTTCTACATTAACAAATTAAAATATACCTTACAGTTCGGAATGGAGGAAGTATATAAACTATTAAGCAGCACTACAAAGTCCAAATTAACCTTATATATTGTCTTGTCATAGCTGTTGCTCAAGTATGCCCATCAAAATCAGTTCACTACCTACCTGTGCTTACATCAATTACACGATGAAGTCAACTCCATCTTGTAGCGTCAATTAGAGATAGTATTGTCAATTAGAGATAGTATGCATGTGTGAAAGCAGGCGAGAAAGAAAATTGAACCCGGCCCTCTGAATTTCTTTCTTCTCTCGCCTGTCGCATGCCCATGGACGGTCAACAAAACGCACTAGACAAATCAATCTGACAAACTAAATTCTGAACTGTTTAGCTCGGATGTCAATTGTTTGTTCATTGTTGGTACGTCGCTTTCCTTTCCCCTGTTTTAATTTCTCCGTATTTCTTTTATGGTCTCTGAAAGTTACTAGCTTCCGTGCTGTGTATTCTTCAGGTAGCTAGTCTTCCAGGTCTGCTGCCTAATTATTCATCATATTTTAGTCTTTGCTGGACAAAGCAAGCAGCAGATGTAGCATCTCTGATACGATTTCGTGACGTCGATCAGTGCCGGCCGGCAGCTAGCTTAACTAATTTCCAAACTCACAAATTTCCTAGTAGCTTATTTTCTTCCCATAAAAAACAAAAGTCGAGAGAGAGAGAGAGAGAGAGAGAGAGAGAGAGAGTCTGATTCTGATTTCAGTGATGAGAAGCAACCGTGAAGTTCAGAAAAGGCTCGACCTTTTCCTTTTGCTTGCCCGCTTTTCTGACTTTTTTTTCTTCAGAAATCATCAGCTATATGACATCAGATCTAATTAACCTACGTACCGTTGGAAGATCTTGTCATGATCCCAATTCTTGGCCAATTGTAATTGAAACGTGCGTATGTTCCTGTGCAGAAAGAGAAAAGGGAGAAGTTGGCATTTTCTTAGCACCATCTACAATGCGTCATGCATCAGCAGATGTAGTTGGACCTGCACACAGTCATGCCTGGTTTTCAGGTTTTGTCAACTCAGCCATGGATAGCAATAGCCAGCATTCCTTTGGTAGGCCCTCACATTTCACCACTTTTTTTTTGAAACACACATTTCACCACTTAGCATGTAGTGTTCAATCATGCTTGCTAGTGGTCATATCATATCATATCATAGTCAGATCAATGGAGCACTTCGATCTATTTTTAGATTTTGGTCTTGTGCTACATATGTATGATAATGTCTGGGGATGCAATTATCAAGAGTCAAGAAGAAAAAGTTAACTGTAGTTACAAAAATCACATCAACTAGCTTGGATCTATCGGTAAAGCATGTTTCATGGAACTACCCTTACTTTGCTGAACCGCCGTAAAACTACACTATGAAGCAAGGTTTTCACAAAACTACCCGTACTTTCATAAATTCGTCGCAAAACTACACTTTTCAACTTTGTTCAACTCTGACTATCTGGCCTACCTATAAGTTGCACATGATAGTTTTGTCTTTTGTGCCACGTGAACGTAGTAACGTATGGTCCTGTCCAAACCACTAAGATGACGATGCATTACTTGGCATGTGTGTCAACTCCGTCTTAGTCAGCATAACATGTAAAATTTTCCATGTGGCGCTTACATGTGGGCTCTGTCGGTCAGAGCTTGTTGACCGGAATGTGAATTCGTTTAAAGTTTAATTCTGCGATAAATTTGTCAAGTCATGTATACTTTTTGTGAAAACTATCAAAAGTGTAGTTTATAGACAACTTGGTACAAATTCGATGAAGTTTACTCGTCGCTAAAAAGGACAAAACCGGTTCTTCACTCTTGCTCTCTGATCTGATTTCGTGATGTCGATCAGTGCCGGCAGCTAGCTTAATATCCAAGCTCACAGATTTCCTAGTAACTTCTCTCTTTTCCACAAGAAAACAAAAGGCTGGCTCAAGAGATATAGAGAAAGAGTCTGATTCTGACTTCAGTGATGAAGCAACCAAGAAGTTCAGAAAGGGCTCAACATTTTTTAGGGTTTTTCTGACTTCTTTTCCCTTTCAGAAATCATCAGTATGTATGTATCACATCAAACCTAATTAACCTATCATTGTAAGATCTTGGCATGGTCTAATTTCTCGGCCAATTGCAATTGCAAAAGTGCATGCCCTTCTGTGCCAAAAGAGTAAAGGGGAAAAGGGGAAACATTGGAATTTTACCGCACTATCTATAATGCATTGTGCATCAGCAGATGTAGTGGCCGGAGGTTGGACCTGTCATGTCATCAGCTCATGTTTTTTTTTAAGGTTTTGTCAACTCAGCCATGGATAGCATGCCTTTGGTAGGACATACATTTCGCCACTTAACAATTAATTAAGATGCGTTTAATAATGCTTTGTGCTAGCTATGGCTTTTCCAAGATTTTTCATTTGCTTTCAGTCAATTCGTTCGATCTCATCAAGAATGGCTGCTAGTTTATGCTGAAACCAACATTAGGACGAGTTGTCACACGTATAGACCATGCATAGGTATCAAATTAAAGTGGAAAAAATGAATTCTATTTTAGAAACACCCAGGCTTGGATTTGTTCATCTGATTTGAACCAGTAAACCTGAGAAAACAATATTATTTGAGCATCTTGGCACTTTGGGGTTTGTCTTATACTCTTGAAGTATTCACCTGACACGAATTAAATAGTAGAAATGAGAATTGTTTATGCAAAGAATCTAAGATCTTGAGGTGAAAAATAATTAAGTCAAAAATTGTTCGTCGTGTAAGCAGAAGTCCAAAACTACATCCTCTTAATTTATAGGATATGAATGTGAACACATCCGAAAACAAAATTGGATGATACCTTTTGGTTCATGATGTAAACATGGTTTTAGATTTGTCTAAACTCATAGACCAGCGGAAAGGAGAGTTCTTCAGTTTACCACTTGTGAAAAAATGAATTATAGTTTCATGGTGTGGACATGGTTTTGGATTTGTCTAAACTGGACTATGCATTATTGAAATATTGAGACCAAAAGAAAGCACACTACATAAGTTTGACACTTGTGAGAAATCAACAAATTAAACACGGTACTTTGACACATTCTAGCATCATCAATAACTGTGTTACTATTGTCAACTTCCCAAGATCTCATGCATGACTCCATCACTTAATCTCTGCCCTTCCCTTTCTGCTTTTAGCACAAGGGGGAAAAGGACTTGCAAGAACAATAAACGTACCGTTCATCTCTTAGTTGCAGGGTGATTAATTATAAGAACACTAGCCGGATTGCCTGGTCAAACAAACCACAGGCAGATGTAGTCCTTGGACCAAGTCTAGCCACACCCCAACAAAACCCAAGTCAATAACAAATAGTGTTATTTCATAAACACTGTTGTTCATGAACATAAAAATTGCTGCCCTTTATCTCTGATAATATTAAGCTAATTATATTCCTGTAAACACATTTCCATCTAGAATGCTCACTAGTTCTTTTTCTTTCTGAAAATGTGGTGCATAATACTTGATTACTCCTCATCCCAACCACTGAACCTCCAGAGGGTTCTCTAAGCTAGCTTAAATTGTTTATAAGTTTAGTGTGTGTTTTTGGGTAAAACTTTTTACCACAAAATGGGAAATAAAATTATCCACTCAGTACACATACATGTATATTCTCCAGAAAGGGAAACGCACATCCTTGACCTTTATGTATGCAGCTGCAGCTGTAGGAGGAATATCACTAGTCAATCCATGAAAAGCACATGCATGAATCATGATGCATCTCCAGTTTTGCAATTCAAAGGACTTGGCCACACGCAGAAACCGGAGACCTTTTTTTTTGGCAGCTTCCCCTTCTCCCTGCACTCCAGTTTGTGCTTATAATTCCCCCCTTGACTTCTCCCTCCCCTCCCCTCTTCTTCTTCCTCCTCCTTCCCCCTCTTGTCTCCATTGCAAGGCATCCTCCGTTCCTAGTTCCTTCTTGACTGCAGAGAGAAGAGAGAGGGAGGGAGAGGGAGAGGGAGAGGGTGAGGGAGATGGGGAACATCTGTGGTGGCTCAGGGAAGGCTCATGTGGCAGTGGATTACAGGTCATCTAGCCCAGGTGAGAAATCCGTTTCCAAGAACTTGGCTTTCCTCTTCCTTCTCCCGTAGTTCTTCATGTGATCTTTCCGATTCATGGATCCTGCGAGCTGGGCTTGTTTAAGGATACTAGTGGAAGGATTTCTTGGTCCATGCTCAGATATTGGCCTTGCTGTGATAAATACGCCATGGTTCTCGGCAAAGAATCTAGTTTTGTTAAATTTTGATTCTCAGTTCCCCTAGCCTCAAGATTATGTTGTTCCTTTTGTGTGTTTCAGTCCTCTATGTAATAGTTCAGGGATGGTAACGAAGAATCAAGACAAGTTGTCTTTCCTAGTTCAGAATTCTTGGTTTACGTTTTCTAAAAAGAAGATTCATTGGTTCTTCGTATGGCAGTAGAGACTAGATAAGGAAATTAACTGAATTTGTATCATCAAACCGTAGTTTTCCAAAATCAGTAGTTCCTTAGTTTTTCTTTTATCACATCTATGGAACTTTAGTTTAGTAGTATATCCTAAGTTACCACAGAAAAAGTAGTTCCAATCCTAATTCTTTCCTAGAAAGGGGAGAAAAGACCCCAACTTTAGCTGAACTCTCCATGTTCTTCTCAAATTTCTCCAATAATCAGATTCAGTAGTCCATGTTAACTCTCCATGTTCGTCGCAAATTTCTCCAATAATTAGATTCAGTACTCCATGTTAATGTGGGCTAATTGTATAACAGGGACAATGACCAAGACAAACAGCAGTGTCACCACCAGCAACAGCACCACTGGGAAGCTCTCCTCTGGAGGCAGCAGCTTCATGGCCTCTGCAGGTAGCGGTGGTACAACCGGTGGATTCGACGAGGGGGGGCACATCGAGGGTCACATTCTGGAGGCGCCAAATCTCCGGACATTCACATTCCTTGAGCTCCGGGCAGCTACCAAGAACTTCAAGCCGGATAGTGTCCTTGGGGAGGGGGGTTTTGGGAGGGTGTACAAAGGGTGGGTGGATGAGAAGACGATGAACCCGGCGAAGAGCGGCACTGGCATGGTTGTTGCTGTCAAGAAGCTCAACTCGGAGAGCATGCAGGGTATGAAGAATGGCAGGTAAAGTCTGGTCCTTTCTTTCACAAAAATCTTGAATCTTTTGATGCAAATTTGATGAGTACGAGCATAGCAATCTTGGAAAGCTTTGGGGGGGTTTGACTTAGTTTTGTTTGCTGTTGATGGTAATTGTGATCTGCACATGCAGAAGTCCTAAAAGCTTAGTATTGTATTATTTGTTTGAGTATGCGGTCCACTTTCTGTCGATACACCATTAGTGGTCAGGTTTTAAAATTATCACAACAATCTTGAAGATTCTCCTGGTCATTACATGCTTATGTTCTTTGTACTTGATTTAACTTCTGATGACCTGGCTGTCAGTTTTATTAAATTGTAATGGGACTGTGTTATCTTGGTAGTGCCATTTGTCCAATGCTGACCAAAACCATGTTGTTGGAAGTGCTATGATACTAAGCTATTCCTGTTCATAATTGCTAACCAGAAATATCCAATAATTAACCTGTTTATCACAATGCAGTTGCTTTTCTTTGTTTGGTCAGCTTTGGCATTTGCAAAATATTACTATTAGGCTAACAGATGTGACTCAATGCTCTTAGTTAACGGTCTAACAGATGTCACTACTTCTCTAAATGTTACTGCAACTACCATATGATATCTAATGGATATTTCTCATTGTCGACCTGCAGTCAGAGATAAACTTTCTGGGAAGGCTCTCTCACCCAAACCTTGTCAAGCTATTGGGCTACTGCTGGGAGGACAAGGAACTATTGCTTGTGTATGAGTTCATGGCCAAAGGGAGCTTAGAAAACCATCTTTTCAGAAGTGAGTTATTACTGCTGATCATTTGTGTCATCCTTTCTTCTAGGTATTTTACTGAAATAAAGTAGGTTCATGACCTTGCTCATGCTCACTGCATTTTTTCTCAGTGAAATACTTGGTGTAGTCTAATACAGGCAGTGGCATAACTTTTCTAATGGTCAAATACTACAATGACACACATATAAGTGCATGGTTGGTGTATGAATATCTTGGGCAACTAATTGACTGAAAATTACTGATACTGGAACCTATTGCCTTTCTTCAGGAGGATGTGCTCCACTACCATGGGAACTGAGGCTGAAGATAGCCATTGGTGCAGCTCGAGGACTTGCATTCTTGCATGCTTCAGAGAAGCAAGTTATCTACCGTGACTTCAAGGCTTCCAATATTCTTCTAGATGCAGTAAGCTTTCTTCTATTCAATGTATCTTAGATCTGCTATCTGTTCATCAAGATCGTGCTAACAGCACTCTTTGGCAGAACTATAATGCAAAGCTCTCCGATTTTGGGCTTGCTAAGCTTGGACCAACTGGTAGCAACTCGCACATCACGACCAGGGTTATGGGCACATATGGATATGCAGCTCCAGAGTATGTAGCAACAGGTATTTGTCCTTATGCCTGCTACCCACAGATATATATGATCTAATAATGCTGCCTGCAATTAATTGTCAGCGCTGGATGTGCCAGTCATATGGTACAAATTGAAATGGGAACATATGCCAAATAGGTTTAGTTGCCTCATATGGCCACGGACTTCTCACTCTTCAGATCTTTCTAAATTTAGTGTTTACATCAAATAGGCTTGTTAAACCATTGATGACAATTTAGAATATTGTCTACCAGATAATACAAATTTTGGACCATGGATGTTGAAAGAAAAGTCAATTGCGA
Source organism: Stipa capillata (assembly GCA_019208055.1). Lineage (NCBI taxonomy): Eukaryota > Viridiplantae > Streptophyta > Magnoliopsida > Poales > Poaceae > Stipa > Stipa capillata. The sequence continues at coordinate 418,066 of JAGXJF010004650.1, forward strand.
AAACGAATACTGCCTAACTAGAAAGGAGGCAATTTCCTGTCATTGAATTTCTAGAATGACGGAGCACTCACTAGCTAAACAGACAAGTATGCATGTGACTGTGAGCCTGTATCTTGGATCAGATATGGATGGGTAGCAGCTGCTTCCCTCAAGTGGATAATCTGTCAGTAAATTACTCCATGTGCTAACAATACTTCTTATCATCTTATGTATGGCCATTCCTCTACCGTCACTTTCCACAAACAGAGAAAAAATATGCACGCTCAATTGCACTCGTTCATACCATACCTTTACTATTTCCAGTTAGTTTTTTCACCCCACCCATGTGAGATTCTGAATTCAAATATGGACTACAAATCTATAATACCTTCTCGAGTTGTTACTAGCTCCATGAATCCTTTTAAAATTTAGAATTTACAAGTTGCTATTTGTAGTTGCTTTCTTAGCTGTTGATGATTGTTCTCACTACATGCTCTGAACCATGTCTAGGCCATTTATATGTGAAGAGTGACGTTTACGGCTTTGGAGTTGTGATGCTGGAGATGTTGTCTGGTCAGCGAGCTCTAGACCCCAACCGTCCAAACGGACAACTCAGCCTTGTCGACTGGGCGAAGCCCTACTTGGCTGACCGGCGAAAGCTCGCCCGTCTCATGGACCCCCGGTTCGAGGGCCAGTACAACTCCAAACAAGCCCTTCAGGCCGCGCAGCTGACGCTCAACTGCCTGGCCGGCGAGCCCAGGAGCAGGCCCTCGATGAAGGAAGTCATCGAGACACTCGAACAGATCGAGGCGTTGAAGAGCCGGGCAAGGGAGGCGAGAGGAGGGAGTGGGTCGTCGTCACGGGACCGCACCCACGGCCGCACCGCGGCGGTGCACCAGCGGTCCTCGCCACGCAGCAGCGATGGCCGCCGTGGGTCGAGGGCCAATGGCCACGCCACGAAGGCACGGTGACACGGTGACACCCCCCCGGCGTCGGAGTTGATGATGACGCTGACATTCTTCCTGTACATGGCCTAATTAAATTTTGTCTGATGTTGAGGTTATGGCGTTTGTTGATGATGTTGTTGCTGTTCTTGTCGGATCATGATGAGTGTAAAATCTAGCAGCAAAAAGATATCTCATACTTCTTATATGTTTGTAACTAGTAGCAATAGAGGGAAAATAATTCTTCTGAGATCCTGCACCATTGTCATAGGTTTTTCACTGTGTTGGATAATGTGGGTCTTTCAACTGGAGCACGAGTGAAGATTATATGAAGTTGCACTTTGCTCCTAAATTTGCTCAGTTCTTTGTGATAGTTACTCATTCTGTCAAGAGAATTTGCCATATTTTCGCAAGTGGCCAGCACTGTAAAGGAAAATAATAAAAGTTGTGCAGAATTTAGTGACGATATAACATGATACTATTTTGTTCTGGATTCTGTCTGAATGACTGACCGAATGGGCACGGCATGCTAGTCTCCGGTTGCTTCAGTGCAGCACTAAAATACTGAGTACCTTTTCTGACGAATTGTTCCAAGCTGCAATAACTAAAAACTAATAAGTTTCATGGAATACATGCGTTGACCTAACAATGGTACGTTGAGATGTAGCAACCTGTTGTGCCTAGTCTAGTTGGCCGGCCATTTTGACGGTCAAAGCACGCAGGCAGGCTCCATGCATTCTCCTCCTGTCTCCAACCAACCAACCAAGAAACCAAGAAAGGAAGAAGAAGAAAGAAAGAAACACGCCACTGATTGTACTGGATTCATTTTCCTTTCAACAACTCGTCGCACACGGCTACAAGTCGCCTCATAGAAGTGCAACACGTACGTGGCATTCATCCATTCTTCTTCTTTTGCTAATCGCCTTTTCCATTTCAATTGCCTTTTCATTTCGGTCAGTAGAGTAAAGTTTCCCTATAATATCTTCTAATTCCGAGAAAAAATACCGGTTTCCAAAAAAAAATCCCAAGAAATTATTTAAAGGCCTAATTTCTTGTAGTGTACTAAATCACTAAAGGATAGTTCGTCTATACTGTATTTTATTCTTATGGGCCTTTCTTGTAATGTTAATCACTAATTAACCGAAGTCCAATGCAACTTGGACCCTTGCGAGTCCTGGATTTGGTATGTTAATCACTAATTCTTCATCGCTCGTCATCTCTTATCTGGTATATTATTTCTTGCCACAAGTTTGTTTTGTTTCCCATGGCAAAACATCGAAATTCTAATACTCCTCCGTTTCCTTGTACTTGGTCCTGTTTGACTTTGACAAGTCAGACCCAGTAAACTTTGACCAATGATTTTTTAAAATATTTAATTTAATTATGTTAAAATGACTTATTAAAATGGTATTATTGGATTTTTCCTAACAAATATTCTTGTTATCTCACGCTTCCACAATATTTAGTAAATGTAATAGTACAAAACGAACAAGGCTTCAAGCAAAAGGAAACGTCGTCAGTATGAAATGTTTCAACAGAACAAACCCTGAAATTCTATTAACTGGATGAAAGATATAAAAATCACACTTGTATTGTCTGTGAAAACTATAAAAGTGAACACAATGAGCATGGATATATCCATCATACAGAACCCGATTGAGGAATGATTGAGCCCGACCCGTCCGGCTTGCGTGAACTACTCCGCGCTACTAGCATATCGAAGCTTCTCTAGATCTCGGAGGACCCTTATTTGTATGTCCGAGGTAGAACCCATGGCACACGAGCCCGTAAACTGCCCACAATGCAACACTTTCAGCTCGTTCCATCCTTGCTATTTTCCGCTTCATATATCTGCAAATCAACATGCACAAACAAAAATTATCACGGACAGGTAGGATTTTAGGATGCATAAATAGAAATTCTTTTATAGAAATATGATCAGAATGCCTGTGCAAAATCAACGTAGAATTGTGAAAAATAGACTTTTGTGGATGTTCAGATTTCTATAAAGTTCCTTCAATTCTATGCGATGGTATGGTATTCCTATAGATCGTGCAGCCTGCAAGTAAAGAATGCCTGAAGATTGAATACTATTATATGTATACATATATGCATAAGTATATACACGTAGCTAAGAGCAGAATTTTAAGGATAGTTCTTACTATCATTTTTGTGACCGAGGCAGTAAAATCTTAGCAATAATTACTACATCGCGAGTGTGTTTTCTATGACCATTTCTAGTATTACTAACGACTATTAAAACCCGTCCAAAATTACTATATTTTTTCTATGTTTTATGATCTTACGGTCATCAATTTACTACAGGTCCAACCATGTAATATTAGAAAAGAAATATTTTATCTAGTTATTCACAATCACTTGCATAACCTAGTTGGTTAGAGGCGTAGAGCTATGTGCATGAGGACCACTGTTTGAACCAACTCCTTATTTTTTTAATTTAAAGCGGCAAGTGCGCGATGGTAAAGTATGGCTGTGATCCTAAAAATCCTTCTCAACCGATAGTAATTTATTGACAATACCAGTAATACCTAACATAAACTAGTCTTCCTTTTTGTTCGCTACATTAGTCCAGCAAATTCCTAACAGAACCTCAGTCCATAGTTTGACCTATCTTTCTAGAGTCAGGGTGAACTCTCATTCACCTTACATCATTGGTGGAATGGAAACCCATACCCTGTGTTAAGCATATAGCTAGTTTCTGGTGAACTTTACTTCACACCAAAAAATCCTGATTGGAAAGAGAGAAACTTGACATGCTATACTAACATGAGAGGGCGCAACTTACTAGATTTGCATTCAAAACAGAGAACTTACACCGTTAAAAAAAAATACTCCATACCTAGTTTACCTATTATAAGGTCTTGTGGGAATATGGTCAAATTTCACTAATGCCTTTTGAATATTGGTACGTCTTTAGAATCTAATTTTGACCACTAATTTTTATTGTACTGTTTGTATAAAATCTAATCATATTATAATATCATAAAAGTACTTTTCGAGGAAATCGTACATATATGATGTTTGAGTATCTAATCCAAATATTTAAAATGATCTAAGTAGTCAAAGTTTTAAAAGTTTGACTAAAGTTATATCCAGAACATCACATTAGGGAAAATCTCATAATTTTTGTAACCAATAGAAATAGTAGAGGGAATAATTCTTCAGAGTTACCTGCAGGGCTGCACCACGGTGATTCGTTCTGCAGTGAGTTGGATAATACAATGATTTGGAGTTGCACTTGGCACTGTTGGAGGGTCATTGTTAGACGGTGCTGCAACCTGTGGTAGTTCATTTGTTTGTGAATCGTGATAGGTATACATTCTGTTCCAAAGAATTGGCGAATAACGATTTTTTCTCTCATCTGAAATTGAGTCTCAAATTTTATTACTGGCCTATAAGAAGCTCCCCCTCGGCCCATCTCCAACTCCTCGGCCCATCTCCACTCTCCGTCTCCGACCGCAACTCCGGCTCCGGCCATGCGGGTGCTCCCGCTCGCCCTCGCCGCCGCCATCTTCTCCGGCGTCACCGCCATCCTCATCTACCTCTCCGGCCTCTCCTCATGTAACGTACCCGCCTTCCCTCCTCCCCCGCGCACATCTCTCTTCTCTCCTCCTCTACTTTTCGCTTTTCGTGTCGGTGTGGAGATCCTGAGACTGGGTGGGTGGTGGATGCAGATGGCGGCGCTAGGGTCTCGGAGGAGGACTTGGCGGCGCTCGCCGCGCTGCAGGGAGGGTTCAGCAAGTGCGTGGTACGTACGCTACCTTGTCGTTGATCTGCGCCTGCATTGCGTTTGATTCTGCCGCTTTAGAGCCAATTAGGATTCAGTTGTATCATCTATGTGCAAACTTTATGCTACATTTTGTTATCTCTGGGGCCATTAGCTTCTGGAAGGCTCGACCCCTGGTGGATTGGCAGAGTAGCTGCTTGATAATTCTGGATTTCTTGTGAGAATTGCTCTGAATATGATGCTTACTGTTTAGTAGATGGGAAGGGTAGATAGTAAGAGTTTTTCCTCTCTCTCTCTCTAGGATTGGGATGAGTATACATGATCTGAAATTATCCGTATTTATGTTCGAAAGGCAATCCTCGCGAAGATTTGTATTGCTAGCAACTTCATGATTTCTTTTGTAAGGTCATTAGCGTGCTGGTTCGGATAAATCTTACTCGTGTTAAAATAATGCAGGACGCAAATAGTCTAGGACTGCAAGCGATTGGTGGAGAGGATTACTGTCGTGTTGTAATACAGTACCCAAGTGACACAGTTTCTATGTGGGTAAGCGCATCTGTGCTCTGCCATTTCTTTCCTTATGCAGCCATTTCCTATCTCAGTTGTTTTAATTGCTTCTGTAACTATGTTGCATCTGACGTTATGTATCTGGAATTTTACTGCGTAGACAAGCGTGAACTACAAGTCTACGTTGACTTCCTCTTATAGCTAGACCAGCTTGCCTTGTTTTATGATCGTTTTCTTAGCTCATATGGACTGATATATGCAGAAAGATCCGAAAACTGGAGAGTATGAAGGTTTGTCATTTGAGTTCAATCTCTGTGAAGCTGTGGCCTCATGGGAGCAGGTTGGCATTCATTCTACTCTACTGACATATTGATGTGGTTTAATGAATTAAATTTGCAAGACAGCATAGGTGATGTTTATTAAGTTGTAGGTGAGTCAGTTTCTCACAACTACGTCTTGATGTGTAAATGCTCTGGCATAAGCTATAACAAAATGTTCTCGTTTAGTTTGTATGAATAACATTAGCTGTTGATAACAGTAAGTTTTTTTTCCTAGGTTCGCAATAGTACCACAATACTCACAAAGGAGTACATTGATGCATTACCAAATGGCTGGGAGGAGTATGCATGGCGCAGGATCAATAAAGGAAACCTTCTGTGGGTAGACATAAGTTTTTCAGTTTCACATGGACTTACAGTATGGTTACCTCCACCGACAGAGGGTTGACTATGTTTACTTTTGGGTTCGCAGGAATAAGTGCCGGAACAGAACTCTTTGCATGGAGAAGCTTTCGTTAGTTCTCCCTGAGACATCACCATATGTACCTCAGCAATTTGGTAGATGTGCTGTTGTCGGAAACTCCGGGGATCTTCTTAAAACTAAATTTGGGGACGAGATTGATTCTTATGATGTCGTTGTTAGAGAAAATGGTGCACCCATCCAGGTTTTTCTACGATACTTATGTTTGCTGCTCTGTTTTTCCCACTTGGACATGCCCCAACTTCTTCTGTCTGCATTGCAGAACTACACAGAATATGTTGGTACAAAGAGTACATTTCGCCTTCTTAATAGAGGATCTGCAAAGGCACTAGATAAAGTTGTTGAATTAGATGGTAAGTCTGCCAGACACCTAGTTTTCTATCAGTCAGATACCGAGATGAGAAGGTGTGCTAATTTTATGGTTGCAGAAACAAAAAAGGAGGCGCTGATCGTTAAGACAACAATACATGATAGCATGAACAAAATGATTCGGGTAATTTAGCTATCGTATTAAGAAATTAGGGTTCCTTGGGTACACGTTCCATGTGAAATTTCTTACCTGCATGTTGGAACTCTTGTTATGTAGGAACTTCCAATAACCAATCCAGTATACCTAATGCTAAACACATCATTTGGTTCCTCTGCTAAAGGAACTGGGCTTAAAGCTCTTGAATTTGCTCTCTCCATCTGTGACAGTGTTGACATGTATGGCTTTACAGTAGACCCAGGTTACAAGGAATGGTTGGTGACTGTCGATCTTGTGTACTAGCTGTCATGTATGTTAGACATGCAGTTTTGCTTACAGTTGATGTTACAATCTTTCAGGACAAGATACTTTTCAGAGTCCAGAGGGGGGCACACTCCGCTACATGGGAGAGCATATTATCAAATGATGGAATGTCTTGGTGTGAGTTTCTCACTTCCCACAATCCTAGCTATAAAACAGTTCTACATCCATGGAGTATTACAAATATGTTCCATTGTTATTGCATGAAAAGATTATTATTGATATAGAAAATCGTGTGCAGCTTGTAAAAATCCACTCACCGATGCGAGGTGATCCTGGTAGGGTAGTAAAGTGGCTGCCTACCAAGGACACCATTGAAGCTGCTAGAGTTGCTTCTGAGAAATTGTTGAAGTAAGTCTTGGGACTTTCCTTTCTTTAGTGAGTTACTTTCTTCCATTCGTCGAAATATTACATCTGCTTTGTTCTGGTGCTGTAATTGAAATTTCTCTAAGCAAACTAGGCAGATGCATATCATTATGATTCAAGTTCTTTAACTTGAAACTTCATCTTTGCGAATTTGCATTCTAGGAGACCCGGTGCTGGAACTGATGGCCCTCTGAGTACTTGCACCATGATAAAGCGCAGGAAAGGAAAGGCGCCAAGCAGATCTGGTCTCCGAGATGCTGCCATGAATCACCTTGGGTACATGAAAGGCGCCACCAGGTATCCCCTGGAGCGGAATGCCGGGGGTGCTTACCTTTGCATGATCGATGATAGATAGTGCTAACAGCTGTGAAATATTAGACATCCTAGATTTTGGTGTAACACGACAGAACTCATGGTACCCTGAAGTGGAATGCCGTACCCGCGCAAATCAATTCTTTGTGCGCACAAGTTATTTGGTGTCGGTTGACGTGCATGCGGTTTTGGAAGGAACTTTGACCATTGGGGACTCATTTTTCGCAGAGCGGACAGTTGAGATGATTTGGCGCATGACGGGCATCACTGGTCACAAGGGTTTGTAACTTATGACGGATTTTCAGATGGTGTTTATTTGTGTAATGGAATGAACAGATAATACAAAGATTGATTACCGGCCGTTAACTTGCACCCCTGTAACTGAACAAATCTGTCATGCGTCCTTAGATGTTTGTAATTGTTTGAGCGTGAATTCTTTTCTTTACTCTCATAAACATATCAATTGGTGGCGGTGGTCCGTCCATCTTCAAGCAGACCATCATTTAGACTCAATAAAAATTGTTGAGATAAGAACGAGTGTAAATGATCTAATATAGTATAAACGGTAGTATACTCTTTTTAATCTTATAATATATTTTCTTTAATCCGTAACAACGTACGGATATTGTGCTAGTGACTACTTATATCGGATTATTGTACAATTACTTTTTCTTACTTTATATCTCAGTTAGTTTGACAAAAAAATTGTCTAAAAGATGTTAATGGGCTAAATGAAAGATATTCACACACGTTATCCATGATACTTGGAACCACATGTGCCCACACTCGAACAGGCCCTACGCCGATCAGAAAAGCTTGCCTGGTATATGATTCTTCTATGGCTATCTATCGTATGTTTGCATTTCATAAAATGTTTCTTTCTGCCTACTTGTTGTCGAGTATGTTTCCATCTCATAAAATGTCTCTTTCTGTCAAGCTCAACTTTTGTATGCACTTGGCTCTGCCGCCCCGCTCGGAGGAGCTCCTCTCAAGCCAGTGTCACATCTATATGTCCTGTTATGTCTATATCCATGTAGTGTGACCACAGCTTCACAGCCACACCCTATCGAGCTTCTTGTGACATGCCACATTTCCTTTAGAGATTTATAGGGTGATGGTTAAGTTAATTTGTTAAGAGTTATTTTTGTATCTAAGTTAGTTATGTTGTTATTTTTTTGATCTTTTAGGAATGTAAAGGTGGAGTGTGTGACCACCGACTTCCATTTATATAATAGATTTTCTCTTCTATTGATTCTTGTCAAGGATCGAAACAATGTGCTGGCAACAAAACAAAACAAAAAATGAGCAGAGATTTGCTTAAACTGATTTCATTCATACATCACCAGTAAGTACAAACTTGGAACTAAGAGTCTAAATTCAATTACAGTATAAGAGTACTTCTGCGAAAAAAAAACTTGAACGATCGATAGCTGCACTGCAAATTGGGTTGAGATTTCAGAGTTCTGGTGCCTTGTCATAGCTATACATGTTCTCTGTATCATAACAAAACCAAAAATAATTGGTGCATTATTATTTCGCAATAGGAATCAATCTCTCCTGTGAATACAAACAAAAATTGAACAGGAACTACATTTGCTAATCTAGGTAGTATTTCTAGACTAGTTGTCTGATAACTCCCCCATCCGGCATGGCGTGTATGGAAAAGATGAATATGTGTAGTCACGAGAGCATTTTACGGGTAAACAGCCCAGGTCTTCAATCTTGAAGCTATTAAAATGATAAGTCGCTACTCTTTCGAAGGATGTACGGAAGCAAACAATCTCTCTGTACGGATGAAATCCGACTAGAGAAATAGTATATCCACGATAGCTCTCTACAGACCTATCTTCGGCAACAGTGGCATTATCGCTGTTGGAGTAGTCCCATTCAAGTTCCTGTCCTGTTGGTGCTTCTTCACTCTTTTCATCTTCATCATGATCATTAGCATATTGTACGCGCCATGGCCTAGCACCGTATTTCCAAGGGGAATTTGCTAGGAGAGGCTCAAGGCTAATGTCATGTTTCAACATCCACTCCATCTGACCACATGATTCATCAAGGAACCAAACCCAAAGTCGTAAGCCATCGTGTAATGTACAGTACACCCCTTTCTCTGATTTTCCTATATAATGTCGTGGCTCGACTATCACATCATTACCTTTGGGCAGCTTAATTGCTTGGTACTTATCATTTGACAAGTTTATCCTGTAGAAATCAAACCATTGTTAAAATTAGACTAATAATCCATTACATGTTCTTGTTAGTGAAAAAAGAAATCAAAACCAAAACCAAAACCAAATTAAGGGTGGTGTTTAAGATATGCATAAATTAGCTACGTACCTGATAACGAAATCATGCTGGTGCACGTAGAGAGCTCTTCGCCAGTAGGCTGCGTAGCAATGCCCGGGTGAGGAAACCGATTGCATATGGCCAATGGCTTCTTCTCCCACCGCCTTGTCCGTGATGAGAAGACACGCAAGACGTATGGCGACGGCGGCCATTCCAATTCTGTCATTGCAGGGTCTATTTCATCATCCAACCGGTACTCGAGCTTGTAGGGAACAGAGTTGAATAAGAAGACCTCGTAGTGCGGCGACACGGTGGGGTCAAACACGGTATGCGTCCTCGACTTCGTCGACGTTCTCCAAGCCGAGCGTGCTCAAGGGCAGTTCTGGTGGTAAATGCCGGATTAAGCACCCAGTCGTTGCCGAGCAAGAGGAGGCCGTTTTAGTGATCTTTAATCTCCAAGCAGGAGGAGTCGTGGGTGTCCAAGTAGTCGAACTTGGCGGCGATTCTCGAGGAGGACGGGCGTGCGAAGTATTCCGGGAGCGATGCGGACCATGGGACTGTGAAGAATCCGGCCATGGAGAGCGGGAGGAGGTGCTGGTCCGTGGGCAGCATGCGGCCGGCGTCGACGACGGCGCGCCACGCCTTGCAGACGCAGCGGGACGCGGCAAGGCCATGCGGCCCAAGGCGGCGGAGGACATCCGCGAGCACGTCGTCGGGTAGCAGCTGCGCCATCGGTGTTGTCTCGCTTGCTTGACAATCTCTTTAATTAACATACGCATATATGGAGGATGGGATGGAATCCGATTCGGTTCGTCACTCCGAATCGATAATTAATGTACGCATCAGGCTCAGGCTCGGATTTAGAGGTTTGAATCAATTAATCATGCCGTGTCGTGTCGTGTAATCTGTCCCATACTAATAATGGTGCCACTTTTCTCGGACTACTCCAAAGAGTGTGATTAATTTGCAAGGCAATCTTGGTGCTTATGCAGGTAAGGAGCTACTAGTTTACTTTGAGCTTGCTTTGTGTGCGACGAACCCGAGTCGACTCTCAGTTCAAGTCGAATCCGCAGACGGGAGGCAGAGCGGTTCCATACCTTGTGGGGGTTGTACGCCGTGCAGGGGTCGCCGAGCACCACACGATTATGAATCTCGAATACGTGGGTAAGTAAACTTTGGAGCCTGACCCTTCAATATTTACGAGCTAAAGGCTCGTGCAATTACATGATATAGCCTAACCTATCGTTAGTGTAATATGTCACGTATGTTAAATTTAGTGTGTAAATAAATATTAAAAAATCATTTAAATATAAGTGTAACATATTTTTTGGGGGGTTGGGGGGTGGGGGTTAAACCTTTTAAGAAAGCAAAAGATGTTACATCTTATATTTTCAGTAAGTATTTTTACTTGATTTTTATCCAAATTAATTCAAACTTGTTCAAATTAATTTTGGGTTAAAAGAAGGAGATATGTTAGTTCCACGGATTATTATTTTGGTTTTCCTGAGTCGAACTATTTTTAATGGATTTCTTATATTTTATTTGGCATATATTAAATTTCCTTGATTTTTGGATTTCATTTTGCATCCCTTTTGAATTCTTTTTCAAATTTTGGTTTTTGAATAAATCCGATTTAGGGAACTAAAGGGTATACTTTAGGTTAAAAGGAGTGTTGAAATGGATTCGGAGCATCCAAATGGTCAAATGAGTATATATAGTGATTAAACCCATTACTATTCACTACGGGTCAGGTAGATAAACAGTGATTAAACCCGTTATAAACAGTGATGGTCTGTTACTATTTACTGCAGGTAGGATTTATGAACAGTGATTAAACCCGTTATTATTTACCACTAGATCTGGATCGTACATGTGAAATCCGACGAGCCTCAATCGACCACGTCATCAAAATGACGTGGCGCGCTCAGTGAGCTAGCGGCCCAGATTAGATACTATTGTTGGCACGCGAAATCGATCCGCGCAACACTTAGATAACTATCGTACTTTCGTGACGATGAACGATTGATTTACAAGCAAAGCAACAAAGATTGATAACTATCATACTTTCGTGACGATGAACGATTGCTTTTCAAGCAAAGCAACAAAGATCTCCTTGATTTCGTGAAGGAGAACCGACCGCTTTCCGATGCAAAATGGTAAAGATCTAGACTAAGAACGAAAGGTAAAGATAATAGATTGGTTTTTGTGTATCGATTGTGTTGTGTTTCAATCGGCCATATACCCTGCATATATATAGGGTACGCCTGGCCTTTGAGCTACAATAGGACTCCTCCTCGTATACAATATGTCCTTCCATACAAAACCGAATCAGAATAAGACTCTATCCTATACACGAGATATCCTTCTATATAGATCGAGTGCCTTTCCTAATCTCTGATTAATTTAACCGCTGCAATCAATCTCTGTTTCTTGTGTTCCAAGTTAGGGTTATTAGCACCAAAAAGACTTCAAAGTAGACAACTTGGTGCACTGGCCTGCTCATAAGGTAACTCAGCAACGCTGCAACTCAGACACGTAACTTGGCAACGCTGGAACTCGGGCACGCCGGAGAGAACTCGGCTTGGGCCACTTGGCGCGTTTGATCAACTCGGCAGTACTGCGAGCGACTCGACATATCCGACTACTCGGGAGCGCCGCGGGCCACTCGGCTTGAGAAATACGCTTGGATAACTCGGGAACGCCGCGGGCCACTCAGCTGTACTGGAATCGTCAAGCCTACATTAAGAGTAAACACTAATTTCAAATAGTTTGTCAGTCAATTATCTTAACCATTATCACTTAAACTAATTTGGCTAACTAAATAAATCCTATAGCCAAATTACATCATTAACAACTATGTAATCTTTAGTGAAGCCAAAATGTGTATGTATCTTTGCAAAACCCAGCTGGAACACAACTTGGTAACATCTGAACAGTGCCCACTCTACGGCCTGCTTTAGAATGTAAGGAATACGATGGTTTGTACACATCCTAATTTGGACATTTCAACATACAGAGAGAAACATTGCTGAGCCTGTCATTGAAAATCACTAAACTGTTGTTGATTTGGTAGCAGTAGCTGTGGTGCTCAATGTATATAGCTGATACTGTGAGCGGTGCTCGTGCTGCCACCGTATGATGGCCGAATGGAACCATTTTGCTTTTAAAGATTGAGATTGTGTTGTGCTCCAGTGGCTCAGAATTCAAAATTGAAAACTGCATTCTGTTTTATTTCTACATTAACATAGAGAGCAGTGGCATGACACATGCGTGCCAGCTTCAGGGCTTGTCTATGAAAAGAAAGATCAGCAGCATGCGGTTGTCTAATCAGTTTAAGGTCTAAAGTTATTTCCGCAGTGGTTGATGCACCATTAAGGACTAGTGACAGCAAATTTGGCAAAATTGGCATCTACCTCTGCAGGCAAAATTAGCTTCCGGGCACTCGAACATCGTTTGCCGAAACACACTGCACAATCGTGATTTGGCTCAGCGACACTACGAAATTGTGGTCATTCGCTGGAACACACTACGCGAGTTATAAATAGTGAATACTATGCTCGGCTAGGCTACGAATTATCCGGGTGAAATATCGTTTTTGCCCTTGGAACTCCAGTGCCATATGAGGGCCCACACACAGAGAGTCTCAACACAGCAGTTCTCCCTCGAATCCTTGATCCTGAAGGAGCCATCACTGGCTGGTAATCCATGTCGGATAATTAGGCAATATAATGAGACTAATCCGAAGACTTAACATGACCAGAAAGAGCAAATTAATCTAGACATCATCAGTAATATAGGCACTACATCACAGCAAATATCTAGATCACAGAATAACACCAGCACAGCGAGCAACATCGCCATCAATTCCATCTACGGAAACAGGGTATTACTGGAGATGTGAAGAAGCGATGCAGCCAAACTTGCTGCAGCGAAGAGGTCGATGCAGCGTGACTTGATGCAGGGAGGAAGTCTATGCCGAGAAGAGGTCGACGCAGTGCAGCAGACCGAACAGCAGCGAACAGTCGCGAAGGCGCTTCCCAAAAACCTTATTCGCTCTCTCCCGTACAGGATCTCAAGAGCGGAGGGTTTCGGAGACATGCTCTCCCGTCGCTCGGTGCACGCCGAGGAACGAGACGGAGAAGAAAGAATGATATTGAATGGAACTTTTGCCATAATCAAGAAGAAAGAATGCAGCAAGATAAGCAGGAAAAGAATTGGTATTAGGTATAAACGCATCAAAGACTCGATTTTGCATCATCCATTTTGATGTCGTAAAGGGGAATCCGAGTAAGCTCATCGTTTGCTAAGCCCAAACATCACCACAGGAAGTGATTAAAGCAAAAACCATAACGGCAATATATATACAAGAACAGGACCACCATAAGCAAGGCAATAAGCGGATAACTATTGTGGACAATTTAAATGATAGGTATACCTGGTCAGGCTGTGAAACATCCGAGAAGATAACATCAACCATGCCGATTAACATCCGGTATCTTGCCGGGTGCCTAGCATCCTCAATGATGGGAATCACATTGGTCCTCTTCTTGGCCATATTGGCAGCCAAAAGAGAGATTAAAATTAGCCATGCACAGGCTAGGTCAAGCACGAATTTAATGAGTATCCAGATGCAAGATCAAGGAAGAGACTTCCTACATGTCGTAGTTCACATTCTAGACCATGGTTTGAGTTACCTCTCCCAGGAAAACATTGTCCTTCTCATAAGCTTTAACGATGGATTCCCATTCACCCGAAATATAGAATTAGTATCAAAGCTATGTCAGTTCCCACCATCGTTGGTGCATTTATCTCAAAAACAAATTATCAAACCGTACAGCAGAGCCCATCATGCGGCCAAATATGTTCCTACGGGGACCGAAGGGAGGCGGTGCGGCGAACGGAGACGGCGGACTTCTCCTCCCCGAAGCAGGCACGCGGCCTCTCCGAGCGACCGAACCTCTGCGTCAATGAGAAAGGTGAGGACGAGGGAGACCTTGCGAGGAAGGATGGCGGGGCCGGATCTGAGCTTACCTGACGTAGGCGGCATCGGATCTATGCATACCGAATAGGGGCGGTGCGGCGAACGGAGGGGTCGCACACAAGGGAGGCAGCGCGACAAACGGAGGCGGGAGCGACGCCGAACCAGATGGAGGCGACGAAGTTCGAGCGGGCCTGAAGACCAACCAAGCGGGGGCGACGAATTCTGAGCCGACGCGACGATGAACCATGCGGGGACGACGACGTGCGAGCGGGGGCGACGAAGTCCGAGCGGGCGCGGGAGCGAGGTTGAAGCCATCGGTTGATGGATGGGGAACAGGAAGTGGTTCCTCAGAAATGAGAAACGAGGGGCAGTGGATAGGGAACCGGGATAGGGAGCCTGCCTTCCTCGGCCATTCTGGTGCCCGCTGTTAGGGAAATAGGAACTTGATTTATTGCACAGTCCAATAGGCAAATATATAGTACAATAGTCTTGGAATACAAGGCAAGAGGAGGAATCCTAATAAATACAAATACAATGTAGAATATGGAATATAGCAATCCTACTATATCTCTAACACCCCCCCTCTCAAACTTATGGTGGATCAACAACACTGAGTTTGGAGAGATAGAAGCCGTGCTGTGCGCGAGTTTGTGCCTTCGTGAAGAAATCCGCTAACTGTAACTCGAACGGCACGTACTTGAGAGTAATCACCTGATCCTGCACACGAGAGCGCACAAAAGAAGCATCGACACCAATATGCTTGGTGAGCTCATGCTTCACAGGGTCACGTGCAATGCTGATAGCACCTGTACTGTCTGACAAGAGAGGAGTGGGTCTAGTGACAGAGACACCAAAATCCTCAAGCAACCACCGTAGCCAAGTCACCTCTGCTGTCAAAAGAGCCATAGCGCGCAACTCAGCCTCGGCACTCGAACGGGAAACTGCAGTATGTTTTTTCGTCTTCCAGGCAATGAGAGAACCACCAAGAAAAACACAATAAACAGAAAGCGACCGGCGATCCGAAGGATCACTAGCCCAGGTAGCATCCGAGAAGGCCTGAACTTGCAACGAACTGGAGCGTGGAAAGAAAAAACGGCGAGAGATAGTCCCACGAAGATATCGTAGAACGCGAAGTAGGTGACTGTAGTGAACCGAAGTGGGAGCAGAGACGAACTGACTCAGAAGGTGAACGGGATATGAGATATCCGGACGAGTGATAGCTAGATAGACAAGACTCCCAATAAGATGACGATAGTGTGTCGGATCAGACAGAGGCTCACCATCAGAAGCGCGGAGGTGGACATTGAGCTCCATTGGAGTCTTAGCAGTGCGCTCATCAGTAAGAGCAGCACGAGCAAGAAGATCATTAATGTATTTCTCCTGGGATATAAAGAAACCATCAGGGGTAGAAGAAACATCAATGACAAGAAAGTAGCGAAGAGGACCAAGATCAAACATAAGAAACTGCTCACTAAGATGAGCCTTCACGAAGGCAATGTACTCAGAGTCATCACCAGTGATGATCATGTCATCAACATAGAGAAGAAGAAGAGTCCGACCACGGGACGAAAGGTGGACAAAGAGTGCGAGATCATGATCACTTGCCGAGAAACCAGCAGCGGTGACTACTGAGGCAAAACGCTCAAACCAGGCACGAGGGGCTTGCTTAAGGCCATAAAGAGAGCGACGACGACGGCATACCATGCCGTCAGGAATAGAATACCCAGGTGGTGGCTGCATGTAGACCTTCTCACGTAACTCGCCATTAAGAAAAGCATTCTTAACATCAAGCTGAGAGACAGACCAGTGGCGAACAGAAGCCACAGCAAGAAGGGTGCGAACAGTGGTCATGTGGGCCACAAGAGCAAACGTCTCGTCGTAGTCACGACTATGCTCCTGCTGAAAGCCACGGGCCACAAGACGAGCCTTGTAGCGCTCAAGAGAACCATCAAATCGAGTCTTAACCTTGTAGACCCACTTACAAGTGATGGGACAAACACGGGGAGGAAGGAAAACAAGATCCCACGTGCCAGTGCGCTCAAGAGCAGCAAGCTCCTCTGTCATCGCTTGCTGCCATTCTGGATGAACAACAGCATCACGATAAGAAGTTGGCTCGAGAAGAGCAGTGCCAGAAAAACCATAGCGATCAACAGCCAGATGCGGACGGGCGCGCAAGCCATAGGTAGGAGGAGGCGGTGCAGCACCATTAGAAGGGGACAAAACGGTCGAGGAAGACGGCTCATCAGGAGAAGATGACTCATCAGGAGAAGATGACCCACCAGGAGAGGGCGACGCATCAGGATCTACAACAGGCGGACGACGAGTGTAGTGGAAAGGTAAGGAGGGAATAATGCAAGGAGGAACCACCGGGGGAGCCTCAGGAGACGAACGAGGTGGTGACGGCGGTGTGGTGTCCATAACAGGAGTACGGGCAGGCAGAGTGGGAGGGGTGGACGAGGGCAAGACACTGGTGATAGGTGTGTCAGGAAAAGTCAAAAAAGAAATATCCTCTACAGAGAAAACCAAAGAAGAAGAAGAACGCGGATAGAAAGGACGAGACTCATCAAAAGTCACATCCCGAGAGATCCGCATCCAACGATCGACAGGATCCCAACACCTATAGCCCTTGTGCTCATCACTGTATCCTAAGAAGACACATTCAACGGACTGAGCAGTCAGTTTGGTGCATTCACGGGGGGCGAGAAGAACGTAGCAAACACAACCAAACGAACGAAGCGCAGAGTAGTCAGGAGAACGACCACAAAGACGCTCGAGAGGGATGCCACCCTGCAGAGCAGAAGAAGGTTGAATGTTGATGAGATAGGTGGAAGTGGAAATAGCCTCAGCCCAAAAGTGAGGTGGAAGAGAGGCGGAGATCATCAACGCACGAGCCGTCTCAAGAAGGTGACGATGCTTGCGCTCCGCAACACCATTCTGAGCGTGACCACCAGGACAAGAGAACTGAGCAAAAGTGCCCTGCTCAGCAAGAAAGCCGCGCAGCGAACGGGAGATATACTCACCAGCAGAATCAGCACGAAAAACATGAATAGGAGTAGAAAACTGGGTATGAACCATAGCAGCAAATTGCTGATAGATAGAGAGAACCTCACAGCGAGAAGACATAAAATATATCCAAGTGTAGCGAGAGAAATCATCTATAAAAATAATATAGTATCGATGACCCCCTTTCGAAACAAAGGGAGCCGGGCCCCAAACATCTGAATGAACAAGATCAAAAGGACACTGAGACACTGACTCACTACGAGGATAAGGTAACTGAATCTGTTTACCAAGCTTACAACCCTGACAATCTAAAGAGACATCTCCTGAGACAGACCCTAAAAGACCACGACGGACCAAAGACGATAGGCGAGAACCACACAAATGACCAAGACGATGATGCCACTGCCGAAAAGAGCCTGTAGACAAGGAGACGAGGGCGGAAAGACCGGCGGCGATGGCAGCGGAAGGAACGTGAAGCCAGTCAAGCTCCCAAAGGGCCTGTGAGTCACAGCGGCGAGGGCCAGCCCCAACCAGAGCTCCCGTGTGTCGATCCTGAACACAACAAGAATCGACGTCAAGAATGACGCGACAACTAGAGTCAGTAATCTGACCAGCAGAAAAGAGCTGCATGGTAAGCCGAGGAACATGAGCAACAAAGAAACATGAAAAGCTGAAGTGCTAAGAGTGCCTCGACTAGCAACAGGAAGAGAAGTACCATCAGCAGTAAGAACATGAATAGGAGAATCGAGAGATCGAATAGATGACAAAATAGAAGAATCAGAAGTCATATGGAAAAATGCTCCAGAATCCAGAATCCACGGGGATGTACCTGATTGAGAAGAGGGTGGTTTCTCATTATCAGAAGGGTCAGTAACAGAACCTGCAGAACCAGTCGAGGAAGAGCCAGAAGTCGCAAGCAGACGCTTAAGGCGCGTAATATCCTGCTCAGTCAGGGACACAGCTAGAGAGGTCGAGGTAGAAGCACCAGTCCCGGTAGAAGAGCCGCGTGAAAGGTGCTGCTTCCGCTTGTAGCAGGTAGACTCCACGTGACCGGCCTTGTTGCAGTAGGTGCAATGAGGACGACCACCACCAGAAGGACGGCCTCCACTTCCTGTGGGAGCCAGTAGATGAGGCGGAGCAGTAAAGCGGGAAGCAGCCGGTGCAGCAATCGTTGTAGCAGGAGAATGAGCAGCGAGCACTGAGGGAAGCTCCAGCAGACCAGCGCCACGCAGACGAGTCTCCTCAGCGCGGATCTCGATGAGTGCCTCCAGAAGAGAGACACGAGGCACACGCGCAAAGAGCTGGGCGCGCCGCGGCTCAAACTCCTTACGGAGCCGAGACAAGAACTCATAAACACGCTGAAACTCCAAGTCTGAACGAACAGCCTGACAACACGGACAGGAGCCACAACCAACAATGCGGAGAGAATCGAGCTGACGCCAGATAGCAGAA
Source organism: Stipa capillata (assembly GCA_019208055.1). Taxonomy (NCBI): domain Eukaryota; kingdom Viridiplantae; phylum Streptophyta; class Magnoliopsida; order Poales; family Poaceae; genus Stipa; species Stipa capillata. Next base: position 437,193 of record JAGXJF010004650.1, read on the forward strand.
CTCTGAGCGTAAAACTCATCGACAGTGGCATCACCCTGCTGAAGTGCGTGCTCCTGGCGAACCACAGACAGGTACAGAACGTCACCGGATGGCTGATAACGCTGACGAAGGTGAGTCCACATCTGAAAGGCCGTAGAGAAGCCCACAATCTCAGAAGAAAACTAGGACAGGACACTGGCACAGAGGACGGCAACAGACCGGGCATCATCATCAAGCCACTGAGTATAAGCGGTGAGCTCATCACGATAAGTGTCTAGAGCCACCTGGTAGTCTGAAACCTGCTGATCGTAGAGAGCAACAGCAGCATCATCAGCAACCTTGGCAGCATCGACATCAGCCTGAGTGGCACCCAGGACAGGAGCCGGCGGTGAAGGCTCAACAGGGGCAATAGGACACGGCGGACAGGAGACCTCGCCAGAGAGAACACCCCAAAGTCGAAGACCACGCATGTGAATGCGCATGTGGGCGACGAACTCGGTGTAGTTAACACCGTCGAAAATCATCGGGCAACGAGGGATGGAAACGAAGCCCGAAGACAAAGACATTGTACCTTTTTTTTTGTTGGCTGCTTACGAACGGAGAGACGCGTTACTTTGTTCTGAACTCAGAACAGAGCACGCGGAGGCCGGCAGGCGACCGGGGAGGCCAGCAGGCGGCGGGGCCAACGGGCGACCGAGCGGCCGGCAGGGGAGGTCGGCAGACCGGCGGTCGCGCGGGAGAGGGCAGCGGGCGGCCGGGGACGGGCAGCGGACGGCTGGGCAGCGAGCGACCGGGGAGAGCGGGGAGGCCGGCGGGCGGCCGGAGAGTGTGAGCGTCGGCGGTGGAACAACGGGTAGGTGTGAAGAAAACCCTAATTGCTCTGATACCATGTTAGGAAAATAGGAACTTGATCTATTGCACAGCCCAATAAACAAATATATATAGTACAATAGTCTTGGAATATAAGGCAAGAGGAGGAATCCTAATCCAATACAAATACCATATAGAATATGAAATATAGCAATCCTACTATATCTCTAACACCCGCAACGTGCGCGACTGGAGATTTCGAGAAGGCGGTGGTGGGCTGGCGAAGTCTGGAGTCTGGACGCGAGCACGCCGTACGGTCGCAGTAGCGGCCTGGCCTGTCACTGCTGCGTTTGGCACCGGCCCATTAGCTGAGCCATCCGTCGACACCGCCATCTCCCACGCCCACGCATCCTCCATCGCTGCGGCTGATGCCGCCAACGCGGCCATGGCCGGCGCCCTCGACGTCTTCCCCACCCTCACACATGCCGCAAAGGTGCCGCCTTCTTAGACCATTCCCCTCGCTCTGATCTCACCACAATTTGCTGAAGCTCGAACCAATTCTTTTTGTATTCTAATCGTAGGAAGAATTGGAATGGGTAAAGAATGAATACGCCGCTCGTGAGCATCATCATTGTCCGCCCAAGCTCCAAAAGCATAGCCCCCAAATGCTGCATCGCTACTCCCAATTGAGCCGATTCATTCTCGATCTGGCTTCGTATAGATGTATCACCAGTGGCAGCATCTCTCTGAATACGCTGTGCAAGATGCTGAAACAGAAATTGGGCTAATGGAGGTCACAAAGAAGTCCAAAGAAAAGTTTGCATCTATTAGTTCAGAGTTCACATAAGATCTTTGACAGTAAATAACAATTTAACAGACACCATGTTGCATCCTGTCACTGTATGATCAGTTGCCAAAAAACAAAACCATGAAGTTCTAACGCCAGAAATAGGTCAGCAGTCCTATGATCAGTCCCTCAAAGGTTCAATTAGAAAACATATAAAATACTGTTTCAATCCTAGGCAGTGAATATGAAGCACAGTCCCTCAAAGGTTCAATTAGAGAACATATAAAAATACTGCTTCAATCCTAGACAGTGAATATGAAGCATGTCGCAAAAGAGTAGTACTAACTACTTTAATACTGATCTGTTAGCATGATGGCAGAATATGTGCCTGTGGCAAGGCAGCCAGTTGGAACAAGGGCAGGGAAGTCCACACCAGCATAAGATGCATGCAAGAGAGGGGAAAGCAGAGGGGTGGAACAGGGTGGGCCTTGCGCCCAGGGCAAAAACTTACATACATATATCAAGTGCACAGTACAGGACTGTTGCTGTGGTTTTTTTCATTCGTACCATGACCTGGACATACCATGTTGCAGGTAGCTACAGGCCAGGCTCTCTTTTGGGGAGTGTGCAAGGGGAGAACTTCAAATGTTTAGTTGATTTTGATTTCCATGGTATTATCTCAAAAATAAAGACAGCCCAAAAACGTACTAAAATGGCAACACATATGGGTTCAAAGAGTATTCACTAGGAGGCTACAATAGAAGCAAAAAAACACTATAAAATATAGTATTAACCAGGGAGGCTAAAATTACACATCAACATGACATTACTGTCAAAGGTGAACCGCTGTAAAGGTAAGAAGCACAGAGTACAACTAAAGGAGAGAAAAACTAACATACAGAAAGAGCAGAAGAAGCACTGCCGCCAAGAAGTTGTTGGACTTTTTCAACGACTGAAACCAGCACCTCAGGACTTGGAAATCTTTGATTTAAATAAGCATCATCCGATCTTGGTGGTTGCTGAGCGTTTGAGTCCACAGATGGAACGCCTTCGTTTATATCATTACAAAAGAATGTCATAGATCATAGTATTATTGACAAGCAACGAATTAACCAGCTGAAAAAAAATACTATACCATTGTTCTGTAATACTTGGTCCATGCCATTGATATACTCCAGAAGAGTTGTCAGGGAATCAGGAATAACCTGTCACCAATACTACAAATTACAAGAATGAAATAGAGACGCCAAAATAATAGGAAGAAAAAGAAAGGACAACATATTAACCATGTTGCGAGGAATAGCTCCTCCTGGTTGAAGTTGTGATACTTGGATTTGATGGTTGAGAATTGAAATCCAGGTTGTGCCGGGTTCCCTGGCTGAGTTCTTCCACTGGCATTATTGGCCCCTTCTGGTGCAGTGGTTAATGGCACCTGATTAAGCACCAGAGAAAAGTTAAATATTGAGATGTCTCAGGAGCCCTGAATAGACCTAAGGAAGAAACCTCATTACCGCAAATGTAGCGTTTGCCACACCGCCAGGCATCCCAAGACCTAAGGCACCAAGAATATCACGAACAGTCTGCACATAACAGAAGGGAGGAGATTAGACCAATGGACATGTAAAGCATCTGATGATCAGTTAGACAAATAATACAGAACGCTAGACAAAGCATATGCCCTAGCCATGTCATCTATCATACCCTCAGAAAGCATATCATCTATAATTTCCTAAGAGAGAATAAATAAATAAATAAATAACTCGAGTAAAAATTAAAATCAATGTTTAGCTATTGCTAAAAGCAGGATGGCCAATTTTCAAGTACACATACAACATATAACAATGATAGAAGCATACCCTGGACATATCTCCCAGCATTCCTCCATTTCCAGCAATATTAACTGCACCAACGACAAAAATGAAAAGGTTCATCAGGCCCAGACCCTAATCAATCATATCCTAAAAATCATGAGAAATGAGTTGAATTCAGCAGCAACCATTTACATCTAAAATGAGCAAAGCTACAGAATAATACTCCAGTGGCAGAAACATTATGCAAAAGCATATTACCCAGGTTGATCGATAGTGCCTCTATATAAACTCATAAAGACTAGACTTCCACCAATGTTAAAAAAAAGAGTTAAATGATGATCTTTATGGCTCACATATTAAAGCAAAACATAAACCAGAGGATTATTCATGCTCTTCTTCGTTTTAGCAGCCTGAAAAACTCCATTAGCTTTTTTCGTCCATAACTAGCAAGAACAGTTTTCAGCCCTTCCGGGGATAAATAATATCCATCATGGAATGTGCATGCCATATAATGCAGTTTGTGTAACAAATATTGGAAAAAGAGAATGGAAAGGATGACACCTGAGAGCAAAAATAAAAAATGCAAACATTACTTTAGCTCCTATAACACCGATGCAGGGTAAGGGTAAGGCAACAAGTAGGTATAATAAATCACGAAGGCATTTCCAAATATATGATGCCTTCAGGATTGATAGTGTAGTCATCAAAGCAACCACAGATCTGACTTACCATTAGCATGGGTGCTCTCTTCAGAAGTTCCAGAAGAATATTGGCCTCCAGCTGTACGCCGAGCAACCAAATGTAATGTATATCCATCTTCTAAATCTTTAGGATGTCAAGGATATAGATAAACAGAGCAGTGCCCATGAGCAATCAATACAATCCACACAGGATGCATTTGCAGCTTGCCAAAACAACTAGTTTGTCACTAATTTGAGCACAAATTCAGCAGGAAAACAGCAACAATCATCAGCAATGCACTAATTCTTAAGCCGGACTCAATTAGTATCAAGTAGCCAACACCAGAGACTATCAAACTAACATCAGATCTTAAAACCAAACACTACATTACAAATCAAACAATGAACAATTAGTAGGAAAATATCTCATCAAGCAGCTCACGCGAAATCTTCCAACAAGATCGCCTTCTCCACCGCTTCCGGCTCCGTCTCCTCTTCCTCCTCTCCTTCTCTGATCCCCTCCACGCAGCCCTTCTTTTCCTCTCCCAGCTTCTCCCCCAGCTCTTCACCCACTACCACAACCCTATCTTCCTCATCTCCGCGCCCGACGACTACTACCTCGTCGCCGCTTCCTCCTCCGCCCGCTCTGCCGGCGCCGATGACCACGACCTTGTCGACGTCGCCCACACAACCGCCTCCGGCGCCAACGAGGGCATCCGGGATGGTTCCGCAGGTGGGTCCCGCGTCCTCCACGCATCCACCGCGCGGCGCGAGGGGGTCATCCCCCTCATCCTCGTCCTCGTCGTCGGAGAGGGAGAGGTGAGGGAGGCGGGAGGAGACGGCCATGGCGGCGAGGGAGAAAGCCTCGGCGATGGACTCCGGCGGGAGCGCGCAGTCCTCCAGGCCCGCGTCCTCCAGCCGCGGCGGCAGGATGGGATCGCCGGCGCCGGCGAGGAGCCTGCCTTCCTCGGCCATTCTGGTGCCCGCAACGTGCGCGACTGGAGATTTCGAGAAGGCGGTGGTGGGCTGGCGAAGTCTGAAGTCTGGACGCGAGCACGCCGTATGGTCGCAGTGCAAAGCATATGCGTTGCTGGCTTTAGCGCAACTGCTAAGACAGTAGCGGCCTGGCCTGTCCTGCTGCGTTTGGCACCGGCCCATTAGCTGAGCCCGGCGGGTGAGGTCCGCGGCGGCGGAGGCGACCATGGAGGAGATGGAGCCGCCGTACTCTGGCTGCGGCGTCGGCGGCGGCGGCGGCCAGTCGCCGGAGGAAGCAGAGGGCGCGTCGGTCATGGCGGTGGTGCGGGGTCGTGCGTCGGATCCAGATCTATTTGAGGAAAACGTTTTGCGTATTTCTAAATAATACGCTTCGATGCTCTGGACACGTATTCTTGGGACACGTCTCCAATGCGCGTCCGTCCAGCTGCATCGATCAAAGATCAAACCATAGCGAGATTGACTGACGTTTCGATCGAGTTGCAGGCTTGCAGCTCACATCGATCGTGGCAGGAGACGACGAGATCGAGATGGATGCTCGGGTGGAGGAGATGCTTGCTCAGCTGGGCGAACTGGGAGCTCGCATGGACGCGCTCGACGCGCGCCGCTGTGACGGAGAACCACGCCCGGGTCCACCGGGTAGTCGCGCTCCTCGGCGAGCTGGAGGCTGGAGCGAGACATCATGGACGCCATCGCCGGCGAACGAACCACTGAAGGCCTGCGCGCTGGAGCGGCTCAACGAGATGAAGAGGCTCGCCGCCGAGGTCGACGCCGAGCGTGCCGCGCGCGCTTGGCCATGCCTCGTGCGGCGTGAAGAGAGACCTTGCGGCCTGCATGCACGAGCTGGCGGTCAGATGTAAGTCGGAAGAACCTGAACCGGCGGCGATCACGGTAATTAAAACGGCGAAACGTGGACAAGGCTGCAAGAAATTATTTCAATGAGCTTGTCAGTAGGAGCCTTATTCAACCTGTAGAATTTGAAAAGAACGCAAAGTACATGATATGATGCTTGATCTTATCTTGCTGAAATCTGCAGAAGAGAGCTTTCTCACTATACTGGACGACCCACAAGCCATTACATGACTCCATTACAAGGTACGTCGGCTGTCTATCCGCTTGGATGGTGCAAGTAATGGAAAAATATTACCGAGGAATATTATTATGTCACAAGTGCTTATGATCTTTGGGAGCTCTCGAATAGTACACCTCATCTGTCAGAGTTTAAGTTCCTCCGAGTTGTTCGTGTTGTCCTCGGCCTTGGTACAGTCGACCTCACTGGACTGTGTAGACTGTCTCAGCTGAGATATTTAAAGATTAGTAGCTGGTATCCGCACAGGCTACCAACACAGATTAGAGGGCTGCAACACTTGCAAACACTTGATGTATGGAATTGTTTGAATATCCCATCAGATATAGTTCATCTGCCACGCTTGTTGTTCCTGAATCTGGATGCGAACGATGATGATGGATGCAACAGTCCAGAATACCGCCTGATGGGATCGGCAAAATGAAGTCCCTACGATATCTAAATGCATTTGATCTGGAGATGAACTCACTAGATAATATCGAGGGCCTTGGGGAGCTGACCAATCTGAGATATCTAACAGTCGGCTTCAACTGTTATCCGGCCGACTGGCAGAGAAGCATGGATGTTCTATTCTCTTCTTTGGGAAAAATTTGTACCAGCTTGATTGGAGTACCTGTTTTTGTATGTTGGGGGCCGCATCGATGCCTTGATGGCCTTGTCACCTCCTCCCTGCTGCCTTGAGAGACTCCGCGTGACATCCAGCCGCTGGTTCTCCAGGGTTCCTAGGGAGTTAGTGAGCTGCTCAAGGATGGTTTTGGTATTCTTGCTGCCCTCCCTCACTGACCTCAATTTACGTATCCCAGCAACCATAAGAGAAATGATTGTCATCTATGATAACACCTAATTCATGCATATTTAGTTAATGATGATCTTGAAAAAAAAATACCTGTCCTCTTGGTACACATTGTGGTGTGGGTCCTTGTAACACCCCAATTTTCCGAAACTCAAAAATTAGGACCAGCAAAAACTTTTTGCTAATGATATCGGTTAAATTACACCATAGTAAAAATGTTAATCAAATCATGCTTCTGGTAACCCTAAAGCACAGCGACCAAAATCCTTTTCCCCTGTTCCTGCTCCCTTGATCTCTGCCTTGTCGGAGCCTATTCGGCAAATGTTCTCAAACCCTGTTCTACCTTGTTCCCCTGCGTGGCTAACCACCCTTGCATTCCGCCCCAAACATACCTTCGGTACCTCTCCCCTTCTATCCAGCCGGTGCAACCTAAACCCACATCTGCCGCTAAGTGCCCCGCGGTACTTTTGCGGAATTGAAACATATACTCATCTTAAATCTTTTTCGAATGACTTGAAATTCTACCACCAACTTCGATATGACATATCTCGAGCATGTGCAAAAGTATACTGCTTTCATGTATACGCACATACACAAAACCCTAATCCTCGCCACCCCCGGTTCTTTTCTTGACATCGAATCTCATGCATATATATATGCGTATACTAGTGGCATCATGCAAACTCCAACTCACTGTAACTTTGCATGTCTATCCCATCCACATGCACACCCTATATATGCTAAAATATCCAAGCGTATGTGAACACATACACTCCACACCCTAAATTATTTATCTCTCGGTAAAACCATAGCCACTACGATCTCTCTCCTCCTCCTTACCATATGACATGCCAATAACTTTTCACCTTTATCATGTTACCATACCGAGAGATAAATATTCGTCCTGTTATACTTCTACCAAATAACCGTCTATCTTCCCACCATTTACCCGTTTATCCTTTTACTGTGGTCAAAACCTGATTTACCGTTCACCATACTTGCCCACAACGCCAAGAAAATATCTACAGCCATTCCTTCATCCCTCTTTAACAAGAAATGTAGATATATATATTCTTCACCCTTAATTCTTCTACTTACCACGTCACCTTTTATCTCTCTGCATGATGAGACTTTAGATATTTACTTCACCATGTTTATCCGTCCCTCCAAAAATTCCCCAAAATTTTAGAGACATCCTGAGACCTTCCATAACATATCCTTATAACAATATCCTGAGGGCCAATGCAAATATTTCCAATCACTTCACGTTTAAGCTTAAATCAAATATTGAGTAGGTGTAAATGAAGCTCAATCCTATTGTACCAGCCAGTACGTTTCCGTCCTTGATTCATTTTTCTCTAACCTATACCATTGACCAGCTGAACTTCTTTTTCTTTCTCCTGCCAACACCATGTCGCATGCTGCCACCTTTATCCTTTCTCACAGCATTGGTCACTTGCTCTCTCCTATTCTTTTGTCAAAGCTGCTCCCCACGCTGCCTTTCTATGCCTACTGCAAGCAGCAATACTACCACAGCAGCCCCTACTCTCCAACTCCTTCACTGCCGCATCACCACAGCAGCAGCAACAGCAGTCCACTGCCCCATTTTTTCCTCTCCTTATTTCTTATCCTCACTCCTTTCCATCTACTGCATGCAACAGCCAACCACTCCACTATTGCGTTTGACCCCTAGCTCTTTTATTTGTTTCTCCAACCAACTCTACCCGAGCAGCCATGCATTGAATTTTCCAAACCAAGCTGCTCAAGAACTCTTTCTTCTACCTCCTGCTCCTTTTCCCCAACACGCCTCCCTTGCCTCTTCTTTTCCCTGTGCACACAGCAGCAACACCAGCTAGCTACTCCCAGGAACCAGCCAAAGCCGAGCTACCTCATTCAATCCTCCCCAAGCTCCCCGTCATCTAGCTCCTCCTTGGGCGCCCCTGCTCCATTCCTTACAGCCTGAGCTTGAGCTGTTGTTTTCTTTCCCCCAACACCATCTCTTCCTCCTGAGCTCAAGCTTCCCCCTCCTCCCTCTAATCTTCTCTACTTGGCTCCCAGCAAGCTCCCCTTTTCCTCTAGTTCTTCTCCTAGCTTGCTCACCATTTTCTGCCACGAGATCTTCCAAGCACACGCATGCATGCCCCTAACTTTTTCTTTCTTCTCTCCTCTACTTGGTTGACTTGCTTCCCTGCGCATGCACTGCTGGACCAGCAACACTCAGCTCCTTACGCCAAGCCACCAGGAGCTGCCTCCCTTCCCAGCTGTCCTTAACTCCTCTCCTTTCTTACTTCATCTTTTTCCCTTTTGACCTGCCATCTTTTTGCTGCTGTAGACACCTCACCACTGCAGTACCACACCCTGGAGCCCAACCGTGCTGCTCCCCCTTACTCCTAAGTCCAAACCGAGTACACCTTCCTCTCCCTTGCACGCCACCTTTTCCCTCACTTTTGTGCCAAGCTGTAGCAGCATGCAAGGTTGTCTCATCCCTAGTTCTCCTCCAGCTTTGAGCAGCCCTCCTCACTCGTTTAAGTAACCAGCAGCTGGCGCCTCCTCCTACCATCCCACCTTCTCCTACCACCCAAGCACAACCGAGTTGGCCACCTCCCAGTCCGGCCACCTCTTCTCCCTTTCATTTCTTCATCTCCCGAGCATGGCAAACCATTCACCAAGCCTCTGCCGCAGTTCACAAGCCCCTGCCGCAGTTGCCAAATCCCTGCCGCAGCTGCCATGCTTGCCCCTGCCGCAGCTACCATGTCCTGCCGCGGCAAGCCACCAGCAGCTCGTGGCAACAGTTGCCGCCACCACAAACGCCCTGCCACGGCAGCCAACTCCTTGCCGTGGCAGCTAAAGGCTGCTGCCGCGCTACCGTTTCCCCGCCGCGGCAATGCCATGCCGTTACTCCTTCCCGCCGCGGCAGCCATTGTTCACCACGGCAACTCCTTTTCCCTACCGCGGCAATATTTTCTCCGCCGTGGCAGCCCTTGTCCTCGCCACGGCAGCCCGTGGCAGTACCGCGTCACCATTTTCCTCGCCGCGGCAGCCTAGGGCAGTTGCCACTGCCACCCCACCCTTGCCGTGACAGACCGTGGCAGCTGCCACAGCTAGCTTTCTCTGCCACGGCAGCCCATGGCAGCCGTTGCCGCTGCCGCGCTCTTGCCACGGCAGCTGCCGCTGCCCGTTTCCTTTGCCACGACAGCCCCCGGACTGCCGCGACAAGTCGTTGCTCCGCCGCGGCAGGCCGCTCCTGCCACGACAAGCTTCTGCCGTACCACCTTTCTCTGCCGCGACAGCCGTTGCACTTGCCACAGCTGTCGTCTTGCTACCCCCGTCAACCCCATTATGGTTCCGGTGCTCAACTAAAATGAAAATCTATCTAATGACACCGATTTCATAAATCTTGTAATTATTTAAATGTCAAGTTTAGAATTGATTTATTTATGAGCATGTTATATATATATATATATATATATATATATATATATATATATATATATATATTCCTTTAGCATGGTTAACATGGTTAATCCCTTATCGCAATAAAACCGTCATGCCATATTAGTTTCAGCATGCGCATATAGGTATATACATGCACGCATGCCTTCATATTTATACACATAGGTCGCTTAAGTCTTGCTCTAACGAATTTCCTGTAGGTCTCTAACACCTTTGCAACATGAATGATACCCTCTGGACCCAACCCCTATATGAAAACAGGTAAATGTTAATATGGTCCTGATTATGCAAATCCTAGTTTCCTAAATATGGAAACCCTTACCTCATGTAATGTTAATTACATCGCAACATTTTGGAAAAAAAAAGCCCTAGCAACCTTCTAAGAGCAATGCATGGTTTCAAATATGGCATGAGTGTATTTTGGTTCTTAAATGGTTCTTCCTCGCACCGTTGGTGATTCGCTGTTTTTCTCGACGTGTAGTTGCGACGCGGCGGTACCTCACGCGCATGATTCCCGATGTTTGTCGTATCAAGTTTGCAATTGACTCGGCCGATAACGCCAGGCAAGCTCTCCGCCCTTGATCATGTTGTAACCCAGGTTTACGAAGTGTTATTTTAATTTCGAAACATGCATGCTATGTTTTATAAGTGTTATTTTATGTAGCGTAGCTATGCCGATGCTTAGGAAACCTTAGTCCGACCCTGAACTCCTTGTAGCCCTAAGGACTACGTATTTCGGAAATATTATCGAAAAAACTTAAGGTAGAATATGTACATATATACATGCTTAGCCCTGCCGTAGTGAAATTAGGGTTTTAAAAAGAAAAGGTGATAACACCCCATATTTCATGTGGTGAACTTTTGAGCAACGGACCGTCGTGTCCAGAGGTGTATGTAGGTAGCATAGCCATGGGTTGGTATGTTTTACCGTAAATGGTTTTGTGAAACCGAGCTGAAAATGGAGAAGGTTTTGATCCAGGTCGGTAATGAAGGGTGAAAGCAGGGAGTTTGTTAAAGAGCGAGGTAAGGCCCGTCGTGGTTCTCGCTGCCCGTTTACGGGAGTGGTGTGGAGTCCTTCTCGGATCACTTAAGGACCGATCTTAAGTGCCGTTTGGCCAAGTCTTATCGTACGTCCACGTGTCCTTTGTGGGAAGGACTTGACATAGTGTGGCGTACCCGGTTTTAGGGCCGGATACGTCTCCTGTGTTTACTGTACCGATCCCTGAATCAGTAGTCGGTACACACAAGAACTTGATAACATCCTCATACAATACCGTATATCTTACATAAATATGCCATTATGGTCTTTATTCAACAACATGGCCGATTGGCCGAATAGAAAGTAGCAACGGAAACTAACAAAGCACGATTATTGACCCGACAATATGCCCATCCACAGGCAACTGACTGGGGAGAACGTCCTAGCCCTCGTGGTCGCTGACCTCGTCCTCAGAGCACCATTCTTCTTCTTCGTCTGGCCAAATCAACAAGCCAGGTGAGTACATTGAATGTACTCGCAAGCTTTTTCCCTCGGGGGAAATAATACGGCATAGTTTATGCAAAGGAATATCTCAAAGGAGAGCTCTAACCTAGGTTTCATGTTGTGCGGAAATGTAAGTCTTTATTGTAAATAACAATAATAGATTAAAAGCGAATTTTGTAAAACAACGATCCCCACGTAGCACATCGTCATCCAGGTAGTCCCTGCTACCTGTGGCGCACCCGGTTTTAAGGCCGGATAAGCCCTTGTGTTTACGGTACCGGTCCCTGGATCAGTAGCCGATACCCACAAGTTTTACCTGTGTATCAAAATCATACACGCACTTATTAGAACAAAATACATAATCCGATCTTCAAGATCGAAAAACTATACCTTTAGCCCAACGGCTAGAAATCCTGCAGCGGAAAAACGAGCGGTGATGAGCCCATCAATATGCCATTCCCAACAGGCAACTGACTGGGGGTTCGCCCTAGTTATCGTGGATACTGACGTTGCTTTCGGATGGTTGCCCTTCGGTCTGGCCACATAACAAGCCAGGTGAGTACATTGAATGTACTCGCAAGCGCTCCACCAGGAAGTTTAGCACAGATATATGCATGCAAGGGAATTATCAAGAACTTGGCTCTATTCTAGGTTTCATGTTGTGCGAGAAAGTAAGTTTGCATTTGGAAATACGTACATAGATGTAAAAGCGATTTTATCCAAAAACATCTCACCGCAGTGAGATAGGGTATTGCTCAAACACTCGGCCCGTACCCCGGGGGAGTTCACTTTTGTGCTTACCGCTACCTGCGGTACAGCACGGTACTTGCCCGGTTCCACAGGGAGACGCAGCTCGCCTCGTACTTACGGGGTTCCCAATCACCCGGTTCCTCAGGTAGACACAGCTGACCTCGTACTTACGGGGATTCTAGGGTTTGCCCGAGTCCACGGGAAAACCCGACTTCACACCTCCCGATACGACGGGAATTTGGCAAACTGCCCTGCGAACACGGCGGATCGCGTCCTTAAACCCATAACCCAGAAGATCCTTTTTGGGGCTCAAAGAGCCAAAACTACTTTAGTGTGGCCCGACCAAGTTCGTCCATGACCGCGGACGCGGCTATTCGAATAGTTTTAACCCTCTGCAGAGGTGGTACGTCTTTACCCACACGATGTAGTTCACCCTGGGCATACCGGGCCCTGGTACACTACCAGAGCTAGTACAACGAGACTCTTCACCGCTGTGAACCCAGCCACGAACCCATCAGAATAGACATGTTCCAAACCTAGCTCGAATCAGTACCCCTGCTACGAGGAAGTTGGTGTTCCATCTTTGTGGCGGGTGAAACTCGGTACCCCCGGGTTTGCCCTCTTCGAAGTGTACCCCACCCCATCTGCACTCTACTAACTGCCCACGGGTTCATGCTAGTCCAGGTCGGCTACTAGATCAAGTCCTTCCCACAAAGGACATGTGGTCGTACGGTAAGACTTGGCTAAACGGCACTTAAGACAGGTCCTTAGGTGATCCGAGAAGGACTCCACTCCACTCCCGTAAACGGGCAGCGAGAACCACGACGGGCCTTACCTCGCTCTTTAACATCTCCCTTCCAACACCCTTCATTACCAACCCGGATCAAAAACTTCTCCCTTTTTAGCTCGGTTCCACAGAACCATTTTCACGGTAGAATATCCCAACCCATGCATATCCTACCTTCCATGCACCTCTACAACCGGACGCGACGGTCCGTTTTGATATTTCATCGATCACATGAAATATGGGGTGTTGCTTTCCTTTTCCTTTTCGAAAACCTAATTCATCTACTGCGGGGCTAAGCATATATATATATATACATACACTATCCTAAGTTTCCGATACATCTACGGAATACAATAGTCCTAAGGCGACAAGGTTTACGGGGTCGGACTAGGGTTTCCTATCATCGGTGATATCTACTCTCTATAAAATAACTGGGATAAAATATAGCATGCATGGTTCGAAAGCAAAATAATATTTCATAAAACTGGGATTCAACATGATCAAGGGCGGAGAGCTTGCCTGGCGTTATCGGCCGAATTTCAGTCGCGACCTTGGCACGTCGACGTCGGGAGTCCTGCGCGTGAGGTATCGCCGCGTCGCAACTACACGTCGTGAAAAACAACGATTCACTAACGGCGCAAGGAAAATCCATTTAAGATCCAAAAATATGCTCAAGCCATATTTAAAACCATACCTCGATCTTAGAGGGTGGCTAGGGTTTTTAGGGTTTTACGATGCCCTTACACCTTCGAACTATGCAACATGTGGATGAGTACAACTACAGGCATGGGCTCTAGGTTCTAACACTTTCTTGAAGGGTTTAACACGGTGGAGCTAACACTAATGGGAACCTATATATATGCATGGAAGGACAGCTAGGGTTCCTAGGTTAACACGTCCCTAAAACCTTAACTCCTAAACATGTACAGGAATGTCTTTATGCTAGTATCAGAGGACAAACCTACATGCTGGACAACTTGGAATGGAACATCTTATCACTAGGTTTAAAAGTATAACACTACACGTGCATGCGTGATGATCTAGGGTTTTGCTATAACTACAACCTTTCATTCACAAACTATGCAATCTGAGGATGGAAACCTACTTATGCGTGCTCTGGATTCTATCATAACTTTGAAGGTTTATCTCGATGGGGTAATGCTAAGGGAACTTGTATATGTATGAAATGTCGATTAGGGTTCCTATGGTTTGGGTGGTAAATACTTATTCTCTTTGGCTCTTGTACTCATGTATCATATGAACAAGTATAGTCCACTGGGTACATGGAGAGGTTTGGATTTAAACCTACTGGACAACTTGGGTTGAATCATCTAATTAAACTATATTGAAAAAGAGATAACCCTACATATGCATGCTTGACTTAGGGTTTCATGGATCATCTATTCTCCTTAAACTTTGAACTAAGCAACATGAATGCATGGTTGTAACTAGTGTAATGCTCAAGAATAAACATGTTTACATGCTGGAGATACCTAGAGCTAAACACCTATTCAAAAAGGGAATTCGAAGGACTGTTTGCAATTTGATCTGTGTACTGGACTGGGCTGTACAGGGAGAGCCATTGAGATTTTCGAAAAGTGGTATATATGAAAAAGATGGGAAATAAAGTTTTGAACAACTCTTATTTGGGACATTTTCTGAGAATCGGCTTGGATGGGGCTGTACAGGCCAGAACAGCGAGGAAGGGACTTGAGGCTGTGGCAGGACGCGGCAGCGGAAACAGCTAAAATGAGCTGCCGCGGTAGGAATGGGGCAGCGGCGGGGATTGAGCTGGGCTGCCGCGACGGGGGTTTTAGGTGTGGCAGGCTGCCGCAGCGGGGACTTGGGTGGCACTGCACTGCCGCGGCAGGGGAAAAGGATGCCGTAGGCTGCCGCGACAAGGGACGACAGCAGGGACAGCCAGGGCGAGCTGCCGCGGCAAGGACTTTTGGCTGCCGCGGTAGGGAGTTTTGGATGAGGCAGGCTGCCGCGGTGGAGGAGAAGAGCTGCCGCAGAGAAGCTGAGCTGCCGCGGCAGAGAGATGGAGTTGCGGCAGGGCTTTAGCTGCCACGGCAGAGGAAGTAGGGCTGCGGCAGGAGTTTGTGGAGGGGTTGCTTGGCGCGGCAGGGCAGTAGATGCTATGGCACTGCTTTGGGGAAGGGGAGCAGGAGGTAGGAGAACTGGAGGAGCTCGGGAAAACTTAGGGAACAGCTCGGGTGGAGCTTGGGGGTGACTTTGGGCAGCTCGCGGAGGAGAATGGGGAGCTTGGCTGCTGTTGTTGCTCCACCAAGGAGTCCAGGAGCAGCTCAGGTGGTAGCTTGGAGCAAAGTGCAGCTTGAAGAAAGGGAGCTCGGTTAGGGAGTTGGGAGCAACTGGAGCTGCTGCTGCTCGGCAGTGGTGTGCAGATAGGGGAGATCAACTCGGGTGCCTAGCGTGTGGTATGGGGAAGAAGATAGAGGTAAAGCTGAGTGGGGGAAAAGGATGGGGCTTGCTCAGTTTGGTTTGCTACTTGGGCTATTTGGAAACTCGAAAATGGAGAGGAGAGGGAAGGGAAGAGGCAAGGGAGGAAGAAGGAAATGGGGTAGCTGATTGGTGTGGCGTGCTGTTCTGCTCAGGGGAAAAACAGCAGGGATATGGGGGCGTGGAGGAGGGATGAGGTGCAGGCAGCTGCTCCTGGTAAAGTTGCTTGGCAGGACAAATAACAAAGCTAGAGATCAAATGAAATAGTAAAGTTGTTGGTAGTTGCATGCAGTGGTACTGTTGGTGCAGGAGGATAGCAATGGGGTGAGGGAGGGGCTGCTGCTGTGCGCATAGAAAAGAACAAGGGAAAAGAAAGGAGAGGGGGTGCACTGGTGATGACTGCTGCTGCTGGTTGACTTGTGAGCTGATGTGAGAAAGAAAGAAAAGCAAGGAGAGAGGGGGAGAGAGGTATGGTGCGGCTGGTACTAACAGAAAAGTGGCATGCAGTGCATACATGGTTGCTGCTGTTGTGGTACTGCTTGGTGATCAAAAGAAAAGGAGGGCGAGGGGAGCTAGCAGAAATGGCAGGGAAAAGAAAGGGTGTATGCATGCATGGCAGCTATAGGGGAGAGGGTGCTGGAGTTAGAGTTTGTGAAAATAAAGAAGTAAGGAAAGGAGAGGGGAGATGGGATGGCTTAGTTGACTAAAGGAGCAGCTAGTTAAATCAAGGTGGAGTTGTGTTGCTGCTGCTTGGGTGCATGCGAATAAATGAGTGATGGCAGCTCAGGTGAAGTAGATGAGTAAAGAAAAGACTTAGCTGCTGCTTGGCTGTTGGAATTAAATAGGGAAGCGAGTAGTGAGTTGATGGGAGATGGTTTAGCAGAAATTTGGCAAGGCAAGGAGCAAGGGTGGCAGGAGGCCTAAGGGAACGTGTGTACGTATATACGCACATGTATAAATATGCGTACCCATTCGGGTAAGATCAGGACGATATATGCGGACACAGAGGAATGCTTGGATGGTGAACAGGCACGTGCCCAATCTTGCGAATACTTCGGGTGTATAGGTATGGACATGCAGGGAGTATACTGACGATGTCTTTATGAGAGATGAAAGGTGACGGGGTGTATGTGCATGCTCATGTGGGTGAAGAATGGTCTAGGGCATTATATAAATAGGGTTTTGACTGGAACAAGAGATAAATGGATGAATCGGTGAGATGGTAAACGGTTAATTGGTAGAAAACTACCGGGACAGATATTTTTCTCCCGGTACGGTAATCCGGTAAAGGTGAAAAAGATATTTTTGTGTCGCATGGTAAAGGGGGAAAGAATTACCACGGTGAAGTAATTGTTTGCGGTTTTACCGTGTAGAGAGATAAAAAGGTAACCTGGCAAGAGTAAGGGGTAAAGGTGAAAAGGAATTTGCGTATATATATTCTGGTAAGGAATAATGGTAAGGTAGCTGACGATATTTTCTGGGTCAGGTGGTAAGAGGATTTTTACCGGGGGAAAGTAAATTAGGGTTCGGAGTGTATGTGCCCACATACACTTGGATATTTTTGCATATATCGGACTTGTATGCGGGTGGAATGGACATGCGAAGTTGCAGGGAGTTGGGGTTGAACACTGCCATCGATATATGCATGTGTTTATGCATGGGGTGGTGGCAGAGCCGAATGACGAGTCAGGGTTTTGACCCGTTGCTCGGGAAGAATAGCTCAGGGTTTGAGAGCATTTGCCGAACAGAGTCCCGACAAAACAGAGATCAAAAAGAGCAGGAACAGAGGGGAGAGGTTTTGGGTTGACACACTTAAGGGTTTCAACAGAGGCAGGATTTGAATAGAAGTTTTAATATGATGCATCTTAACTTGCATTAATAAGAAAAAGTTTTTGTTGGCCCTAATTTTCAGGTCTCGGAAAATTGAGGTGTTACACTACCTCACCTTCCTTTCCCCTGCTGGAGAGCCTCGCTCATCACCGCTTATCCCATCGGCTTCCGCTCACACTACCCCGGCAGTGTGGTCAGCCTTTTCTTCAGCAATTCCTAGCTACCAATCCGGGTAGCGTAAATTGCACCCTGTGGGCACATCATGCCCACGTCCTTAATCCCTTTTCCCAGCTTTCACAACCAAAACATATTCTAACCAGTGTTGTGGCCTTACCAGTTCATGTCCATGACCGAGGACGCGGCTATTCGAATAGATTTTAACACTCTGCAGAGGTTGTACGGCTTTACCCACAAGATGTAGTTCACCCTTAATGCCGAGCGCTAACGATACACCGCATGAGGTGTATTGGCAGGGCTATTACAACGAGACCCTTCTCCCGTGTTCATGCCAGAGCCGGACTCGCTAGGAGGACTACCCGACCCCTGCATCTCGAATGACAGAGATGGGACTCTCCCCCTTTGTGTCGGACCATGTTCCACGTACTTTGTAAGACCCTACTGAGCTTTACCCTCACAATACGGTGAGACCCATGAAGAGCTTTTCCCCTACTCAGTCCCGTGGAGATCCTCTAGGGATTCTACGGATCCACTAGCACTTCAACCTAACTTCCCACGATTCCGGGCTCCGGCATTAGACGAGGTACCAGGTCCAGTCCTTCCCATAAAGGACATGTGGACGTACGGTGGGGAACTGATTCAGCGGCACTTAGGTTCGGTCCTTAACCGATTCGAGCGGGACTCCATAACCAACCAAATCCACGGGTAGCAACCGGCTACCCGACCATTCCTTCCGCAAGTAGCATCCGGCTACTCTACATCCTCATAACACCCTTAGCATTCCCGCCCGAATCCAAAATCCTTCATCATTCATGCGGGGTTTTCCACAAACATTTCTTTTAAAAGATTTCCTCGGCATGTATAAACAAGCCGAGGTTTGATCCCATATCCCTCCCGTACTTTGTAAAACTTGTTTTTAACTAGAGCGGGTCTAAGCACAGCTACTGCTTATATCCCTACTACCTTGCCGGTCGATCCCGACCGACTAACTAGACCTAGGGTTACAAAGGATGGATTCCAACCTAGGCATATGCATCTACTCGGCATAACTTCGCTAACATAAAATATCGGTGATAATAAAATAGCCTGCAAGATTTTGCGATCAAAATACTTAAACGTAGCAAGTATGGGATTTCGACATGTTCAAGGAGGGAAAGCTTGCCTGGCAGCTCCGGGTCCTGTTCCCGTTCTTGGTGCGAAGGTGACGGCGGATCCTCTCGCGGCACGTACGGCACTCCGTTAACTATACGTCGAAAGCGAACGGCGAATAAGAACAAGCGAATTAACTCCAAATAAAATCCAAGAACATGAAAAAGGGTCACATGAAATGACGATGGTTTCTAGTCGGATAGGAAGGCTCGTGACATTAGGGTTGCATGCTCGAGCTACGGCTTCTATGAAATAATGGGTGCTAGTACTATTTTAATGCATTGGCAATATAACTATTTGCTTTGTGTTATTCTGGAAATCATGCATGTATTGCATGCGTGGGTTTTGGTAAAGCTTAACGATGCCCTAACTTAACCCTACTGATAAAGCTCTAAAATAATTCAACTTTGAAACTTGCGAACACAAAAGGTGGGACATTTAACTTGCATATAACGTACATGCGATCCTAAAGAAAACAGGACTAAATATTCCAACCCCATTCCTATTGTTTAAACTCAATCGTACTTTAAGTTTTGAACCGGGGATTGAAGCAATAGAGTCTGTGTGCGTTCTAACCTCCTGGAACTGAATTAACCGCTCAAAAAGTTGGTCATTAGCAACCGGAATCGGCCGAATTGGTTGCACTGGTGTCTAAGAACAGGCAACTGCATTAAATGCGCTTCCCAACCTACTTAGTGCATTTCTGTGCTGTTGGAAACGGAAACCAGAGGGGCGTCTTTACTCACTGGAAAACCGAGTACTTACTGCTTGGAAACGAGCTCTCGAACTCACTTGGTTGCTCTGCTTAGGACAGGCGGCGGCGGCGGTGTACAGACCAGGCGCGGCAAGGGCGGTCGGGCAAGCGGCTCCCGGCGGCGTGCTGCTAGTCGGCGGGGAAGGGGATTCCAGAGGAGAGGGCGCCCGAGTGGGTGCTCCCTGGCCGGATGCTGGGCTCAGGCTGCTGGGGTGGTTCGGGTTGATGCGGACCAGAGAGAAATCACCAGCTCGATTTGGAAGGAATCCAGTGAGCTTGGCTATGGTTGGTGGGGAGGAGAAGAAGGCGTGCTGGAGTGCGGTAGCTACTTGGGCTAGCTCGGTGTGAGGTCGGGCTCTGGCTCGGGTGGAAGATGGGGCTCTGGGTCGCCTTTTATAGCCCGGCGGTGAAGCTCAGCTGGCATAGCCGCTGTAGAGCGGTGATGGGACGGTCCGGGCGACGAGATAAGGTCGGGGCAGGGCTGGCGAGGTGGCAGAGGGAGAAGGAGGTCGTGGCGCGCGCTGGGAGCTTGGGCGGTGCCGGTCCGGCGCGCGGCGCGGTAGCAGACGACAGGCGGTGCGGCTTTCCGGCGTTCGGTGCGATGAGAAGCTCCTCCGAGGTTCCACAGGCGCGCCGAGCTGGTCAAGGTGATGGGATGGCTCAAGGCGGTGCTGGACGTGTTCTGATGAGGTGGTCGTCGGCCTGAGCGGCGGGCGGCGCGCTGAGGCGAGCGAGCGGCGCGGCTTTGGCAGCTGTGCGCGTGGTGCGTGTCAACGGGCGGCGCGGCGAGGAAACTCCCGAGGTCTTCAAGGACGGTGAGCTGGACGGGATGATGTGAGGAGTCGGGGCAGGGTGCTCGGCGTGCGGCGGGGTTGAAGCCAGCAGCCGGCATGCCTGTGCCCAGGTTGGCATGCTGGTGCCGCTCCAGAGCGCGGCCAGCTCACGCCGGTGGCCGGCACTCGCGCGTCCTGGAGTGCTGAGGTGAGTGTTCACGTGTCCCTTGCGCCGGGGTGCAGAGAGAGGAGGTGTCCGAAGGATGTGGCAGGGTTTCAAGCTGTGCAATGGTGCAGGGATGTGACAACTCCCGACAATGTGCTGTGACAAGGGAAGAGCCATAAGGAAGAGGACAAGTTGTGGCAGCCAAGAGATGTCCAGTGCTCATGCACCTTGGGAAGGTTGACAAGGGAGTTCTGCAGCTGGCTGAGACTTTCCCTTTTGCTTTGACTCACTATTTCCTGTATAGAGTGCACACGTGCAAGGGTGCTCTATGCTGGTCCTGGAAGATTTTGAGCTGGTCATGACTATGCTTTGCATATATGAAATCGTGAGTAGTTTTGGGCACTGCGCAGTTTAATGGAATTTCCTGACTTACACTTCTATAGGTTGCAGCTCAACGTGCAATTCTGCCCTAGGGTTTCGTCGGAAGTGGGATTAAATAGGGGGAATGGTTCGGGATACGGTAGGGTGGAGGGGGGCATAGCAGGTCTCCTGGATCCTCCCTCTCTTGCTTAGGTAGACTTCGGGATGAGCTGTCGTAAGCGGTCTAGGGTTTACTGCGTATGCGCGGGTCTAGGGTTTTCTCGGATTAGATTTTGGTCGAGAGGACGTGCATGAGTGGCAGGGTTGTATACGACGGATGCATGTCGAACCTAGATCATGCCTAACACATGCATGATTATGCCGATAAGCAGGGTATGAAAAATGGGGTGTGACACATAGTACCCGGCCTGAACTAGCATGAACCCGTGGGCAGTCAGTAGAGTGCAGATGGGGTAGTGTAACCTCTGTAGAGAACAAATACAGCAGTTTAGCGAGGCATTGTTCGCCACAAAGTTGGAACACCAACCTCCTTGTAGCGATGATACTGACTCAGGCTAGGTTTTGGGACATGTCCTTCGGACGGGTTCATGGCTGGGTTCACACCGGCGAAGAGTCTCGTTGTACTAGCCCTGGTAGTATACTGGGCCCAGTATACCCAGGGTGAACTACATCGTGTGGGTAAAGCCGTACCACCTCTGCAGAGGGTCAAAACTATTCGAATAGCCGTGTCCGCGGTCATGGACGAACTTGGTTAGACCACACTAAAGTAGACTGGCTTTCAAGTCAAAAACATGGGTTATGGGTTTAAGGACGCGATCCGCCGTGTTCGCAGGGTGACTTGAGAATGCCCGTCGTGGCAGAATGAATGAAGAAGGGATTTCCCCGTGGACTCGGGCAAACCCTGGAATCCCCGTAAGTACGAGGCGAGCTGTGTCTCCCTGAGGAACCGGGTGATTGCGTTGGTATCCCGTAAGTACGAGGTGAGCTGTGTCTCCCTGAGGAACCGGGTGATTGCCGTGTTTTCGTTGGTATCCCGTAAATACGAGGTGAGCGGTGTCTCCCTGAGGAAACCGGGCGAGTACCATGCTTTGCCGTTGTAGCGGAAAGCACAGAGATGAACTCCCCGTTTGTAGCGGGTAGAGTGATTCAAGCAGGTACTTTATCTCGCTGTGTCGAGATGTTTTGCTAAAATTGCTTTTATATCTATTTACATATATTTCAAATACAAACTTACCTTCCGCACAACATGAAACCTAGGATAGAGCCAATTCCTGATAATTCCCTTGCATGCATGTATCTGTGATACACTCCCTGGTGGAGTGCTTGCGAGTACATTCAATGTACTCACCTGGCTTGTTGATTTGGCCAGACTGAAGGGCGACCGTTCGAAAGCGACGACGGTATCCACGAAAAACTAGGGCGAACCCCAGTCAGTTGCCTGTTGGGAACGGCATATGATGGGCTCATCACCGCTCGATTTTCTGCTGCAAGATTTCTAGCCGTTGGGCTAAAGGTATAGTTTTTCGATCTTGAAGATCGGATTACGTATTCCATTCTAATAAGCGCATGTATGATTTTGATACACAGGTTAACTTGTGGGTATCGGCTACTGATCAGGGACCGGTACCGTAAACACAAGGGCTTATCCGGCCTTAAAACCGGGTACGCCACAGTCCTCCATTTCACTTTATGTAAGGATGAATTATCTAAATGTTTAATAACGCAGTAGCTGGAATTCTTAACTTGCATCTGTACTTGCCAAGTTTTTGAATTGTTACTTACCTTTAAATTCTCACATGGCAAAGCTATTTTAAACTGCTAGGCAGTGCATAATTTTTGTTATTATAGAGAATTGAAATATTGAAGGAAAAACTATTACAAGAATTAAAAGAATCTATCCAAGGTGTTGTGTATATGTCACAAATACTTTTGGTATGTCTGCTTAATCTGATATGGAACATTAGTGTCTACAAGCAAACATTGCTGAATAATTCTACAGCTTAACCAAATAAGAAGACTTACATAGGTCTTAAATATTAATTATAGAAAAATAGAAGAGTGTTCAAACTAGTAACCAAATACAGGAGTTCTGAGCAAAGTATATGTGATCTTGATTTTGTCAAAATTGTGGTTTTGAGAATGTGCAATGCATAAGTTTGTAGTTCTTTTTCATCTCAGATATGGCGTTTTGCTTAGCTGTAAAGATGTCATTCTATCAATGCTTTTTAAGACCTAAGTAGCAACTAGAGCTACTAAGATTGTGTACTTCTTCGAAGCAAACGAGCAATAAGAACGGCAAATCTGGCAAAATTTGAAACAACACAATTAGTCAACCAGACAACATGACTTCTGCTGTTTCAATTTTGCTAGGGATGATTTTCTTAATCATAAATGGGTAAGCATGATACGGATGGGCCTATGGGCCTAGTGGTTGGAGGCGAGGGTGTTCATCCCCACTCACGAGTTTCGACCCTAGGAATGCGTGGTGCTATATTTAATTAAAGTATACGCATGCATGTGCATTAAGTGGGACCGTTAAGCCTCCAATATTTTCCTACCGTGTGTAGGGGATGTGCATGCGTATGTGTGCGTGTGGTGGCATGAGTGTGATGCACTTGGGTTGTGTGCATCCCCCTTGTGCTCTCTCTCTCTCTCAAGAGAAAAAAACATAATGCTACATTTAACAAAGTTGGGGTTTACCTATGTCAGTGTTTCATCCTTCCATAGAGTAGGAACCAAATACAACACAAACTGTTGACAACTCTGCTTTATTATACATTTTTACGCTGGCCACATCTAACATTTAGTATGTAATTCATCTTAAAAACACTTTGTATCTATTATGTTTTTTTTTCAAAAGACACATACAGACTTGCATTATTTATGTTTTCCGTAAGACTTGCATGCGACTGACTTAAGGGAAAACCAGAATTTCATAATTCTCCGTCCGTTCCGCAATACTTGTCATTCTAGCTTTCAAATTTTGTTCCTAATTACATGTCATTCTACAAGTTTGAGGTAACTTTTTGTCATTTTTCCTTTGCATATTCCTACCATTCATTGTTCCAAGGTCATTTACTTCAATGCCTAGAGTAACAAAACCTTGCTAGAGCAATAAATAAGCTAATTAAGATGGGCAATGCAGTCTTTTACATTCATGCCTTGGTTGGAGTGTGAAATGCTAGAATGACATGTATTGTGGAACAAAGGGAGTACCTCTTTAGTGGTGAAAGCGCTGACAGTCGCTCCAGACTAAAACATGTAGGATAATATCTTTGCTACAGGTGAGCACCTATAATATCTTTGCTACAGGTGAGCACCTAAATATTTTTTTGTCCCAAAAGAAAATGAGCATATCAACACTTTCTAGGGAACAACTAGTTCAAACCTCAAAGGTTAAAGTCTCTTGTGCAATCTATATTCTGAAATTAGGTAAACATCTAGGTTTTTATAAAGAAAAATTATAGGATGCATTGTGTCTGAAAGAAGATATGACTTTCTTTTGCTTGTCAATGTAGGCTAAGATGTTTTACCATAATTCATCAGCTTTGCTTGAGCCGACTACACGGTCATCATTGCTAAAAGGAATCGAGATCTCCAAGAAATTTGGTGGCATAATATTCTTTGATCTTAATCTTCCACTGCCCCTATGGCAAACTTTTTAAGGCGATAAGACGAGGCGAGGCGACTCACCACCTTCACACCTTTTAAGCGGTAAGGCGTAAGGCGAGGCGACACCTTAGTAGCACAATAGACTAGAATAGTAGAAAATAAGAATACATCTTATAGCAATGAACATAAGTAGCATAATAGTAGTCTAATAGCACAAAAGTAGTCCACAACATAAAACTAGCATAATAGTAGCCCAACTCTCTCATCTCTCAATACCCATCGTCGAACTCATCTCTATCTCTAGTAGCATTGTTTTCTACACCATCTTCGGTATCATTGCAAGCTTCATCACAATCACTCACATCCACATCATCGTGTGGATCTTCTTTCTCATCTTCTTCATTGCTCGAACCATTATGTGGACCTTCCTCAACATCTTCAACTTCAACCACCAATCTTGTATTGCTTCCACGCCTTCGGTAGGTCACGGTCTCTCCACTAGGCATATTAGCTTGCCTTGGAAGATTGCGACCTCAAAGGGAGCGTGATGCCCAATAGCTTCATCAACGTCATACCATGTGAGGTCTTGCACACACCCACGACCACCTTTAATTGGTACAAACCGATGAGTCGGCCCATTCATTGTCCCAATCAAAGTCATCAATAACTAATGGGTCATAGCTTTTGCCCGCTTTCTCCCTCCTCATTTGAAATCTAGTCTTCATCTTCCGGTTGAATGAAACAAAGACCAAATCGTTCAATCTCTTGTGTAGCAACCGGCTCCTTTTCTTTGTATGCATCTACAAAAGCACCAATGGCAAGCACTAAAGTATAAGTTACAAATGGAGTACACGAAAGTGAGCACAAATAAGCTAAAAGTTGACTCACAAATTCAAAGGTACTCCAATTACACTCACAACCGGATGATGAAGCACAAAGACTAACAACACGCTTTGCAAATCTTTGTAGTTCATTGGCTCGGCCACCATATGAACGCCACCAATCAACTAGAATGGCAAATAGGAGTTAGGAACGAAATCAAATGCTGAAATTAACATGATGAAACTAATAAGACTTACTAGGGCTCCTTGACTCTAGGTTTTGGATTGCCAATTTGTTTGAAAAGACATCTCCTCGTTGGTCCTCATAATGCATGGCTTGCTCATCAATTTTGTTTCGAATGTGCTCATCTTCTATCATTTTTGCAAGCACATCATTGAAGCAACTCCTTAGCTCGCCAACATAGGAATCATCTCCACTCTTTTGGATAGCAAGGAATTTCTCGGGGTTCAAATAGAGTGCAATCCCATACAATGGATGATCCATTTGTCTCATCCAACATCGCTCAATAATTTCCATGATCTTGGTGAGCACACATTGCTTGTTTTCGGTAGGGAAGCTAAGCCTGATCCTTTGTTTTGCACCGGCATTGCGGGCTTCTCGTCAGCATCGACGGCTCTAAACACAATAAGAAATGGGCTGAAGCTCTAAGGCAATCTTCAATTGAGTTCCAAAACTCCTTAGAGAGAACAATGTCACACACTCGTGTCCCGGCCTCCGTTCTTGACAATCTAATTGATATCCATGAATCACTCACAAATAGAGCCCTCAAAGTATCCCTATGCTTGTACAAGCTCTTCAAAGTAAGGAAGGACGTGGCAAATCGAGTGGCTCCGGGCCTCACAAGATCAAGCCCACCTGTCTTCTCCCTCATTACATTAAGAAGTCCCCCATGCCTATAGATGAATGTGGTGACACGCTTGGCTTGTGTAATTGGCCTTTTAAATTCTTTCAACTTTCCAATGTCTTCCAACATAAGGTCCAAGCAATGTGCTGCACAAGGACTCCAAAATAGTGTTGGAATCCTCTCCATCAAAAGCTTGCCTGCTGCCTTGTAGTTAGCACCATTATCGGTGATAACTTGAACAACCTTGTCTTTTCCAATGCTCTCAATTCTCTCCTCAAGCAAATCAGCTAGCATGGTCGCATCATGTTGTTCACTTGATGCATCAACAGACTCTAAGAAGTAAGTCCCCTCTGGACTATTGACAAGGAAGTTGATCAAGTGGCGTCCCCTCCTATCAGTCCATCCATCCGACATTAGTGTGCTAGTTCATATTGATATATTGTATTTCTAAAAATTCTTGAATATATATTTAGATGGATCAAGATAAGACTCCCAAAGCAAATTGGGATGCCTTTGCTGCTAGAGTTTTTTGTGAGATTTGTGCTAAAGAGAAGCTTGCCGGAAATAGACCTATGGCTTTTTTGAGTCCCACTGGTTACAAGAACCTAGAATCTGAGTTTTCAAAACAAACTGGAAGAAACTACACCAAAAAAACATTCAAAAATCGATGGGATGCAATGAAGTCTTTGTATTTAGCATGGAGATTCTTTAAAGATAGAGCAACGGGACTTGGTTGGGACTCCGAGAAGAGAACTGTGTCAGCTGACGATGATTGGTGGAAACAAACCATCGAGGTATGATGTTGTATTATGTCATTTCCATTTGTGTTTTGTATAGTCGTTATTATGATTTGATATTAACTTGTAATGTTTTATTACATAGCACAACAAGCTTTGTGAGAGTTTCCGCAAAGGACCTCCGGAGTTCTTGGATGAGCTTGAGATTATGTTCGAGAAAGCTCATGCTGATGGGAAGAGTTCAGTCATGCCTAGGGTCACTAATGAGGCTCAGGTCGTTATTGATGATGATGATGAGGTCGAGGAGGTGGAAGCAAGCCCAAGAATTGGGAATACAAAGCATGGGGCTGCAAAGTCTGGGAAGGAAAACATATCATATAAGGAGCTCAATTGGGCATTGTTCTTGTACAAAGATCATAAACAAATGTTACTCTCAAGGTTACAAATGATAAGATATGCAGCTATCGCGTAAGGCTGAATTTTAGGGAGAAACACAAGGTAATAAATAGTGCAAAATCTTTTTGAATCGCCTGACTTGTAGGATGGAGATCTGCAAATAACAACAGAAACTCCATAAGAAATGTTGTAGTAAGTTTCAGTACATAGCAAAGTACATAAAGATACTAGTCAATGACAGCAATGCTTAACTCTAAATCATGAGACAAACCTAAAGCAGATTGCCATCCATTATTTATACTCAATTTCTGGGATCTTCCTCATCATGCTCGTAGCGCAACTAAGAAACCAGTCACTGCTGATCTATTCGGACTGGTCTGTGAGGCTTTGGAGCTGAAATGTGTGGGAGAAAATTATAGTCATCATGCAAAAGCTTAAATGACACGGCGACTTTTTACGCACTTCTGTTACCAATGCAATAATATCAATGTTTCTCAATTACACATATAGAATGGAATTGCACTGATTGCATCAATAGTGCTAAGAGATCCCAACTATGTAAAAATCAACACAAGCGATACAGTTCGAACTTTGAACAACATTTCAACATAGAACTGAGGATTATATATGAGTTTAAAGCAATTATTCTAGGAATTATGGAATAACATGTGCATGCAAAAGAACAGACCATTCGGGTTTCCTTGTTCATAGAAATTCCTAAAAAGAGCTACTGCCTCTTCCGCCATGACCCCCCCAGTACATTTGAAACCTCTTGGTCTGGGATGTCGGCTCCTAACAAAAGATACATGCAAGACCATGTTAGCTGTACAACCCGTGATACCCAAAATAACTAACAAAATTCAGGATTAAAAAAATGCATGAGAAATCAGTAACCTAGTATCGTAGAAAGACTGACACAGCATATAGCATATTGAAATACTGGCAAGAAATGGGCTAGCATTCGAAGTATAAAAAAAAGTTTGCTTTCCTAAGCAGATAGCTTCTAATGTGCTGCTGATATTTCCCTCACCCTGACAACTCATCCGACGAAGAACTCTTGTGCAGTGACATGACTGATCCACATCCTCCGAATTTATCATTGGCACAACCAAAGTATACTTCCCTTATTCCTACCCAAAGAAAGAATACGGTAAACTCAGAAATTCTTATACTACAACATGCTCTTAACAGGAGAAAAAGAATAATCAAGATATTCAGACCAAGTATCGACAACGCCGATGCGCACATTATGCAGGGCTCACAAGTGACATAAAGGTCGCATCCTGCGAACTTCTCTGCGACTTCTGGCTGATCAAGACCCATACTTTGCCACTCCCTGAGCAGGACATCGATCGCTTCCATCTCAGCATGTCTTGTAGCCTTACAATTGGAGTCACAAGGGTAGTAACATCTTTTAGCCGAAAGAACAGAAATATCTCAAAGCGGGCATATCGAGCAACGATGATAATGTCATACATTTCGAGTGGCATTCGTCCTGTTGCTACCAGAGGAAATAACCTTCCCATCCTCCACAATCACACATCTATCATGACAGGTAAAGAACAACATGGATAGAACCATACAATTAGCACGGCAAGAACTAAAATTCATCTTTCACAGTGTGAACCGTGATTCAGTGAACTATAATCAAGTGAAACAGGAGCGTACCCTACAGGAACCTCAAGGTTGTCCAACGCGAACTTGGCCTACAAAAACACGAACCAAAGATTGGCGCCAGAAATACAAGCCCGCGTGTTCTACTTGTAAAATAAGCAGGATTTGAGCCATACCTGGTCGAGCGCGAGCTCCATAAAACGCCGTCGCCGCCATCGTTCCACTGGGAGGGAGGATCCCAAGCGCCAAGCCGAGCGAGCACGGGGAGGCGGTGAGCTTGGGGGTGGGTTACGGCGAGCCGCGATCAAACTGCTCCAGTCGGGAGTGGTCAGCTAGTCCTTTCTTTTCCCACTTCGGGCCGTGGGCCGCCTGCTAATCCATCTCACTAGTCAGTGAAGCCGGGGAAGGCCAAATATTCTTGCATCTATGTCTTCAGAAATTATTCTATCAGATTCTTCCATTTTTTGTAAATGGATTAATGGAAGACAATTAATTTTACTTCAAAGAACTAATATGATACAAATGTTTTTTTTCCATCTACATGCTAGAGTACCAGATATCTACATGTGAGATGTGGCCATGATTTTCTTAGTTCATCTGAAATACCAGTGCTAATTCAAATGGCACAGTTCATTTCTGCAAACTCTCAAATTATTTCTGCAAACTCTCAAACAAGTATCTTTGTGTTATGAAACAACGACATACAAAGGACCAGAAGTATATGAACATGAAAGATGGGCAGCACAATCTAACTTCTTCCAAGTCATATATTGTACCTTGACCTTCAACTGCAGGATCCCACTCCAATAAGCAATCCCAATTCAGGAGAGTGCATAGGATCACTTATGCTCCATCATTCGTAGCATGACATAACAAAACACTAGCTTTACCACCTCAGTGAAAAATCATTATCATTGCCGAATCTCAGGAGACATGACAATGAAGTTGAAGGAACAAATATGCATTATATTCCATTTCCATAGTCGGAGAGGCCAAATCTACACATGAATTACATTCTAAGATATTCTGCTTTCAAGCATCCTACAGCAGCCAGGGCATGTCCAAATGGACATGATCACTAACAGAGAACAAAACAAGGACAAGGCATCAAATGAGACAAAAATCCTACATGCTCAACAATAGAAGAAAATTTCAGCATCCGCAATTGCTAGCTCCATTCAATATCTCTATGTTATAATCTACAAAAAATTGCCAACTCCATGAAGCAGGATGTTGTTGAAAGCATACCAAGCAGACACCAAAAGGCTTGTTGAGGTGTTCGCTCTTAGTCTCTATAACATGAAAATCACCTTCGCTTCCATTTGTTGCAACTTCCCAAATTCGGTAACAAGGCGTTCATGATACATTTAAACAACGACTCCATGAAGCAGCATGCTGTGAAAAACATAGAGACCAATAGGCTTGTTCAGGTGTTGCTCTGGCCTATAACATGGAAATCACCTTCATTCACAATCAGATGAAAATTTTCCAAATGTTGTTCCTAAATTTGATGACAAGGTGTTCAGAAGAACTCCCAGTATACAGAGTAATACACATCAGGATTGTGTCGTTACAGCTGAGCAAATCATGTCTGCACACTCTGAATCATCCTTGACTTTAACATCACTGAAATAGAAGGTTCTCGCCAAGCTCTGCACGAGCTGGTCATGGATCACCTCGTCGGGAGGGAGCTCCGCCGCCGCCTCCCGTCGCAGCGTCGTGGCCTCCTTGTTGGCGATGCCGCAGGGCACAATGTGCTTGAAGTATCCCAAATCAGGATCGATATTGAACGCCAGGCCATGGCACGTAAACCCGGACGAGATCCTGACACCGATGGCCCCAATCTTCCTGTCCCTGACCCACACCCCGGTCTCACCGGCGCCCCCCGACCGCGCCTCGACGCCGTATAGCGATGCCACCTCGATCATGGCGGACTCGAGCCCCTCGACGTACCTCCGCGCGCCGAGCCCGATGTCCCGGAGCGAGAGGATGGGGTAGAGCACGGCCTGGCGCGGGCCGTGGAAGGTGACGTCGCCGCCCCGCTCTGTGCGGTGGAGCTCGGCGCCCAGGCTCCACAGGTCGGACTCCGGCACGAGTAGGTTGTGGTCGGTGCGCCGCTTGCCGAGGGTGTAGGTCGGCGGGTGCTGCAGTGACAGGACGAGGTCCGGGACCCGGCCGGCTCTCCGGTCGGCGACGAGCCTCTCCTGCAGCCTGAGGGCGTCACCGTACTTGACCACCCCGAGCTTCCACGCCTCGAGAACCCTCCTGGTGCCACCACCACTCATCTCCGCCGGTGGGGTGGGGGAAGGATGGAGAAGACGGTGGCCTCCCCCGGCTTCACTAACTAGTGAGATGGGCTAGCAGGGCTTGTCAGCCCCGGCCCACGGCCCGAAGAGGGAAAAAGAAAGGAGAAACCTAGCCGACCACTTCCGACTGGAGCAGTTCGATCGCGGCTCGCCGTAACCCACCCCCAAGCTCGCCGCCTCCCCGCGCTCGCTCGGCTAACTGGTACTCAGTACTTGACATCTGCAAATCTACTCGGGACACCAAAATGCCTTACTAAAACTATGCATATCATACTTTCTCGATCTGAGGAGAAAGATTCGACGCACCTGAGTATGTGTAGCGTATTTGAGCTCCAAGACCTAAAGAACAGAACAAATCATATCAGATAGGATACTGCATTGTGAATGTCATAGCATAATTTTGTGCTATTAGTATCCCATTGCTACTGAGTACACATCTCACTTTTTATCAAGTTCTCCAGTACACATCAAGATTCGAGCGCATATAAACCCAGAATCGCAGCAACCCGACTAGAGAGACGAGCAACGATCGAAAATTTCGTACTCCTATCCTCGGCCGATTGCTCACTGGACTACCAACCTAAGAATCTAAGGGAACGAATGGAAGAAACGGGGTAGGTAAAGGTCGCACCTTGCGTCGCAGTGGAGCGGGGAGCCGCGTTGGACGGGAGGCTGGAGGAGGCGGCGTCCTGGAGGAGGCGGCCGACGGCACGACGGAGTGGGCGGCGGGGCGGCTCGACGTGGGGCTAGAGGGGGCGGCGTGGGGCTGGAGTGGGCGGCGGGCGGCGCGACGGGGGAGGTGCGGGGGCGTCGGGCGGGGAGGCGGGCGCGGGGGAGGCCGGAGCTGGGCCGGCCGGAGGACGCGGGCGCAGGGGCGGCGCGGAGGACGCGGGTTGGGGGTGGCACGGGGAGGGACGGCTCAGGGAGGAGCTCGTCGGCGACCTGGGGCGGCGCTGGACGGGGACCCCGTCCGGGGCGGGGTGAGGTGTTCCGGGACGGCGGTGCCTGGGGCGGGCTGGTCCAGGGAGGCGGTGGCCTGGGGGCGGCGGGAGGGAAGGCGGGGCGAGGGAGGAACGGGCGGCGGCCGCAGGGGGCGGCGGCCGCGGGGGAGGGTCGCCTGGGGGCTGGTTCTTGTTCTCCGAAGGCGTGCCGCGCCAGGGACCGGAGCAGAACAGACCCGGACCTATCGGCATGGAGCACTTGTTAGCGCTTGAAGAATTATTTGCAGAAATCGGCTGCGGCCATGCTACGGAATCTGACAAGAGAAGCGCAGAGTGCGCCTTGTGAACATGCATCCAAGTCAACCTCGCGCTGG
Organism: Stipa capillata; assembly: GCA_019208055.1. Taxonomy (NCBI): domain Eukaryota; kingdom Viridiplantae; phylum Streptophyta; class Magnoliopsida; order Poales; family Poaceae; genus Stipa; species Stipa capillata. The sequence continues at coordinate 469,963 of JAGXJF010004650.1, forward strand.
AATCGAATGTAGCCACAATAGCTTCTGTGATTTGTATGGTAGCTAATACGAGTACTCCTCTGGCTCAGCAGCAACCAGTGTTATAATTAGGCAATATAATGAGACTAATCTAAAAATTTAACATGACCAGAAATAGTAAGTTAAATCTAGACATCATCAGTAGTATAGGCACTACATCACAGCAAATATCTAAATCATAGAATAATACCAGCACAGCGAGTAACATCGCCATCAATTCCATCTACGGAAACAGCGTATTACCGGAGATGTGAAGAAGCGACGCAGCCAAACTTGCCGAAGCGAAGAGGTCAATGCAGTGCGACTTGATGCAGAGAGGAAGTCGATGCTGAGAAGAGGTCAACACAGTGCAGCTGACCGAACAGCAGCGAGCAGTCGCGAAGGCGCTTCCCAAAAACCTTATTCGCTCTCTTTCGTATAGGATCTCAAGAGCGGAGGGTTTCGGAGACCTGCTCTCCCGTCGCTCGGTGCACGCCGAGGAACGAGACGAAGAAGACCTGGACGGCGGCGTAGCGCGGGTGGGAAAAACAGAGACAAATTGATTTTTCAGTGTGTTTCGTCTGGAAGAAGAGAAGGCTTCTTATAGACGAGCCGTCACGGTTCTGGATCCGATTTAGACGCGAGTACGGCGCACGTCCCGAACACGATCCGAACTCGGTTTGAATCCTTATCCAAAATCGTGTGACAAAACAAGTCACAAAAGAGCTACGACAGGGCCCAGCGGGGAGCCTGAATTTGGCGGACCATTCACGCGCATGTCGTGTGCACACGCCCTTCGCCACGCTACGCTCGGCGAGGCGAGCGAGCACACACATGTGGTATTTCTCTTTCTCACCTCACATTGTTTTGGAGAGGTGTGGAGCACCAACCGTTATAAGGTGGTCTCCCTCCACTTTCACTAGCAATATGGGACTAAAACTTTACTAGTTTTTACCATGCATGAGTGGACTTTTGAGATTTAATTGGAATTAATTTAGAACCACTTGGACCTAGCCCATTAATTCCAACAATCCATGTATACTACTAGTATTACTTTCTGAAGAACAAGTGAATGTTCTCTGCCTGTCTGATTGACGAATAATCCCTGTCTGGTTGTACAGCCAGCCGCAAGAGGAAGAGATGGAGGGTAAGAGAGCGGCCGCCATTGCTGCCCTGTGCATGCTCGTCATGCTGCCCGTACCGGGCCAGCAGCAGGTGGCCGCCATGCCCGAGTTCTGCGCCTGCTACCGGCAGTGCTACCCTGGCTGCAGGCACAGCCTGCCGCGGTTGCTCTGCGTGCTCAAGTGCGCCGACGACTGCAGCCCCGACAAGGACGACGCAGCAGCCGCCGCCTGCAGGAAGGCCTGTAAAAGCCTGACCTCCATCTGCGGCATGTCGGCGGCACCGGCCGGTGAGACGACGGCCGACGATCTTACGTACATTGCTCTGTTTATTACTTCTTCTGCTGCTGCTGCTTCTTCTTCTTTTGCTTGCATTGTGATTTGCAGAATGCAACTGATGCTGCTGATTTGCAGATGCAACTGATGCTGCGGCTTGTATACATGACTGCAACAAGAAGTGGAGCCATAACGCCTAGTAACTTTGAAGATCTGTTTTCTTTTGTTTTAAAAGAAAGATTTGAAGAGATGGTCGATAATGGGATTATAGGATGTTCAACGGATATGATTGTAGCAGCAATAATAAAACGGGTTTTGCTTCTGCACACCACTTCTGCAAGAGTTTGCGAATCACAAAGTAAAAGCGATTATGGATGCGTAGAGGCAAATCCATACTAATATTGCTTTGGATTGGATTTACCTATACCTGTCCGGATCACAACAACCAAATTATTTATCTTTTTTGGAGGAATAATTGAGACATTTTATCTCTTATTAATTATTAAGAAGCTAACTCGTAAAAGAATTCAAACGATAGCCAACTCATCGAAGCCTTCGCCGCATCACAAAGAAGAAACAAACAAACCGTTCCAGTCGCAAAATAGCATTGCTACTGAACATCAACTCATTAAAGCGTCCCGGCAGCAATGTTATTTTTCAAGATACAATTTTATATCTAATACAAACATACATGCACACAAAAAGAAAAAAGGATCGTGGGACATAAGCAGAAATTAGACGTCGAAAAGATGCGCACACACATAATGCAAGGAGAATCAACTGACAGGTGAGCTTGCCTCAACGTGCTTGCTTGGAAGACATAAAGCAAATGAACCAGAAGATTAACCGACAGGGCCAACGCTAATGCATAATCGAAGGAAGTCGATGTGTCTTCATGCCAGTGGACTAATGTCTACAGAAATTAGATGATAGATAGAAGTTAGCAAATTAAATGATTAATTCCTACAAGTCCACATCACAGCTGACTAGGGCATGTTAATTCTTACAAATCCATTTCTCAGCCGACCAGTGCATCACATAGAGAAGGTCAATTTCCACGGGAGCATCCAACATGGAAGAACCTACAGTGGACAAGACATCTCTGCATCTCAGCAACCGGAATACAACTCTAGATACCTGCCGAGCAACCAATGTCATCAGTCAAACCAATTCGCACTATTCATTCACGGAAAAGCCGTTAAAGTTACTCACAATTTTTGTATGACTCAAACAGTAAATGTTAACTTCGCCATTGTGAAAATTGTACAGAATACTCCGAAGTTGAATCATCTCAGCATTATTACACAAGAACCACCATTACAAACAGAGAATAGAAATAGGAGAACAACAAATTTGTGGTGGTACGCTTTCAGCTTCTATTGTTCACATATTCTCAAGATCTTAGCTATATCTTATGTCAGTGTAAGCTAAAAGATAAGTGGTTCAAATGCCTCTATTAAAGGCACATACTGGAGTTCCTAGCTTATCAAATCATTTGAAATATTGTTTGTGTCATGAGCATATGAGGGGCTCATGGAGATGAAAAAAGAAACTACAGCGCTTGATGGGGGAGGTGAGTGCACACGCTCATGCGCTCTCACACGATGGAGTGAGATATGGGTGGCAGCCTCGTTCGGTCAATTTTGCTAGGTGAATCATATCAAAAAGAAAAATATTAATGATATTGTCATTGCTTTTTATAAAGTGATCAATTTCATTACCCAAGAGCATTTTAGAAAAATATATCTTTATCTAGTTGTCTTTATTTATAATTCTTTTTTAACCAAACAGGTGGATGGATCCAAAAAAAACATGGAGAACTATGACCTGCACCCAACCAAACGCATCCCATATTGACCCTTTCTCGTGATAAACCGGCCGGCCGCAATCTCAACCGTCCATTTCCCCATCCAACGGCGGCCCGCCTTCTCCGACTTCACGAACCCACAACCCCTCCCAACAATTCAAACGCTAACCAACTCATCGAAGCCTTCGCCGGAGACACCGCCCGCGATGTCCAAGGCCGCCGCCGCCGCCGCTGCCGCCGCGGCGTCCCTCCCACCACCGCCGCCGGAGGTGGCCCACCTGGTGGAGCGGCTCCAGCGCCACCACCTCGCACCCGATGCCTCCCTCCTCTCCAGCTCTGCCCACTCCGACCTCCTCCAGGTACGTCGCACCATCCACCCTCCTCACCACCCCCGCCTCCCCATCTCTTACCACTGCTCCTGTGTCTCCGCAGGCGCGCGAGGAGGTCGCGGCGGAGCGCGCGCTCTACCTCGAGGCCCTGGTGAGTGTCCCCGCCCGCTCGTCGGATCTAGATTTGTGGGGTTTTATCTACGGGTTCTGATCAGATCTGGCGCGTGCGATGCGGCAGGCAGTGTACTCAGAGGCTGTGGCGATGGTGGAGGAGTACCAGCACGCGACCGCTGCAGGCAGCGCCGGCGCTGGCAAGAAGCTCAATTGCTCCCCGCAGGTAGGTTCCACTTCTCGCATTCTAATGTTCCCGTCTTTCTGGTGATTCGTGCCGATAGGGCTAGAAAATGTGGATTGAACTGGTTAATGCAGTAGGAAATGTTTACTGCTAGCTCAATCTATTTGGCGCGGTAATTGAGAAATTATCTGACAAAAAATGGAACCTGGTGGCTGAGCTTACTTTGTTGGGAATGATTCAGGTGTACGAATCTTTGGAGCACCATTTGGCGGTTGCGGAGGCGGCCCAAAGGTTGAGACTCCCACTGCTCTCGCAGGATGGGGAGGTACACGAGGAGGAGATAGAAAAGTTGAGCACCTTGTCAAGGACTTCATTTGACAGTACCATCACAAGTGCCACACCAAGCTCAACCTCTATCTCAACTAGCTACAATAATTACAGCAGCACCGGTAGCGTGATGACTGGTGCTGCTGCCCCTGGTAGTGGTGGTTCGGAGCTGGTTGAGCCTGGAGCGGGTGGTGTTCCTGATCGTTTTCTTGGAATCACAACAGATTATCTCTATCAGGTGCAGCAGCAGCAGCCGGCCATGACTGTGGTATGTAAAATGCTTGAAGCCTTGCAATCAAAGTAGTCTGAACTAGCAGTCAGTAATTTCAGAGTTTTCTTTGCTGTGTAATTTGTTACATTCCTTGTGGAAATGTGAAAACTGTTTAGTGCTCACTTCTTAATTGTAATGATGTTAACCTTTTGGTCAACGTGAAAAAAGACATGATTTTCTTTGAAAACTCGGTTGTCTGAACTCTGAAAGCATCTACCTTTGATCTGACATTGCAGGACATGGTCGATTATCAGAGAACTCTGGCTAGAGAGATTGAGGCCCGATTAGAGGCCAAGTGTGATACTTTAGCTGATCTATTTGCAATGGATGAAAGGGGTCAGTTACTGAAATACTGAATCTCGTGGACGAGTAGAGATCATTTTTGTGATATATAAGACTTGACCCTGTCTTCCTATTCACTTTATGCAATACAACATGGGAAACTCAGTTTTAGAAACATAACACAAGGATTCTTGTGTCGGAAATTATTTTATCTCATCATAACATTTGAAAATTTGCTGCAGATTCATCATCCATCAGTCAGATTTCAAGTGCCAGGCTTCCAGAAAGGTGATTTTTCCATCTTAGTCTGTCTTGCAATGGTTATTTTACACTTACTTATTTAGCAAATGCAGAAAGGCTTTCTGTGCCCAAATTTTCGTCGGCCAAGTGTAATTTCTGAAGAAAATATCCTCATTTGCTTTCTAACATTTTGTGTTGATTTTCAAACCTCATGTTTAGTACCGAATACCGATATCATCCCTTCTCTGGGGGGCAAGCTCACCATTTATATGGTTAACTTCTTGGCGGCAATGTTGAATTGTCCACCTTTTCTTTTTTGGAATTAAAGATTAACAGGGAGATTGTAATAGTGATTTAATAAAATCTCCTTTTCCACTTTGACAGGGTGAAATTAATTATCGAAGAAATAGAGAAGGAAGAGGCCCTTCTACTGGAGGATCTTGCTTCGATGGACAGGAAATTTGCTGAACACTACAATGTACGTGTGTAGATATTGAAATTTTCTTAAAGTTAACTCGGGCAGCTAGTCTAATTTACTTTGATCCAAATTCGTTCTCTGAAATCTATCCAAATACTTATGGCTGTTCAAATTTCAAAGGTCCTGGAGCAAATTCTTGCTGTACTTATACAGTTTGTTAAAGACAAGAAGTTGGAACACCAGCACCAATATGTAAGGCTTTTCATGTTCCTTTTACAAAGCTACTTCTTCAGGGGGTAGTATTATTTGTTGAAGTGCGTTAGCTTTCTGTTGTATGGCCTAACAGGATGATGTGAAGAAGACCTGGCTTATTAAAAGATGCCGTACAATGAATGCTAAACTAAGGTTGGCACTTGACTTCTCAGTTCCTGATGAATCGCTGACTGTTGTGTATAACTTTTCAGTTTTCACTAAGCAAATCTTAATCTATACTGTGTTAAGCATAACTGGACAGAATTATATAAGCTCCTGCTAGAATAATCAATTTTGAGCTTTGAAGCTTTCTGCCTTGTATTTACTTTTCTTCTAGGATCACTGATAGGATCAGAAGACTGAATTAACTATGTTTTTCTTTTCTTTTTGTTCTAGCTATCTGGAGCACCATCTATTGCGTGACACCTACACGAAGGAAACAGTACCTGCATTGCATAGGATCAGGTAAAACTAAATTAATTGATCTTAAATTTGATCTGATTGTTGAGGGAAGCAACACTTATTATTCCCAATATGGACTGAAAACGTTTAATGCTTTTTTTTTGCAGTTAGCATTTAAGCAACCACCTTATGGTATTTACTGTTTATTGCAGGAAATATCTTGTGGAGGCAACGAAAGAAGCATCCAATTCCTATAATGAAGCGGTATGATACAACATCTTCCTTGCTCCATGTAGTCTTTCAAATGCTTGGTCCTTGGTAGCAAAATCACCCGTCAATGAAGTTCTTCATTTTAATCCTATATCGTTTGAGAGGTTTAGCTATGATCGTTTTCTATTTAGAATTATGGATGGTTAGGTTAACTCATAGATACCAGTTTGATGGTATACTTTGCTAAGATTTCTTGCAATAGTGCTATGGGGCGGTCATTGGCACTGTTATAGTCATGTGGGCGAAACCTTGATTGTGGCGCATGGCTGTTCACTGTTCACAAACCTTCTGTAAATTTTGTCAAAAGCTCACAAAGATAGGGAACCACAAGAGGCAAAATTGGCAGCTGCTTTTGAGTGAGTGAAAGATCTGAGGGATTAATTGGTACCTAGAAGTTGTATGAAGGAGCCAAGCCAACATTGGAGGTGCAAGTAATCAAGTAATATTGAACAATGTCCATCCTGAGGGAAATTGAATGGTGCAGATGTTTTATAAGTTCTGTCAAGGTAAGAGTTAGGTGTTTTGTAGTAGTCCCAGGCGATTAGTTGATGTTGAGCTTCTTGGGGCACATTGAGAATCCGACAAGTTTAATTCACGGTACCTAAGAGCCAGAGACGTCTATGGCCTAGAGGGTATGCAATATTCTCTAGTTATCACTTTCAACTGCATGTTTGGAGAAATAAAGAATGCTATCTTGTAGTATCCACTAATTCGAGAAGAAGAAGAAGAAAATATAGTATTCACTTCCAATCATTTAACAGTTATGTCTGGTATTTGATCTCTGTGTCAGGTTTCACGACTCCGTGAGTATCAAGGTGTAGATCCGCACTTTGATGTAATTGCGAGGCAGTACCATGAGATTGTAAAGGTAATTTTGACTCATTTTCATCGCTGTTAACCTTATGTCATGTGCCTGATGGATCTTTTATGCGCCTAATGGATCTTTGCTAACCTGCTTTGAACCGCAGAAACTGGAGGGCATGCAGTGGACAATCCATCAGGTTGAAATGGATTTGAAGCCGGCTTCATCATGATCACGCAGGTGTCTGAATCCCATTACTCTGGGAGAAGAGACATCTCATGTTTGATATCAGAATGCCTAAGATGTGAGTTTTGTTGGATTTGCTGTTTGTTGCTCACGATTGTGTATAGTTTCACCCGAGCGCTCGGTGTATATGGCGCTGGTGGTTGTTTTTACTATGTATTTATCGTGTTTTTAGTCTTTTAGATATAGAGAAAAACACATGTACGAATCAAGTTCAATGGTCTCGTCATTTGAACTTCATATCGAGCTTTGCTCAGAGAACTATCTCTCTATATGTTATGTTTATCGATACTGTAACTGTTGGATTCATAAATTATCAGCGGTTACGACACAGAGTAACTGCTCGAGCAAACTTCACATCTTCTCTGCTTCTTTTGTCCTTGTCGCTGACGTAGAAGTTTGAGCAATAGTGATTCAGAAATTGAGCTGCCTCAACCGAATGGAATCCAACAAGGAGGACACGGGCGGCATGCGGCTCCAAGATCCTCACCAACGCGAAAGTAGTGCAGAGGAAACAAGAAGCGCGTGGTTTTGTTTGGTTAACTGGTTGGAAGTTGCAACAACGGTCAGTCTAATCTGAGCTGCCGCTATCTACAGGCCAATGACATTGCATGTTTCCTGCAGAAGAGCACGAGCAACTGAGGAGCGATAGTAATTTCTCCTATGCTTTCCTGCACAAATTGCTTCTTCTTCTTCTACTTCTTTCTAGATCATCGGCCAGGAGCTCTGGCAATTCGGGTCTTAGAAGCAGTGAGACGTCCAGGATTCAGCGATATCATCCTTCTCAAGCTGCCGCTTCTTCGGATATAATCAGATGCACGGAAATTGGAGTACTCTAGGTGAGCGAGACGAAGAAGAAAAGGTAAGCGAGACGAAGATTAGATATGACGAAAGGAAGGAGGCAGCGCTTGTCATCAGTGAGCGTGACGTAAGCATCACTGCTCTCTCTGCTCCACATGATATATGCTCCGCCGGCAAATTTGTTGTATTCTCCACAGGAAAAAAATTATCTAGCCTCCGTGCTCTCTCGGTCCGCCGTGTCCTAGCTCGCTGCCGCCGCCATCTCCTCTCTCGCTGCTCCATCCGCAGGCCCCCGCTGCGGGAGATGGAAGGTGCCGTGCTCTGCTCCGCCAACCACGCGCCGCTCACGCCCATCAGCTTCCTCGAGCGCACCGCGCTCGTCTACCCGGACCGCCCCGCCATCGTCGCCGCCGGCGCCGGCGCCGGCGCCGGTGCCGCGCCGCCGCGAACCTGGCGCGAGACCCGCGCGCGATGCCTCCGCCTCGCTGCCGCCCTCACCGGCATCGGCGTCCAGCGCCACCACGTGGTAAGATTCAGTATTTTGCTCCAAAAATGCCCTTTTTTTTTCAACGCTAGATACTACTCGGATTGATGAGTCAGACTAAATTAATTTGATTTACTTTACGATTTGTAGTATCTGTTCTTGCGAAAAATCAGTTTGTTCTAAATTAAATTCGATTCGGAAGCGCTACTAGCAAGTGAGTAATGGACTGATTGTTCTGCTCGATCCCTTGTTCTTGTGCAGATTGCTGTGTTCGCGCAGAACATCCCTGCGATGTGCGAGCTGCACTTCGCCGTCCCGATGGCCGGCGCCGTCATCTGCACGCTCAACTCGCGCCTCGACGCTGCCATGGCGTCCGTCCTGCTGCAGCACTCGGAGGCCAAGGTCATCTTCGTCGACCACCCGCTGCTCGACGTCGCCCAGGAAGCTCTCCGTCTCTTGTCCGAGGCCGGCGCCGAGCCCCCCGTCGCCGTCTTGATCACAGAGCTCCTCAACGAATCATCGCCACCACCGTCGACTGACGCGATCGAGTACGAGTACGAGGCGTTGCTGAACAGCGACGGCGGGTCGCCGGAGTTCGCGATCCGGTGGCCGGCCGACGAGAACGAGCCGATCGCGCTCAACTACACGTCGGGGACGACGTCGCGGCCCAAAGGCGTGATCTACAGCCACCGCGGCGCGTACCTGAACAGTCTGGCCGCCGTGCTCCTCAACGACATGGCGGCGATGCCGGTGTACCTGTGGACGGTGCCCATGTTCCACTGCAACGGGTGGTGCATGGCGTGGGGCGTGGCGGCGCAGGGCGGCGCCAACGTGTGCCTCCGCAAGGTGACCGGCGCGGCCATCTTCGACGCCGTCGCGCGGCACGGGGTGACGCACATGGGCGGCGCGCCGACGGTGCTGGGCATGATCGTGAACGCCACGCCGGAGGAGCAGAGGCCGCTGCCGGCGGGAAGGAAGGTGGCCGTGATGACCGGCGGAGCGCCGCCGCCGCCGGCTGTGCTGTTCCGGATGGAGGAGCTCGGGTTCCTGGTGATCCACTCGTACGGGCTGACGGAGACGTACGGCCCCGCCACCGTGTGCACGTGGAAGCCGGAGTGGGACGCGCTGCCGGCGGAGGAGCGCGCGGCAATCAAGTCACGGCAGGGGCTCCACCACCTGGGCCTAGAGATGGACGTGAAGGACCCGGCGACGATGCGGAGCGTGCCGGCGGACGGGGAGACGATGGGGGAGGTTATGTTCCGCGGCAACACCGTCATGAGCGGCTACTACAAGGACGCCCCAGCCACCGCGGAGGCCCTTGCCGGCGGGTGGTTCCGGTCAGGGGACCTGGCGGTGCGGAACCCGGGGGACGGGTACGTAAAGATCAGGGACCGGTCCAAGGATATCATCATCTCCGGTGGGGAGAACATCAGCACGATCGAGGTGGAGGCGGTGCTGTTCGCGCACCCAGCGGTGTCGGAGGCGGCAGTGGTGGGGCGGCCGGACGAGTACTGGGGGGAGACGCCGTGTGCGTTCGTCGTGGTGAAAGAGGGCGTGGGGGAGGAGGAGGTGGTGGCGTTCTGCCGGGCCAGGCTGCCGCGGTACATGGCGCCGCGGACGGTGGTGTTCGTGGAGGAGCTGCCGAAGACGGCGACCGGGAAGGTGCAGAAGTTCGCGCTCCGGGAGAAGGCCAAGGCCATGGGGAGCCTCACTGACAGCTCCCGGCGAGGAAACAGCAAGCTCTGAATTATTATCGTTAAAATGCTCTGTAACTAATTACTCACAAACTACCACTAGCACATCATGGATGCGGCGCTTGAGATAATTGGTTTGGGAACTGTTAGGGAAAAATGGCTGTTCTGGCTCTGTGACCGGGTCAATGTCTAAAGTGGTCCGTTGCTAAACCTAACGGCAAAAGTGACCGAGTGACGGGTGGGACATACGCCGCGTGTCGCCTGTCGCGGCAAGGCACCACGATGTCGTCTGGTTGCGCTCGCTTGCACGACAGCATACGAGCCCCGCGACAGGTGGCCCATCATGTTGAGCGGCCGTGACAATAGCCCATCGTGTTGAGCGCCCACGATGGCTGGGTCATCATATAGGCTGGTCGCGACGCCAGCCCATTGCCTTTGCCAGCCGAAAGCAGAAGGCCATGTCCCGTTACCCGTCACCGCGTGCCATCGCGATCGAAAGCAGCGGGCCAGCCCACCTGTCGTGGTCGGTGACTCGGCAAGCGTGACAGGGCTAGCGTCACGGTCGCCCAGCGCGACTGACCTCTGTCGCTGTCGCCCGACGCGATTTGTGGCCTGTCACATGTGCAGGTGCGGGCACCGATCCTGTCACCTTCGCCAACCGCGATAGGCGCGCGTCGCTCCACGCTGTCGCAATAGGTGCCACGTGGCAGCTGCCCAGCCCATCATGGCGTCGTTTTTGACGTTGCATTCGGAAGCGGTCCATTTTTTAGATTGACCCCGATCACGGGGCCAAAACAACCATTTTTCCCATAGCTTGCTCTAATACCTGTTAGTGGGTACATATACGAGAGTTAAGATGTGATATTTTTAATCTAAACCGTATGAAATATTTAATCCAATCCAAGGATCGTGAATAACAATTAGATCATCTCCCAATTATTTGTATATTTAATAGCTTCTAGTTACATTTATTACCTTCTAATTATTTCCAAGTTTTAATCTATATACATGATAATTTTTGTTTTCATGTTTAAAAACATTGTTTTCTAACATGTTATTTCTTGCACATCCTTTTTCCGTAGTTTTTCACATATATGGTTATATATTAATATATATTATAAAAAACGTGTATTACACGTGCATGGCTGCTAGTTCTATTTATGATACCATCTCTTGCTTGGTGATAGATAGTCTATACACGTGTGACAAACACTTGATGTACATATTAATTTTTAATTATTTTATCATTAATCATCTAAACTCACTTAGGAGATCAAGATGAACTATTACCACATTAACCACATACCTTGTATGTGCGGAGTTGAGTTGAAGTACCTTTATCCTATGTCATACTCCCCTGAGAAGGCAAGATTTTGGTGGTTGGATCTGAAGTATCAATTACTAATAAGGTAATCTAGACTGATGGTGCCAAAGTATGCTGGATCTGGAGTATTAGTGTGAGACCGGTAATCTAAGTCCGTTGCGAGACTATGACGTGGGGTATGGCAAAACAATAGCGAAAATGCTTTTGACCACGAGAGTGTAAACGAGACTTGCAATCTCGAACACATAACCATAAGCATTATGCAAACAATTTTAAATTCCCCGTACTTTGAGAATTGGTTTGTACAATTTTATGTTAACACTTGAATTTGTATGATTTGTAATATAAAGTTGTGATAATTGACCGTTGTAATACTTCTGTTGTACTATTCTGAATGATGTATTATGAATAAAACTACAGTTTATCTATCATAAATAACTAGTGTACTACTTGTAAATATATATATGGATGGTTGCACAACCACCGTGTCCTTACACTACCTCTTCGATGACGATGACCCATGCACCGATACCGCTAACCGCCATCCTCTAATTTCTACAATCGGCAAAAGTGATTCACCTTCCTTCGACCACCTATCGTCACCGGCTCCGCGTCTCACCAGCCATCCTTTCGAGCTCGGCAGATATCATTGAACCTCTTCGGTCATAGCCTAACTTTTTTTTTGAGAAAACATAGATTAATAATTTCCTAGATCCTGGTGGGTGCATTGGACCACAGTACCTAACGATTTCATCTCATTTCACTTGGATTATTTATTTACTATATATATGAAAATGGCATAATGGCATCGATCCAACCCAACATCCAAAGTGTGGTGGGCACGGACCCAACACGCTCAAAATAACAGGGTAGACCTGCCACTTGCTAACACTAATCCTAATAATCACAACAAATCTCAATCCTGATCCAAGTTTAATAAGCAAACGAACTACTCGTATCTAATTACCTGCCCCACACACACACAGACGGAGCGGGGCAGGAGAGGAGACAGTCTGAGCGCGCGCGGGCGGCTCGACGCCGGCGAGGGAAGCCACGGCCGGCTGCTGCGGCGATGACGCCCTCCGCTCCTCCTCCCCCGGCTCCCCTTCTCCGCCGCATCCTGGCCCTAACCCTCGCCCTCGCCGTCATCTCCTCCGCCTCCGCCGCAAGGATCCCGGCCTCCCTCACCCCGATCTCGCGGGACCTCTACCACTCCAGGTAGACGCGCCTCCGTCCCGCACAGAATCTCGCGCTTTTGTTTCACCTCGTAGGTTCCGGTAGCTCCCGTCCATTTCGACCTAGCCACCACCTACCCGCGCGAGGTGAATCGGTAATATTCGCTGAATCAAGCGTCTAATTGTCGTTAGCTAATGCATCATCTGTTAGTTGCAATTCACCTCCATTTTCTGAAAAATAAAGCTGTTGGTTGCAATGGTCGCGTGATTCCGCTCTCCAACGCGCGTACTTGATTTGGGATTGGTGTATGGTGAATTTTGTGTTGTCACAGTCCCCCTCACGGTGTACACTACTGCCGGGCAGTTGAAACCCCTGTCTTGTTAGCTGGTTGGCTGAAGCTATGGCTGCGCTGTGCACAAATCCTTGTCGCCGCTACAGGGTACATGTGTGAGAGTGTGAGTGAGTAGGTTGCTGATGCATCGACTCTTTCAGGCATGTAATCTGGCAATAAGGGGTCATCTAGCTTTTCGATTTGTTTGATAACCCTAGCAGTAACGTTTGAACCTTGCTTTGCTATTTCTTTATTGCTTAGGTCAAGGAATGTTCTATTTACTGAATTGACATCACAATCGTACACCCTGTTTTCCCCATATGCGTAGCATGGTGGTAACTGGTTTTGTTTCTTTCCTTCCTAGTGACTCCCTTCTGCGTGAAATCAAGGCCTTGGTTGCTCGGCATCCAGATAGGTTGACTGTGAGTGGTTAAGCTATTGTTGCTCAGCTGTTATTGGTCAGTTTGGTTCGCTTCCTAGTGGTCTTCCTTACACACTGTTGGATGAATTGCAGATGGACACTATAAGGGCAAGTAACAAAGGATATTCTGCGGAGATGTTTGTTGTTACTTTTAATCATGTGAAAGAAAAAATGGACAATGGATCAAAGATTAATGTCCTTCTGGTTAGTTTCCAATGGAAATCTCTCCACATTTTTTAAATCATAAGCATCATTCTGCCCTCAGTCAGGTAGTTTTCGCCTCTTGATTCACCAATGTCCCAAGATAAGCCATCCAACTTGTTCTCTACTCTCTCACCTCAGTTGAGTGGGCTTGCAACATTAGAAAAAAAAACACAATCCTGTCTTTTCAATAAGTTTTGCATGTTGTTCTGTAAATTAAATTATTGTTGTCGTGCGGTTTTGACAGAAAGGTTCATTGTCTTCCAGAGCTTTGGGCAGCATGGCAGAGAACTTATTACCTCTGAAGTTGCATTACGTCTGCTCTATATTTTGACGGAGAAGCGTAAGATTGCCGGTGTGGATCTATCATCCTTTGAGAAAATCCTGGAGAATCTTGTGATCAAAGTAAGTCCGTTTGCAACTTATTTTATTTTTCAGTTCTTGACTTGCAGAACTAACAAGAAACTAATGGAAAGCAATTGTGCTCGTTGTTCTGCTATGCACTGCGTGAAATTAATATAGTTTTGAGAGTGGTCTGCTCTTTGAAAAAGAACCTAGATAAGGAAATTTCAGCTTCATTTCTTTTTGGCATTGTTCTTATGCCTGCTTTGTGAAATTGAACTATATTTTCATCTGCACACATTGTTGAAATAGTAATGCGCTAGTGATTTTTCACGTATGTAACTATGGAAAGAAGTGATTCACTGATTCCCAGAACAAAAGTCATGATATTTAATATGGTGTTCTGAAAGTATTTTTACTCATGATGTTGTTTACCTTACTCATGGTCGTCTGCCCTGTCCCCCCTCTATGTATTTCTTCTGTTATTACTTATGTTTTTATATTATTAATGAGGCATTTCTTGAACTGAGGAGGTATCATGATTTTCAAATTTGGCTTTAATGTATTAGATGGTGCCAATGGAAAACTTTAATGGTCGCAAACGTGTTGAAGCAGGGGAGCTTTGTGATAGGAGAAATGGTGATTGATCTTTTTCTTAAAAATACGTCACATGAAGCAGTTTCTGTGCCAACTATTTTATGTCTTCTTTTTTTTCTTATGCAGGAAGAGGAGTTGATCTTAACAGAAATTGGAGCGTTGATTGGGGAAAGAAAGAAAAGGTTTGTGCCTGTGGTTTCTCGTTGTGCACTGGGAAAACCTGACTCCTTGTGGCTTCCACATTTTATGGATTTGTTGAATTACCAAGTGAACTTCTGTAACTTATAGCTAACATAACATAGCATTGCCCTAGAAGAGCTAGGTTGACTGACATCCAGGAACACTAAAGTTGAATAAAAGGTCAGATCTTTGCAGACTTGGAGTGAATAGACTTAAGTATGTGCTATGGTTCTTTACCATGTGTATTCTTGATCATTGTTAGGTTGGGTAATCAGAAATTTGCCAATCTTCTGTGAACTTTGAGCAAGTGCACCTTTACACAGCATGATTCATTAACTTATAACAAAGAATTTGACCAATTCTTTGTTGCTTGTTCAGTTGGTTAATCAGAGTTTTTTCTTCTGTGCACAGTATCAATCTTATGAGCTGTATATACATTTTCCCTGTATTATAGGACTATGACCCATATGAAGAGAATCCTGGTACTGCTCCTTTCAGCGAACCTGAGGCTCAGATCATGCGAGAACTATCCAAGTCATATAAACCACATATCTGGGTCAATGTGCATTCTGGAATGGAGGTAATGCATCTCTTGTGTTCTGATGTTATTCCATAATTTGTCACATAATAGCAAGCTTGATAATAGTTCATGAAGGGGAGGGAGGGAGCAAATGTCTAACTCGACTTTAGTGTAAATCTCATATGTAATTCTTCATAGTGGTATAGAACCATGCTGAAATAAGTCTTGATTGATGCCACTAACTGTTGATTTTACACATTCTCATTCTGCTGTTCAACTACAGGCCTTATTTATGCCATATGACCACAAGAATACCACACCAGATGGAGGGCCTTCTCAGTTGATGAGGTCAGTTTTAGAGAATTTGAATCATCGCCATTTCCAGGATAGCTGCCTAGTTGGATCAGGTGGTGGAGCTGTAGGGTATGTAATTCTAATAAGTTACTCAAGTTATGTGAATTCAACCGAAGTATTATGCTAAGGCTTCAACAATGGAAATATACCTTGCTCTTACTAGGTACCTTGCCCACGGGACTACGACTGATTATATGTATGACATTGGGAGGGTGCCAATGCCTTTCACCTTTGAGGTTAGTTAACCTGTTGTCTCTATTCTGACTAGTATGAACATGCATTGACACAACAGGACTCAAGTCGCTTTGCTGATATTCAGATATATGGAGATGAGAAAGCATCTACCAATGATTGCTTCAAAATGTTCAACCCTGTTGACAAGACAACATTTGATGTATGCAAATCTAGCATCTGCATATCTAGTTATCGACATAGTTTTAGTGGGCATATCTGTCTGATCACAATTTTCCTTTCCAGAGAGTCATTAACAAGTGGTGCATGGCGTTTCTCATACTTTTCGAGGAAGGGTTGCGAAACCTGCATGATGGTCAAGTAGTATCCCAAGGTGCGCTGGATAACTGGGTCCCTATGGGAGGAGAGATTGTTGAGAGAAATGTAGAACGGAAGAGCGGCGGCCATGAAAATAGGAAACTTGAAGGCCTCGAACTCGGAATGCAGGAGCTAAGAACCTACTTTAGGCTATTTATGCTATCAACATTCTTACTGATGTTCATGTTCTGCTCGAGGATATCTAAAAACAGGCACAGAGAATCAGGTAACATCTTTGGCAATTGAATCCCACAGAAGAATTGAGCTCAGTATCGGTTTGCAAGAGTATTCACTATTTGTTGCCGCAGATGAACAAAGCGTGTGAATTATTCCAACAAAGTTCATTGTTTGGGAGGAACTTTTGCGCTTTGCCACTTGGAGATCTACCAATGGCGATGATGAGGTTGGTAGAATCAGAATGGTATTTTACAGTCTCTGTTTAGATACTAGCTGAATGTCAAATGATTTGTTTGTGTCTTTAACAAGTCAAAATTGTAAGTTGTAAAGCTGTCCATATCAGTTCTTCGTGCTGGATAGGTAGAATCAGAATGCTCAACGAATGACCGTTAAGGCTGGATTTTTGACACGATTGAATGTAATATTCCATTATTGACTTAGTATTTATGGTGAGTTGATTGAGTATAATATTCCACCGTCGACTTATTATTTATTATAACTTCTGCTTGGATACACGGGACTTGTGGCATTTGCACTCACAATCTCGGATGGACACATTTGGGAATTTTAGTGGTCAAACTTCCTAAACTTTGACCGTTAATATGTACCAAAACTATTTAGACTAATCATATAAAAATAGGTTTGTCACTTGATGTACCATCTTTATATTTCTAATTAATATATGATTACTATGAAAATTGAAGGTCAAAGTTTCTTATGTAAGACCGTATCTCATGATCTCATCCGATGCATCATAATTCTTAGAACAGAGGTAGAACATTCTGGCTGTAACCCAGCACACCAACGTATAGGAGCAGCTGATAGATGTTACTTATATAGCCACGCACATAAGGCCACATCTTGCACGCAAAATGTTGCACATATGTTCCACTTCTCACGAGAAGAAAGATGAAATGGAAGCAACCATATATCTTTGAAAGACTGCACATTTGAAACTGAATAGAGTTGGACAGAGGTTACAGGTACTTGATGAGAAGCCAGACAATAACCACGAGAATCACTATACCAACGACAGACAGCAGCAGGGACATGCATGAGCAACCACCCTTCGCGCGTTTGTTCAGAATCGCAAGCCTCTTTTGTACGCGCTGAATGAAAAAAGAGTTTTGCGTCAAAATCCCAATCATGCAAAGCTTGAAACGATTAATATCGAACAGCGACGAAACTTTCTTTGATGGGATAAAACGCAGAACAAAGGGTTAAAAATATAACCTGAAGGCGCGAGTTTGTTACATCAACATGGTCGTCTAAGTCATCCTGCAAACATAAAGATAGAACAGTTACTATCCAGTCTAAAGAACATAAATGCATGTGGCTTTGCAAGAAGGAACTAACAATCAATCCTTTATGCAGGTCAAGTTCTTCATTGACTGCTAATGCAATATGTTTTGTGCTCAGTACTGTCTCTTCCAGCTTCTCAAGACCCTCATCTTGTTCTGCAAATTGTTATAGTAGACAAGATCAATAAATTAGCAACCGTGAAATTGTCAATTAGTCATCACTCTTGCAAAATGCTAGTATCCGCAATACAATGTAGATATACAAGCAAATAACATGCTTAAAGAACCAGCCACATATAATATTTAAGGTGCTTTTCACACAAATAGCTAATCGCACATTTCAGTAGAATGCGACGAATAGAGAAGTTCGTCATTTTCTTTTGAAACAAAGGAACTGCGTTAATAATAATAGGAAAATTAGCATATGTGCCACTGTGACTTCTGAATTTGTACGTTTGCCACCAGAAAAAGGCTAACTGCGTCCATGCCACTGTAGTTGTGAGGAATGCATTTGGCACACCGCTATGAGGCAACACAAGAGAAACAGCGTCTAATTTGACTGTTTGACAAGCCATAAAGACATCAGTGCATCACTGCCCTTAGATACAATCAAAATTGAAACACCGCTATGAGGCAACACAAGAGAAACAGAGTCTAATTTGACTGTTTGACAAGCCATAAAGACATCAGTGCATCACTGCCCTTAGATACAATCAAAATTGAAGAAAAGAAGACGTAAAACTCTCACTTTTCAGTCTAACAAACTCAATGCCACCGTCACGCACCTATCAACATGCCACCATCGCGCACCTATCAACATGCCACCACCACATTGGTCTACTTGTGGAGGCTGGTGGGGAATGTGAGGCAACAGGCCGCATCCAGTAATCACTTGGACATCGTCATAGTACTAATTTGTCACGACGGCACAAATAATAATAAGTCATGCATACATCACTACCTTTCATGATTTGCCTCTGAAGCCCAACAATCCCTTGGTTGTCCAACCCAGCTACTCTGCTCATATCATCAGCTGCTTTCTTAGTCTGACCAAGTAAATCCTCCCTAAATTGGTAAAACACATATTTGACACATTAATATAAACAAGAAATTTCCTTAATATGCATCTGAACAAATTTTAACGAGATAAATCATTGCTGAGCCTTTTTTCAAGAAAAGATGACATATTGAAAGGTATCAAATACCAATATGAAAACACACCGGTTGGCAAAGTTTGACATATTGAAACTTGAAGCCATCTGTTTTGCTCTAGATTTCAAATTTGAAAGCATGTCCTGGCGCTTATGCAACTCCTTGTCAGTGCTGCACAACATGAAAAAGATCACTTAAAAGTGAAAAAAATTTATAAGTACAAATTTCAAAAAGCATCAGACCATATCACTAGTTACTGCCTTATACAATTTCTTGCCTAGGTTAAAAAAATCTCTGAATGTCATGCAGATCCTGTTGTGATAAATTTGTTCTTGTGTCCGCACACAAGAGTAACAGCGTAAAATCCTCAGGCTTTCTCCTAAGCAAGCGACCCATCACCTATATAGAGATGAACTTACTACTTAGGTATAAGTTTTTTCTTTGAGAACCTTAGGTATAAGAGATAAGGTGCACTGCTTTTCCAAGTGTGCAACTCTAATTTATTTCCTCTTTGTATCTCTACTCTCTGATCCACGCAGGTGAAGCACAAATGGTGGAAAGTCCACAGGCCAATTGTCGAAGAGTGCTAACCCAGTTGAATGTTGATTGTAAGCATATGCCGAACACGGAATCAACGGCACTCACTAACATTTACACAAGTGCACTCGGATCCTACGCCGTCATACGATTCTTTCCATCTTTCACGAACACTAAAACTGACATACTAAATGTTGGGTGAAGTTACAGGAGGTAGCTATGAACAAGCATATCACAATCAATCGTAAGCACTCCATCCCACCCATCTTCCATACTAGTATATCGCCCCCTTAGGAACAGCTTCTAGAGAGCTTTTAGGTGAAAAAAAGCTATAAGCCAAACCTAAGACATTTTTGTGCTATGACTTAATTTCTAAGCCCACTGGATTTCCTGTTGGTGGCAAGAAGCCTCAAATTCGAGGCTTCCCGAGCTTCTCCACCTCTTCACTTATTGTACCTAGCTCTTTGCCCCTAAAGTTCAAAATTTTTACAGAAAAACTGCCACTCCAGACCAAAAACACAATACTCTTCCATCCCCCGCACCCCCTCCTCCCGAACGCCGCCCTCCCCTCTCCCTCCACCCCGCGGCCGTTGCCCACCTAGGCCGCCGTCACCCTCGCCACGGAGGCCGAGCTCCGCGCGCCCTCCCACAGGCGGCGGCCGAGCTCCGCGCGCCCTCGCCCATCCGTCCGCGCCCACGGCCGCCGACCTCTCTCTCCCTTCCGCCCTCCCCCGTGCCCGCGGCCGCCACCCTCCTCCTGCCTGCTGCCCAGATCCGGCGGCGCTCCGTGCAAATCCAGGCCGCCGGCCACTGCCATAGCTCCCCAAAACCGAGCTCCCCCGTCGCCGCCCTCCCCGCGCCGCCTCCCGGATCCAACGCGGGTGTGGCCACCGCCACAGCTCCCCACCATCGAGCTCCCCCGGCTTCCTCGGTGCAGCTCCGGGCCAAGCTCCCCCCGGCGGCAAGCTCCTCCCCCCCCCGGCCGAACAAGACCGAAGTCCAGAGGTTGTTTTTTTTCTTTTTTTTCACATTTCTCATTCAATTAATATGCATGTACAATGTTCAGCTTTATGTGATGTTAGCCTATGAATGTTGAGGTACTGATTTTGTTGATTGGCTAGTTGGTGAAGTTTGAATCATGATGGTTAATTGGCGAAGTTCCTATAACTAGTTATGGGCTGGACAGTGGTGACATTTGAAATTATTAGCAATTTGTATGTATGAAGACATGATATGCACATTGATTCAACCTTTCTTTTGTTAGCAATTTGTATACCTTGCTTCCTGATTTCTGATGCGATTCTGGTGCGCTTTTGTGTTTCTCAATCTGTTTTACTTTTGTGGTTATCAAGCTTATTTCTGGATAGTCCCATTTTTGTTTGGTTTCCTCCCATTGATATATCATGCCCACTAGGAGCCGGCTATCTTTGATTTATGTTGTTTAGGCTTTATCTTCACTGGATTTCATCAAAATTTAGGTCTTTTGTCATGTATTAGCAAATCAAGCATCTTGGAATGTAGGCAACTTGCAAGAGATGAAATTAGTAAATGAAAACTTCTTGGGTGTAGACAACTTGCAGGAGATCAAAGTGTCCTATGGTGTTCTTTATTCTCTTCTTCTTTTAAGGAAAAAACTTAGCTTGCACATCTTTTTTACTTACATATTACCATGCAATTTTATTTATGCATGTCTGTTCTATGAAGTGGTGTGATCATGTAACTCGTTCAAGTAATGGTTCCTATCCATTTATCACCATTGTTCTGATGTCGTGTACCTTCTGCAGGAGGTTGTTACGCTATGTGACGGTGATATGCCACCCGGGTGTCACCAAGGAGGACGAATCCGGCCTCCCGGCCACGGGGTGGGCCGGGCTGACTACTCAGAGTCCGACTACAACACGGGGGCGACTCACCGGCGTGGAATACAAGACAAGGACTAATACCTGTCCGGCTTACCCGGAATCAGTTGTAACCGAATAGGAAACACATCTACTAACCCGATCCGGACTCTGTAACCCTACCCCGGCCGACTATATAAGGCCCGGTGGGGGACCTCCGATCGGGGAACATCTCATCTAGCTTAATCTCCATTGTTTCACAGCTCAGGCCCCTTCGAGATCGATTCTCTAGGGCCTGCGGCACTCGGGATACAGCAATACCAGCCACCAAACACAGGACGTAGGGTATTACCTCTCCGAGAGGGCCTGAACCTGTCTAAATCTTGTCTCCCGTGTGCAGCCATCCTGATTTGCTGTGCTCACACCGCCCCGTAAATAGTATTGCCGGAATAATACTCCGACAGTTGGCGCGCCGGGTAGGGGATTGTGCGCATAGATCCATCTGCACGAGTCAGGATGGCTTTCGTCAACAACAACATCTTCGTCTCGGGAAGCATCTTGAAGTTCGCCTTCATCAGCGCTGTCCCAGACCCTGGCCACCTTTTCCGTTTCGGAAGGTTGGATTTCATCGCCGACAAGGTCGGCCAGCTTCACCTCTGCTACTCGGCGACGTCCCGATCGGCAGAGGCTTCATCAGCTCTCCAGCACGGGCCTCCCACGGAGCCCGCGCACTCGGCCCCTCTCCCCAGGGAAGAGGCTTCGCCGAAACCAGATCCGTTTGTCGCGCACGAGTTCGCACTCGGATCCCGGCTGGTGGGCGCTATCGAATCTCTCCTCCCCGTCCTCGAGTACTACTCGGACGAGGACGAAAGCTCTGACAGCCACCATCCGTCCCGGGAAGTCTTCATGGCCAATGCCGGCTCGCTAGATGGCGGTGACGGCCAAGAAGTTCCCATCGAGCAACAAACGCCGGCTGAGCTCGAGGCCACTCGACTTCGACTCCTTGCTAAGGAGGAAGAGTTGATCGAGCAGCAGACCCGGCTCGTCCGCCAGCGTGACGACCAGCGACGCAATGATGACATGAGGGCTCGTGGACGTCAGGTTCACAACGAGCTCCGCATGCGTGAAAGGGAAGGAGTCCCGACAATTCCTCTCCCGAGTCACAATATCGTCGCGGCCACAGTGGCGGCCCATGCCATTGATATCCCCGAGGGCAACCCGGGATATGACGAACTTCGACGGCTCCGCGTCCTGCTGGAAGAGACCGCCCTCCAGCACGCTGAAGTTTTCGAAGACCACCCCGGCTCCTCCGCAGGTGCAAGGAGTCGGCGCTCTACGCTTCAGAAGAGTCCGTCACGCATGGATAGCCAGCGAGCAAGCCCCGGCCGACATCAGCCGGCCGGCAACGTCCACGGGCGACTCGGACCCGATCGAGACGCCCGAGGCACCATAGATGCGAGAACCCGCGCCCGCCAGGACGCGGGCAAAAACGCTCGCCAAGCTATACCGGCCCGTGATCGACTCGGACCAAGGAGCCAAGCAGACGCTGAGAGAAGCGCTCATCATGGTTCCAGGAGAGAAGATCGTGGCAACCACCACAATGGTAGCGGCGCCACCAGCCGGGAACGTTCTCCTCTGACTTCCTTCGGCATGGGTTACTCGGGTCCGAAAGCATTCGGCCCTCGTATCCGCAGCGTCGTCTTCCCGCCGCGATTCCGGGTCACCGGCATCGACAAGTACACGGGAGAGACTCGGCCGGACATCTGGCTGTCCGACTACCACACAGCGTGCAGAACCAACGGTGGGAACGACTACGTCGCGATCCACTACCTGCCGCTCTTCCTGGCCGACTCGGCGCGAGCCTGGTTGACCAGCTTACCTCCGGGGTGCATCCATACCTGGAAAGACCTCGAGACCCTCTTCGTGAACAACTTCCAGGGCACCTACAATCGGTCCGGGAACGCGTGGGATCTCCACAGCTGTACACAAGGGGCGGATGAGACTCTCCGTGAGTACATCCAGCGCTTCTCCAAGAAGAAGAACTCTCTGCCCGAGATCCGGGAGGGCGACGTCATTACCGCTTTCTCCAAAGGAGTTCGGAGCACCGACCTGATCCACAAGATTGCGCGGAAGAATCCACAGACTACGCGCGAGCTTTTCGACATAGCCAACAGCTTCGCTACCGGCGAAGAGGCTGTCCGCAGTGTTACTCGGGACGACAAGGGCAGAGGCAAGGGCAAGGCGCCCGAGTCCTCCAGTCGGGACGACCAGCCCGAGTCGTCTAGAAAGAAGCACCGCAAGCGTAAGGGCGGAGACCTCGTTGCCGCTGCCGAGCGCGCTCCGGCGCGCCGTCCACCGCGCACCAACACAACCTTCGAGGAGATGATGAGTCAGCCGTGTCACTTCCATGGACCCAAGTCCAATCATCTGACACGCGACTGCAACCTCTTGAAGAACCTGAACAAACCCTACGCCCCCAACAAGGGCAAGAAGGAACCCCCTCAGGACGAGGGTGATGAGTTCCCGAAAGAAACCGCTTGCTTGATGATTTTCGGCGGCCCTAACGGCTACGAGTCCAAACGTCGCCAGAAGATCATCGACCGAGAGGTCAACGCAGCGGAACCGGCCGTGCCCCAGTACCTGCGATGGTCCGAGTCCGTGATCTCATTCGGACGCGCGGATCACCCCGACTACATACCCCAGCCGGGGCGTTTCCCCTTGGTGGTGGACCCGATCGTCTCCGGCGTCCGCCTCACCAAGGTCCTCATGGATGGCGGGAGTGGTCTCAATATCCTCTACGTCAAGACCCTCGACGATATGAAGGTTTCTCGATCCGAGATCAAGCCGACTAGTGCCCCCTTCCACGGGGTGGTGCCCGGCAAGATGGCGAGTCCACTCGGGCAGGTCAGCCTGCCCGTTACCTTTGGTACTCCCGACAACTTCCGGACCGAGACTCTCACCTTCGAGGTCGTCGACTTCCCAGGATCATACCATGCCATCCTGGGGCGTCCTTGCTACGCCAAGTTCATGGCTGTCCCCAGCTACGTCTACCTGAAGCTCAAGATGCCGGGCCCCCATGGGGTTATCACAGTGCAAAGCAGCTTCCAGCATGCTTACACATGTGATCTCGAGAACTGCAACCTCGCCGCAGCCCAGATCGCCGAGGCCTCCCTCTCCGATCTCAAGTCGGCCGTGGTCGAGGAAGCACCGCCATCCAAGAAAGCTTAAACGTCGACATCTTTCCAGTCGGCTCGGGACACCAAGTCGATCCAACTCGACCCCGAAGACTCCTCCAAGACGACGCAGATCGGGACTGCACTCAGCGATAAATAGGAAAGCGCGCTCGTCAGCTTCCTCCAGGACAACCGGGACATCTTTGCATGGACATCCTCCGACATGCCCGGAGTCCCAAGGGAGGCTGCCGAGCACTCTCTGAACGTTCGGCCGGATGCCAAGCCGGTCAAACAGCGCTTGCGCCGATTCGCTGAGGATAGACGTCAGGCCATAGGAGAAGAAATAGCCAAGCTTCTAGCAGCTGGTTTTATTAAAGAAGTGTATCATCCCGACTGGTTAGCGAACCTAGTTCTTGTTCGCAAAAAGAATGGAAAGTGGAGGATGTGTGTTGATTATACTAGCCTTAACAAGGCGTGCCCCAAAGATCCTTTCACTCTTCCTCGCATCGACCAAGTGGTTGATTCCACGGCCGGGTGCGAAATTTTATGCTTTCTCGATGCCTACTCGGGCTATCACCAGATCAAGATGAAGGAGGATGACGAGATCAAGACATCTTTCATCACTCCGTTCGGCGCCTTCTGCTACGTCTCCATGCCCTTCGGACTCAAGAATGCCGGCGCTACGTACCAACGGTGCATACAGCGCTGCCTTCAGTCCCAGATCGGCCGGAACGTGCAAGCCTACGTCGACGATGTGGTGATCAAGTCCCAAAAGAAAGAAGACCTCCTGAGTGACTTGGGAGAGACCTTCGCCAACCTTCGAAGATTCAGCATGAAGCTTAACCCCGAGAAGTGTGTTTTCGGGGTCCCTTCGGGCAAGTTACTCGGCTTCCTTGTTTCCGAATGAGGGATCGAGGTCAATCCGGAGAAGATCGATGCCATCCTCAAGATGGCCCCACCAAATAATCTCAAAGACGTCCAAAGGCTTACCGGGTGCATGGCAGCTCTCAGTCGATTTATCTCCCGACTTGGCGAGAAGGCTATGCCCCTCTACAAGCTCATGAAGAAGTCGGAAAGCTTCACCTGGACACCAGAAGCCCAGGATGCGTTGGACGGCTTGAAGAAGTTCTTAACTACCCCCCCGGTGCTGGCGTCTCCCATGCCCAATGAGCCACTGCTTCTCTACGTTGCAGCGACTACTCAGGTAGTCAGCACGGTCTTGGTCGTGGAGCGTCCCGAGCCCGGTCATATTCAGAAGGTACAGCGCCCGGTCTACTTCATCAGTGAAGTGCTCTCCGAGTCCAAGGCGTGCTACCCTCAGATCCAGAAAATAGCTTATGCGGTTTTCATCACGTCCCGGAAGCTCGTCCACTACTTCCAGGGCCACCCCATTACGGTGGTCAGCTCCTTCCCGATCTCCGACGTCATCAATAACCGTGACGCCACGGGCAGGATCGCCAAGTGGGCCATGGAGCTTATGGCTTTCAGCATAGTCTACACTCCTTGCACGGCTATTAAGTCTCAGGCTCTCGCCGACTTCATGGCCGAGTGGACAGAAGTCCAGTCCCCGCCCTCTGTCGTCGACCTCGAGCACTGGGTACTCTACTTCGACGGCTCTCTGATGCTCCAGGGCGCGGGGGCTGGGGTTGTGCTCATCTCTCCCAAGGGTGAGTGCTTCAAATACGTGTTGCAGATCTACTTCCCGGCATCCAACAACGTTGCCGAGTACGAGGCTCTGCTACATGGTCTTCGTCTTGCGGTTTCACTCGGAATTCGCCACCTCCTCGCACGCGGCGACTCGGAACTAGTAGTCCGGCAAGTCATGAAGGACTGGTCGTGCCGAGACCCCTCCATGGAAGCCTACTGCCAAGAGGTCCGCAAGCTCGAAGCCAAGTTCGACGGTCTAGAAATCACACATGTTTTACGCCGAGACAACGAGGATGCAGATGCACTCGCCAAACTGGGGTCCAGTCGGGACATCGTTCCGACTGGAGTTTTTCTCCAAGAACTGCACACTCCCTCCATCAAGGCGGACAAGACACCCGAGACCGAAGAACAACAAGTCCCGGAGAGTGACACCACCCAGCAACCTCCTGCGGAGGTCCTTGCGGTCACCTCCGACTGGACTACACCCTTTCTCGACTACCTCTTGCGGGACAGCCTCCCGCCGGACAAGACCGAGGCACGCCGCATCGCCCGACGCGCCAAGTCCCTGGTCGTCATCGATGACGAGCTCTACAAGAAAAGCACCTCCGGGATCCTCCAACGGTGCATACCTGAGGATCAGGGAAAGCAACTGCTGCGTGACATCCACTTGGGAGTATGCGGACACCATGCGGCGCCCGCAACCTTAGTCGGGAAAGCATTCCGGCAGGGTTTCTACTGGCCGACCGCTGTGTCCGACGCGGAACACATCGTCCGCACCTGCGAGGGGTGCCAGTACTTCGCCAGGCAGACACACTTGCCGGCTCAGGCCCTCCAAACCATACCGCTCACCTGGCCCTTCGCAGTCTGGGGACTGGATATGGTCGGCCCGTTCAAGAAAGCACCCGGGGGCTACACGCACCTCTTCGTTGCAGTGGATAAGTTCACCAAGTGGATTGAAGCCAAGCCGGTCGCCGTGATAACTGCTGAAAAGGCCATCGAGTTCGTCCGGGACATTGTGTGCCGATTCGGCGTGCCAAATAGCATCATCACCGACAACGGCACTCAGTTCACCGGTCGAGCCTTCCTCCAATTCTGCGACGACTACAACATCAGCCTTGACTTCGCCGCCGTGGCACACCCACGCGCCAACGGGCAAGTCGAGCGGTCCAACGGGTTAATACTTCAAGGCCTCAAGCCTCGAATTTTTCAGCGACTGAACAAATTCGCAGGCAAGTGGACAGCCGAGCTACCATCTGTACTTTGGAGCCTCCGGACAACGCCTAACCGGTCCACCGGTTATACACCCTTCTTCATGGTCTTCGGTGCCGAGGCCGTCCTCCCGACTGATCTGGAGTACGGGTCACCGCGTGTCCGAGCCTTCAACGAGGCCGAAGCAGAAGAAGCTCGGCATGACGCCCTCGACCAGCTCGAAGAAGCCCGCGAAGTTGCCCTCCTTCGGTCGGCTAAGTACCAACAGGCCCTGCGACGTTACCACAGTCGGCACATACGCGGCCGCTCCTTCAATGTCGGCGACTTGGTTTTGCGCCGAGTTCAATCTAACAAGGAGCGACATAAGCTTTCGCCGCCATGGGAAGGCCCGTACATAATCGCTGAAGTGCTACGCCCGGGGCTTACCGACTGAAGGACAGCGACGGCAACGTCTTCACCAATGCATGGAACATAGAACAGCTACGTCGTTTCTATGCTTGAACCCTTTTTCTAAGAATATCAGACATATCAATAAAGAGTTTGCTTTTGTTTCTTTCGAAAGTATCTCTTTTCCCGACTGCCTCGCTGCGCCCGTTCGTCGCAGGCACTCGGCGGATAGCTATCCGGGTCACCATCAGCGCAAATTGCTTAAGTACTGTGTATAAAAGTCTAACGTTAACTCCTTGACCCCGATCGCCGGTCTACGCCACACCCTTACGCTACACGGGACACACGCCCACGGCTAATCCCTACGCTGAGGAGGCTACGACAGGTCGGCAAAGAGCACAAACGCACAAGCTTACATACGCAAGAAGACAAGTCTTTTCTGATGGGGCCAAATTTACTTGTTAAACATTATAATGTTAACATAAGTCACTCCGGCATCCCGAGTGCACATAAAAACAACTCGGCACCCCCGAGTCCTTTACAAAATTTACCCGGCTATTCGAGCAGTTTACGTCTACTCCTATTATCTACAGGCCGGAGCGACTCAGCAGCGACTCGACGGTGGGTTCGACGGACTCCACCATCCCCGGGATTTCTTCGTCGGGGACGTCCGCGGCGTACCCCTCCCCGATGGCCTCCATGTCCAGCATCGGGTAGTGGGACCGCGCCACCGCCAAGACGAGGCTGCCTCCCGTCCTCGCGCCCTCCTCCTCGATGAAGGTCACTCGGCTGGGCACTTCGCCTAGCCGCTCGACGACCGCCGCGACGGAGGTCGGAGCCGCCTCGTCCGGCCAGACGGCGCTGCACGCCGCCTGCCCCGCCTTCATCAGCGACCCGATCATCCCGCGGGATTTCTCGAGGACCGCCTTCGATTCTGCACAAACAAAAGAGCGCTTCAGCAAACAGACAACAAGTCAGCCGGGCCAAAGCCAAGGAAGGGCACTTACCGGACTCCGCCGCCGTAAGGGCTTTCTTCGCGGCATCGGCGGCCGCCTCCGCATCCGTGGCCCTCTTGGCCGCCGACTCGGCATCGCGCCCGAGCTGCGCCTCCATCTTCTCCGCCAACTCCGCGCGGGCTTTCTCCGCGGCGCGCGCTGTCTCCGCGTCGGCCGCCTTCTTGGTCGCAGCCTCGACCTCGCGTCCGAGCTGCTCCACGCGGGCTTTCTCCGCGGACAGCGCCTCCTCCAGCTCCGCCGCCCGTTTCTTGGCGGCATCAAGGTCGCGGGCTCGGGCCGTCATTGCCTCGAGCTCTGACCTCAGCCGGGCGATCTCCTCTTCGGCTGCTGCAAGAGACACCCTGTCAAGCCAACGAAAAACAACGCGGGAAAGGCACAAAGGTCACTCGGCCGACTTACCTTGGGACTTGGCCATTTCCTGCGAAAGGCCGGCCTTCAGCCCGGTGATCTCTACCCCGCGCTTGCGGGCCACGTCCTCCGCCGACTGCCGTTCTGCGGTTATCTTGTCCCATTCGGACTTCCGCAGCTCTAGGCGCTCGATGACCGGCAGTCGGTCTTGGAGAAAGGCGGTCTTCTCCTCCGACCGCCGATACAGTTTCTGTACAAAACAAAAGTCAGAAGATGAAGTCACCCGGGAAGATCAGTTAAACCCTCCACTCGGTCCCCAGGACCAAGTGGAGGCTCGGGGGCTACACCCTCTGGGTGCACTGTTCGTGCACCCCGAGTCCGACTGACAAAAGGAAGGGAAGACACCTATACCCTCCGCCCGACTATTCTAGTCGACCGCAGGCTCGGGGGGCTACACCCTCTGGGTGCACTGTTCGTGCACCCAGAAAGAAGTCTACAAGCAAAAAGCAAAGGGCCCTCCGCCCGACTAACCTAGTCGGGCAGAGGCCCGGGGGCTACTCCCTAAGGGATCTACTCCTACAAAAGAGAAATTCACTCACCTCCATCAGGGGAAGCACCCTGCCGTTCAGCAGGTTGGCGCCCTCCTTCGCCGCCTTCATCAGGGCAGGGAGGATCTCCCCGATCTGCTCAGCGGCGGCCGCCGCGTCTCGCCACTCCTTCTCCTCCTCGACGTCGTCGATCGTCGACTTTGGATCCCCCTGCTCCGCTCCCCGGACCCGGAGGGGCCGGCGCGCCAGCTCGGAGCAGGGCTGTGGAGGCGGAGCTGCGGAGAACCCCTGCATTGGCGAAGGCGCGCGGGGGCTCGGGTTCTCAACCGTCGCCGCCTTCTCGCCAGCGCCCGCAGTCTCCTCGTCAGGAGCGACCGGCAAGGCTGGCTGCGCGCCGGGCGGCTCGGCGGACGGCTGGGAAGCGTCCGCGGGCGGAGGCGACTGCGGCCGGGGCGGCGAGGGATCCGCCGCAGCCGGAGGCGAGGAGCCCCGGATGTCCGAAGTGGCAGGGTCTTCACCCTGGCCGGACCCGGGGACGTTCGGGGTCGCCTTCGGGATATCTCCCGTCCATCGCGTCCTGCGGAGGCCATACTGATTGCGTCAGCGCGCGAGGAAAAACAAACCTAAAACTACAAAAGCACTCGGCGAGAGTCTTACTTTGAAGACCGAGGAGCGGCGAAGCGCTTCTTGGCCCCCGCGACTCTCGGCCCGGCTGCAGCGGCAGTCGGGGCCGACGGGGTCTCCGACCCGCCGGCTGCCCCGAAGGCAGCATCGGCGTCTCTCTTCTCCCCCCGGCTGGGGGGTGCGTCATCACCAGCCGCCGCTGGGTCAGCTCCGGCGGCAGAGCCTTCCGGCTCCGTCAACGCGGCCTCCGCGTCGGCCGGTGCCGCCGGGTTGGCACCGGCGGCGGAGGCCTCTGCTCCAGCTGGCGCGGCATCAGCCGGCGCCGCCGGGTCCGCGCCTGCGGCGGGGTCCTCCTGCTCCGCCGGAGCATCCGCCATGGCAACCGGCGCGTCCCGGCCCGCCCCAGCGACGGGGTTACCCGACCTTGTCGGCGTGACCCTCGCGGCGGGCGCCGCCGCCGGGCGGGCGCGGGAAGCTGGGGCGCCTCGTTCGGCCGGGGCGCCGCCCCTCGCCGCGACCAATCCGCCTCGCGTCTTCGGGCCGGTGCCCGCCGGTTTCCTCCTCTTCGTCATCCGGAAGGCGCTGCCGTCATCCGATGACTCTTCCTCCTCATCCTGGGCGGCCGTGCTCGGCGGAGGGGGCTTTACAATTGCCGGACCCTTCCCCTTGGAGGGCCCGATACCCTTACAAGACCCGGCCCCTGTCGGGGGGCCGGCACCAGAAGAAGGCGTCCCCGCCTACGGCGCTCCGCCCGCCGGGACGTCTGCGTACTGCGGCTGGTTCCAGATCTCGTCCTCCGGGAGGGGAGCGCTGGAATAGAAGCCGAACAGATCCTGCAAAGACATAAAAGCGACGTCCGAGTCAGGCCCGGCCGAAGGCTAAATCAAAGAGATGCGGCCTCGAAGACTTACGTCGCTCGGCGCGTTTGCTCGGCAGAAAGGAGCCGGACGGTCGGAGAAGTCCAGGCTCGTTCCCTAGGCCAGGAGCTTCTCCAGCCGGCTCTGCACTTCGCCCTCCGACAGCTCGTCGGCGGCCTCCCGAGTCGGGTCCTCCGGCTGGGGTATGTAGTCGGGGTGATCCGCGCGTCCGAATGAGATCACGGACTCGGACCATCGCAGGTACTGGGGCACGGCCGGTTCCGCTGCGTTGACCTCTCGGTCGATGATCTTCTGGCGACGTTTGGACTCGTAGCCGTTAGGGCCGCCGAAAATCATCAAGCAAGCGGTTTCTTTCGGGAACTCATCACCCTCGTCCTAAGGGGGTTCCTTCTTGCCCTTGTTGGGGGCGTAGGGTTTGTTCAGGTTCTTCAAGAGGTTGCAGTCGCGTGTCAGATGATTGGACTTGGGTCCATGGAAGTGACACGGCTGACTCATCATCTCCTCGAAGGTTGTGTTGGTGCGCGGTGGACGGCGCGCCGGAGCGCGCTCGGCAGCGGCAACGAGGTCTCCGCCCTTACGCTTGCGGTGCTTCTTTCTAGACGACTCGGGCTGGTCGTCCCGACTGGAGGACTCGGGCGCCTTGCCCTTGCCTCTGCCCTTGTCGTCCCGAGTAACACTGCGGACAGCCTCTTCGCCGGTAGCGAAGCTGTTGGCTATGTCGAAAAGCTCGCGCGTAGTCTGTGGATTCTTCCGCGCAATCTTGTGGATCAGGTCGGTGCTCCGAACTCCTTTGGAGAAAGCGGTAATGACGTCGCCCTCCCGGATCTCGGGCAGAGAGTTCTTCTTCTTGGAGAAGCGCTGGATGTACTCACGGAGAGTCTCATCCGCCCCTTGTGTACAGCTGTGGAGATCCCACGCGTTCCCGGGCCGATTGTAGGTGCCCTGGAAGTTGTTCACGAAGAGGGTCTCGAGGTCTTTCCACGTATGGATGCACCCCGGAGGTAAGCTGGTCAACCAGGCTCGCGCCGAGTCGGCCAGGAAGAGCGGCAGGTAGTGGATCGCGACGTAGTCGTTCCCACCGTTGGTTCTGCACGCTGTGTGGTAGTCGGACAGCCAGATGTCCGGCCGAGTCTCTCCCGTGTACTTGTCGATGCCGGTGACCCGGAATCGCGGCGGGAAGACGACGCTGCGGATACGAGGGCCGAATGCTTTCGGACCCGAGTAACCCATGCCGGAGGAAGTCAGAGGAGAACGTTCCCGGCTGGTGGCGCCGCTACCATTGTGGTGGTTGCCACGATCTTCTCTCCTGGAACCATGATGAGCGCTTCTCTCAGCGTCTGCTTGGCTCCTTGGTCCGAGTCGATCACGGGCCGGTATAGCTTGGCGAGCGTTTTTGCCCGCGTCCTGGCGGGCGCGGGTTCTCGCATCTATGGTGCCTCGGGCGTCTCGATCGGGTCCGAGTCGCCCGTGGACGTTGCCGGCCGGCTGATGTCGGCCGGGGCTTGCTCGCTGGCTATCCATGCGTGACGGACTCTTCTGAGGCGTAGAGCGCCGACTCCTTGCACCTGCGGAGGAGCCGGGGTGGTCTTCGAAAACTTCAGCGTGCTGGAGGGCGGTCTCTTCCAGCAGGACGCGGAGCCGTCGAAGTTCGTCATATCCCGGGTTGCCCTCGGGGATATCAATGGCACGGGCCGCCACTGTGGCCGCGACGATATTGTGACTCGGGAGAGGAAATATCGGGACTCCTTCCCTTTCACGCATGCGGAGCTCGTTGTGAACCTGGCGTCCACGAGCCCTCATGTCATCATTGCGTCGCTGGTCGTCACGCTGGCGGACGAGCCGGGTCTGCTGCTCGATCAACTCTTCCTCCTTAGCAAGGAGTCGGAGTCGAGTGGCCTCGAGCTCGGCCGGCGTTTGTTGCTCGATGGGAACTTCTTGGCCGTCACCGCCATCTAGCGAGCCGGCATTGGCCATGAAGACTTCCCGGGACGGATGGTGGCTGCCAGAGCTTTCGTCCTCGTCCGAGTAGTACTCGAGGACGGGGAGGAGAGATTCGATAGCGCCCACCAGCCGGGATCCGAGTGCGAACTCGTGCGCGACAAACGGATCTGGTTTCGGCGAAGCCTCTTCCCTGGGGAGAGGGGCCGAGTGCGCGGGCTCCGTGGGAGGCCCGTGCTGGAGAGCTGATGAAGCCTCTGCCGATCGGGACGTCGCCGAGTAGCAGAGGTGAAGCTGGCCGACCTTGTCGGCGATGAAATCCAACCTTCCGAAACGGAAAAGGTGGCCAGGGTCTGGGACAGCGCTGATGAAGGCGAACTTCAAGATGCTTCCCGAGACGAAGATGTTGTTGTTGACGAAAGCCATCCTGACTCGTGCAGATGGATCTATGCGCACAATCCCCTACCTGGCGCGCCAACTGTCGGAGTATTATTCCGGCAATACTATTTACGGGGCGGTGTGAGCACAGCAAATCAGGATGGCTGCACACGGGAGACAAGATTTAGACAGGTTCAGGCCCTCTCGGAGAGGTAATACCCTACGTCCTGTGTTTGGTGGCTGGTATTGCTGTATCCCGAGTGCCGCAGGCCCTAGAGAATCGATCTCGAAGGGGCCTGAGCTGTGAAACAATGGAGATTAAGCTAGATGAGATGTTCTCCGATCGGAGGTCCCCTACCGGGCCTTATATAGTCGGCCGGGGTAGGGTTACAGAGTCCGGATCGGGTTAGTAGATATGTTTCCTATTCGGTTACAACTGATTCCGGGTAAGCCGGACAGGTATTAGTCCTTGTCTTGTACTCCACGCCGGTGAGTCGCCCCCGTGTTGTAGTCGGACTCCGAGTAGTCGGCCCGGCCCACCCCGTGGCCGGGAGGCCGGATTCGTCCTCCTTGGTGAGACCCGGGTGGCATATCACCGTCAGAAGGCGTACTGGCTTTTGCAATTAAATTCCAATTCCATGATTCGAGGACCAATTGATAGGAGCTAAACAAGGTGTGAGCGTATTTTGATGAGCACATGGGATCCTGGGGGAAATGGTCTCGGCCGGGATATTGGGCCAGTTCTTTTTGGCTTAAGCTTCTCTAGAAACGGCTTAAGCTTCTCTACCCACAGAAGTCAGCAGTGGAAAGAAGCCTCTGAGAAACTTTTGTCCAGTTCTTTTCGGCTTCTGTTATATGAGCTTATTGTCTGAGTAGTTCGATAAAAAGTCTATAATATCCCTGGACAAATTTCTCTTAATTCTATTTGCCTGAACTTTGTTAATATTTCTTCACATGAACAAATTTGAATTCCCATCCCCATCCATTAACATGAACAAAATATCATTACACACAAATATAAACAAATCCCCGTTTGTGCAAAAAGAAATTTTGGGGGAAAAAATCCCCACGCGCGCCGCCACCCTGCCGGAGCTCCTGCAAGCCGCACCTCCGTCGAGCTACTCCGTCGCCTTCACCCTTGACGTGGCGCCTCCGGGGCTCCCCGCCAGCGGGAGCGGCGGCGAGGCTGGGGCCGAGGGCGGGGACGGCGGCGGTGATGGCGTCGGGTGGAGGAGCTCTGGAGGGGGCGGTGGTGTCGGGTGGAGGAGCTCTAGAGGGGGCGGCGGAGGAGCTCGGCGGCGACGTCGGGTGGAGGGATCTCGGCGGCTGACCCGGGTGGATGAGCTCGGCGGCGCGGCAGGCTCAACGCGGCCGGTCGACCAGGGCGGCGCGGGGTCGGGCGAGCGCGGGGTTGTAGTCGCCGCCGGAGGGCTCCGAGGAGGAGCCGGCGTGGAGAGGAGGCCAACGCGGGGAGGAGGCCAACGCGGGGAGGAGGCGGCGGCGACGACCAGATCGGGAGGGAGGGCGGTGTGGGAAGGTAGCATGGCACGGGAGGGAGGCTCGGGCGGCCCAGCGGTGGCTGCTGCTCGGCGGTGGCCTCCTCACAACCGCGGGGGAGAGAGCGGGGGAGGGGGAGAGGGGCAGGCGGGGCAGGAGGATAGAGGAGGCGGGCTGGGGCGGAGGATGGAGGAGGCGGGCGGACGTTTTTGAGGGGCAAAATGGATGTAATAACGGTTCGGTGGAGGGGCAAAATGGGAAACGCGTGATTTTACTTAAACCAGAAGCTCGGGAAGCTGGTCTGAGGCAGCTTCTTCCCATCGCTGAATTTGTGAAGGAGAGGGGGAGGAGCTGCGGGGAGAAGTCCGGAGAAATTTCGAGTTCTTTTCGGCTTCGGCTGCCTGGAACCTAGAAGCCGTCCCAGAAGCCGAAAAGAACTGGCCCATTATCCATGTCTTCGTTTGGAGCAGGAGAGAGGAAACCCCTGCACAAAAAAGATCAGAAAATCAGAAAACAAAACCAAAAGTATCACAAATATTCTGGAAACCCAGCAAATTCGGAAAAAATATATGAAAACTTGGATAATAGCAGCTTTGACAAGCAGGACTATGTGCAAACACCATAGAGGCAAGCTAATTGGATTGCAGTTGGATCCAACACCAATCACAGACAAAAAGAATCTACAATCTCATCAAGCGATTCGCTTCTACATAAACTGAAGGCAAACAATGCTAGGTCTCGTCCATGGCAAAGGTAAAGAAGAGAAAGGGGATGAATTGGAGAAATCTCCCTGGGACAAGTAGTGAAGAAATTGGGGGAGAAAATGGGATCCCCGCATCCTGGTGGCCGGCCACAGCAAATCGGCCGGCAGCAATGACAACAATTTGAGGCGGCGACGGCATTCTAAAGCACCCAACCAACTCCGCCGAAATCACCTACGCCTGCAACATGGGAACTAAGCAAAGCTTCAACGCAGGGAGCTATCGGGGAGAGAGACCGACGGGAAGTCCAGGATGCTTGCGAAGCCAGTGGCGAGGCCACGCGTTGAAGTGTTGGAGGTGCTGGGAGGTTGCTCGTGGAGGCAGAGGAGATGACAGTGGCGGCGTTGGTGCAGGAGCGCCCTAGGCGCGTGCAGGCACGGTGGCTGCGGCCGGCTCGGCCCTACAATGGCGGCATCGTGCGGACGCGGTGCGCGCGTCCGGTCTGTGTGCGGTACTGCCGGCGTAGACGCTCTGCCACGACAGGGTCCTCGTGCGGGAGGACGGCGTGGTCGTGCGTGATGCGGTGCCCCCGGTATGCTTGCGAGCGTGGCACGCGGTGACCTGCGCCGCCGTTGCGACGCACTTGCCGTGCAGGCCTGATGCGGCAGCGCGTCGTGGTATCGATGCCACGCTGACTGCGCCTGGTGCAGGAGGCGGTGAGCTTGGGCTGCGCAGGTGACAGCCGGCGCCGACATGCGCACATCGTGGGGTCTGAGTGGCGATGTGATTCTCCTGCATGCGGGGAGGTGCGCCACTGCAGTATCCCATCCAGTGATCAGATTAGTAGAATTCCATGTGCTACGATCCGTTTACTTCGGAACCGGATCCACCAATTCATGCATGGGAATAGAGCAATCAGAAGAACAATGCTTCTCTGATTGACATGCATGTGTTGCCAGCCTGCTGCCTAACCGATCTGTTGATCGATTCTTTCAGGCATGCGCGAGCGGGCGTGGATGTGACTGCCGTAGAGGCCGCTTACAATTCCACGTGCGATCGACTATTTTCCAATTACAATTAGATTAAGCCATCGATAAGTGGGCTAATCGGCACGGTGCACGGAATTCTTCATCGAAACTCAAGAATTAAATCTAAAATGCGAAATGATAGAAAAAACAATATAGATTAAATACGAGAATCAATCTACTAGTTGATTATCTTTTAATACCGTGTAAAGGGAGCCTACAAATCAGGTTTGGAGAGCACCTCATATTAGTGACGTGTCAAAGGAACCACCGTTACCGATCCGATCATCCCTAATGAATAAGATAAATAAAATAAGCATATATATAATATAGTAAAGAAGATATAATGCGTAGGGGTAATTTTTTTTTCCTTCTCTTTGTTGATCTTCTCAACTCTCATTACATGTAATGGTTAGAGCCCCTGGTTATAACCTAGAGCCTCTACTAAGGGCATTAGATAAGAGTTTACAAAACAATATTAGAGGGGGAAACCATGTCTTAGGTGGGTTGACAATTTCCCAACACCAAGCACCAACCCTGAAACGAGTTCACGCCAAGTAGTCGATGAACGCGTTTGCCCCGCACCACCCACCACCACCACGATGCCATGAGCCCATGAACACATAATATAGCGAGCCAGCACCACCAAGCTGCGCACGCTATCTCGCTAGCCCATCGCCATGAAGCCCGCCGACCACCTCCCCGGAGCGCCTGCCTCCCGCTGCTGCCTCACCGCCGTCCTCGCCCCGCTCCTCCTTTTCCTCGCCGCCGCCCTCTCCTTCCCCTCCTCCTCCCTCCTCCTCCTCCCCGCCCCGCTCCTCTCCCGCCGCGTCCCCCCACCGCCAGCCTCTTCTCATTCTCCTCCTTCTCCTCGCGGCGTGCCGCGCCAGCAGCAGCGGGTGGCGGTGTGCCTCGTGGGCGGGGCGCGGCGGTTCGAGCTCACGGGCCCGTCCATCGCGCGTCACGTCCTGGCACCGCTCCTCTCCCCGGGCCGCGCCGTCGACGTGTTCCTGCACTGCCCGCTAGACGCCAACGCATACAAGCTCTCCCTCCTCGCGCGCGCCGCCGCGGCTCCCGCCGCGCTGGCCGTCGTGCGGGTGTTCCGGCCGGAGCTCGTCGAGGAGACCCCCGACCGCGCGCGCGTCCTCACCGCCGACAACTCCCCCAACGGCATCCAGGTTCGTGCCTGCCTCGTGCGGTTTGTTCCTTGCTTGCACCACTGCTATATCTTTGCGCTTCGCCTTCCCTGCTGCATTGGCATCTACGTATAAAATAATTCAGCAAGATTACGATGCTTTACGTGTCTTGCCGTGTTCTTAGATGGTTTTCGATCTCTTGCAATGGCATTGCTTGCCACATTCAATCCCTTGAATCTGCTGCTTGTTTTTGTTCTACGATCGAGTTGGTGTTTTTGGAGGTTGATAGGGCGGTTTCAACTTAATTGCTTGGCGGTTTCTTTCGAATCCCTATATGAATTGAGATATGAATAGCGGCTTTTAGGTAGATAGATAGATAGAGATATATAGATTGCTTCAAACTGAAGAAAGATTGCAATCCAGGTACGTTACTTCAGTGAACCCGGCGAGAGGAAAACAAGCAGAAAGTAGCGGGGCCTGTTCGTTTGACTTGGCACCCCACCAAGTTATTATAGATTGATTTGGCTTGGTAGTTGTACCACGATGTGACAAGTAAACGAGAACGGAGGGCCAGGCATGCATGCATCATTGTATCCTCGATCGATCGGGTCGAGTGCGCGTAATTAGCACACGTACATACGTAACCTAGCTACGTGTATGGACTCTCTCCAGCTCCAGGTTTATATATTTTCTGTGTAAGCTCGCTCTTGTTGGCTGGGATCGTAGCGAATGTACTATTCAACGTATACGTATTTTGACCGGCCAGTGACATATGCAGCGTCGACGTACTGCAAAAAAGCATGCATGCATGATTTTTCCCATTTCGATTATGACATCCAAGATTGGAACCTAGGTACGTGCGTACACTGATGCATATAGAATCATATATAGACGACGACGCTAGCTTTTTTGAAGTCGCATTCAAAGTTGTTATATCTGCGTGTCCTCTCTTCACAAAAACGTCGCTAAATCTAGCACTACTGCTGTACTAATAGTATTCTGCATGCTTTCTGCTAAGCAGATCCTTGTCCCCCTACCGTATCGATCCAAACGCTTCTTTATTTCTACCCTTTATCCTTGGAGGGAAAAGAGCAAACCATGTATACATGCATGTGAAAGAAAATCACACATTGTCAAAGCTTGGAAAATCATAAGTAGAAGTAGTCTATATTCCGGCCTTGAAAAACAAGTTTAAGACACAGTGCTACTTCAATTCTGACTGCACACCCGAAACAATCCGATCCACACGTGCTAATTCAACTTGTTTGACCAAACTTAATTTTGCAGCACATGCATTGCCGTATATATATATATGAACAGTCGTACTAATCTATCTTAGACAAGTCTAATTAATCAAAATGGTATTACTACTACTACTACTAGTGGAGTATAATCCATAGATTAACAGTGTGCAATCAACTAATTAATCCACTGCAAATCGTAAGCAGGGTCTTCTCCAGTACTTCCACCTGGTGGAGGGCTGCCTGGACCTCATCCGCGAGCGCGAATCTCGAGGCAACTTCACCTACGCCTGGATCCTCCGCACCCGCGTCGACGGCTTCTGGACCGCGCCGCTCGCGCTCGCCGACGTCTTCCCGCCAGACGCCGCCGCCTACGTCGTGCCGGAGGGCTCCGCATTCGGCGGCCTCAATGACCGCCTCGGCGCTGGGGGGCGCGCCGCCTCGGAGTCCGCGCTGTCCCGCCTCTCCATGCTGCCCCAGCTCGACGAGGCCGGATACCGGGAGCTCAACTCAGAGGCGGCGTTCCAGGCACAGCTGGCGGTGGCGGGCGTGGTGCCCCGGGAGCGAAGGCTGCCGTTCTGCGTGCTAAGCGACCGGCGGTACGATTTCCCGCCGTCCGGGTACGGCGTCCCCGTGGCTTCGCTGGGGAGCGCCGGCCCGCTGAGCGGGGCCAAGTGCCGGCCGTGCCGCGCGCCGGCGTGCGGCGGCGAGTGCGCGGCGGGGCTGGAGCGCGGGTGGAGCTGGACCGAGTGGCGGAACGGGACGCTGGAGCTGTGCGACGCGAGCGGGCCGTGGGAGGAGGGGTGGGAGGAGGTGTTCGACGAGGCCGCTGGTGAGGAGGCGGCCGCGGTCCGGCGGAGGGTGGCGCGGATGGGGCTCGAGGAGTGCGCCGCGGAGATGGAGGCGCTCAGGGCGCGCGCGGAGCGGTGGGACGCGCCGAGCCCCGCCGAGATATGCCGCCTCGGGCTCCGAACCCGACCGGCGACGGCGAGCCGGTCGGACTCTTCGCCGCCTTCGTCGGACAGGAACAATGCTTCAAGTACTGAGCAACCTTAACAGTTTTTTTTTAAAAAAATTCCTTAATTCTTTTTACCTTAGATAGCAGAATTTACAAAGAGAGAAAAAAAATCAAAGGTCAAGAAAAGGAAAAGAGTGTTGGATCTTAGGATAGTGATATATACTTAGACATGCTTGTGTACAAAATTTATACCGATTCATTAGTGATCAGTGATGATATTACTACAAAACGGAAAAAATTCCCGCGTTCCAAACGGACAGAAGTGTTGCATGCATGTTTGCAACGACTTACACTGGACTTAGAGTTATGGTCTGCGAAAGGTTTATAATGGTTGGTGCTTAGGTGTGCTAACTATCTTATGACGATAAGGTGAGATATCAAATCGTTGTTGGTGTAGGTTGCGGTATTCGGATCAGTTGGTACCCCATCACATTGAGATGAGATGCCATAGACCTCTTTCCTTCCTCCATTTGTTTCCATGCCGATTCTGTAGATCGATGGAGCTCTAATGTTCATACATCTCTGTAAGCTGTCAGAGTCAAATAAATTCATGGTTTGGTCAGCATGGTAGTTAGACGCTCCATTTTGCTTCCAGTTCTTCCAAGACATGGCAGATTACATACAAGAACAACATATTAACTCTGGCTGACATGGAACGGAAGTAAGTTAACAACGTTTCAGTTATTATCTGTGGAGGTAGGACGGACAGAGAGGTCAGCAGCCAGCAGGACGGCTTCTCGTCTGCCAACAGAAACCGTCAGAAAAGGTCCCCAGCAGCAGCAGCCTTTTCCTTTCGAAGCAACCTCCCAGGTCCTACATCTACATGCTGTCGCTGTGCTGGCTGGCCCGGCCTTCCCTACAGCTACAGACAAGCAGCGTCAGCAACAGCAGCAAGGTTAGCCAACAAGGTTACACTACTTGCACGGTTGCACCACCTTTACTCTAGGAAGGAACACGTAACTTGAGACCTAGAGCTTCTCTACAGCTATACCTATCGAAGAGACTTTGCACCAGGGGCCCAGAACCTTATTATTCCTCTATGT
This sequence comes from Stipa capillata, assembly GCA_019208055.1. Taxonomy (NCBI): domain Eukaryota; kingdom Viridiplantae; phylum Streptophyta; class Magnoliopsida; order Poales; family Poaceae; genus Stipa; species Stipa capillata. The sequence continues at coordinate 511,081 of JAGXJF010004650.1, forward strand.
AGCGTGTTGCAAGTTAAGTTCGCATCCATGTTTCTTGCCGGATGTTACAAAATAGTACTCAACTTTTAAAAAAAATCCTCAAATCTAACAATGGTCTCGAATAGTTTGAGACATCAACTCCAACTTTGAAACTGGCAATTGAATACGTCAGCTTGAATAAAGTGATATAGTCTTCTTACTCTTTTCTTACTGAACCGAAACATCAACCTCGGACTTGTCTCGACAAGTTAATGTATGTCTTGAGTAAAGTAACATAGTTCCCAAACTCTCAGTAAAAGAATCACTTTACATTGATGATCACACTGTTAGAAATGTGCCCTAGTGGTAATCATAGGGATGATCATATTTTATTGTATCCATGATTTATTAAATGTTCTTTGAATAATATCATTTGTATTGATTAGCAAGTACGTGACTTATTTGTGAAACTCCGTACTAAGCTTGTGATTATTCTAAATTGGTCCCTAGTCAGAATTCATGTGAAGACATATATGAATAACAGACTAGCATACGTATTGGTTGATGACCATGTTTCACAGGTCATGGACATAGAAATGTCGAACCAATTATATGAGCACATGTTAGGGAACATGGGGTTGGACTGACCCAACTTGAGACACCGCGAGAACATTATTTTAGTTATCGTTAGTAGATCACATGCAATGTGTATGCTATGTCCTTTGACCTGAGATTGTCGTATGTGCTTGAGATGTGTAATTACTTATTTAGGGGTTGCCAATGCTACTCCGTAACTAGGTAGTTATAAATGTTGTTTTCTTGTTTGTCATAAAGCATGCTGCGAGGCATGGTCAATCGAGATGGGATTTGACCCTCTTTATAATGAGAGAGATATTTCTGGGCTCCTCGAGTGATCGGATCTAGAAATCCACGGTCATGCTACTTAAGGTTAAAGAGTTAACCTAGTAAAGGATTTCGAGACACGTGATCGAGAAAGAGCGGTCGAGCTCGAGTTTAAACTTGACAAATATTATGAGGCAAAGGGAGTTGTATATATAACATTGTGAAGGTTCGTCCGATACGATCTTTATGTACGTTTAGGAGTTGGCATGTCCTGCTAGGGACCGCTACCAATTAGTGACCGAGTAGACTTAAGAGGCGCACACTTAAGAGGTTGGAGCCTAATTCGGATTAGGATCCGAGTTAGACTGGGCATTGAGTCCTAATGGGTCTCTAACTTAGAAGCCCATTATGGGTAGGGTTAAGGAAAATCAGAATTCTCGAAACCCAGCCGTCACTCCTCCCACGCCCAAAGTCGCCCGCTTGGAGTAGCAATCCGGGCGAGTGACGTTCCTCCCTGAACATGTGGATACCTTGGAGGCGTTGCGGCTGCGACACTTGGATGAACTGTTTGAGGGAACTGCGAGGAGAAGAAGGTAGTACGACTACAGTTGCACCGATGCGCTGCATCGACTCTCCGCTACGGGTCTGCGCGTCTAGTGGTAATCTCGTGATCTATTACTACAGCAATTCTTGGTTTACGCGGTAGAATTTTTTTATTTTGTGCTAGTGTAGCCTACCCGTATCCCTTCACACACATGACAATTCTATATTATGAATCTTGAAACCTTACATACGTCATGTGCTTTATAATCATACACCCATGACACATAGAGTATGTTAGAACAAATAAATATCACAACACTAACTATATGATAGAAACTGCAATAATACATGTAACTCTTAATCGAGTAAATGTAACAACTTTTTTCACACAAGTGGTCCTAAGACCAAATCTCAAATACACATCAGAAAGTTTTATAACTGACTTAGAAGCCACAAGTGGTAAAGCCAAAAGTGGTAGCAGAACAAAACAAACGACTACCAAACCTTGGGTAGGACCACTGCCTAGAATCCCTAGAGACTACTCGTCGTTGGCGTCGATCTCTATAAATAAACTTTCATCTAAAAGGATGATCTCCTCTGCACAAAATATCAACGTTCGCAAAATGAGTACAAAAGTACTCCACAAGGCTTATATGAAAATAGTACTAGATGCAATAGTATCGAGCAGTGATTGTGGACTATTTTGCATAAATCCAAATTTTCATTTGATATTATTCTAAGTAGATGAAAAATGACTACAAGATCAAGTAATAAGGGGATGATCAAGTGTCCTTCCAAGACTAGTCCAACACTTCTATCATCATCAACTTAAGACCAAACGACTCTCCCTCAACCACCTAGGAGAGGAAGTAGCCACTAACTTCTCTAACTAAGGTTGGCAGTTTTAAGAGTAACATTGAAGTTGCCTAATTCAACGCAGGTAATCACCAAGATGTACATCTTTACCTACATGTGTCGATTGACTCCTAATATCAGATAATTAACACACTTCACGAGATGTGTTTGTAGAGGGTGATTGAACGCGACCGTTATAATGCTTTCGACTTAACTATGAGCCACTGCTATGGGCCAATCTGTATACACCAATTCGGCTGTCAACTCTAATATGGTGCCATAAATTGTGAACCGAGGTACATCCCTATCTTTTTAAGACTGTGTGTCTACTCACCCTTATATTAGGATGCCATCTCGTATCATGTCAACTTTTTACTGCAAATGAAAATGGCAAACTAATGCAGCTTGCTTGGAGGGGCTGATGACCCACGTCGGAGCAGGAGTTAGCGACACGGACCGCCTGCTGCTTGGGGACATGTGCGGAGCCCGAGTCAACTGCGCTAGTAGTCCCTTGCTGTTGGTGGGCGTCGAAGCTCGCCTGCTCACAAGAGCTAAAGATAGTAGACTCCTGCTAGTGGGTGCAGGGGTGGTCTCGGTGCCACCTTCCCCTGCTCTGGATGCCGGCGCCGCTCACGCCCTATCTGTGTTGAAAATATGCAATACAAATTTGAGAATTGGGAGATAAGCTATTTGTCATGGAAGATGTTAGAGATGATTCTTCATGGCAAAGTGAGAAGCTTTTAGAGGTATTGAGAAATTTGAAAGACACTAGATATTTGCCATGAAGGTTCTAAAATAAAGTACTTACCATGCTTCATGGCAAATGTAATGAATATCCAGACCTAAATATTTATCATGGAAGATGCTAGAGAAATCTCTCCATGAATAAATAGGAATAATCTAGACTTAGATATTTTAATAGAGAATTCTAGAGTAAATATGTTTGTAGTTGAAGGTTTTGGATGGTTTCCATTTGGCACCAATCCTATGAGCTTGTACAAGAATAAATAGGGGTGCCAACCCCTCCCCATGTACACCAAGAGAAGAGCTACCAAGTATGAGAGTCTTAGGGATGACCACGAGAAGGCCATAATGGAGTGGTAGGGTAGCCATTAAGAAGTGTATTGTATCAAAAATGTATTAGTGAATAAAGAGTTGAGTTATCCCCTTATGTAAGTGTAGTCTCCCGATTGGTGTAGCATGTGTAAGTCTATGGATAGTAGGGCTACCTCGAGTCATTCCCAACACCCTGCGAGAAACAAAGTGTGCTTTTAGCTTACCCCAATTAATCATAAAATAGAAACCTGTAGGAGGCTCATGGGATAGTAGCATATGACGGGAAATGTGTTGGTATGTAAGTAGTTTGGTGTTCCTTTTCGTTTTCTTCGTTTGATTTCTTGCAACCAACTGAGTGTTATGCTCCAACGCTGGTGTGAGATCTCATCGGCTCATGCATGGAGAGTACGGAGAGGAAGGAGGAAGGGAGCGTCTAGCCTTCCGTGTGTTGACTTGCAGGACCATCCTCTTCATTGGAAATGCAGAAGGGTGCCTGTGCGCGGTGGCGAGTGATCCCGCTATCACGGGCTCTCCTCTGTCTGTGAGGATGATCATCAGTCTATATGAAGTCTGTGGTGGGCCGAACGTGTTGACCGACGATTGTGACCTAGTCGATACTGGCTCCGGTTTAGGTAAAAAGCAATGAGTAGTTTGCTGCGGAGGGTGCCGCTGAGACCAACCCTGCACTACCTGCCCCTTGACCAACACCACCAGCAGGAATCTACCAACAAGAGCTCTTCTGAGCAGGCGAGCACCGGTACCCACCACCACCAGTAGGCTTCTCGCATCACTGACTCCTGCTTCGGCATGGGCCATCAGCAGCCCCTGTAGGCAGACGCCGACAGCTCTGAGTCCAGCTCTGGACGATGGCAGGAACAGCAGGCTGGCACCATATGTCCCTTTAAATGATGTCATTCTATAATCTGCTAGTTGAAGTGAGGAAGATATTAAACTTTTTCAGGGCCAGACTGTTGTGACAAGAAAACCAAATTACTTACAAGTACCATTTGGTTAGTTAGGCCAAGTTTTGTGAACCCAAAGAATAGGGTCAGGGGTTTTTAGATCTGGAAGTAATGAACAAAGCCCTCCTAGCCAAGTGGCCTTGGAAACTAGAAACTGAATCTGGGATATGGCAAACGATTTTATTAAATAAATGTCAAATCGCCAGTGTATTATTGGACTTAAACATGAAGTGGAATTTCACATTTCTGGTTTGGATTGATGAACACCAATAAACTTGTCTACAAGTTCTATAAGAGAATAATTGGAAATGGAGAACATACCAGATTCTAGGAGGACTGGTGGCTGGATGATGGTCCTCTGGCTCAAACTTTCCCACGCTTATATAATATTTGTTTCAACACCGGCATTTCAGTAGCTCATGTGATAAATAAGAGGTTGGGATAGTTTTCAATTTAGACGCGCCCTGTGGGGGGAGAGAAAGCAAATGTGGCAAGAGATTAAAGAGTTGTGCTCTGATATCACTTTGACTGGTCAAAGAGATAGTATTTGATGGATCCTTAATCCATATGGTAATTTTATAGTGAATTCCTTTTATACGGCTTTTAAACTGAAATCTTTTCATGTCCTACATAAATTATTGTGGAAAATTAAATTGCCTCTGAAGATCAAACTCTTTCCATGGTTAACTCTGAGAAATAATATCGTCACAAAGGATAATCCGCGGAAAGGGGTTGGAAAGGTGAGAAAAGTTGTCAATTTTGTGGGCAAGATGAAACTATTGATCATCTTTTCCTTGAATGCTCTCTAGCTCGATTGATCTGGAGTGTAATGAAATGTGCCTTCAACTTAGAGACATTCCTGATTGTGTTTATTTACTATTTGGCACTTGGCTTATGAATTTTCCCAAACAGACCAAATTCCTGATTGTGTTTATTTACACTCTTTTTCAAAAAAGAAAACTTCGAAGGACATAGTACATGTGGTTGGCTCCGGCTAGGGATCATCGACGGGTGGATTAGGAGATCAAACGAACACGTATGCAAAATTGCAAATCCTTTCCTGACCGCAGTGCACGACCTCGGGTTCCTGATTCGCAGAGTCTGCAAAGGGCAACAATGGCTAGATGCATGCATGCACGTCTACGGGAGAGAATAATGTTCCAAGCACAGTTTATGCACGCAAACGAAACGATCACCCCGATGGTTGGGGGCTACAAACAGTATGTACTTAATCAGCTCTTGTAACTCGATTCAAGCTAATTCACCCAGATCCACTAATAGATCATAATTAAATCCTCAGCTTGTAATTTTAATGGTCACATTTAGAAAACAACTAACGTTATTTTACACCAAGGCAGTACATCATGCTAGGAAAGCTTGGTACATATCAGCACAGTGCTCTTGCCATTTTTACTTCTTTGAGGACACAGGGTATATTGGAGTTTTTGGAATTTCCATCTTACATTTTGATTGATGAAAGAAACAACATCACCACTCCTTACAAACATAGTACAATTTCAAATGAACTTGCATATATTGACTGTAACAACAAAGTATGACAAGACAATGCAATTCAGTGAATCAAGTCTGAAGCAAGTACCAGCAACAGAAGACATTGGCTTATAGCCTTCCGTACGTCTTCATCCTAGGTCTTCATCCTGCGCAGCCACTTGAGCGAGCTCTCGAGCTCGCTATACGCGGTCACCTCCGCAAAGCTCTTGGTCTCGATCCCATAATCAAACACATCATACGCATCTGGAACCCTCCCCGCCCGACACAACGCCCTGATGAACGTCGCGTACGCCGGCGCCTCGAGCTTCATCCCTGCCCCTACCATGGACCTGTACACCTCAACGGCCTTGTCCAGCTTCTTGTTCTTGCACAGTCCCATGAGCAGCGTGTTGTACGTCCGGCCATTCGGCTCGCACCCCTTGCCCTCCATCTCCTCTAGCAACTTGAGCGCCCCGAGCGCGTCGCCCTTGACGCACATCCCATTCATGAGTGAGGTATAGGTGATGACGTCCGGGAAGTGACCGGCGGCTGCCATGGCGTCGAGGTAGGTCCTCGCCTTGGCGACCAGCCCTGCGCGCGCGAGACCGAAGACGAGGGTGTTGTAGGTGACGAGGTCGGGCTCGACTCCGTCGTCCTTCATCCGGCGGAGGACGCCGAGGACCCCCGCGGGTCGGAGGCCGCGCAGTGCGCCTTCATGAGGGAGTTGTAGACGTGTGCGTCGGCGCGGACGCCGCGGTCGGCGAGGACGGGGAGGAGCTGCGCGATCTCGCGCGGGTCCCCGCGGCGGCAGCAGGCGTCGGCGAGCGCGAGGAGCGCCGGGCGGGCCCGCTCCGGGGGAGAGGTGGAGGAGGGAGGGAGCGCCGCGAGGAGGTCCCGGGCCGCGGCGACGGAGCGGTGGGTAGCGAGGCGGCGGAGGAGGAGAGCGAGGGACTGCGGCGGGAGCGGGATGGTGGGCGCGGCCGCGAGCGCGAGCGAGGCCGCGGCGTCGATGTCGGCGTCGACCGCGGCGCGGATGGCGGCGGAGAGGTCGGCCGGGGTGGTGATGGGCCTCTTCCTCTCGGCCGGGGGCGGGGACGGGGCCAGGTCAAGGGCCGAGGTGGCCGCGGGGGTTTTGCGGGGCTTGGCGCGTGGTTTAGTGATGGTGGGACGAGAACCAGGTGGAGGAGGAGGAGAGGACGGCTTTGGGATGAGGGCGTGGGGGAGATTGGCAGCGCGCATGGCGTGCGGAGGCACCTTCACCATCCTTGGCGGGGCGGCGGCGGTGGCGGTGGCGGCGGTGAGGAAACGGGGATGGGAATGAGAATACGATTACGAGGTGTTTGTTGGGCTCTGAAACGGGTTTTGGGCCCAAGATAAGATTACATGGGCTTCGGATGGGTCGAAGCTTATGTTGGGGCTTTTTTTGTTGGGCCCATCTTTTCACCTGCTCCACAAATTCTGGTTGCAAAAGAAATGACAGAAAAGGAAAGCCTGGTCTCCGTTGACGGTCAACCGCTCACGACACGACGACAAGGACACGGAATTCTGTCGTCATTTTTTGCTCTTCCCCCCTCCACGTTTTCGCACTTCTTAAACCTGGTCCTAGGTTGCACTACGAAACAATGCAACACCATCCGACGCCTCGAGATGTGCGTATGCATTGAGCATGGCCACCGCACCACTTGCTACTACTTTTGTAACTGATAGCAATGTTTCATGGATAGATTTTGTCACAAACAATAGGATTTATTACGTTCCTTTCCATCTTAGTGTACAGACAATCATCATCATAGGGTAGAATGCTAGATGCTTAGCGGTGACGAGTGCAGACCAGAACAGAAATAAAAGATGGTACTTATATAAATTTAGCTCGTTAAGAAATAATACATCCTACCTATAAAAAGATGCTCTAACTCTAATCGACATCTAAAAAATTATCAAAAAGTGTAAAAATGAAGCAGGTGCGCTGCCCCTCACACGTATCCACTTTAGGCTCGTCACTAATATTATATTTCCTCTCTCCTTTATATCGACCTTTCGTCTTTTTTAATAAAATATTAGCTATGAAAGAAATTGTCTGTTGTTTCACAGCTGATTACTCATTCTTTTTTTAGTATCTTAACTGAAATTTGAAACTAAGAATTAGTGTATAGAATAATGGTGAATGGAAAAGAAAAAAGAGAAACCTAGCGCTCATAAGAATAATACGTAAAACTAGACATATGGCAAAACATAATATGATACATAGAAGAGTAAATAAAGTGGTATGTGATTTTCACAGTAATACCTAACGTGGGAGTGAAGTTTTTACGTACTTCTATCACGTATTGTTGACTACAATAGTTCAAAATAATAGCAAAGCGCAAAACAAAAACAGACATCGCGATGGTTTTCACGTGTACTTGTTGAACCTCGAATCAATTTACACTGTGATGCGGTAGCCTCGAGGAAGAATGGGTAGCTAGTCACAATATCATCCAGGAGAAGGGACCGAATCGAAAAATGTGCTTCTGCCTGGCCGGCCTCACCACCCACCCAACCGGCGGCCACCATTGATAGGATAGATCCTGCCTGCAAGCGTAAATTCCTTCACCAATCACATCACACACAGCCTCCCGGTTCCCTTCTGCCTCCCACTTCTCGATTTCTTCCGCCCCTATTCCGTTTTGTTCATCCTCCTCCAGTTGGGGATTCGGTTTTGGGGATTGCAAGAAAGTGACATAGGGAGGGAGGGAGAGATGGGGCTACGTCGGGAAACCATGGCGTGGCGACGCTGCGGCGGTATAAGTACAGCGGCATCGACCACTCCCTCGTCGCCAAGTACATCCTCCAGCCCTTCTGGTCCCGATTCGTCAACCTCTTCCCGCTCTGGTTCCCGTAAGCACGCACACCCCCCGCCTGATTCTCTTGCCCTGTTTTCTCCATGATTGTTTCTCGTGCGTGCTCGATTCTTGCTATGTTTCTCCGTGAGTGCTTCTCGCGCGTGCTCGCTTCATCTGTTCCTTTGACGAGCTCCGCCTGAGTGCTTAATGCGTAATGCGAGTGGTTAGACTTGAGATGTTCTTCAAAATGCTTTGTTCGACCAACGTAAAGTTGTTTTCTTTTCTACTTTTAACACAGATAGTAGCATTTTCGTGTTTTTCTTGATTCGTTAAACTGAGCTGCTAGGTATGCCATATGTATATGATTTTGTAAAACTTGTGCTTGCATGGTGCTACTATCATAATTTGCTTTACTATAGCATGAGGAATCATCTTCAGCTTGGAGAGCATCTTGCAGGCAGCGCAAAAGTAAGCACTTTTGCTTAGTGGAGTCACTCACGAGGCGCTGGAAAGCTTGTTTTGCACATATTTCTGTAGTCTAATACTGGATTAGTTACTCGTTTTCATACACATGCTAGAGAGAGGTTCTTTATGAAAAAACTAATGCCCATGGTCCTTTATGCTGGGACTTCGTTCTTAGTTTATCTAAAGTGAGCGATTCAAAACTTCAGTGCGGACATTTTTTATTCCTTTAGGTGGGAGTGAACCAACTTCACGTGTTTTTAGCGAAGGGTTTTGCTGTAGTGGGTTCTTGTGAACCCAAGACACACTATGCTTGTTTATGTTGTCGTCACTGATAAAATCATGTCTTGGTTATTTAATGAAAGTTATTTCATATTTACATTTTGCCTTCAACTTGTTTAATTTGTTCAAAGATGTGCATTGAAGACTAACATTCTTTCTTTAAAAAATTTCCATGTCGGATTCATCTGCAGACCAAACATGGTGAGAGTTCTGCACATGTTGTTATTGTAAGCTATGTTATTTTGTTTGAAGGGCTGTTAAAACATCACGTCTTCCTTTTTCCAGATTACACTGACAGGTTTCATGTTTCTACTGACTTCAGCATTCCTTGGCTTTGTAAGTACATTTGGTCAGTAATACTGGACCTATTTATATGAGGGTTTTGCTGCCTTTTGATTGCCACAGTAATATTCCGGTAAGGTTGTACCTTATCACTGTATGCATTTTATTTGCAGTTGTATTCACCTCATCTAGATACAGCACCACCTAGATGGGTCCATCTTGCACATGGACTCCTTCTCTTCCTTTATCAGGTATCCAAGTTTATATGCTCACCCAAATATGCAATATTTTACCATCATATTATCCCTTTCCAGCATATTATACGTATTCAACTAATGCTAGTCATTAATCTGCAGTTCTAGCAATATTAAGATATTTATGAGACATGCTGTGAAGGGCTTGCTATTAATTTTGTGCATGTTAAGGTTCCTGAATGTCTTCTGAATTTGTGACGCCTTTACACTGTTAGTCTGGAATTTACAAGTTTCCTGATTTTATTACGATTCTACCATGTAAAATTTCCAATCACTACCAGTTTAGAATTTTTGTTTACATGTTGTAATCTGGATGCAGACTTTTGATGCTGTGGATGGTAAACAAGCAAGGCGCACCAACTCATCAAGTCCTTTAGGCGAGCTTTTTGATCATGGTAATCTCCATTGCAAATTTAGCTCGGTGAACTCAGTTTTAAGAAAGTATGTATGTGATGCTGACATGCTTTTACCCTGAACAGGATGTGATGCGCTTGCATGTGCTGTAAGACTATTCATCAACCTTTTTTCTTACATAGCAAAGATACTAAATTGTTAGGAACTGATTAATTTATCTATTAGTTCGAGGCCATGGCTTTTGGAAGCACGGCAATGTGTGGTAAGGCTACCTTCTGGTTTTGGGTCATTGCAGCTGTCCCCTTCTACTGCGCAACCTGGGAACAGTGAGTTCATTTTCTTGCACTCGAATGTTAGTCTGTCAGACCATAAAACTATCCTGGGAGCAAACATTGCTTTATACTCTTCTACATCTATTGCCAAACAGGCCATTATTTTTATTGAATAGCGTCACACTTGTGATTCCAAGTCTCTTTGGATGCTTTCTATTTTTCAAATATTGAGCATGTTTCACTGTTTTGATAGTGCTTGTGCTATTCTTTTTTTTTCTTTTCCAATGATTCTTAGAACTTGCTGTGTGCTCTTGATGCTCTTTTAAAGGAATTTGATTTGCATGTTGCAACCACTCACTATCCTATTAAGATTTGTGCAATTTAGTTTGACACCTACACACCTTGGGCTCTTTATTTTTTATGTTCTCTAGTATTTATGATTATTCCGACATCTGCATTGATGAGATCTCAAAGCAGACTTTTGTTGTGTTCGTTCTGAGTAAGATACTTTGTATGTCACACATCATTTTTCTGCGTGCAGCTTTTTTACAAACACACTTGTTCTTCCTATAGTCAATGGACCAACTGAAGGTCTTATGCTGATCTATGTGTGCCATTTTTTCACCTTTTTCACAGGTACCATTTTACTTAAACTCTTATCAACTTCCATACTCACCAAATCTATGTTGAGCTTGTCAATCTTTGTAGTTTTCTCCTGCTAATGTATTGTGAATATGTATCTGGCATTTACTAATGTATGAAGCCACATGGTCATAGTGATACTTACTGTACATCTTTCCTTTCATAGGAGCTGCATGGTGGGCACAGGATTTCCGGAAATCAATTCCCCTCCTAAATTGGGTGCCTCTTGTTCCTGGTATGGAGAATAGTATGCTTATAATTTCTAACTTAGTTTTTATATTACAGATAATCATATTTTAATAAATTCGTTAACATGAGCCCAACTATTTCATCTGTTGCCAGTGTAACTTTTGCTGTTAATACTCTGTGAAAACTGCAACGTGGTGTCGGGCAGTGAAAAATGCTGGCATTCCCTATGCTAAAGTTCATTGTCCACTGCTTCTTTTCCAGAAATACCAGTATATGGCATTGCGCTGTTTCTAATGATTGCTTTTGCTGTAATCCCGACGATCGGATCTAAGTAAGTTATGTTTGTCAACTTGTGTTGAATTTTTGTGATGTTTGTCATTTTATCTCATTTATGTAGATTATATGATCCTGTAAGATTCTGTATAAACCAGCTAAAATTATATTAACCTGTACCGTGTTTGTCAACTATATACCCTCAAAGCAGTTAATGATTTTAAATCAAAAATTTTAAGCATATCCATTGATTTGACTGAACTGATGTTTGCTGCTCTTTCATTTGATTGTGAAACAATGGACTAGTATACTACCAAATCCAGTTAAAGACTTACATTTGCCATTGGACCAGCTGATACTGTTTTAGCTGATATGTGTTTGTGCTCAATAGATCTGAAACATCCTCTTATTATACCAAATAATTATAATGCTCAATAGATCTGAAACACCCTTTTATTCTTCTGTTTATCTTGGCTATATGCTCTATATTGATTTTGAATGGCTAGTGAGGCGAGTCTCCTTAAGCTGATGAAACCATTTTGGGTTGGAAAAGTACCACATTTGTCTAATTTGGAATCATATTATTTTATAGTTTTGGAATACTGAGTTAATGTTGTAACCCTACAGCATTCACAATGTTTACAAAGTTGTTGAAGCAAGAAAAGGAAGCATGCTGCTGGCACTAGCAATGGTAAGATCTAAATTTATTGCCGTATTGTGCTTCTCTTTTCTCCATATGACATTCTTCCCTTCTTTTTTACCAGCTCTTTCCTTTTGGTTTGCTCTTGGCTGGAGCTCTCGTTTGGTATGTCTGTTGACCCTTCTGAGTTTCATTGTATATATTTTTGTTACTCTTTTTCTTTTGACAAATTGGAGCTACACAACTGAAGGTAGAATCCAGAAAAAAAGAACATCTGGTATATCACTGACTGAAAGGATATTACATTTTTATGCAGGTCCTATCTATCTCCTTCAGATATAATGAGAAATCAACCACATCTGCTAATTATTGGAACTGGTTTTGCATTTGGCTTTCTTGTGGTAAGGCCTTATGATAATTCCTGCATTAAATTAAATACCTTATAAGTCTGTGTTTTGGTGTTTTTGCTCTTGTATATTTCTTTTTCATGTTTAAAACTAACTGTGTAATTGTGTCATCCTGCCTGCCACTCTTGAGCATTGCCTTATCGCATGACTGTTGCAATTCTACTTGTTTTGACTCCTTGCTCTTCTGGAACCTATACCATGGTGACATAATATTTCATTTTCGAGTTAAAGATTCAGGTTATGGGTATGTGTGAAACTCTAAGCAAAAGTTAACCAGACCAGTTTAGACTTTTAGCATTGTGCCTTTACTAGTTTGGCATGCCAAAACATTTTATATACTGGTATAATTCAGGGTGGCGTGCTTCTTTTGTTGTAGTAGATGCTCTTTGTAAAACTGTATGGACATTACTTAGTATCTGTTTATATTGCTGCACAGGGAAGATTGATTCTGGCTCACTTATGTGATGAACCCAAAGGTCTTAAAACAGGAATGTGCATGGTACTCGCCTAATCACCTGGTTTCTTTTGAACCATTCTTTATATAGCCTATGCTAGTATGTTTATACTTTGTTATCTCTAAAAATCGTGCTTCCCTCTTGCAGTCCCTAGCATATTTTCCATTTGCAATTGCAAATGCACTGACTGCCCAACTTGATGATGGGTTTGTGCTTCAGAACCTTTTTGTATATGCTGTATATAATAGTAATTTTCTATGTCATCTGATTTTATGATCATTGATTGTTGCAGAAACCCCCTTGTCGATGAGCAGCTCGTTCTCCTGATGTACTGCTTATTTACAGGTACTACATTATCTTCAAAACCGAGTTATCCTTTCTAGGAACAAGTTGCAGCCTTGCGTTAAAAATACTAGATGGATCATTTTCTTTAGTGTTGTTTAAAAGTAATATTTCAGTCTGATCTTTTATTCTGGATGATTAAATCTGCTAATTTTGTCATGAATTTGGTCAGGCGTTAGAGTGCTATGTTAGTCATTTGGTTGTACTTGTTGGTGCTTTATAAGCTTGGTGGGTGCCTCGAGGCTATTCCATACGGTCAAATTGTTCACTTAACAAAAAAATCATGGGAAATGGATTACAGTAATTATCATTTGTCAGCATAGGCTGTAGGCTTGTAGCACATCTTACCATGTATAGACTATACACCCTCTGTATAACGTACATCTGACCTCACTACTTTGATCAATTTGACAGTGGTGCTGTATATGCATTTTGCTACATCTGTTATCCATGAAATCACCAATGCACTCGGGATTCATTGCTTCAGGTTTGTTAATCATCACTACACACTTCTTTCCCACGCACCACTTGTTTTGACACGATTTCTTTCTGTTAACAGGATCACTACGAAAAAGGCGTAATTCGGACCTTTGCACAATTCTATTGCCCTGGTTGGTAATCACGTGCAATATCTGCTCCCAACAAGCAGACATGCCTACTTGTCTCCACTATACGAATGATGATCTCTGGATCGTATTTGCATCTGTCATTACAGGGACGCTGTCCCCTGAAATTCACATCAGCATTAAGAAATTGTGCAGATGAGAAAACAATGTATTCAAAACAATTGGTGAAAGTTTCTTGTATTTTACCGAGAGCGGATGCTCAGCAAAAACTTTTTGGGTGAAATGCTGGGCTGATTGGCAGGTGATGCGTTTGTAGTTTATCACATTGTGACTTCAACAGGGATGCGGTTACTGATGTCAAAATTGGGTTTTCGTCTATGCAGTTCATTTGCATCAGTTGTTTGGCACGAGCTATATCTGATACTTTGCGTGCATTTGTCCATTCTAATTAGCACAAATCAATGGAAGATTGCTCGAAATTGTTTCGATTAAGTTCAGTAACATTTAGTGTAAACTGCAATATCTTTCCAAGACGGGTAGCTGGAACCTAGACAAGGAGTGCTTGTTTTTCTCGAGCCTTGTGGTAGTTACTTGAGTACGATTTCTTTTTTAGGGGAATTGAGTACGATTTTAATGGCTTGACTGGGAGTAGCAAGTAACTGTAATAAGGGAAAATGTTCAGTACAATTAAATTTGTACTGTAGGCAAGTTTTTTTTTCATTTATCAGAATAAATTGCTCGTGTACACACACACACACACACATATTTATAGTCTCTTCTGTGGGTGGTGATCCAAGAGAGCCATGGCCGTGCTGCGACGAGCTACGGCGCTCCGGTTGCTGCTCGTGAGCGCGGCCTTCACGGCGAGCGCCGCTGCCACGGGGCCAAAGATTCCGGCGATTTTCGTGTTCGGCGACTCGACGGCTGACGTGGGAAACAACAACTTCTTACCGGGAAGCAGCGCAAGGGCCAACTTCCCTCATAACGGCGTCGACTTCCCCGGCGGCGAGCCGACGGGGAGGTTCAGCAATGGCCTTATCGGCATCGACTTCTTGGGTGAGCCAACTGATCACACGCTTCAAATAATCGCAGCAAATTGAGTTGCGTGTCTGATCAATTCTGATGAACCGAATGTCTTTTTGCAACAACGAATCAAATTTGCAGCCGCCGACATGGGTTTTCAGCAGGAGCCCACCGCCGTACCTCTCTCTGGTCGCCGGTAGCCGCGGCAGCGAGGCAATGAGCAACGAGACGAAGAAGACGATGGCTGCTGCAGCCTCCATGAGAGGAGCCAACTTTGCTTCTGGAGGCTCCGGTGTTCTTGATTCCACGGTACGTACAATAATTCTCTGATATAATATTTCTGACACTATGTTTTTCTAGTGTTTATACATTGTTTGTGATGTAGTAAAATGTTCTGAATTCTGATATTGTTGGTGCATAAATCTCGATTAATATGGTTAATCTAACCGTAAGTACATTTGATTCATATTTATGTAAACTTTTTGGTGGAACAAATGATTCATTACTACCTAAAGTTGAGGAAATTCTTCACAGCTTCAACCAAATCAATAACTTTTGTACTACACTTAATTTGATGAGGCAGAATTCCAAAATTTGGAAATTTTCCTTTCTGAGTTGAAATCAGTTACACTTTGCACCCTCAGCCAGTTCCAGTAACACTAACAACTAGATTGTCCAACGATGATAATACCAGGGAGCTACAATCAACATGACGAAGCAGATAGAGTACTTCTCTGATCTCAAAGACCAGATGTCAACCAGATTGAGCGCCGACAGAGCTTCCGCCTCACTGTCGAAATCCATCTTCCTCATCAGCACAGGTGGGAACGACGCCTTCGACTTCTTCTCGCAGAACAGATTGCCGGACTCAACTGCGCTTCAGCAATTCTGTGAAGCCGTGATCTCCACATATGATAGTCATGTCAAAGTAAGATATCTGGTCAAGTGGTTAATTCCTACAGGCTTCAACTTACCCAACTCCATACGCTAGTCTTTAGCAAGTGCCTCAGACATCGCCACATTTTTATTGAAGTCTGGACCAAGATTATACCTTACAATTTGAACGGACATACATCCTCGGTTTAATTATACGCTGTCAATGATGTATTGTGCAGACATTGTACAATTTGGGGGCAAGGAAATTTGCGGTGGTCAATGTGCCAATGATTGGGTGCTGCCCATACTGGAGAAACCAGAACCCTACGGGGGAATGCATCGAGCCGCTAAATCAGCTGGCTAAGAGACTGAACGACGGAATCTGTGATCTGTTCAGAGACCTCAGCTCTGAAATGCAAGGCATGAAGTACTCCATTGCCAGCTCTTATGAGCTTGTCTCCAGTCTGATTGAAAACCCACATGCTGTAGGTAAGTTGCAACAATTTCTTGTCAACAAGAGTATTATGACTTGAAAGCCACATCTCATACATCGTCAGAGTTGTACTTAGGATGCACCATATCCTCCTCTCTTCCCATATATCCACGGCATTGATCACTTGTTGGTTGCAGGACTTACAGAGGTGAAGAATGCATGCTGTGGTGGTGGCAAGTTCAATGCCGAGGAAGGGTGCACCCCCAGCTCCAGCTACTGCAGCGACCGCAGCAAGTTCCTCTTCTGGGACCTCCTGCACCCTACCCAGGCCACTTCCAAGGTTGCCGGCCTTGCCTTCTATGGTGGACCAGCACAGTTCGTCAGTCCAATCACCTTCAAGCAGCTAGTTGAGGCATAGCATTTCAGCATCAGAACTACGATTAGACCAAGGCATCTTTGTATCATTCTATAGCATAAGCAAGATGATATGCTGAACCTACCCAAACTACAAAGAACACCTTGGCATTCATCTGGAAACCTACACAAAGGAGGAAAAAAATTGCCCAAGTTTTCTCAAAACCGTAAGCACAAATGGTTGCTGGTTACTCGCGTTAGGCGGTTGATCTGTGCTCTCCTCAGACACCGGAGAAGTCCACTCAGTGGCCAGCCATTGCTTCACCCTGTCTCGCTTGGCCACAAGCCGGCCTTTGTTCCTTGCTGACAGCCGCAGGGGGCTCCCCATCCGGCTCAAAACCTCTTTTGCCAGCTCCCGCACTTTGGGCTCGCCTCGGACATCGCTGTGCTTCCCAATACCACACACCACAGACACCTCCAATGGCAATGCGCGATTCCCCATCACTGCGCCCACCCACTGCAGCATCAGCACATAGGCTGAAGTTGTACTGAACCCATGCAGGTTCAGCTTCACCTCAGTTTCTGTCCAATCCATCGCCTTGTCCAGCACCGATGAGGAAGCCAGGAGCTCCTGCACGACCTTAGCTTCTGCTGGCCATGGAGATCCAGACTTGAGCTTCTTGACCAACTGCGCCGTCGACAATGGAAGCGAAGGACCCAATTCTTGAGCCATCGAAACCACGGTCGGGCATGAATTGAGCACAAAGTTGTATGTTTTCGTGGTCGGCGCGATGCGCGACTTCCGCATCTGCTTCAGCCACGCCAGCATCTTGGCATGGTCACGGCAGGCGCTGTAGCACGAGAGGACAATGTTCGCCGCTCCGGTGCCCAGCCGGATGCCGGCATCTGACATGGACGCAATCACCCTCTCCATCTCGACCAATGAGCCTGCCTTTCCGTAGCATTTCGCAACCAATCCAAACTGGAAGGCATCAGGCTGGTACCCCAGAGAAACCATCTCCCTGAGCGCCTCCTCGGCCTCGGCGGCGAGGCCCATCAGGCACAGGGATTTTATCATGGCCATGTAGGCCTTGCTGCTCCCGGAGAGCGGCGGCGGCATCGCCCGGAGCTGTGCGTAGAAATCCATGGCCCGGTGTTTCAGTCCGCGCGAGGAGAAGGCGGCCATGAGGTCGCAGTAGAAGAGAGCCACCTCGGAGGTGGACTGGAGGCGCGCGGCGGAGTCGGAGATGAGGGTTCTTGATTCCTCCGCGCTGCCGTTGGTTTCGAGCAAGGCGGCGACTGCGGCGGCGTGGATCGAGCTCCATTTGAACCACCGGGCCTGGGTGACCGCCTCGTAGAACTGCAGCAAAAAATTGCCAGTTTGCGATGGATCAGGTGGTGGCTCGGCGAGCAAGATCGATCGCCGGAGTACGAGAGATGCGCGCGCTCTCACCGGGATGGCGAGGGGGTCGGAGTCCATGAGGAGGCGGGAGAGCGCGGCGAGGGCGGCGCGCTCCGACTTGGTGCCGACGTAGCCGCGGATGACGCGCTCCGCGGCGCCCGCCGTCACCGTGCGCTCCAGCTCCGACATGAGCCGCCGCTCGCTCCGCCAGCTCGAGCCCCCGCCGGACGCGGCCCGACGAAGAGACGCCGCCGCGGGTGAGAACCTTCGGCGACGGGCCGCGGCAGGCGCCGGTGGCGGAAGCGACGCCACCGCTGGCATGGCTGCTTGCGCGCTGGCGCGTAGGCAAGGTCGCGAGAGCTATCACTAATCAGATGACGGTGGCTTATCACATCACATATCAACGCTGGATATCGGGAGAATTAATTACGGGGGCATTGATCTTTACCCAAAGTAGACGAGTCTTTGCTCGTATATTTATCTGCTCCCCATACATGGATGTGAAGGTCGGCTCGAGCTCGACCCCCCTCCTTGCTCGCCTCCTTCATGGCACTATGCCCTTCTCTCCTTCTTCCTTCACAAGTTCAAGCGCCATGCTTCTCTCTCCTTATCCCTCTGCTCGGGGGCTGGCACGTTCTAGCATCGTGGTCGAAGGTGGAGGAAGTGGTGGTGGTTGCCCGGCACATGAGTTCGAGGTTCCGAATCTGCGCCGCTTGCCACAAAATTGATGATATGCCCCTTTTTTTTATGTCACTCAATCATACGTTTCCTTTTTTTATTGTAACTGATGATATGCTCCTTTTTTACTAAGCCTTCGATCATATACCCCATCTGTCATATTATATTTAATTTCGTGGTGATTTAGCAAAACATGTGCTGACTGGGACTGTCACTTTTCATATTGCTCCTGCCTCTCCTCACCCGAACTCGTACAGAACAGAGGAGAAGAAGGCAACCCATTGGATTGGAGAGAAGAAGAGGCCGCTGCTCGGCAATTGAGAAGGCGATTAGGCGAGGACATGTGATGACACGAGCCCGACGGCAATTTGGCAATTTGGCTCACGCGCGGCTCAGCAGAGGCCCAATCCCCTCCTCTCTGTCATGGCGGCGGACGCAGTAGAAAAGTGGCGACCACGGCGGTTGGCGGCGACCATAGCGGCCCAATCCCCTGATGGCTGCGTTTGAGACACCCAGATGCCCCGCCGGCCAATGACAACAACACTAGGACGCGCAGCCCAACACAGAGCTTGTCGCTGTCGTCGCCGACATCGAGGCCATCAAGGCCAGCATCCGCGAGGCCTATAGGATCCCGTGCGACGACGTCAACAGCTGCGGTGGGGGGAGGAATCTTCGTCTGCAGTGGCTCCGACATGTTGGGACAGATCTAGCATGGCCTGCAGATGCGCTACCTCAGGCTCGTCGGCGGCGGCTTCAAGGCACGGCTTCGGGTCTAGGTGCTCTGCCTCGCCGCCTTCCCCCAGGACGACATCATTAGGAAGCACCACCTCAGGCCCTGTTTGTTTGGGCTTTTTCTAGCTTCTACACTTTGGCTTCGAAGCCAGAAAAGCACCTAAATAGGTGCTTTTGGCTTTTGGCTTCGAAAAGCCTGAAACAACTTTTAAAATTGTTTCAGGCTTTTCGAAACCAAAAGCCAAAAGCAGGTAAATAGGTGCTTTTCTGGCTTCGAAGCCAAAACCCAGAAGCCAGAAAAAGCCCAAACAAACAGGGCCAGGCTCGCCATCCACGGCTTCGAGCTGTGGCTTCGAGGCTGCGTGCTCTGCCTTGCCATCTTCCTCGAGGGCGCCGTGGTCGGGGCAGATGGAGAATGGGGAGGCGAGAAGGAGTGGTAGGGATGGAGCTTTCAGGCGACGGTAAGGAGCGTGAGCGCAGGGAGGAATGGCTTGAGGTCGAAGCAGAGGAGCATCGGGCCGGCCTACTGCCGCTACCGCCGGACCGAGAGGAAGAGAGTGCCGCCGGACACAAGAGGAAGAGAGAAACCGAGAGTGAAATGAAATAGTTTGGCACATGGGTATTTCGGTCTCTCCGTATATAAAATAAATAGAATATATAAGATGGGACATATGATCAAAAAATCAATGTAAAATGGAGCATGATCAAATATAAAGAAAAAAGTGCATATGATCTGCCACCAAAAAACAGCGCATATGATCAATTCTCTTCTTGTCATGCCCATCGGATCTGAGCTCCTCCATGGGCCATAACGGTTCTCGCACCTCTATCCTCTTCTTGTATGTGGCCATGGCGGCAGTGTGTTGTGCAGAGGTGTAGGAACCTAGCACGATGTTGGTGGCCAAGATGGAAGCCACAACCCCATCTACGGGCGCCGTGGGTGGTCTGTTCTTGGGCCGGGGGTGTCTTGCAATGGCGAGGGCCCGGTCATGGCTTTTGTGGTCGCCAAGATGGGGCTGTCGAGGGCCATCCTGAGGACGAGGTGGGGGTGTCAAGGTCCATCCCGAGGACGAGGGGAATGGAAGGGAAGAGGCATGGCCAATGATAGGAGGAAAGGAAGAAGATGCTAAAGACGAGGGGAGAGAGAGAGGAGAAAGAAGAACAAAAGACATGGGGTAAAATGTCCAAAACAACATTTTATTGACTTGTAGCGGAAATCATCAAGTGTCACCCAACCTTGGATATATGAGCAAATACTTATCAACTTTGGGGGAAATATCAATTCCCGCTTGAATTATTTGTCCTCTAAATGAACTTTAATTTTCTTTTTAAACAACCACAGCGAGCTACTCCGTCCGGATATACAGGACATATTTTGATTTGTTAAGCCAAGACTTTGACCAATAATTACTTCATTAACATATAATTTATGTGACATAAAATTTATGTTATTAGATTTATAATTGTAATTTTCTATCACATAAACTACATATTACTAAAACACCTTATATACCCACAGTATTTATTACCAAAGGTGTCCCAAGAGAAACCGGTCACAATTACTAAAAATACCGAAAAGGAAATACAAGAGCTTTGGGGTAGTATTTGAGCAAATTCAATTCATTAAATATAACTTGATGTGTCACTGCCTCACTGGTACGTGGATCTGGGGCCACGTGTCATTGACACGACGACAGTAAAAATGGACAGAACGTTCGACGAATTTATGCACGGAGTCGATGTATCACGCTCAACTTTTCAAGTTAGCTGAATTTCTCACTACGACGTATGCACAAAATGCAGATAACCTTGACTTGGAACATGAAGCTTCAAAGGCAAAGTTCAGGTCGCGATAGCATTCAAATGATTTCCTTTTACAACACCTGGCACCAAGAGGATCATCACGAGATCGATGTTTATTTACTTTTCAGTGCTATCTTTTTTCTTAACATTTAACAACACGAAATAACGAAAACAATGAGAGGCAAACAGAAAAAGAAAGGAAAAGCTAAAGTAAACGAGCCAAAACAGCTGCAATTACGTAAGAAAATTATCACCGTACACTACAACGTACTTTCCTCCAGTAGGATGCTGCAACAATCGAACAATGGATTAACTTCAGCACCAACAACAGAAGCTTGTCGATTTGCCTTCAGTGGCTTCTCTTCAGTACTGAAAGAAAGCCTGACTTCGTTTTCTGGCGACCGTCTGTGTCAGCTCCCACCTGTTTTTAGTTTTTAGTTTGAAGTGAGATGAAAACACAATGTACATTTCTGCAGCATAATACTGAGCAGGAAACCACAGCGAAAAAAATTGAGCAGGAAACAGCTTCTGGTGCTGTAACTCAAAATCTTTAGAATGTGCTGAAATGTGCGATAAATTTCTATGCCAGCATCTCAGACTGACCTCTTTGGAGAGTCTTTGAAGGATCTCCAGTATCTGAGAGAAGTCGGGCCTCTCAGCTGAATCTCTATGCCAGCATTTCTGAAGCAACTCGGCCAGCTTGGGGTTGGTATCTTTTGGAATTATCGGCCTAACGCCCTGAAAAAATGCACACTTGCGAATTAACTTCTCTAGCAAATGCTACCTTATAATCCAAGCAGAATTGTCACAAATGCCTATTACCTTCTGAACAACACCTATTGCTGCTTGAAGCGGTGTAAGGTACTCATAAGGGATCTGAGAAATGGAACAGTTATGACCATCAATTTAAGCCTACCAAGCAATTATACTAATTAAAAAGAAATAAAAACCTGAAAGTCTATTCAGGTAGAAGACTCATTGCGGTTACCTTGCCGGTTAGCAACTCCCATAGAACAATGCCAAAGCTAAAAACATCTGCTTTGTGATCGTACGGCTTATGTTCTATAACCTGAACTTACAATAATACATACGTGTTATAATAGAAAAGGAGGTACTGTATTTTCATAACACATGCATGTATATGATGCGCACCTCAGGTGCCATCCAACGGTAAGTTCCAGTCTCTGCAGTCATCACTCCGGATTGATCTTTCACACGTGCAACGCCAAAATCTGCAACTTTTACAACCTGAAAAATATGTCCTTTTCTACTTTTAGAGTGACATTAGGAGACTTTTGGATCAAATAAATAGCACGGTTAATGAGAAACACCAGCCTTATTTTCATCCATGAGAAGATTTGCAGTCTTGAGATCACGGTGAATTATGTTGTTCTGATGCAGGTAGTTCATTCCTTTAGAGATGTCCATCGCCACTCTCAGTACTTCTGGAAGCTTGAAAGCACTGTTCTTTTTATGGAGGTAATCATACACGCTCCCTCCTGACATAAAATCTAAAACAAGTACATATGCATAAAAAGGGAAAAGGATGTGAAACACTTATCTACATGATAATGATAACAACTATAAACATCAATCCCACAGTAATATACCTGTTATAATATATAAGTTGGGCTGTCTTGTACAGGCACCGATAAACTGCACAACATTCCTGTGACGAACCTTTCTGCAAACATGGATTAAGCAATAAACTATTTACATATAGTTAATAGTTAATAAAGTATAAATGCAGATAAGTATGATTTTCCAGTAAGGATATGAGGATTTGACATCTTGAATACTAGAGAATGTGCAACAAATGGGAGATGCAGCCAGTTATACAGACACTAGTGACAGGAAACAATTTTTTAACTAACCTCATAATGTAGACTTCCTGCGCGAAATCTCGGTACATATCTGCGCTGATGCGCTCAGGTCTCACTACTTTAATGGCTACATCCTGACTGCAGTATGATCCACGGTACCTGAGAAAGTAAAGCATTAAATGACACTCAATGCCAGGTTCTGTAATGTTCTATTGTTTTCACTCTACAATCCCAACAAAAACAGGAACTTACAGGTCGCCATTTGATCCCGATGCAACCTTGTTCCCAAACTTGAGCAGCTTCAGATCTATCTCCCAAACATCTACTCCATCCGTTGGTATTTCCACACTGGTAGATGGCATGCTCTCTCCACCTTGCAGACCTTCCAGTGATGGTGTTAATGACCTTGATACTGGCCAAGTTTGTCCCTGTACAAAACCCCATTTTAACAGACCTGATATGTGCTTGTTATATGAGAAAATCAGAACAAATGATTGTACAATCGTTGATACCAATTTAAAATGTTAAAAATATTATTTGTTGCATCATGAAACATGAACACTAGGAGATAGCATTTTATATTTCAGGTAATAATGGTCTGCATCCTTACTTTCAGGTAAAATTAACAATTTTCCTAAAACCAAATAGGAGATTGCATTTTGTACAGTTGGAAGTATCCCACTTCACAAAAGAAAGTTGAAGAGAAGCTTCTACCTCAACGTTGCGAAATTTCTCTAGAAACTTTTCTTGTAGCTGCTTAGTACCCTACGAATGGCAGCAAAACAACAAATTATAAACATGGAAAATGAGAACCGAAGCATTTATCAGATAGCTAATAACTGATCGCAATAACAACAAAGGAAGACGAACTAGCTCTAATATGCTGGAAGCAGAGAGCTATTGCATACCCCAAGATGCCAACCAGTGACAACAAATACGTCCAACGAGTAGCCATCAATTGTTGAAAATGCATGTGCTTCTTGGATGTCAAGACCAAGCTCACCAAGCAAACAAGTCAGCTGTAAATGTATAAACAGCAAACTATAAGGATCCAAGCAGTTGCTGAACAAAAATCTAATCTGACAGTGATTTAAGCAAAGCTCAAAATTTATTTTAATGTGGTTTGTTGATTTCTGATTTTGTGTAGCTTGTTAATTTCTTTCTTTCTCAAAACTAAATTTTCTATTCATTTGTGTTTGCCTATCATTTCTCATTGACTACATGCCAGCTTCTGAATTTACTGAATTTCCATTGCTCTGTTAAGAGTGTGTGGTGAATAAAATTGCAATGCATCAGAGGACTTTTCAGACGGGTATGTGTCTTGTCTTGTCTCAGCGCTGCCACACTCCCAGAAAAAGGAAGTTTGTATACCTGACTAAGTAGCTTTGGCTTATCAGTTGTTGCAAAGGTTATCTCATGCATTGGCCTGCAAGATTCAGAACATGGAGAGGACTAATCAACTACACTGAAAATGTACAGAAGACATGCAATCCAAGTATCTTTCCTAAAAAAATTTGCACAACCACAACCTCCAGGTATCTCATAAACAGTTTATTAAGGTCCAAATTCTTTAAAGAGAATTGCAACATTGAAAATTGTAAGCATTATACCTATGTATGATTGTACAAATCCTAAAGCACTAAACAAAGAACCAAAGGAAAACGCCTCAAAAGCAAGAATTGCAAATGAACTGAAAAGGAAATTATGTACCTGGAAACGAGATGAACACTGTTATCGTCATTGTTATTGCTGCTACCTACATCAGACTCGATTGCGTCGACAACAAGTGCCTCTAGATTGGAGGATGAACCGAACGCAGGGGGAGGGTGAACCCTGGCATATATTGTCCGACCACACCATATTTAGCATACATAGGTTAGGTACATCATCATATATGAAAGAGGCGAACTCTATCGATATATAAAGAGATACTGTACGTACATTTGGCTAGCCAAGTGATTGGAAGCATCCATCTCCATCCCCGGATCGAACGAATAATCCATATCACCATCAATAATCCTAGATACCTAATAAAAGATCAAGCACAAAGCAAAGAACTTGGCTCAGAAATCATGGACAATCAATCATATGCAAACAACAACGTATAGAAACTAAATTTGGCCAACAAAAAGTAATATTTCAACCCACGTAAGTTGCAACTTCACAAGATCTACTCTGCCGGGGAGATCTTACCTGAACGACGCGGACCGACAGGGCGGGCCGCCGCTCCGGGTCGCGCGCCTGCTCGAGCAGCCGCTGGTGCGTCACCACGTCCTCCGCCCTCTCCGCGTTCACATCCAGCGCGTACCTGCATAAGACGAACGCGCGGCGCGGCGCGGCGGCATGAGCGGCGCGGCAGCACAGCACGCAAGAACTGGTACTGATCGGCCTGGTGGACTGACTCACCGGGCGGGGAGGCGGTGGAAGTGCGCCCAGAGCGCGTCCTGGAACGCCGGCGAGATCTCCTCCTCGGGGACGATGGCGAGGTGGCGGAGGCGGGCGAGCACCTCGTTGTACACCTCGAGGCGGCGGCCGTGCTTGTCCGTCCGCCGTCCCCCCGCGCCGACCTCCGGCTGCTGCTGCGGCGGCGGCGGCCGCGGCGGGGAGGACACGGCGGCTGCTGGCTTCGGCTCCTCCACGGCCATCGGTCCAATAGGAATCGGCGGGCGGGCGGCGGCGGCGCACGAAACGAGATAGCCGTGCTCTTACCTACTTACTGCGCTTGCATGGGGTGGTGGCGGCTCGCACGTGAAGAGGCGGCGAGAAAAGGCGAGAGCTTTATAGAGACCGAGACGGGCAGCTAACTCATCTCGGAGAAGGAAAAGGAGATCACAGCAGAAGAAATTTGTAATGCTTCCTTCGGATTGGATTGGATTGGAATCGATTTGATTTGTGTTAGGAAAGGACGGAAATTTCTGCATTTGATTCGTGGCCAACTTTCTTTATGATGAGGGCGATTTGGGTCTCCTTTTCTTTTTATAGGATTTGTGTGCCCGTGAACACAGGAAGTCAAATGTGATGTGGAGAATGGAAGATGGTTGCACGCTGACAAGCCTTTTGTTTTTAATCCCCTTCAATCAAGAGGAGAAAAATACTAGCACTCCACATGGATATCTGCGAGATCTACACGAAGCACGCAACAAGCTGGAGGTTTGTCAATCTTGGCATAAACCATTTTTGTTAGGTTAGGTGTAAGGATAAAATTATGCAATATATGTCATACATTAAATGTAGGGACGATAATAAAATCATATTATATATAATAAGTTATCTCTTTGCGTCATCTCTAATAATTTAATTTTTACATGCATCTAAAATTATGTGGTAATTAAAATTAAATTTAGAAAACACGGTAGAGAGATGACTTCGTGATGAGAACAAAGCCTTTCCTTATATGTAGAGTAATCGTCCATTCACTAACACACAGAATGAAAATGAGCCAATTTGCACTTGATCACAAACTTGCGGCTAGTAATCATGCCAATTAAGTAGGAGTCCCGTAAAGCTAGCTGCTTTCATCATAGGTCATTAGCCCGATACATCCCACCTAGACACGCAATTACATCTATTAGTATTGTTATTAGAAGGGAGGAAGAAAGATATCTTTAGAAAATGGTAACAGCAGAAGATTAATATAAAGAAGGTCAAAGTTTCTATGAGACGCTCGGTGCAGCTCATATATATTGCAGTCACACATATATATATTATAACAGACATATCCCTCGATCTTTTAGATAATGAAAAATATAATTCTCCAGTCATATGTTACATAGTCAGTTATTGTCACGGTCCAATAATTATAAGGGAATAAATTACATACTTTTTTCATCCTATAATATAAGACATATCTTAATTAGTTATAAGACAGGATTTTAATTAAAAATTACTTCATTAATATCTAGTTTATGCAACACAAAATTAGTGTCATTAGATTCGTATTTAAAAGTATTACTTTATGATTGTGACTTTATATTATATAAACTATATATTAATAAAATAATTACTTATTAAAATATTATTTTAATCAATTAAAATATACCTTGTGTTATAGGATAGAGCGACTAATAAATAGAAAATTCAAACATCATATAATCTTATTAAATCACCGTCTAAACTAAAACATAAATATTAATAGCCGATTCAAATCTTTTGACACACCTTATAGTTCCTACGGGACTGCGCGCGTCTAGGGAAGAGGTTAGATCGGAGGGAATAGCAAAACTTTCCTGCTGTTGCCATTTAGGCTACTCAGGTCACTGCACCAATCCGACAGTCGTCTGACTTTTACGAGATTGGAGTGATACGTGGCACCGTGCACGCATCACTCGATACCGATCCTCCGCGTCACATACACGATGAGAGCGACTAAACCATTCGAGGATAAGCACCGAGACGGATTAGAGAGAGTATGCCTATAATTCGTTCATGCATGATGAACTTAATTAATTAATCCAAGGATGAGTTTGTGTCAAATCCAGCCAAGCACTTGGTATACACTGCTAATTACTACTTCTAGTTTATCGTTCGCTAGCTTATGTTACAAAATAGCGCAACAACTACGAGATGAAACGAAGAACACGAGACAATGATTTAGACGTAAAATTTATTTATGGTTACTCGAATTTGTCTATTTTACGCATTTTAATCATTGTATTAAGAAAAGTATAAAGTACTGTTATGCTGGTTACTAAAAAGTTCAATACGATTAGTAGCTTGCTTTTTCTACATATTTATTACTGTATTTACCTCCAATCAACGTACACTCAGATCAGCATGGCTGCGGAGCCGAGTTGTGAGCCCTTCCACCCTGTATTCAACAACAAAATAATTTGGAATTTATATCATGTTTCAAGCTATGATGTTTTGATCTTACCATAAAGTGCACGTCGACTGATCCAAACGTGTGCTGGAAAATCGTCAGGCAACAAAGACCTCTATAACCCCTTGCTCGACGTTCAGTGCCCACCAAAGCTTCTTGGCGTGTCACCTTCCACGTTGTCACCGACATCGTCGGCGTCATCAGGCAGCTTGAAGATCCTCATGATCATCGCCATAGTGGTGGTCGTGATCGGTGCGCCTCCTCGCTACTGCGAGTGTGGTCTTGGAGATCTTCACCACCGCTGTCGCAAGCGCGGTCACGGAGATCTTCGCCCGCCGAGTGACGCCACCACATCACCACTCGGTGGCGGAGGCACAGTCGCGGCCGGGCAATTTGCAGGCCACCGTTGATCCGTCCATCAAGATTTTGATTGTATTATTTTTTAGGTGCTTCTTGTTCATGTTTGACATGAATAGCTACGTAGTTTCATTTCAAAATGCAGAGTATAGTATAGCTGTTTAAATTTAAACTTTAACCGTAAATTTCGTACAATATTTTTACTAATAGTAGCAAAATCGCAACTGCATGACTCGACCGGCACCGATCCTCCGCGTCACATCACACGACCGAAGCGATTAAACCGTTCGATCGAGGATAAGCACCGTGGCTATACTGCGTCTGGATTAGAATACGCTCGTTATTCGTTCATGCATGATGAACTCGCGTAATTAATTAATCCAAGGATGACGAGAACTTCAGCCCACCACCATGGCCAGGTATGCACTACACCGCTACTTGCTAGTAGTTTATCATTGACTTGGACTTCCCGATCGGCAAACACCAGATTATATAATTGAATTAGGGTTTCTGCGGAAGATTTGTTGGTTTCAAGAAAGCATATGCTACTAATAGTACGTAGTAAGCACTAACTCTCCTTGTTGTTTCGCGAGAGTAAATAACAAGTAATATTAGTACCAATCATGTAAGGATCGAAGACAGAGAGGGTCAAAGGAGGGGAAGCATATGCTGAATTTGCAATAAGCATGTGCTACTAGCTAGCTTGCTCGCTTGGCGTTAGTGGAGTTGGAGCTGGTTTGGGACCGTCGTTGAAGATTGTGAATTTTGACGGATTCTGTGAGCGCCTGCCGACGTGTTTACGGTGGTTATCCAGGGGAGGCCGATGCGGGGATGCAGTGACAAGCTTACCTAGCTAGCTTAGGTAGCTGCTCGCGTGTCAACTGCTTAGCCCTATCTCGTCATGTCTTGTGCACGTGCATGCCACGTACTACTACGTACGTATTACTAACTATACTCGATTGCCCGAGAGGACAGAGGTAGTATCTGCATCTAGGGAAGTCATTATTCCTTGCAGAACTGTTGCCCTCGGGCGTCCCACGGCTTGTCCGAGAAGCACATCCAGCCCCTCACGTATTCATCATCTCACAGTCCAGATCAACTCAAAATATCTAGATGTATCTGCCATACTCTAGCGCGCTCTCTCTCTTTCTCCCTCTCTTTCAATCGACACAACCAAGATACAGGACCGATGATGAGCCGACCTCCGGGAAGCTCAGACAACAAGGTCTAGGGAGATGACAAGTTTCTCCGACAGGGTCCAACATGGAGGAGACTGCATGTCTCTTCGTGAAGCTCCGGCAACGAGGAGGTGGTTGACAGTGGCCATTGCAATGTGATGTCGAGATGAGTGCCGCACCTCCAGATCCGGCCTCCCTGACCGCGGGCCCAGGGAGACGCTTGTTAGCTGGGCAAGATACGACGGGCGGGCCAACCATGTCGACTGGGGGTGCATGGCCAGTCGTGGTGGTTGTGAAAGTGTATTTTAACCTCTAAGTCGGTTTTGATGGTTAGTGACAAAATAATTAAGAAACTAATGTATGCATCAAGATTTTGATCAGGTATTTGGTCTCCAAGGCAAGTCGGAACAGACATTGACGACCCCTTAAAAGCTTGAAAAAGAGACGATATTGGAGGGAGGGCTAGTCAACAGTATGAAAGAACATAACTTGCTAATGCTTAATGAAATTTATTTCTAAAAGTCTTTGGAAAACTCTCCACATTAAATTTCAACGTTCATCCGAAATGTCCAGACCAATCGATCGAAATGTTCGACTGAATATTCAACATGCTAAGTATTGACCTAGACCCTTCGAGTGAGGTTCGTCGGGACTATCCGGAACCTTTCAAAGCTTCTGACCAGTTGAGTTCCTACTGTCCGGACCTTCCGAGTGAAGGTTATTTGGACAGTCCAAAGTCCACTCAGTAATTTTGTCTAGAGTGTTTCATATTATTCGGAACTTCCAAGTGAGGTTTGTTTGGACACTCCGAGTGGAAGCAAAACTTATGTATCGAAGCTCTGGCTTTGACTAGACCTTCCGAGGGAAGTTCGTCTGGAATCTTTAAGTCAGGAGTTAGCCTCTATCACAGTGCTTTTTTTGTCTGGATGTTCGTGGTCCGGCACCTCCAATGAAACCTAGTTGGCTCTGTTTTTGCCTGTCTGGAACCTCCGAGTGAGGATCTCCTAGAATCTCTGAGTCAATATTTGTGTTTTGGGACAGAAATGTTTTCTTCTTTCAAAATCTCCGAGAGTCATTAGTCCAGACCCTTTGGGCCTTGGATTTTCCTAGGGTTTTGTACTGTT
This sequence comes from Stipa capillata, assembly GCA_019208055.1. Lineage (NCBI taxonomy): Eukaryota > Viridiplantae > Streptophyta > Magnoliopsida > Poales > Poaceae > Stipa > Stipa capillata. The sequence goes on from JAGXJF010004650.1 coordinate 541,633, forward strand.
CAGTATGTCTGAGCTACAGCCTTCGAACAGTGTTTTTCTCCCAAACTAGCCATTATGTTTGAACCCCAGAACCTTCGAGGGAGGTTTCTTGGTGAGTAACAGATAAGTCACCACACTCCCTGGGTAGAGGTAATTTCTTGCGTCCTAAATCCCGAGCTGCACATTTTGCTCTCCCCTCTCTTGCCTTATTGTGCGAATCTTTGAGAATGAGAAATCTTGAGGGTGTAGATTGAATTTTCATTGAGCATTCAAGCAAGGGACCATCTCCAAGTTGAGACCAGGTTCTTATTACTCTCGGAGGTTGACGCCTTCTAGAGGGTTACCAGAAGGTGAAGAAACCAAGAAATCTGTGAATGTTGGAATTCACGTACCACGAGGTGAAGAACTACTACAAGACAAGGGGAGCTTCACATATGCAATCTTCTTGAGGAAAGAATATGATTTCGATTGTTGGATAAAGCTTCATCAACAAGAATGTAGAGTCTTGCCAAAGGCTCGAACTTCGACAATAAATCTTGTATCTCCCATGTGGTTATCTCTTTGCACTTCTTTATACTTGTTTCCTTACTTATTTTGATCACTAGCACGCTTAGTCTTATAGAATTACTTGTGTAGAATTTATTTTTGTTATAGTTTTTGTTAATCTCTCATTCACTCTTCTCTAGTACATAGTCTAAATCCTTTCAATTGGCATCGGTGTCTCGTGCTCTCATTTTTTAGGTTTCACCACCTAGAGAGATATGATGTCTACTTGTGAGGGGATGCATGTGGGAAGAGATTCATGCTTTGATGGTTTAAACTATAATAGTTGAAAACATAAAATAAATATGCATTTAATGGCCACAAGAATATGGCGTATTTTTGTCGATGGTTATGCAGTGCTCAAAGAAGGTGAGTTCATCGATGGTGGTCAGGGAACATTCACCTCAATGGCCAAGCAACGAAGGTCATGTTTAATGCATTGAAGCCGGATAAATTCAACCAGGTGAGCACACTTGACGATGCCAAGACAATATAAAACGCGCTCATGAAAATCCACGAGGGAACTTCTTCCATGAAAAGTCCAAACTCGATGTTCATGTGGGTGTGAGTGAAATATTCACTCGCTTCACTCATATTGTACCTTATTTGTGAGAAGCTTTTTCAAGATATTCAAAAGGTACAATACTGACAAGCTATTCGCAAGCGAAGAAGCCCGTTACAAATATTTTCTGAAATTTATCAATCAAGCATTTATAAAATTTATGAGACAGTTTAAAACATTTTGTAGAATATATAAAGCCCATGTGATATTAGGGGCCTGGGGAGTATGACGGAGAGACCGAGAGAGACAAAGGCCTGAAGCAGTCGCGTGAAACGGTGAGGCTTGTGGATGGAAAAACTGTTGCTTCCCCGTTACATGTATAATATCTGACGGTGCGAGACAGTATGAGGCAGGTTCATCCGACGATGAGACGTCCGATCATAACGCCAGGTCAGACGTCTGAAGTCTAGCTGCTCCCTGGTTTCTCTTCCAAACTTCGAATTCGCAAATCCACCTGGGAATGCCGCGTGCCTCGGTCGTCACCCGTGACGCCAACTCAAACAAAGATAGCATGCATATTTTAGCCGGCCGACTAGGGGAGTCTGTCCCGCTCTAGCCTCAGAATGCAAATTTTTGCGTTGCTAACTAGATGCTTCCGCGTCTCATGTCGAGTTGATGCTCCCAGGAACTTAATAAAAAAGGATTTCTCTCAGAAATATATACAAAATATTTATGGTTTTTAAAACATGTGAACATGCACGAATGTTTCACGTTCTTTAAAAACTTTGGAGCGTGTCAAGTGTCAACCCATATAGGTCGTGGCTTATACATGTTTTCAGCCCATACAGGACGTGGCTTATGCATGTTTTCGATCCGCAGCGGTTGACCGCACCTCCTCTAGAAAAAAAGTCATCCTTTAGCGGCTCAGGTGATTCGCTAGACGGATTTAAAATTTAAGGCGATATGTGTTTAGTATCCGTGTCACGACCGGTTGAGACGATAATAAACTAAAACATTGAGTGGTAGTCTGGCTATGGCTAGATCCGGTGATAGAGGTGTGTTAGGACTCGGTTTGGAACTTTTGTACCTACTCTTTAGGGTAAAAACCCTAGGTCGAGCCTTCGCTGGCCGGACTCGGTGCGATGTTTTACGGTGTTCCCTTTTTGAAAGCAGTGCTGTGGAGCACTAGTATAGTGAAAATCCTAGATTTGGCCTTTGTTGGTCGAATCCCACAACGACGATACGAGTTGTATCCCTCATATCTCTTGGTGACCCCTAATTAGGGGGCTACGATGGCTCGGTCTTGGCATGTATTATGTCCAGTAACTTATCAAAAATTAGGAGTTTATTCTCCGTGTGTGTCACCTTGATGCGACAATGTGAAAAATAATAATTTTCTTTAAGAAAACTACATATTGGGCCTACTTGTGCGTGATCTCTCACAGCCAATCCTACTTCCAACCCGGTGACAACACCACGGCCTACGGAGACTGTCATCTGACGTTGGGCTGGCAGGGGTAGCTGGACTTGAGTGGACCGCCCAAGGAACGGCACCTTGTGTTGGCCCGGCCATAGTGAGGCGGCTCCAACTAGCACGCTCTCGAGGTTAACAAGGAGATTATACCGTGCATGTCACGTAAATCACTCACTAGCATGGATCTCACAACAGTCAGAATGGTGTTTGAACGTAGGACCTGTCGATTTCGCATAGATATGCCTTTTCACTTCCCACATTACTCGATTTCTGTAACCGTTAGATCTGCATCCAATGGCCAACTCACTCACCACATTTCGTACGTAGCCCCCTTTCACCACCCTGTCGTAGCTCCTTCCATTGCCGGGCTATCGTCGCCTCACCCTAACTCGACGATGAACCTGCAGTACAGAGCATGAATCTCAAAGCAGAACTAAAGGTCAGAAAGTCGACATATTCACTTATATTACCATCTGACGGATTTTCAACAATTATGCTGTGAAATTAGCTTTCATGGTGTTGGGCCACCATGGCGTCACAAATACCAGACGTCTACATGGCTCTGCTCGATCTTGATGGTCACGTCGCTGGCAACACGAACCTTGGCACGCATGCTGCATGCTTTTGCTTTAGGCAAAAAGGCGATCAGAGAAGAAGAATAGCATGCTAATCCGCGTCGTTAACGAAAGTGGAGTACAGGAGCAGTACGAGCATCAAATCTTTCGCCCGCTTTTCGGCCGCCCAAGCCAAGAATCGCATTCCCCATGCGCGTGGGGCCCACTTCTGACAACCGGGGCCCCTGCTGTTCCACGCTGTTCACCCGATGACGAGCGGGCCCCACGCCTGGTGATTCCGGCCGTGGCCCCACCTGTCAGTGCTGTATATATATCGGCTCCTGTCTGGTTCATAAAGTAAAAGTACTGAAGCATCGTAAGTTGATAACACCAACGTCCCCGGCCGGACGATCGGCGCCCACAGACACCGCCGGCCATGTCCACGCCCAGCGAGACGCTCCTCCTCCATGGCGACCTCGACCTGACCATCCACGAGGCGCGCAACCTCCCCAACATGGACGTCCTCTCCACCATCCTCCGCCGCTTCTGCACCTGCCCGCCCTGGACCAGCAGCCACCGTCCTCCCAGCCGCTCCGTCGCCGGCGATGTCGACGATGACAGCGGTAGCCCCCGCCACCACCACCACTGGCACCAACAACACCCGCGCCAGCCCCACGGCCACAACCTCCTGCTCACGTCCGACCCCTACGCCACCGTCGTGGTGCCCCCGGACACGACGCTCGCCCGCACCCACGTCGTCCGCAACTCCGTAGCCCCGGAGTGGTCAGCGCGCTTCCACCTCCCCCTCGCCCACGAGGCCTCCCACCTCGTCTTCCAGGTCAGGGACTCCGACCCCTTCGGCTCCGACCTCATCGGCGTCGCCTTCCTCCCGGCTGCTCGCCTCCTCGCCGCCGCCGACGAGCCCATCGTCGGCGAGTGGCTCGACTTGCGCCGCTCCGACGGCCGCGGCCTGAACAAGGACGGCTCCGCCATCCGCATATCCGCCACGTTCACCCCGGCGTCGACCTCCCGCAGCGCAAGGCTCTCCGACGGCGGCGTGCCGGCGTACTTCCCGGAGCGGAGGGGGTGCGAGGTGAGGTTGTACCAGGACGCGCACGTGCGGGCCGGCGAGGTGGAGAGCGTGTCGGAGCCGGGGCGGTGCTGGGAGGACATGTGCATGGCGGTGCTGGGCGCGCAGCACCTGGTGTACGTGGTGGGGTGGTCGGTTGACGTCAGGGTGAGGCTCCTGCGGGATGAGATGTCGCCGGAGATGGCGGAGAAGGCGGCGGAGGTGTGGGAGATGGGCGGCGCGAAGGTGGAGGAGATGACGCTGGGGGAGCTGCTCAAGTACAAGTCCCAGGAGGGCGTCCGCGTCTGCCTCCTCGTTTGGGACGACAAGACCTCGCACGACAACCTCCTCCTAAGGACGGTACGACTGAGTTCCTATTTTCACACCAAAATTTTCCGTGATTTGGGTAGGTGCCAAAATATTTAAATTTCAGTCAATATACTTTGGGTGACACAAGAATTCGGGCCAAATTCAAACATAATTCAATCTTTTTGTCAAATTTCCTCAAAATTAGTAGGACTAAGTCAAATTCGAGAGAGAATTTTGGCCCTTTGGCCGAATTGGTAAGTTCGGTGATTTCAGAGGTGGCTGAAATCTGACAAAATCGAAAAGCTAACCGTAGGATCGAGACCTAAATATGTTTCTCGGAGTTGTTCAAAATCTACCAAATCAGTCGGTTTTCTTACATTTGGATCTAGATGACAGGCCAGTACACCATCACGTCGTCTTCATCGCCCCCAACCTGGGCTGCAGTGGCGCCAGTGCCCCTGTATACTGCAAGTTTTGATTAACCTTTTTATACAGGGAGGTGTTATGCAAACTGGTGACGAACAGACCAAGAAGTTCTTCAAGCATTCGTCGGTGATCTGTGTGCTCTCGCCTCGCTACCCCAGCAGTAAACTCAGCATGGCCAAGCAGAAGGCAAGCTAATATACTATTTTCTCGTTAAGTTTTACTATTTGTAAGTTGTCTAATTATGGATTCATCGATGCTAAGTGAGTCAGAATTTCTTAAATCCTGATTAGTCGAGCTTAGTCAGCTTTTTGTTTTTAATCTATGTCTACGATTCACCTTTTTCACATCTAACTGTCTAAAGTTCTAGAGAGCCACGATGATCTAGAATTGGATTAAAAATATATGTATTGTTATCATTATTTGCTCCCAGCATTTGAAGATGCATCATGCATTCGAAAAAACTTATATCATATTTCGCACATTGCGTGGACATCCACATAAAGGTAAAATTTTGGTGTTTCATCAATTTATCTTTTTTATATAGGATGTACATGGTTATATGTTTTAATCAAAATTTACAGATCTACTTGTATATCTCTAATTTTTTTCAAAAAAAAATTACAACTTTAAATTTGAAGTGAAAAAATCGTATTCGCACGTCGGGCGGACGTCCACGTCGTGGTTAAAAATCTGTGTTTATGCTGAATGCGGCGTCTCCAGCGTGCAGGTGGTGGGGACGCTGTACACGCACCACCAGAAGTGCCTGCTCGTCGACACGCCGGCGTCGGAGAGCACCCGCAGGATCACGGCCTTCGTGGGGGGCCTCGACCTCACCGTCGGCCGCTACGACACCCCGGCCCACAGGCTCTTCGGCGACCTCGACACCGTCTTCCGCGACGACCTCCACAACCCCACGCTGGGCGGCGGCGGCGGCGGCGGGCCCCGGCAGCCGTGGCACGACATGCACTGCCGGCTCGACGGCCCCGCCGCGTACGACGTGTTGACGAACTTCGAGCAGCGGTGGAGGAAGGCGACCAAGCTCCGCGAGGTGTTCAGCAAGGCGACCAAGCACTGGAAGGACGACGCCCTGCTCAAGCTCGAGCGCATCCCGTGGATCCTCAGCCCGGCCACCTCCAACACGCACACCGCCGGCGGGGACGACGGCTTGCATGTCCTGCCGGAGGATGACCCCCAATGCTGGCATGCTCAGGTAACCGCTCGGATGATCAATTCGATCATCTACTTATTGGGTGTTGATCACTTCAACATTTCACTTGTAATGAACTAAAAGTAACTTTCTTGGTGTGGTCAATGATCGTTGGCAGGTGTTCCGGTCAGTGGACTCTGGATCGGTGAAAGGATTCCCGCGTTCTTGGCAGACGGAAAGGATGGTCATAATTAGTCTCTTCTCTTATCTGTTCATCGATCGTTGAGAGGATTAGCTCCCCTGTTCGTGACACTGTGCTTGCTTTGATGCGTGCGTGCAGGCCAGGAAGCACCTGCTGTGCGACAAGAACCTGGCGGTGGAGCAGAGCATCCACACGGCGTACATCATGGCGATCCGTTCCGCGCAGCATTTCATCTACGTCGAGAACCAGTACTTCATCGGATCGTCCTACGCATGGCCGTCCTACAGGCAACCAGGTCGATCTCTGAAATTATTATTTCTCTGAATTATTATGAACACTGGTTTCTGAATCCGATGCAAGCATGCAAATGCAGGTGCTGCCAACCTGGTGCCGATGGAGATAGCGCTGAAGGTGGCGAGCAAGATCAGGGCCGGCGAGGCGTTCGCGGCGTACATCGTGGTGCCGATGTGGCCGGAAGGGGCTCCGGGCTCTGGCCCCTCCCAGGAGATCCTCTACTGGCAGGGCCAGACCATGCAGATGATGTACGAGGTCGTCGCCAAAGAGATCGCGGCGGTGAAGCTTGCCGGCGCGCGCCCGCAGGACTACCTCAACTTCTACTGCCTCGGCAACCGCGAAGAGGGCGGCGGCGGCGGGTGGCCGCCGGATCGGCCCGACAGCACGAGCCCCGCGGCGCTCGCGCGGAGGCACCGGCGGTTCATGATCTACGTGCACTCCAAGGGGATGATCGTGGACGACGAGTACATCATCCTCGGCTCCGCCAACATCAACCAGCGGTCCCTCGCGGGGTCGCGCGACACCGAGATCGCCGTCGGCGCCTACCAGCCCCACCACACCTGCAGCACCAGCACCACCGGCGGCGGCCGGCCCCGCGGGAAGGTGTACGAGTACAGGATGTCGCTGTGGGAGGAGCACCTGGGCAAGCTGGTGCTGCCGGAGCTGCTGGAGACGCCGGAGTCGCTGGAGTGCGTCCACCTGGTGAACCAGGTGGCTCAGGAGAACTGGGAGAGGTACGTGGACGAAGGGGAGACCTCCCTGCTGCAGGGACACCTAATGAGATACCCGGTGGAGGTCTCCGCCGACGGCAAGGTCGGGCCGCTGCCGGGGCACGAGTTCTTCCCGGACGTCGGCGGCAGGGTCCTCGGCTCGCCCAACAAGTTCCCGGATAACCTCACCATGTAGCCTATGCAGCTAGATACTGAGAACAACGTACTGATCCTTAATTTGAGCAGAACCCTAACATTACACATTGACAAATGGGTTTGTTGTTGCAACTTAATTTACTTAGATTCATTCATGAAAAGACGAAAAAAGGTGTATCTTTTTGTGCATACTGCTTAGCAAGTGGCCTGACTGCTGCCGACTTACATGTTGAGAAAGATTTTTGGAAGAATTTAAATAGAGCAGGGAAGAAGGCCAAAAAAATGGAATGGAGATGCGGGGTATCGATCCCCGTACCTCTCGCATGCTAAGCGAGCGCTCTACCATCTGAGCTACATCCCCAACGCATGAAATCGTTAACTCGAGCCCATTTTTCTAGCTGCTGCCCACGACTCGGCCCCTTCCCCCGCAATGGAACCCGCTTCCGCCTCCGCGTCCACGCCGGAGGCGGAGCCCAGCCGCCGGAGCACGGCCGTTCCGGCACGTATGACCACGATCTCGCGGCAGTACTTCGGCGGCGCCTCATCCCAACGTGACCACGACCTCCGCGTGGACATCGTCGAGGTTCCTCCGTCTCAGCTCGTCCCTCTCTCTCTCTCTCTCTCTCTCTCTCTCTCTCTCTCTCTCTCTCTTTCTCTCCACGCGCGCGCCGCCACACCGCATCGCATCGGTAGTACTCGCGCGGTACATAGCCAAGAGCCACCGCTCCTGGCGTTTCGTCCGGACACTCGCTGTCGTACGAGTGCCAGCGACTGGGTTAGTCAGAGACCGGGGAGGTGACATGCCCGTCGTCCATGCAGCGCGGGCGTTCGGCGAAATGCCAACGCCAGGACGAGTGTCTGGATGTTTTGCATCTCACTCAATGTTGTTCCAACGCTGATGCTCTTCGCCGGTGACCTCTTCTGCATGGCATTTTTGCTTCATTTTGCCATCAATGCCTTGCTGTGGATGCTCATATCGAGTTATCTTTGACGAGCTGGTTCTCGCTGCGCAGAATATAGAAGAGGATTACGGGATGTTCGTCTGGCCATGCAGCGTCATTCTCGCGGAGTACGTGTGGCAGCAGAGACCACGCTTCTCCGGCTCCACTGTTGTTGATTTACTTGTCGTCTTTATGCTAATCCTGAATGCTCATGCCCAATGATTATTATGGTCTACTTGTTGTTGTGATGCAGTGTAAGATGCTAATTCAAGCTTAGGTCTTAACTTCAAATCCCAGTACCTTAACTTGGGGTTGGGATTCTTCTCCACGTTTGAGGCTTTGAACAATCTCCTCTCTTTGTGGAATTTCGCATTCATCTGTTGTGAGATTATTATTTTTTGGACGGAACAACTACTTGTCCATTCTACGGAATTCTGAGAATTACACCTTCTGATTTGCATCTATGACTTACAGCTTGGTGCTGGAACCTCGCTACCGGGTTTAGTAGCTGCGAAAGTTGGAGCAGATGTCACGCTGACAGATATTGCACATAATACAGAAGTTAGCTCGAACCGCCGAGACCTAAAAGAAAAGGATGCCATAGTGCACCCTATTTAGTTTTTAATATTAATTGTCGACGGCTCAATGTTAATTGTTTTCCACTTTCGTTTTCAATGAGTAGGTACTGAACAACATCACACAAACATGCGGTCTCAATAATGCCAACTGCACTGTGTGCTTTCATTTGGAGATTCTTTTTGTACATGTTGCATTCTACGGGAGCAGTTTTACAGTTAGTCCATAATCATGCAGGTATTAGGACTTGGGTAGATTGGGATGAACCTATATTTGATTTGCATCCTGATATTATTGTTGGAGCCGATGTGCTTTATGATTCAGCAAGTAAGTTGCTTACCTACTCTGTTCCATTTGTATTCTTGTTACTTTGGCTGATCTGAACGCACTGCATCTATTTTGGTAAGACTTTGATGATCTCTTCGCAACGGTTACCGTTCTCCTGGAAAGTTCTCCTGGGCAGTGTTCATTACAACATACCACAATCGCAGGTTCCAAGAGATTGTTCATCCTTTTCCACTTGAGAAAACTGCTGGGAGCTACTTCCCTGATATATTGGTTTGATTCTTCTTTGCAGTGGTCATCATTTGATTGAATTTTTGATGGTGAAGTGGGGTTTGAAGTGTTTGGAAGTTTTGGATGGCTTCTCCTTCCTTCCCTCATGCAAGGCTGCTCCACTGCAGGGAACCATTCAGCTCGTTGAGATCGCACTTGAGAATGAAAAACCTAAATGATCTTCAGGTGGGGGAAAACATTGGCATCTGTAATCAGAATATTTCTTTTTGTTTATGTGTTCCAGTCTTACATGAGTTGACTGACAGCACACATGGCAATGTAATTTTTGGGCCTTCTTTGCATATACTGTGTTGTCCTTCCAAATTTCCAGCAGAAGAAACTAACCGAACATTATGAGTTATTTGTATCGAAGGATAACATTCATTTCTCAAGCATTGCCTGTGGCGACAACCAAGTTAAACATTTAAGGAGTCAAGCACATATGCTTTTTATGAGCTTCAAATGATTCTAATTTGAAACCTTGGTTTACAGTTTGGTAGGCTAGAAGTGTTCGAGAGTATCAGTAGCTGATTTAGCTGATGAAGCTTCTATTAATTTGTCAAGAAAAAGTCCACCCAGAAATCTTCACTGTGGCCAATATGGAGACCTCATTAGCACTTGGTCATCTGGAGTTGGCTCCCAAATTCTGAGAAACAGGAAAACAGATGGCATCTGCGCAGGAGTATCAGGCCAATGGTCGAATAAGACCTTAGCCCCAGCTTCATATTTCGAAACATGTACGAAATTGACCTGTCTGAATTCCTCTGCACGCATCAAAGAATAAATAAATAGATGTGCATGTAAGTGCCACAAGAAATGATGCAAGAAAACAGTATTTATTATGAAGATCGAGATCTCAAGGGAACAGATGATGATCAGAAGGATGCAGCACTTCAAGTCCAGAACCGTGCTCCTCCAAGTTCATTGTTGTTACTTGTTAGGAAAGCAAAAAGGTGTAAAATGTAGCACTGAATACCTTTTGGTGTCAGCAGATTCCTCTCAAGTTCTTGTAGTCCTCGAAACTAAGAAATTTATCCTTAATTTGAGCCAGTCAGCTGGTTTCGGCATGAAGATTGCTATGTATCCTTCTCTGTCAGTCTACATGTGAAAAGGAAGAAAAATGTACTGGTCAGAATATGATAAAGAAAACAAACTTATGTGCACAATAAAAATAAAATGAATATAGGGCAAACAAATGATCACAGACTTCTATTCACGTGCCAGGTTCCATTGAATACTTATGGACAAAAAGTGAGCATATGTTTCAACAGAGGTAATGGTATATCATATACAGGAGAGAAAGTTTATCCATATTAATCTGAAATTTGATAAGACAATCCTCTCAAGTTTGACTCATGTTTCAGTGCTACTCAGGAATGACACCAACATTGACTGTTTACAAGAAAACTAACTTAAACATCTCCCAGATATGCATGGGTCATGCAGTTTGCACCAGAAAACTATCTTCAGTAAAAGAAAAAAAGACTATAAATGAGACAAATATAGGTGGTTCGATATGTATATATAGTCCTGACCATTGTTTCGAACAATATACCAGACAAGCCACACCAATAACAAAGCAGCAAAATACAAAGAAATGCAGGCACTTGTCCAGTCAACATAGATACAGAGGTATTAAGCAAATTGGGTTGTTTGATCAATCTATCGTTGATCTCCAAAAGTGAACCTTTCACGCAACACCTATAAAATTTTAATGTAAACAACACTCCAGTGCAAACATACAATGACGCCGGCCATAATCAATTATGAGATCTAGTGGACTAACCTCACTACAAAAGTTTTACCATCTGCGCTTACTTTACACAATGCTGAATTTTCTTGCAAATATTGCACGTTCTGTAATGTGAAAGGGACATCAATTCACTCTGCTGATTAATTAACAAAACAGAGCATGCTTCAATTAATCAAGTTACCCTTTTGCGTTTCCCAGTGACTTTGATCTCACTGCGATCTGACTTCCCAACATTGAAGTCAACAGCAGTTATCCCCACTTCCCCTTTCAGTGCAACATGGCCTGGAGCTAAACCAACCACGCACAATCTAATTTTTTTGAAAAACAGAAGAAACCAAAGAGAACAAAGGTCATGGCTCATCACCAATGTCAATATGCACTAAATAAAAAAAGGAATATTGGCACATGACAACTAGAGTTGCATTAGAAAATAAGTAATTAACACTAGAACAAAGCATTCTGTCAAAGATAGAATGCTATAATGATATTCTTTATGCATACATAGAGAATTTTTGTCTACTACCTAGAAATAATCCCCAGCTTCAGATCCAACTTGTGAATATGCAAAGTTCACCAAAAGACCATTCATTACAACATATTCTGAGATAGCCAATTTTGACGTGTTGAAAGCCTACCCGTTTGGATGGCGGTACACGTACTGATCATGTCCTGGATTGAGATAATCTGCCAAGAAAATTTAAGAGGTTGAATTAGACGACTTGAAGTAGCGTTCTTCAATTTAGTTCGGACATTTTGGTTTGGTTCAACACAAGGTTATTGCAAGATTCTGTTAACTAAGTTTACAGAACCACAACGCAGAGTGCACACATAGAGACACAAAGGCCGTTTGAAGAGCGGAAACCAGGAATTTTTGGTTTGAAAAATAAAAGAAAACACACACATTGGGCGAAGATAAATAAATTCCTTAGAAAACAATATAGTGGGTGATACTCTCACAACAATTGTGTAAACCATATAACTAATCCATACTCAATAATCCAACATATGCACGAGACACTACAGAAAACTAGAGCTTTCAGCGCCAAAGAGGAAAGCAAACTCCAGCTAAATGCACTGAGAATCTAACAGCGCGGTTCCAATTCCAGAGACCAAATGCTATCTGGAAGACTACTTCACCAACTAGTAGAGAGCGCCAACCTAAAAAAAATAAAAAAAATTAGGTACTTAGGCGTGATAAAGCTCAAGTCTTTTTTACCAGCGGCAAAGTAGCGCGCGAAGTTGGCCTCGACGGCCGAGAGGGGAGACGCCGGGAGGCTCCCGGCGTCGGGGACGATGAGGGCCCGGGTCTCCGCGTCGACCAAGGCTTCCCGTGGCGTGTGCTCATCGCGGGGTGGGGGTGCGCCTAGCGCTGTCGCGGCCTCTCCCGCCATTAAGAGCTGGCTCCCCCGTCGCCGAGGCGACGTGGAGGAAGGGGATGGAGGCCGGTGGCGGGCGGCCGACAGCGGCGGCGTGGTTTATGCGTGGGGGTTGGCTGGTGGGGTGGAGTGGTGGGCTTGGGTTTGTGCGTCGCGTTGTTTTGTGTCAGCGACCGGTGGAGCTGCGGACTGGGCCGGCGGCGTAGAAGATGGAACTGGGCCTTAAGAGGAGAAGAGTGCCGGGGTAAACGGAGCTCGTGGATGCCTCCTCGGTTGTCTCCGGCGGCGCCTCGCCGGATTCCTCGTCGTCGTAGTCGTCGTCATCTCGAGGAGCTAGCGATACATATGTACTGATACCAGTATATAATGAATTGGCACATATATTTGATTTGATCTCCAACCAGTATATATATGAATCCATCCATTGCATTGCATTTCAACCAGGTAGGTACGGTACATGAACCTCATGAATCAGAAAGACAAGAAAAAGTTTTCCATCTCCATTTCCATTCTGCTCTACTCTACTCTAGTTTGATTTGGCTTTGCCTTGTTGCTCATCATCCATCCACCGTGCAAGCTCAGGTCCGGTTCCCTGTACAGTACTGCCAGGGTTAACATCACCACAAGAAAAGAATTCCAGTTTCATACGCCATTTGGAGTTGGAGTGTACAAGGGAAGGAAGCAGGGAGTGCCTATTTTATTTCTCCAGAATCGCCTTTATCATTCGGCATTTGTGTGTATGCATGGCATCAACCTGGTAACCATCAATGTAAGATTACACCCAGCAGCACACACAATGTATCAAACAGCATTAGATATTTACATATAATTCAAGACCAAAACACCTGCAATGACAACAAATATGAGCCAGCAGACAGTTGCTTATGGATTCCTTCCATACTGGTGACTTGACAAGCTTGTCAGCTCCTCTTGCGACAGCACCGTTGGGGCAACTTTGATCGGCTCCACAACAAAGCCAGCTTCTCTGCACGCCGTCTTCAGAAGCTCCACCTGCACGTCCCCGTCTGGGCATAGCGCAACCACTGCGCCTCCGCTGCCCGTGAACTTTGATGCGGCGCCAACACTCCTTGCCACCTCAATCATCTTTATGTTCACCGCCCCAAGCACATCATCTCCAAACATTTGCCTACAACCAATCACGCCCAGCTAGTTAACTAATATGGTCACGACAATAAATTCCATACATATATAATCTGAGCTGACAAGATTGCTGCTAACTGGATTTCCATGGGGTGGATTCCATGTGTGTTGACAGGCGTTAGTCTCACCTCCGAAGATCAAAGTTCCTATTCATAAGCCTCATGAGCTCGGAATAATTCTTCTGCAATAACGCCTTGTGGCCATCGAGCGCTAGCTGCGCGACTTCTTTCATGGATGATATTATGAACTCGTCGCCATCAAGCCATCTTTGCCTGAGAGTGCTGTGGACCTAATTAGTTACAGAAGGTAAGTAGGTGGATATTAGTATCGAGAAGGACTAAAAAGCATATTCCTTGTGACATGACAAGATTTTTCAAGGAAAAAAATATGAAATTTTAGCTTGGACCACACAAACCTTGCCAGAGTCGCTTGGATTCTCTGCATAGATAAGATATAGAGGCGGCAGTAGATTGACATCTAGAGGTGTGTATATGCCATGACCCAACTTATCCATATGCTCTTTGCTGAAATCCTGAGGAGTAATACATATTGAAAGATTAACCAAAGAGTGAGTAAATAGTAGGTGGTGGTGGAGGTGGTTATATAACTGCCACCCATTACAAATGCTTGAATTAATGAGTAGAACACCGTACCATATAAACAAGGCCACCGTAGACCTGTGCCACACGATCCTGAAGCCCGGCAACAATTCCAAGCTCTTTCTCAGCGTCGAGAATGAGATTAGGTCTGATCTCAACTTTGATTAGATGCCTGACATTGTAGAAATCAAGGAGGCAGCTCAGAGCAGCACAAACAATGGCGCTCGAACCGGAGAGCCCAGCCTGGATGCAGAGGGGCAGAATCACAAACAAAAGTAAGCTACTATTATAAAGCAATCTAAGAGAGGGAGTTAACAGAATCACGGAAAGAACTGAGGCTAGTATTAAGCTAGTATCACGGACAGAACCACACACACACAGAGAAGTGAGGCTAGTATTACAAAGCAATCAATCTTGAGGAATCTACGAAAGGAAGGAGTTAAAGTGACCTGTCGAGGAATGTTGGTGTCGTATGACAAGGTGAAGTTCTGGTCCTTGAGGGTGATGCTGTTCTGGGCACAGTGATTGTAAAAGACTTTACAGATGGCCATCAGCAGCCGAACGCCTCCGTAGTATACTTGCCCCTGAAAACGCTCCACCTATGAGCAGAACAGAGAGATCAATTAACTGATGCCTATTAACTTTGGAAGAAAATTTAACAAGAACAAGAAGAAGAAGAGGCAGCAGAGATTGCTATGCGTATAGATCAGATAACTGTCATGGCATTCGGGTTGATTTGGAACATGCGCATTCGCCGCTCGTCAGAATTGACAGAACAGAAATACTAGATCTGTCCATGCATCGGAGGCGACGCAGCTAAGCTTAGCTATGTATCGCGAGACACGGAAAAGGAAGGATTTTGAGTGAGCTTACGAGGGAAGGGAGGGAGGGGAAGGCGACGAGGTCGTGGTGTGGGTGCGGCTGGATGAGCAGCTCGGCGGACGGGCGCAGCCGGACGGTGGCCCAGAGGCCCGCGACGGTGAAGGAGACGGCCCTGCCGCCGTACAAGTCGCTGGGGTTGCCGAGGAGCCCCACACGCGCGTAAGCCCTGTGCTCCAATTCCATCGCCGCCGCCGGCCGCCGCCGCTGCCGCCGATCCGGGAGAACGTTCGTCACCACTTGGTTTGCATAAAGGTTGGACTTTTGGGTTACACGTGCAGTTTGGAAGGGGAGGAACTGGGCTGGGAAGCGCCCGGGATTGGACTATTTGGATTGGACGAAGAAAGAAACTGGGAACTCTCTTACGAGTCCAAAATCCATAAGATTACCGCCCCAAATCCGAGCTCCAGGAATTTTATAAAAAAAAATTATATACAAAAATCAGTTAAATTCTTACGTGATTCAGAAAAAAAATTCACGTTTCAAACAGAAAGACTTACTTTTCTTGTAAACTTTTGCATAGCCTTGTGGATTTAGTATATTGTTGTTTGATACAATGGTTAACTCTCGTATCGAGTTTACCTAGCATATTCTCACAGACTACCCTACTATGACCTCTCTTCATTCTTTCTCATCCTAATCTCGTCGAGGCCCGGCATAATGTTTTAAAAGTGTAAAAATAAAGATGAAAACTTAGATCAATTCGAGTTATCTTCTTTTTTTTCTTCTGTAGATCCCTATATGTAGGACCTAGCCGTTCACTACCGATGGTAGCCAACAACATAATCTATTTCCAACCCTCCCTCTCTCTGTTTGTATGTGTTTGCAATGGAGAAAGTGACAACGATGGGTGTGGTGGTGCCGTCGTGCCATTGCTCAGGAATGGCTCACCTTGCCCCATTTATAGAGGGAGGTGGGCAGCCATGTGCGGCGACATCAGTGAATAACGAATGAGCAGGTGGGACAACAAGGGAGGGCGTCATGGGTGGATGGTAAGTGAAAAGCAATATGATAAGGGAGTGAAGGTAGGGTGGAGGAACATGGAGCTAGGGCGGAGGAAAACAAGGCGACAGAGGAGGTGAGGGGAAAAGAAAAAAGACATCGTGGTGGTTGAACGAGAGTTATGTCTATACCATGCGCTAGTTGCCTCTTTTAAAGAGTAATGTTAACATTTTCTTGTTCAAGGAAGGGCAAACAAATACTCTCTCTGTTCAACAATACATGTCGTTTGAAGGTTGAAGGACCTTCAGACATAGCCTAAAGGGGGAAGGAGTGAATATGCGTTTTAAAAATGATTATGATTTAGGACAAACCTAATTCAAAAATTAACTAATTGATTTTGCATAAGTTCAAAATCTAAAATAAATAGATTCAACTAAGTGCACCAACAAATCTAAGTAAACGTATGCAATCTTAAGATGACAAGCAAGCAAAGCAATTTCTACACAAAATAATTACACAAATATAAATAGCAAGATAGATAATAAAAAAGATGAAAGAGACAAAGGACACAAATGATATTTGTTCTTAAAGTTTGGATATCCACCGATATCATACGTCTTTGTTGAAGAAATTTGTCTTGACAAATAAGCCAGCTACGAATCGAGCTTTTCCCTCAAGGTCCTTGCCTTTAATAAGAACTACTCACTACAGATAGCTCATTCCTCTACCGTGGAGATTATGAGTTTCACAACCACTTACAAGTCCTCGGGCCTTTTCATAATGTTCTTAAAGAGATCATCACGCTCAACTTTACCAAACTGTCTAGGAGGAAATGGCCTCGAGTAACAAGCTCTCGAACTTCCACTCAAACATAGTCTACGCGGAGAGCTCAAATCGATGCAACCAATGCAATCGCCAAGTGTAATACAATGCACAAACTCCTCTCACACCTCACCAAGAGCAACACATGCCTTCGAGGTTATTAAGTGGGAGGGAGCAGCGATAATGACTCAAGGCAACAACTCACGCCTTAAGCCCGCCAAGGTGGCTACTTATAGCACACCCTCAAAAACTAACTGTTACACACTTTCTGCGCAAAAGTCAGAAGTTCCATAACCAAACTCGGAGGTTCCAAGATTTAAACCAACTATTAGCATGGACAAAGAGGAAACTTGGAGGTTCTGAAATCAATGATGGAGCTTCCAAGATTCAAAATCGGAGATGCAGAACCCATTTTCGAAGGTTCCGACTTCAAACTTGGAGGTTCTGAGACTTAGCTTTGTGAATTCATCACCTAATCTAATCTCGAAGGTTCTGAATTTAATCTTGGAGATTCTGATATTGCAGATTTTAGCACAGTGAAAAACTACCTAGAACGCAAACTGTTGATCTGAACTAAAAAAGTTCTTCTCCTCGATGTAACGGTGCAACTAAGTCATCAAAGACCAACAAAGGAATTTGTTGGATCACACAAGATTTAACCAAGATAAACAAAAAGGAGGATGTAACTCATGTAGATGTTTGAGCAATCGACAAGCTACTTATCCGATAACTCCTTTTGATATCCTATAACTAGGTCTCCCTCCATCACCTTGAGAGCAATAAAGTAAGAACACTCAGCTAAGTATGTTTTTACCTTGAGTACTCCATTTAAGCTTGATGAAGGCGATCATCCTTGCTCCAAATTAGAATCTTGTTTTAATCTTTTTGTTCGCTGAAAAGTCTTGCAATTTGCTCCCACCTAAACCAATATAGGAAAATTTTCTATTAGAAAATATCTTCACTAGCCCATAGCTGAATAAACCACAAGCTTTAAATATATGTCTCTACATGATGTTTAACTTGAACTAGCCCATCCAGTCCTACGGCGGCTATTCCCCAAGACCCTATTTTTGCAACGTGCGCTTGTACGATCGCACCCCAGGTTCCCAGCCACCATCATACCAACTTAAGCCCCTGGCGGCGGCGGCGATGCCAATCCTATTTCGATTTGGAGTTGACTGCATGCTTGTTGAGTTGCTATTGTGTTGATGGAGCCGGGAGTGGAGTGGATCAGAGGAAGATGGTTAACTGTTACTTGCTCATCATTTTTTTCTAAAACCTTCATGACTACTTGTTCAGTTTTGCGGGTACCCAAATAGACCGAACCGAAATAATTCGGTCTATTCAGTCCATTAGGTTCAGATTTAATTTTGGCGCATGGTGATTTCGGGTTTAAGTTTTTAAAACCCGAAATAAAAATAATCCGAATAGACCCGACCAAGTAATCCATATAGACCGAATGTCCAGGTGACCTACCAGGGAGTATGATTTTTGAGCTAGATAGTTAGAGGCAGTTCTTTGTCTCTGGGCATAGATGCATTCACATTTCATAGTATGCTGTTATGCACTTGCTCTAATTTCCTCTTTCGGGAGCTAATCCAGTCCACTAAAAGAAGTACGAAGGTAATTAGGATAAGAACAAATTAACCAGAAATAACAAATGAATTCGTCCAAAACTACAAACAAATAAACTTCGCTGTTCTGTCCTCCCATGCCATTTCAAATCATCAAATAAAAAGAGTACAAGAGGGGAAAAAAGATTGAAAGGAAACATCCATATGATTTAACAATGGATCACATAATCACTTATCAAACCCATCCATCCATTGGATCGATCGATCGAGCTGTAGCTATTAAATTAATTAAGGGAATTAATCAAGAGCGAGGTACTGCAGATGCTGGTGATAGCCGCCGAGTACTTGGTGCTGCTGGTAATGATCTCCTGCTGCCGGCAGTGCCTGCCCGTTGACGCCGCCGTCGAGCTTGACGTCCGGCGCCGGCGCCGGCGCCGACGACCACACGCCACCGTACATCTCCCGCGTCACCTCTAGCAGCGAGTCCCTCACCCTGTCCGCCTGCACCGCCACCTCGTTGTCCCTCATCTGCACGTACCATGAATGGATGAATCAGCATGCATGCTTCTGTGCTGTGTGCTGCAATGGCGATCGATCGAGCGTGTACGTACCACGGCGCGGAAGACGTTGAGGACGAGCTTCTTGTAGGAGGTGACGTTGACGTTGGTGACCTGGAGGCCGAGCGCGGTGATCTCGTCCATGATGCGTACGAAACGGCCGGACTTGTGGGAGCACAGCACCTGCAGGAAGAACTCGTTCCCCTCCACTTGCCGCACCTCCACCTGTGGCTCCATGTCGTGGTCCTCCCCCGCCGCCCTGTCGTCGCCGTGGCCGTTGTCCGGCCGGGGCCTCTTGCTGCCGCAGCCGGCGAGCTGCTGCTGGCTGTGCCGCGGTGAGGCGTCGTCGTTGTCGAGCCCCGGCGGCGGGTGGTCGATGAGCACGTCGGGGGCCATGATGGGGTCGTCGCCGGCCGGGTGCAGACGGCCGTCCGCCGGCGCCGGCGGGTTGGGGTCCTCCAGCTCGTCCTGCAGCGCCTTCACCTGCTTCTGCAGCCCCACGATGTAGTCGATCGCGTCCCCAAGAATCGACGCGCGATCCATCTGATTCAATATCAATCAAGAATTCAAAGATCGATGCTTTTTTGTGTTCTTGTTTTGTAACGAGATCGAAGCTTGCGTGATCGATGCACGCGGGGCCATGGATGATCTGATGATACCTTGGTGATGTTCGGGACGAGTGACCGGAGCTTGTAGAGGCGGTCGTTGAGCTTCTTCCGCCGCCGCCGCTCCGCCACGAGGTTCTTACACTGCTGCCGCTTCCCGCCGTCCTTGCCGCCGCCGCCGCCCGGGCCCCTCGGCAGTTCGCCGACGATGTCGTCCTCCTCGGGGTCCCCCTGCAGCTCGCTCCCCTCCGACCCGGACTCCGCCGGCCTCCCCGGCCCGCCGCCCGCCCCGTGCAGCTGCTCCTGCACCACCACCGACGGCTCGCTGCTCCCCGCCCCCGCCGCGTACTGCCATCCTACACCCGCAGCGTCGCTCACGCTGTCGACGCCCGCCGCCTGCACCGCCATGAACGGGTCGGCGCCGCATCCCCCGCCGGAGGCATCGAACAGGTTGAGCGACGCCGACGCCGCCGCGTAGAGCTGCCCCGGGTCGGCCGCGGCCGCGGTGCCGTCCCACGCGAACCCCGGCGTCGACTCCGCCGCCTGCCACGCCTGGTTGCCATCGCCGCCGCACTGCGCCATGACCAGCTCCGCCATCTGCTGCTCCTCTGCCATCTGCATGCACCGATCAGCCACCGCAGGTCAGGTGTATATATACACATACATACGCACCGTGGAAAACAAGACCCCGAAATTTCCCCATTTCGGTCTAAAAATTCAGTTTGATTAAATTTTGAGCAAAATTCAGTCA
Organism: Stipa capillata; assembly: GCA_019208055.1. Taxonomy (NCBI): domain Eukaryota; kingdom Viridiplantae; phylum Streptophyta; class Magnoliopsida; order Poales; family Poaceae; genus Stipa; species Stipa capillata. The sequence continues at coordinate 562,089 of JAGXJF010004650.1, forward strand.
AAATTCAAACTGATTTTCGAAATGTTTTCGGAAATTTCGGTGGATCCCGAAATCTTTCCCAAAACGAAAATTATTTCCTTTCGAGAAAATTTTCCCGGAACTGTTAGACGCACGCATCAACCAAATGTGCAAAGGTGTTGCGTGCAGTGAACCGCGAGACTCGCCGTCGCGTCGGCTCACGCGAACGCCGTGCGCTGCGCTCTCTAGCTAACTACTCCCGAGCTAACTGATTTCCATCCATCGTTCCATGCATCACCGAGGCGCACGCACGTACGTATCTCGAGGCGAAGAGCTCGACGAGGCCGTCGGCGACGGGGACGAGGAGCCGCGTCTTCTCGCCGGCGACGGCGGAGGCGGCGGCAGGCTCCAGCCCCGCACCGGAGTAGTTCGGGAGCTCCGGATCCGACAGCAGGCTGCTCGTCTGCCAGATCGGCTGGTTCGACAGCAATGCCTGCGCGTGCATCCTGATGAATCACCCCAACAAATTAATTAACAGTTAGAATCAACCAAGCAGCAGAAACTACATGCAGATGCAGGTAAAAATTCATGAATCAGCTACCCGACGGAGGAGGAGTCGAGCGGGATCGACGATGGTAGGCCGCCGAGGGCCGAGACCTGCGCCTCGAACTCGCCGCTGCAGCAGAACCCCGTCATCTCCAAGAACCTGCCATTTGTGTTGATGGACGCCATAAATCATCGTAGCAAGCTTTGGATGCATGCAACGCAGGAATGATCATCTGGGCATTACATACCTCTGGTCAGGGGAGAGCCTCCAGTAGATGCAGTAGTCCCAGGCATCTGCGCCGACGAGCGGCCTCAGTGCAGCCTCCATGGTGGCGCCTCCTCCTCCTCCATGGCCATGAGCAGCAGCAGTGGTGATGCTCTGGTGGTGGTGGTGGTGGTCTCCTCCTCCCATGGCAGCCACTGACTCAGCACCAGTGATCAGCTAATCTCCTAGCTCCTAGGAGTGAGTGAGTGAATGATTGACACAGCAAAGAAAGCCATGCATCTAAGTGTCAGTGAGGATGAGTTGCAGCTTTCAATCGAGGCATGCACACGCAAGACTTTCTCTCTTGTTGTCAGGAATCAGGATAGGATTTGTTGATGTTACGAGTGTCAGAAGGCTGCAAGAGAAAACTTCAGGCTACGAATACTGCAGCAAGGGACAGCCACTGCACCCAACATATAGTACTATGCATACATGCATGCATGATCATAAGATCAAGTGTAGTAGAACCAAAATTAACCTAAATAGCTTGCTGTTTTAGCTGTTCTTGTCTGGAATTTATGGGGCATGAAGCAAAGGATTAAAAGAAAGCTACCTTTCAGCTGGCTTCCTTGTGATCGATCGATCTCTCCGAAGGCGGTATCAGCTGAAAGCTATTGCTAACTGAAGAATCATTTCTACTGCAGGGACTATTGCATCATAGTGTATATATAGGTCCTACCTGTATGCTCCTCTGAAATTAGCCATGGGTACTATCTGATGACGATGGCTGTCGCTGTCATGTCTTCAGAAATGGAACTGCTTAGTGAAAACCTGGTAATTAATTAACCTGGGTGCTTTACTTAATCGCAGCACCGATGTTGCCGCGAAGGTTGTTATGGGTAGGTGAGTTGCAAGAAAGGTGTGAGAGCTTTCAAATTCATCTCTAGTTAACTCCATCTGGTTATAAACTTAGATAATATACATATGCTGTTGTCCAAAACCTAAACGACTGCATGCTCAGAAAAAAAACTGCATGCTCAAAAATACCTGAACAACTTGCAATTCTGATGAGTTCTATGTATGCAACTCTGCAAGGCCACTTTTGGCATGGTAGGTGTATCATGGTGATAAAATGTGCACAATGCCCCTTTCTCATGAGTCAGGAAAAATGACATTACGGACTTGACTTTTAATGAAGAAGCAATTAAAAACGTTATGATCTGGGAGGGGTATGTGTATAATTTGGTTGGTTCAAATGGCCAGGATGAGACAGAGCAAACGTAAGAGGTTGTTGAATCGAAAAGAGCATAGCTGGCATAATATCTGCTGATGTAATATGTTACTGTACCGTTCACGCATCAGAGTTCTCAGTTCATCATGATGTAAAAGGACAGGCCCAACAGAAATGAAAAAGGGAATGAATGAACGGATGAATCAGAGTAGAACAGCAAATTCAGGCATGAAATATACAGAAAGTATGATTAGGGCCTATATACCCTTGCTTATGCTTACTACGACATGTATGAAATTTCTTATTGATGACAACTAACAAATTCCATAGTCACCTTCTGACAGGAACACTCATAGGGGACGTGGACAGAATTCAGAGGTCTATCTCTTCAGGAACTGAATCCTGATGCATGGTTCATGTATCATAGGGGCTGAATGAATTAATTGTAGTAAATTTTATCTGAGTATAATTGCCAATTTAGGCATGAATTGTTGACAAGAACATACTCTGACAGGCAGACTCAAAAGTCTGAAACCACCGACGGCTTAGCCCAGCAGATCTGAACCGATCAAGGGAAACGCCAATCTCAGTATTTTGCATCATCAAGGGGTGAGAGAATAGTACTGTCCAGTCCTCGCAGAACATACGAAAGAACCACCCAAGTACTCATATATGATTTGGCCTTGAACATCACAAGATTCCTCCGGTGATAAGCCCGAATATCTATTTTTCTGACAGTAATATATACATGCTCTGAAGAAAGTGTCAGAAATATGGCGATGCAATCGTAGAGATATCTTTTTTTTATTCATGATTTATTGAATAGTGTCCATCTTTAATATTACAAGTACATAATTTACTTATGAAATTCTATATTAATATACTCCCTCCGTTTCACAATACTTGTTATTCTAACATTTTACACTTCCACCAAGGACTTATTAAAAGGACTAAACTACCCTCAATTAATTTATTAATTAGCCTAATCAATGTACTATTACATTCCCTAGAATCATGCATGCAGGCTATATGCAACCAATGCCGTGCCTAATTGTGCTTGGGGAAAGTAAATCATAATAACACGGTATTAATGATGGGGAGGGGTATAGAAGGAAAAAATGATAAAAACTCACCTTGGGATAATATGATGACATGTATTGTGGAACAAAATTAAAAAGTCAAAATGACAAGTATTGTGGAACGGAGGGAGTATGTAATAGTTATTCTAAAATGATATCTGGTCGATAAAACATGATGGGATATATGTTTAGACTAACATATGTATTGGTGATGACCATATTTCATAGGTCATCTATATGGAGATAAACTAATAATATGGACATGTGTTAGAGAACACAGGGTTGGATCGCCCCCACCATAAGACACAGCGAGAACATTGTATTCTTATATGAAACATCGTGTCTAAGCGCACATGAACCTATAAGGTCACACGTTTAAAGTGCTGGAACCCAATTCGGATCAGGATTCAAATTATATTGGACCTCGAGTCATAACGGGTCTCTAATATAGAAATTCATTGTCGGATGTCTATATAAAAAGAGAGGCATCGCAATTAGAGTTAAGTCTAGTTCGGAATTCTTGAAAACCTAGCTATCACCCATCTCACGCCCAAATCGCACTGCCCGAAGCTAACACTCCGGCATGCGGTGTTCCTTCCCCGTATGCATGGATAACTTGGAGGTTTTATTGCGAGGCTTTAACGCTAGGACGATCCACTATTTCCAGAAGGAATCACGGGGAACCAGTATGATTAAGACCACAACGATGCGCTACACCAACTTTGCTTCCACTAGTGATAAAATTGCACCGGTTCCTATTTAATACGGTAGAAAATTTTAATTAGACTAGTATAGCCCACGTGTTTCCCAATGGAAAGTTGGCCGGCCAAACATGCCTTCCTCCACCATCAGTTTCCCAGTGGGAAAATCTCCTCCTTTTCTTGCCTTTTGAAATCTATACGGAGGGATCAAGTTCCATGAACAAGAGCCATCAGAAATAAAGTTTTGGCACTTCGTCTCCTCCCACTTGCACTTGCCCTTTTGGTCAGAATTCCTGCCCCTTCAGCTTCATGAGCAATTTTACTTCCCTTTGTGCACAGGTGCAAATGTGTAACCACTTGTTCAAACTTTAAGGAGAATATTGGGTGTGATATGTTCCTTCAGAAACATATACATACATTGAAATCATGCTACCTTTATCTTCTCTATGTCTCATTCAAGAATCCAATGCCATTTGCCCCTTGCTATTGTGTCTGTGTGTATATATAGCCCGGGCGATCATCGGTACCCGGGACATCGAAACAAGCAGGTTCCATTGCGCAGTTTGACCTTCAGATTAAGGCACAAGTCCCATCCATCTCCCAAGAGCTGGTTGAGAATCCGCAAGAGAGGAAATGGCATTGAGAAGGATCAACAAGGAGCTCAAGGACCTGCAGAGGGATCCACCAACTTCTTGCAGTGCAGGTGATCATCTCTCTACATGCATATACACCTGCATCTCTCATGTTTTTGACACTATCAGATCAAACAAGTTCAGAAGAAAGAAAGAAAAAAAAACATGGACTGATGATGTGTGTGTCATGTATTTCTTCAGGGCCTGTGTCTGACGACATGTTCCACTGGCAAGCAACCATCATCGGGCCAAACGACAGCCCCTACTCCGGCGGCGTGTTCCTGGTCACCATCCATTTCCCTCCGGACTACCCATTCAAACCCCCCAAGGTAAATGACAAATCAGCTAGTAATCTTGGTGTAAACCAATCAAACAGTAAGGAAGGTGCATCGCCTTCATGCAGCTGTGGTTTTTTTCCCTCTCTGACGAGCTGGAAATGGACATAACAACAGGTGGCGTTCAAGACGAAGGTGTTCCACCCGAACATCAACAGCAACGGCAACATCTGCCTGGACATCCTCAAGGACCAGTGGAGCCCGGCTCTCACCATCTCAAAGGTAAGCACCAGCAACAGCAACCAGCTACTGAAGATGACATGTGCAGTGACTGATCAGTCTCTGTCCATCAATGTGTCTGAATTTGTTTGATGATGATATGTTCAGTGACTTATCAGTGTCTGAATTCTGTTGGATGGATGGATGAGCAGGTTCTGCTGTCGATATGCTCGCTGCTGACGGACCCGAACCCGGACGACCCGCTGGTGCCGGAGATCGCGCACATGTGCAAGGCGGACCGCCTGAGGTACGAATCCACGGCGAGGAGCTGGACGCAGAAGTATGCCATGGGATAGCTCACCTCCTCCACCAGGGGCTGCTCACCAAGTATATATCTTGATCATTGATATGTAAACCAATAAAGGATGCATGACGATGATAATATTTGCTTAGATTATGCAAAGTAATGTGGAGAGTGAACTCAATCATCATTTTCTTGGTTCCAAATAAATAAAGATGCAGTTCTGATAATGTACTTAGAAGGAGCAGTAAGTGCACAGACACAACGGACGCTTTGGCCGAGTGGTTAAGGCGTGTGCCTGCTAAGTACATGGGGTTTCCCCGCGAGAGTTCGAATCTCTCAGGCGTCGTAACATTTTTGTATTTCCTTCGTTTTCATTTTGCCTGCTAAGGCGATTGCCATTTTAAGAATCGTTTCTCGATTTTTTTTCTTTTCTAAGAATATTTTTTTAACCTTTCAGCATGTGGCCTGTGAAAAAATATTTGTTATCTTTATTCTTGCCGTTATATAAATAAGAGTCGGTGATGAATAACTGGCGGCATCACGCTTTTTCTATTTTCTCCTCTTAATTTGTGGCTCCTCTCTCTCTCGTGCAACAATATGTTAGATATTTAATTTTGATAGAGTTTATTAGTTAGTTTGTTACGTCTTTACATAAGGTGTGAACATGTTAGTTGGGTCAGTAGGAGGATGTGGTGTAAATGTAGGGGTTACTTATTAGCCCTTGAATGTAATTGGCTTGGCTATTTAACGTAATAAAAGCATTTTCTCCTTGTGTGTGTATGCGTGAGTAGATGAAAAACAATTCGTGCATTCTCTTCAACTAAGCGGAGCAGAGCGGTTGGGAGGTAGGCGGAGAGAAAGGAAGAAGTTGCGAAAAGTAATGGAGTAACAACGTAGTGGTGCCAGAACCGAGAGACTGGTGAAGAGAGTGAGAAAGATGATGTCTTGTCTTCCTGTGGTCGTATTAACATGCCTTTTCTTCATAGACATTTTTATTTCTACATCAATATACGTGACAGCGTAGCGGCAGAGCCAAAAGATGAATAAAGAGTGAGAAAGGAAGGAGAAAGAAACAACTACAAAGCGGAGCAAAGCCGATATGTATTTGCTTTTCTGTAGCAATGCACGGGACACTTAGCGTTTCATGTTTGTATGTTTCAAGATACAGAAATTAACATTGATACTTGCATAAAAATTTCAAATGTTGCACTGTCCTGTAAAGTACATTAAAATGAGGCAGTTATTTTGGAATTACGGCAGTAATCAACAGGTTACCTGGCGATTACCTGATTCGATTATCTGACGATCTTCTCGATTGAATTATTAATTGCTTCTGGTAAGTAGGAGTATTAACCAAGAAACAAATCGTATCCAGTGAAAAATCTTCGGAATTGAAAAACAATGCCCGTCTAATGGGCAACGATACATTATCAATCACAAAGATTATATTCCAGCAGATATATAATATCAGTCTACAAACATACTCTGCTGCAAACATGCTCACCATGATCTTCATTATATTACTAGCTAGTGCTAGCTGTGAACCTGTATCCAACTAGGCAGGTCAACACGCTGCAAATGCTCCATTTGCCAAACAAAAAGCTGAAACATGGCAGCCAAATGGAGAAGAAGCACACTTCAAGGATGTATTAGACCATACGAAGGGAAACATAATTTTCCATTGAAGTGAAATAACATGGAAAAATAAACTGGGTGCGATTACATCATGTCTACTTATGGAACAGAGATAGCAACGAGAGTTTTTTGGGGTCTCAAACACAGGAAATACCATCTAAGCAAGTTACCTAATTGCCACGACTTGTCAGTCACACGAGATAATCACAAGGCAGGAAGAAGAAAATGAAACAAATGGATCGCTCGATGCCTCGACAAAGAGAACCTTGCTGCAGCTGCCAGTAACCTAGGGGAGACGACCATGAGTGCTGTTACACTGAAGCAAGACGCAACAATAATATAGCATGGCAACTTCGCCCTTGTTCTTTGTCTACCGATGATTAGATCACAAGATGGAGCAAGCCCCCCTCTGCGCCTTTTTCTTCTTCTTCGCCTTGGGTGGCTGCAGTACCACCTTTATTGCTGCGTCAAATACACCCTTGACGTTCTGCAAATCAAAAAGACCAGAAAGCTCTGTCAGTATCTCACATGACATTGTACATTAAGCAAACAACTGAGCAGGCAGCAAATACTAGTTGGGTCTTGGAGCTGCATTCGATATAGTATGGGGCGCCTATTTGCTTTCTTAGTTCCTCTCCCTACAAAAGTGGCAAGCAGAGAAAGTAAGAAAAATAGTCGAGGGAAAAGAAAGAAAATTAAGACAAAGTCAAGGGAATCCACTAGATTAACAAGTCCTGATATAATAATGCTAGAAGTAAAGCAGGGAATTAAATCACCATAACCATACCTGAGCAGTAGTGATAGGAACAGCACCAGGATGGTCCACAAAGAACTGCTTGTCATCTCGAAGATCTGCCAGTGCAATGTACAATGTGAAAAATGGAGTACAAATGGCTGTCTAAAGTATTAAAGGTTCAAGGGTATATCAAACATGGAGTTCACCTATGATTTATGGAATATATGAATTTCATAAGCATGGTAAGAACACCAGCATAAAAAAACAATGCAGCAAAACTAAATTCAACAGGATAATGGAAAACCGAGGGATAAACTGAACAGCCGACAATTCATATAGGTAAATTTCGATGTTTTCTTGGAAGTACTAAGAGCAGTAGAAAGACTATGGAGGTTCACACATGTTTACATTCAAGTTGTTCTTAATTTATTTTCATCTGGGTAGCATCCCTGCCTTGTAGTGTGCGTCTATCATTGCATGCTATTGTAAATAACATTACGAGACCCTATATACCTAGAAACCCCATGTCACTTCTTCTATCCAAAACTAACACAACAGAAGGTCAGAGTTGTCAAAATGTGGGCATGTCGAATTCTTACCAAGCTTTGTTCCCACGAGAATTATAGGCACACCTGGTGCATAATGCTTCAGTTCAGGTATCCACTGAAATAGAAAAGGAATTCAGACACAGCAATGTGTAGTTTGTATCGGTATATCTAAGTGGCAACTGAAAGAGATTTGAGCATATGTATAGCCATAAAAATGACCAGACCAAAATAACAAAATCAAGATAATGAACAAGAAACAGAAATTTGGGAGACTATTGTCATCTATAATGGATGGAACACTACTGGAAAGATCCATTCAAGAGTGTATTTGGGCCTGTTCCAAAATAGGTTTCAAAGCCTATTTCCTAGCATGGCATAATTTCTCAGTGAAGAAGATAATCATTCATCGAACATGATAGATGCAGAAGCATAATAATCTTATCAACTAGTCAGCTCCATGAAGGAGATCGTATAAATGATCTCAAAATGAACTTGTTCAGCAAACTTCTTGTGAAACCAGCAATATGTAGAGCAATTTAGTTGCAGATAAGAGATAATAAGAATCAGTCTCTTGCCTTCTTTGAAACATTCTCGTAGCTGGCCTTACTGATTAGTGAGAAGGCCAGAAGGAAGACATCGGCTCCACGATAACTCAGTGGTCTCAGTCTGTTGTAATCCTCCTGACCTGTTGTAGTCCCAAAGAAGTAACTTTTTACAACATGGTAGCAGAATTTTTTTTAACAAGAACAGAAAAAACAATGTGTGACAATCAGCAAAGTAAGACAGCAGAACAGCCAATTACCTGCAGTGTCCCACAGCCCGAGGTTGACAGTGTTACCATCAACCACAACATTAGCACTGAAATTGTCAAACACCGTCGGAACATAGTCCTGCCAAGAAAAATGTTAAGAGTACAATGAGTGCACAAATCATCACAAGGCAAATCCAATTCGCAAACCGCAAACTGAGGGAGTTTCTTCCTAGTGCAAAAGATAGCAGGAGGCCCATCAGATAAGGCGAGAAAAATTAGGGGCTAAATGCACAAGCCACTCGTGTAGTCATGCCAGAAGATAATCATACCAACATGGCACAACACCAGACCCCATGTACGTGGTGGGCACTCCACAAGTGGTCCAATGGACATTCAACTACTACATGGTCACCATTACTCAGGGGTCTATTAAGCTAATCTACCCCCAAAGCAGCAACTCATGCGTGAAATCTTCTCTTCTTTTGAAGATTTCCTCACAAAAAAACTTCATTTCGAAATGAAGCATGCGCGAAAAGCTAGAGGCGGCGCTTTTGGTGCTGCAGTTGGTGTGGATTTGCGTGAAAGAAACAAAAAAACGGCACCCACCAACCATACGGAAGGTGTGAGTGGTGGAGGATAACTAGAAAGTTGGGAAAGCGATCTCGGTCTGTTTGAAACGGATCCGCAGTCCCCACATTGATAGAGAGCGCGAGCCAAATTGGTACGAGTTGATATGAAATTATGAATCGAGGAAATCTACGATTTTTTCCCCAATGTTGTCATTCCTAAATGTTAACGAAATCACCAACAAAAATTTCCCACAACAACGAACTATCCGGAATTAGTTGCGTGCTATGTTTGCTAAAGTCTCCGAATTTGAGCCTGATTTGGGAGCATCACAGAAAAGATCCCCCTTTTTCCTTAACAAAATTGACAAACCTAGACAAGATAAGATCGCAATTCGCGACAGCATTGTCCTAAATACACCCAAATTCGGAACCGCCGGGCCAAATCAAGCGCAGAAACTCGTAGACTATGGGGGGAATTTCCTCCAAACCCAGATCAAGAAGCAGCCTATATTTTCCCCACATTAAATTACCCAAGAATCAATCAGCTTAGAAGGCGCAACCTTTGTCTGTACCAAGCAACAACATGACATTGCCAAGAACAAGAAACGAGAAATTAAAAGCTGCTCCGAGAAGAAGAAAGAAAGAAAGAGAGAAGGGGAGGGGGACGCACGGTGGGGAAGGTGTTGGAGGTGTAGGAGATGAGCATGCAGGTCTTGCCGACGGCGCCGTCCCCCACGGTGACGCACTTTATGAACCTCGACGCGCTCATCCTCCCCTTCCTCTCTCTTGCAGGTACCACGCACCGCCGACAACCTCTCCTCCCTTACTCCCTTCTATCTATCTCTCTCTCACTTTCAAGAAGAAGAAGGGAAAGGTTAAGATTGGGCACCAAAGGAGCGAGGTAGGCCTGGGAGGGAGGTTAAGATCGGGAGGGCGGGGAGCGGGGGCAAATGGTGGGAAGCGCGGGGAAGGAGGAGCGAGGAGAGGGGGCGGAAGCGGTCTCCGCGCCGAGATGGTGGGTGTGGTGGCCTTGGCTCGGCTGGGCTGGGCTGGAGGGGAAGAAGAGGCTAGAGAGAGAAGGGTGGGTGCGGAGGGGAGGGGAGGGGAGGCGAGGGGAGGATGGGTGGGGGTGGCCACGGTGTGCGCGCGCATCATTTCCTTCTTTATTACCGCCCTGCTACTCCTATCCGACCACCCCCTGCTGTTATCACGCATATAATTTAATCAACTCCGTGCTAATTTATGTTTAAAATTTTTGTTAACACTGTCCAATGTAGTGAAAAAATAATAGTTATTTAGTGACCGCCTTCGAAGTACGCAACGTTAAAGGCCTATTTGGAATACATAAATTTTTAAACAATTCGACGATATAAATAGCCTCGAGCATGACACGTGTGGAATATATTCACGGTGCTCGGTTGCCATATCATGTCTAAGAACATATCCAATAGTACGAAGCCATCTTAGCTTTGGTTGTAAGTTGTAACCAATGCACAGTAGATAGGACGGGAGATGCACCAAAGGGAATGTGAGAATGTGACGTTCCTTGTACAAGATACAGTGTTATCCTTGAAGAAAGAACATGGATGTAGCTTCTAGGATTGCAGCATGAGATGCGTCTCTAAACAGCTTGATGACTCGTTTGGAATGCATAGGCTTCTCATGGTTTTTTTTTGGAATCTTGTAAGATTAACTTTTTCTAAGAGAAAACTAGAAAGTATGTTTGTATTCCTATTGGTTGTCTTTTATATATCTTTACTCTTATAACGATGTCAATTGGTGGCGGCGGTCGGTCTACTTTTGGCAAATCACCATTTGAACCCGACAGAAACGGTTGAAATGAGAGTGGGTGTGGATGACTAATATAGCATAAACAACAGTATAATCTTTTAAACATATAGTATATATATATTTTTAATCCGTAGCAACGCTCAAGCATTGTGCTAGTATCTTAGGAAACAATGCACCAGGGTGGTTGCACCAGGGTCCTTTTTCTTTCCTTTAATTGAGAGATGATTTTTTCTAATCATTTTCCACTTTGCATACTTTCTTTTTCTCTCTTTTATTTGTGCCTAACGTCCTGGTCTGCCCACTCCATACCACCAACTTTTTTGGTGTGTCACTTTCTTTCTAGGGGGTCATCTAGGCACTAGCCATTCTTTCCAAAAAAGGGAAAGCAAGATTTGTTGGTTGAACGAGAAGACATCAAGATTCAGAACTTCACAGGCATCTCATATGATGCATGAGCCATTTGACCCTATGCTTCCAGTTGTACACCCACCTGCTTGAACAGCCGGAGCGTCCCGATGTTGTGAAGCTGGGAAAAAACATTACTGATTCAGTTCTATGGTCATATTCTAGTTTAAGGCGCTCTTTGGATTGTATAAATTTCATGGGATTTTTTGGGATTCTAATCCTTACAAACCTTTTTTATAGAGGTTATTTAGATCATCGGACTGATGCTACTAAATTTCTATGGATTGCTTTCTTACACCTCAATTCTATATGAATTTCAATACCCACTTCACCCTCTTTTTTCCACTAACTGGTGTGGTGTAGGATAGAGGAAAAATGGTTCACATAAGTTCTACATAAAACACTTCAATTTCTGCACGAATCGGGAAAGTTCCCCGTGAATCAGAGACATATCAAGCATTGTTAAAGTGACATGCAAGCAACATCATGCCTACATGACCTAAATCCGTACTAATATCACTTGTCTTGAAAGAAATGGTTCATGAGCTAATTCCATCCAGCTGTGAGTGGGAGCAGTTAAGGAAGAACCAACACACAAATCATATGAGTGCAGTGTACCATACATAAAATAGTCGAGACAGCTAAGAAAATCCAGGATCCAACTGGATAGATTAGATTGGAGCTATTGTTTCCTTCCCCTCTCCTGTTCTGCCACGTCGACAGGGGAACCCACCATTCATATACCCAATCAAATTATGGAAACAAGCAATGCTGATCTGATCTGATGAATGCATGCTTGGTTCATCCATGTTTACTGACATCTCAAATTCACCTAAACGCTACCAAAGATTCAAATATTCAACACAACATTAGCGAATTCGAAACTGTATCAAGCCTGGATAAATATCCCATCCATGTCAAAAGTTTATTTTATGACTCTTGTTGCCCTTTTCTAGTCCAACAAAAGGTGCATAGAACAGTTGGCAAAACCTTGCCTGGTAACCTAGACCAACGGTAAGCACTCTTCCAAGTGCTGAGTATAGGGTTGTGCAGTTATTTGAATTTGTGGATTCTTTTAGCTGACTCAAGTGTGTTTGACAAAAGCATCGCAATTGTCATTGGCCCAACACCACCGGGAACTGGTGTGATCGCTCCTGCAACCTTGGAGGCCTCCTCATAGCAGACATCTCCAACGAGCCGATAACCTCGAGGCCTTGCTGGATCCTGATGCAATTCAAATCAGTAGTAAATATATCATGCAAGAAAAGTAATTCGCGTGCTGCAGGGGGTGCATCAGTAGGGAAAGAAGAAATAGCCACACATTGAAACTTCCCAGGTATTAATAGAGTACTGAATTGATTGATCATTACATGCTGCCCAAACATATTTATAGAATGCCAACAAATTCATCAGTAGTCAAATGTAGGGTTCATTAATATTAAGAAGCCAGTTGCAAGTTTCATAAATATGTCCATGATGGTGGGAGGAGGGGACTGTGTAGTCCTTAGCAGGCTTTGATCCCAAGGACACACCTGAAGAAACACCCTTGTTCCCCAAAAAATACATCTAGAAGATTGTCATAATTTTGCTTATCTGAACCAAATATAATAAGAAGAGTGCAACTTTGTAAACTTTTTTTTTATGAACATCACAAGTACACCAGCAGTCATGTGGGTCCAGCCAAATTTTGCCCATTTAGAAGCAGAGGTATGTTAGAAGCAAACAGATCCCTTTAACACTAAAAGAAAAGGACAGGGAAAAAGAAGAGGAATTTGTCCAAGCGAAAAAAGAGTAGGTGCCTTACATCAACCGGATTGATGCCAACATCAATAATAGCAGCTCCAGGCTTTATCCAACTCCCTCTGACCAAGTTAGCAACTCCAACAGCTGCGATGACAATATCTGCTTGTCTTGTTATTTCCTCAGGGTTCTTGGTTTGTGAATGTACAATGCTCACAGTTGCATTTGCTTTCTAATAATCATATAGAAACATATTAATAAAACACTGCAATAAAGTTGCTCGATCTATTTGAAATGAAGAACTAGTTCATACTTGCAACAGTAAAGCAGCAGGCATCCCCACAATATTGCTTCGTCCAATTACAACAGCTCTCTTCCCTTTTATTTCAACTCCATATCTGTGTAGCAACTCCATGCATCCTTTAGGGGTGCATGGAACAAAGAATGGATCCCGACCTTGCATTGCAAGTCGACCAATGTTCAGTGGATGAAAGCCATCAACATCCTTTTCGATACTAATGGCATTCAATATGTTCTCATCGTTCATATGCTGCAAATTAGTTATTAACAGACATGTGAACAAAGAAGCTCAAGAATCAGCATAGACGATCAATTTGAAAAATAGTGCTGGCAAACAAACTCAAGACCACAGCCGGCATATGAATCATTAGCCAAAACAAAAAATATTTTCATCTGTATTATTCATAATTCTTCTAAAGAGAGTAACCAGATGGCTTCTATAACAATTATAAAACATCAAGGCAGTTACTGGAATTACAAATGGGAAGTTTTGGTGTCAGATTGGGGAATTCTACCATTATTGAAGCCTTAACTGGATCTATTACGCCTGAAACATATTATAATAGCATGCCACATAATATCTAGGTAGGTAATCACTAGCTATAAAATATTAAATAAACACTAAATATGAGAGCCGCTTAAACACAAAATGCAATTCTATCCTATAGGTTCTACAAGTTACACTAGCCATAGAGTACCGATCATTGAGGACTCACACGAGGTAAGGGCAACTGAACTAAGATGCCATGCACCGACGGATCACTGTTGAAGGTTGCAACGTGCTTGATAACCTCATCCTCGGAACTGTCCTCCGGCAAATTGACCTCATATGACTTGATACCGACCGCGTCACATGCCTTCTTCTTGTTCCGCACGTAAGTCTGAGAATCCTTCCTTGAGCCAACTAAGATCACCGCCAGCCCAGGCACTACCCCGATTGCGTCCTTCATCTTGGCGATCTCAACGGCAATTTCATCTCGTATTTGCTTCGCAACCAACTTCCCGTCGATGACCTTCGCAGTTGCTGCAAATGCAAATCCATTAACAGAATTATAACATCAGACCTTTCATCTGTTGCTAAACCTCAACAAATGCAACCGAAAAGCTATCTAAAGATTGCGCCTTTCCATACAAAGAAATCACCAGACCACAGTTCGACACAAACGAACACTCACAAGCAAGCTAAGGAGCACGAAGTGAGCGGGCGGACCTGAGTCGGCAGAAGAAGCGGCGGCGGCGGCGGAGACCGAAGCCATGCCGCGCGTGCGTGGGAGCAGAGGAAGCGGGAGCGGGGCGGCGACGAAGATAGGCCTCGGCGGCGCTAGAGCGTGACAGGGGCGGAAGCGGGGCGGCGGCGGGAGGAGGACGCGGCGGAGGGGGAGGAGGCGCGAGGTGGCGCAGGAGGAGCAGTCGGACATTATGGAGGACGCCATCGCTGGGGTTTAGGGCCCTGGAGCAGCGGCGCAGGGAGTGGCGGTGGCGGCGGCGGCGGCGGCGGTGGCGGCGAGGTTTTAGCGGGCGGTAAAGATGCGGCGGCGCAAAAGGAGAGGTCGGGGCCAAAAGTTGCCGAAGGAAAGAAATCTTGGGCACGTGTCTCGAGGCCCAAATAACCAGAGGTTCAGTTGAATTTTTTGCGAAGGCAAGGTTTAGGGGTAATTAATTAAGAGCTAAAAATTATATATTTCGGCAAAGTACGTCAATTTTTTACGGTCAACCGCGCCAATGGTTAATTCTGACCGTGTCATTTCTAAATATATGTATGTCTTTTACCATATGAGCCCACCTCTATCATCCCATTCATAGCTCTAGGCACTGCATAGTATGTATATGGGTTTTATTAAATTGTGATCATATGTCATGTTCTAAATTCTCAAAAAAAATTCTTTTTCTATTTTGAAGCCGAAAGTCTTGTATTTTTCGTACATAGACTGATTAGCAAAGTTTTTCTCTGTAATAAAAAGGTAGATTTTAGAAATCATACAACGAGGCAGATGAACTAAGTCGATTTTTTGGCTCATGGCCACATGATTAAATTTTTAATTATTTTCTTATATTTATTTTTTTGGTTAATCGTCTGAAGTTTGAACTAACCGTTCAGTCTAACATAAAGGCTATATTTTCAAGTTGAAAGCTTGGAATTCCGAGTAGAAATCTTGTAGCATTGTCTGTATAGAATTAAAGCTCGTACGTTATACTAGTTGAAAACTCATAGCGTTCGAATAGAAAGTGATGATGTATAGTACGATATCCTGTATATCAGAAGGTATCCGCATACGATTCCCTGGGTTTCCAGAAAAGTACTGCGTATTTAGTAAGGATCCCCAGACCACAAGATAACCCCTCGAAAAGAGAGAAGATATCTCTTAAACTAGGAAGTCAATCTCGACGTTCAAGGAAGCCGGAGTCCTACTCGGGTGTAAGTCCATGTCCAGTACGACTCCGGGGGCCCCCTATATAAGGATCAGCAATCCCATAGGGGAGGACAAGGTCTTTCTAGTCGCACGGTGAGTTGAGCTAAATCTCAGGAGGTAAAGCCCTAAAAGACCCGCTGCCTCGAAGGAGTCGAGTCCCGCGGGATTAGTTAGATTAGTCTGCGATTAGGCCTAGGGTAGCCACTAACATACACCCCCATTGTAAAGACGTTTTCTCCATCAATATATACGAACAGGACGTAGGGTTATTATCCTGAGGGAGGCCCGAACCTGTATAAAAAGGATGTCCCCTGTTGTCAGATCTCCTGGCGTTGGGCTCTAGAAGTCCCTACCCCCCAGTATCACCGTTCCACGAATACCGTAAGATCGGCGGTTTACCGATCGTCGACAGAAAGTTTGTAATATTATCCGGATAGAAAGCACGTAGTGATATAGTTGAAAGCTCGTAGTGTTCGAATAGAAAGCTGATATTATTATTCGAGTAGAAAGAAAGCTTATAGTATTGTTGTCGACGATTAAACGCCGGCGTCGGTGGTCCGGAAGGACCCCCTTTGGGATTCGGCCGGGGAGGAGCTGGAACAGAATCTACGGTTTGTCTAGGCCCGGTTTTATGATGGGAAAAACAGAGACAAATATTTTTTTAGGTTCAGGCCACCGTGGAGGTGTAAAACCTTAGTCCTAGTTTGGTGTGTGTTCACGTTTAAGATATTATCGAGCATTTGTTCTTACAAGGGCCATTCTTCTCTAAAAGATCTAACCCCTTGCATGGCCTCGATTCTCCCCTTATATATCCGGGGGTTTACCACAGTGACCGAGGGGTATTAAATGTAAAAGATGCGCTGCTTACGCCGGGGGGCGTGGGCACGCCATGCCGTCCGCCGAAGGCTGCTGCAGAAGGGACGTTCGTCTGACATACCATCCTCGGAAACCAGGTCTTCATGATGGGTTGAAATGTGCTGGAGAGGACTTAACGGGCAAGCTACCCGCCACGGTGACCATTGCCCGGGTCCCACGGACCCAAGGGACGCACCTGGGCGTGCCGTACCGTGCCCGAAAGTCATAAAGCGTGTCAGATGATAACTGACAGGCCTTATCACGTCGGTGGATGGCCGCGTTGGGCCTGGAGTAGGCACGCCTGCTGACAGGCATTAAATGCACCGGACATGCCTTAAATGCGCCCGATGGGACACGTGGAAAGGGTCCGCTTGGGCCCTTTGGAGGGCACCGCGGATCCCCCGCCACGTGTACTGGTGGACCCCCGAGGATTGCTCGGGGTCAAGGCCCCCGAGCGGTACTCGGGATGGAGCCCCCGAGGGGTTCTCGGGGCACCTTGCCACGTGGCACGGGGGAGGAACCTAAAGGTGCTCGGGGACCCCCGAGCACGCATCCTCGACCACTTGTTGCACGTGGGCCACTTGGCTAAACCCGTAGGGGCCAAGCGGGCACAGTGCTCGAGGGGGCAAGCCCCCGAGCGCATACTCCCGATTCCCACGTCCTTTGGGTGACGTGGCATCGAGTTTGGGCCTTTGCCGACGGCTAAGGGAGCCCTAGTTTCCGTACCGCCGACAATTGTCCGAGTAGAAAACAGATAATGTCCAAGTTGAAAGCCCGTAGTATTTGAGTAAAAAACTTATAGTACTATCCAAGTAGAAAATTCACAGTATTGTTCGAGTAGAAAGATCACAGTGTACTAGTAATATTGCCTGAATAGAAACATGCGTGCGTAGTTCGCAATACAAGAGAAAAGTAACTAATGAAAAGTAATTGATACATGTATGTTGAGAGACATTGTATAATGAGAGACACTAATGTGTCAGTGAAAAAGGGAAAGCAGATATAGTACCTTACAGACTATTTGTTTGTCATGATGCAAGCCGAAGAGAAAAACTTAATATGCGTGAGATGGGCTACGCACAAAATGAAGAAGTCAGATAGACTGTTCAGACACAGATAGACTGTTCAGACACAGCATTTAGACTGTCCGAATCAACCGCGCTGAACAGGCCAAGCAGTTGACCACGAATTATCGCACCCCTCGTTTTGGACATACATTACACTTTAACTATTGGTTTCTATACAATACATTTTCTCAATAAAAATAGATATGATTACGAAATTACATTTCATAATGGATATAGTATTATTTTGATGTTGGTAAAATTTTCTACATCATTGATCGAACCTTAAATTAAGCAGATTTTAAAACATATATTATGGCACGGCAATATATATTTTTAGGTGTATAGAACTCACAACAAGAAGTATATTTTTAGGCGTGTTCAGAGCCCAGGAGAAACATGTTTTATTATTTTTGGAGATAAAAAACATACTAGACGGACCTATATGTTCCCAGGCAGAAATAAGCGGCACAAGTAGATCAAACTGGACCAAAAATCCTCAAGATCCGTTACACACACAAAACGAAAAAAAAAGGAAGTAAGAAACCCTCACTCTCCCCTCTATGATTGATGTGAACTCCGTTCAGTTGACAAATTTTATGAAGCCGCGGGAACGGCGGATTCCGCTGGAGCCTCTTGCTCCTTCTGCAGTGACTCCCAGTCCACCTCTTTCAGGATCCTGAACCTTTCGTCGAGATTCACGAAACCGGACTGAGGGGCGACTGCTCCAGAGATGCCTGCTTTGTGCACAAGGACTATGGCACCACCCATGTCAGGCCCATGAAGCTTCCCGGTCAACAGTACTCGGAGCGGCATAAAGAGCGACTTTCCCTGGTCACAGATGGATAGAACCACCAAAGCATATTAGTTGTTTCTGTCAGTTGTATAGGAGAGGAAAAGCAGCAGTATTTACCGAGCTGAATGAGGAACATGCTGTTATGAATAGCGGTTGTATTCATCATAAGGCTAATGGGCCAGTAAATATACAAATACAGGTGGCATATACGCAGGAAACCGGTTATACAATGGGGTAATATACACAGCTATATAATACATGTCCAACACCTGCTTCATCAACAGAAATAAGGAGTTTTTGCTACTTGCCAGGATCAGCAAGGTTTGCATCACATTATTTATAATTTCGCTGCATTTTCATCATTTCTAGCTATCATGGTTTAGGTGAGATAGGTCGCTTAGAGAAAAAGTTATGGATTCCAGCCGCAACAAATACAAAACCACAAAAGAACAAATTTAGGATCACGATTGCTATCATTAACACTGACCTTCCTTTTGAGAGACTTGCCAAAAGATTTCACCCACTTCTTCCAACCATCATGGCCTTCAGCAAGCGCTTCACAAAGCTCACCACTATCATAAGCAGTAATGAGACCCAATGCAACCTCAGAAAGCTTGTCTTGCACCACAGGTTTAGCTTCATCACTGGAGATTAAAAAAGACGTTAATAGAAAATCAATTATTTGTTAGAACAGGCCTACCAACTCATTTGAAGCAATTTACAGAACTACACCTTTGGTGACAATTTTGAAGGTAGTTTCAGGAAAAAAGTAAACCAAAGGATTCATGAGGTGTTAAATTTAATACATTACAGTGTTATGCAGACCTGTTTAAAGTAGCATGAAGGGGATACGACAACAAATTAGAAAGGGCTGCATCAGCATCAGTTATCAAATCAATGCCTTCCTTCAAAAGTTCAGCAGCTTCCTGTACAAAACAGTGCATATTATTATTTATTACTAAAGTTCCCAAGATAGCAACTGATCCTGATATATTATAAGAAATGAAAGCCAAAGTGGTGATGCATCAAGAATAAACAAGTATACTGCCTTGTACATAGCTTTGTTTTCTTGATTGTCAAAAGAAACAGAAACTCTTGGAACCAAATAGTGTGTGAAATACTTCGGCATATCCCTTTAGCGTGTAGTTCCCAAGTACAGACACCTCTGGTGTGTAGAAAAACAAAGGACTTCGAATCTTACTTTAGCAAAACCACTTTCAGACTCCAGAAGAACACCTGTGTTCTTCCACCGATCTTCAAGTTCTTGATGAGTAAATCAGATGGAAGTGAGCGTAGATGCTGCCCATTCATCCATCTATATCAATATAGAAACCAGGTCATTATCAAAATAAATGAGAAGGTTCCTGTCAACTCGTAAAGATCTGACCAGAAAAGATATAAATTGATATACACATAGGATGATAGGGATAGTGGATAAACCAAGAAAGTATCAGAAGGACATCAATTTGATCTTGGTGCTGGTGGCTGTGGGTAGATTCCAGTATACTAGTTATGACCATGATGTTGATATGCCTTTGAAACACTACCGATTATCATCAGACAAGAAAAGGTGCATCGGACCTATTTCATTCAGGCTGTATCTATCTAGGTTACATATAAACTCAATCAACAGCACAATGGATGTTCTGAAGTAAACTTTTAGCACTATCCAGTTATCTTGTTTAGACATTTGGACTTCTAAGCGATATTCCCCAGCTTGTTCCAGAGTTCATAAAATAACCTCCGAACAAGCTAGATGATAGTTCATTAGATCATTACTCATAGTTCTCATATAATTGAAATGAAGCCTTGGTGCAAAACTTAAAGCACTAAAGACTACTAAGTGTTAACTCAACGTCAATTAATTCAACTGAATCTTTAGACTTGTAATTATAGAAATTTTGACAGTTCCACCATGATAACTTCACCAGAGACAAACTTAGTAAAAGGAGCCTTACTTTAATTTTGTTGCATCAAAGACTGCTCCACTTTTATTGACACGATTTATAGTAAATTTTTCAACTGCAAATGAGAGAACACCAAAGTGAGATTGGGTAAACAAAAGGACATTGTGATTTTCAAAATTCCCCAGTGAAAAAATAAGAGACTGGACCATTGATAAACTAACCTAAGTCATCAATAGTGAAGAATTCATTTTCAGTACCATCGCCCCAGCCTAGGAGTGCTAAATAATTTACCATTGCCTGAGGCAGATAGCCCATCTCTCTATACTGTCCAAAGAAAAGAAGAGAGACAGTGTTTCACTTTCCTACCTTTCAAAAGTAAAATATATTTGGGAAAGACGTGGAAGTTTCAGTAGCTGAACAATATAGAGAAATGAAGAGAGACAATGCATAAAAAATATGGTTATCCAATCACATGTTTTGATGCAGATAAACACCACGTCTTGCTAACAATCAGTTAGTTACCTGCCCAACAGAAGTAGCCCCATGACGTTTAGACAGTTTACTTCTATCAGGAGCCAGAATAAGTGAGACATGAGCAAATGAAGGCATTGCAAATCCAAGAGCCTGCAGAAGATTGTTACACCACAGTAGATATATTTATGTTGAGACATACATTTTGAAGGCCAAGACTATAATTATGACAGAATATAAAAGCTGGTACAGAAAGTTACTTTGTAAATGAGAGCTTGCCGCAATGTATTTGGTAGATGCTCCTCAGCTCTGGAAAAAAAAAGAATGCATGACTCAAGACCATACCATCTGAAGGAAAGATCAAAATGTAATTACTTTTCCTTACCTAATAACATGAGAGATGTGCATGGTAGCATCATCGACAGTGACACAGAAGTTATACACTGGTTGGCCATTGCTTCTCATAATCACGAAATCACCAAGTGTGTCTAAATTCCAACTGACCTTTATAAAACTATCCGATGCTCAGTGTATGTATATCACTTTTCACAAATTGCATTTTGAAATTATCAACAATAGTAAGCCTAAAAGTAGTTTAGCAGTATGGCAGTGTCAAAGCATTTGCTCTGACGCTTTATGCCATTACCTCGCCACGAATAAGGTCATTAATTTTCAATGAACCTTCCTTTGGCACTCGGAAACGGTAAGTATAAGGTGTTCCTTTCTCTAACTCCTGTTGTACTTCTGCATCTGAAGCAGTTGCCCACTTCCCCATGTATACAGGAGGAAGTTTCATTCGGTTCGCAGTTTCCTTCATTTTTTCAAGTTCCTGAAGTAACAATAATAATTAGATATTACAGCCAGGTCAGGCCATGAGTATCTACCCAAAAAAAACATCTGCAAATTGTTCATGGGGTTTTAAGTGACTCGTTCATTAGTAGTCATAAATCACTTTTTTTTAAAGCAAGGATAAATCACTTTAAATTTGTCATCAGAAGCACAAAAGCCCAAGCAACCAAAACAGTAGTTTAGAAGAGCTTTACTCAGTTGTGTTGTTCATAAGACCCAACAAAAACAGCCTACATAGGCTACAGTACATATATGTGAAACTGAAATCACAAAACTCCCATTTCACTAATCAGGAAAACATGCAGGTCAAAAGAGGGGGGAAAGATACCTCATTGGAGCAAAAGCAGCGATAAACCGCACCAGACTCCATTAGCTTCTCAGCATGCTGTTTGTATAGCGCATTGCGCTCCGACTGGCGGTAAGGGCCAAATTCGCCACCAACATCCGGACCTAAAGAGGTATACAGACGAGCATTCATATCCTCCAGCAGTCCGTAGGTAACAGATTCTACTTTAGTGGATCAGTACTTCAACAGAACTGAATAAGCATCATCTCCAACATTGCAAATTATGCTCCGCAGTGGAACACAACAATCAAGAGCAGCAATGAGTCCTTACACTTTCAAGAGAAATCAAGCAATCAAAAATCTGTGAACTGCCTCAGAAAAAACCCTAGATGTTAGCCGTACCTTCGTCCCAGTCGAGGCCGAGCCATGCGAGGTCGCTGAGGACGGCCTCCTCGGACTTCTTGGTGGACCGCTCGAGGTCGGTGTCCTCGACGCGGAGGACGAACTTCCCCCCCTTGGAGCGCGCGAAGAGGTAGTTGAAGAGCGCGGTGCGAGCGCCGCCGACGTGGAGGTTCCCGGTGGGAGACGGCGCGAAGCGGACGCGGACCGGGCTGTCGGCGGCGGAGGCGGAGGCGCGGACAGAGAGATTCCGGCGGAGGCGGGGGGGCGCGGAGGGGAGGAGCCTGAGGCGGAGCCACGGCGACCCCATGAAGGTGCTCGCCGCCATCTCGTCGTCTTCGCCGGATAGAGAAGAAGAAGAAGAAGAAGAAGAAGAAGATGGTGAGGATAGGTTTTGGGTTTTCTGGGGGCCCAGGCCCCAGCCACTCTACACTATAGCCCACGAAGCGAGCCCGGTAGTGTCTGGCTGACTTGTGGGACCTACATGGCAGTGTGATAGTTAAGGAGCGTTTTGACTTTGAAGAGCTTTTTGACTCTCACCCTTTTCCTCCTGCCCTGGCTCTCGACTTTTTTATGCTCTTTATTTAATAGCCTTTCTTTGTTTTTTTTTGCGAGAGAAGAAAGCCTATTATATCGTAGTATTATTAATCAAGGAAAAGGTTTACGTATAGTTGCTCCACACGTATGGGGAATTGCTCGCGCCAGACATCACAACGTTTAGACGCTGTTCTCCTCTTCCTTTTGGAGTACCGTTGTTCTTTGTTGTGGTAGCAGAGGTCAGGAAAGTTCATCACTCGAATTATTTTCTTTTCTTTTCTTTTGAAGGAAACTTATCATTGGATTTCAAGAGGTGATGGAGTGAGACAACATGAGATATTGTTATCACTATCCTTGGGATTGGCACATCTATATGAAAGCGCTGCACAATGGTGGTATGCTTGTATCGATTCAGCATGTCGACGATCATCCACAGACCATAAGGGGTTTGACCTCGATGATCATCCTAGACCTAGTGACGCTCTGGAACACCAACGCCGCGGGCCGCAGGGTGTCTTGGCCATAGTCGAGGTTCATCGGAGCACGATAGCACTAACATCAGGTGATGGAGAGTTGTAACTGGAAGAGCATCCGCCTAATGAAGTTTTGAGCCCGAAATTCACAATAAGCGAACGATACCGACGGAGAGAGTGGGAGAGAATCTGTCGCAAAGGGATGGCCAATCTGTTGATTTAACACATACTATACGTTGATAGGCTGCTAAGCTAAGGAGGGGGAGGGGGAATATAATCTAGCTTGCCGATCAGGCAAAGATGCGATACATATCATCTCGATGATGTAAAGCAAAGCAGCTCAAAAAATGGAAGGAGAAAACGATAGGATACGATGCGATGCCACCTCAAACTTGTACGGGCCAATCCCGTTCCCAATCCCTAGACAAGTGTAATGGCTACCTGCTATCGCCTACTCGAATAAGAACCAGCCTCGCAACTTGGACGGCTCGCATCATCTCATAGCCGGCCTCTCTCCATCTCTCTCTGATTGCCACGGTTGCCTCACTTGGCAGGAAGAACAACGGAAAAAACAACATTGTGGCTGATTTTCGCTTATGCTGCTGTTGGGCGGCCACATGACGAGAATGATTTGTCCTTCTGTGAAGAGTGATTAAGAAAAGAGAGCCGCTACCCGACGGGATACCGTCGGGCTCGACGGAGCAGCGGGATAGTTTTAAACCTCATGTCGCCGCCCTCCTCTGTTCAAGTGTTTCGTCTAACCCTCCGTTCCGGTGAACCCCTATTCTGACTTCTAACCTTCCAGGGAGCCTTTGTCTGCACCATCGCTAGCTCCGCTTGCCTCCACCAGCGGCGACACCTCCGCCATCGATGAAGAGGGACTGAGAAAGAGAGTGAGGCAAAGCTTGCAACGGCCTCGTTTTGGTCATGCCATCTGGAGTACCGGAACAGACAAGCACAGGATGCGGATAAAAAGGGACGAGACACTGACAGAGTATAGGAGCAGCAGCAGTGAAAAAAAGCAGTAAAAAAAGTAGAGCACGCGAAAGAGACAGCCACCTGGTCCATTGCTTCAGGTCATCGGCGCATGCCTCTGACAGACAGCACCGACGGACCAGCAAGCAGTGCAGATTATTGTTACTTTTCCCATAAAAATAAAAGTCTGCCACGTGGAGCGCTCCAGTCCAGTGTATCAACATCAACCCCAAGTGTGCTGCACATGGAACTTCTCTTCCATCCAAAACAGAATGCTAGCAGCATCTCTCTGCTCGCGATTACATAACAGGGGCATTAAGCACAAAAGGCAATATCAAATTGCTCGACGAACAAGAGATCACGGGTGGGATTTCATGTAGTTATATGTGAACAACAACTGGCACACCCACCAAGTAGAAAACATCTCTACTAAGCAGAATTAATGTTGCATCTAAGCCGCCATCTAGAACCACATAAATCCTGGGATAGATCAAACTGATGTCTACACATAACTTAAACTTCTCATATAGTATCTTGAACAGGAAGTATGATCGTCATTGACAGTTTCGGTGTTCAACTTGCAAGGCAGCAGTCCCAAACTTCCAACTAGAATCACATCACAGGTTGAATTTATAATGCATTTTGTCAAACAGCATGATTTTTGTTAGTCACATCTCCATAGATCCTAAAGACATAGATGAACTTCTATGTGAAGCGTGGTTGATCCCAAATCATAAACAGAGCCACACGCAATGCTGACAAGGCAACTAGTACTACCCAACAAAATAAATCCAAATGCACACCAGACAGGGCAAGACACCCCATGGTTGAGGAACTGACACCCGTGTCATCCCGGATTCCCAAACCCCAGCAATAAGATAAATCGCCGCAGCAGAAACTTTCAGCTCCAAACAAAATTACGGCGTGCCCACCAACACCCAAACAGAACTTCACTTTTGCATAATTGATACCCAACACCACCAATTCAGCAGATGATAGTACGATTTAATTGCCGATCGTACTTAATTAACAGGGCACAGTGGTATAGATCTGACAAAAAATAATTTATAGCAGAGACAATAACCGTCTTTAACTTCTCGAGAGAACCAGAAGAGGAGAGATTTTTGTCATCTCCTCACCACACAAAATTACCAATCCATCATCACATCTTAACATTAACGAGACCAGACCAATTCAT
Source organism: Stipa capillata (assembly GCA_019208055.1). Classification (NCBI taxonomy): domain Eukaryota; kingdom Viridiplantae; phylum Streptophyta; class Magnoliopsida; order Poales; family Poaceae; genus Stipa; species Stipa capillata. The sequence continues at coordinate 587,935 of JAGXJF010004650.1, forward strand.
ATCAAAGTACCACACGACGAGTTCCCCTACGATCGCAGAAGGGGGAGGGGGAAAAAAGAGAAGCGGCTCCTTATAGCTAGGAAGCAAGCGCTCGAACCCAGATCGGCAAAACTAAGATCAATACTCCGACGACTTAGAGAGATATTTAAGCGCGATCTATAGCGAGAGAGAGAGAGAGAGAGAGAGAGATCGGGTGATCCCTCACTTGGTGCAGTCGCGGGCGATGTGGCCGGGCTCGCCGCAGTTGTAGCAAGAGCGGTCGCCGCCGCCTCCACCTCCTCCACCGCCGTACCTCCCGCCACCGCCGCCGCCACCACCGAAGCCGCCGTTGGTGGGGCAGTCCCTGGCCAGGTGGCCGGGCTCACCACAGTTGTAGCAGGAACCGCCGCCACCGCCTCCGCCTCCACCGCCGCCGTTGAAGCAGTCCCTAGCGAGATGTCCCATCTCACCGCACTTGAAGCAGCCGCCGCCACCTCCTCCACCACCACCGCCGCCGACAGGGGTGGAGACGTAGCAGTCCCTGGCCATGTGGCCAGGCTCCCCGCACTTGAAGCACGCCCCCCCTGCGCCTCCGGGGCCTGCCCCGCCAGATCTCCTCCCGCCGCCCCAGCCACCGCCGTAGTTGCCAGATCCGTCTCCACCGCGGGCGCCGAAGCCGCCGCCGCCGCGAGATCCGCCGCCGCCGCGGGAGCCGAAGCCCCCTCCGCCGCCTCCGCCGGCGCCACCCTGGACGAAGGATCCGTCGGGGCCGGTGACGTCGACGGCCTTGGTGCGGCCGTCGTCGCCCTCGGAGATGGCGAACTCGACCTGCTCGCCCTCGGCGAGGGAGCGGAAGCCGTCGGCCTTGATGGAGGATTGGTGCACGAAGAGGTCCTCGCCGCCGTCATCGGGGGAGATGAAGCCGAAACCCTTGGTGTCGTTGAACCACTTCACCGTCCCCTTCTGCCTCGCCGCCATCGCCATCGCCGCCGAACCCTGCCTAGGGTTAGGGTAATTTCTCTCTCGTTTTTTTTTAACTCTTTCTGCGTGCACGATCTTATCTGCTTGGGGATAGCAAGGAGGGAGGCTATTTATAGGCGAAGGCAGGGTATACGAGGAAGGCGGCCGCGAGGTGGAGAACAACCGCGGGCGGATCGGACGGCTCAGGTTGCTTTTGGAATTTGGACGGACGGGTGGGCAACTGACGCGTGGGGCCCGGAGTCGCACGTGTGGCTGCCCCTCGTGTCAGGAGGCGGTTGTATTGTGCACGGGTGGGGCGACCGCGCCAGGGTGGCAGCTCCGGCTGGTTTCTGTGTGGTGGGCCACCCCCGGTGGGTGATTGGATCCGGTGTACGCCACGGCTGATTGGTTTGCCTCGCCAAGCCAAATGTGTCAAGATAAGATATTCTTGTTTGTTTGAGGAAAGTGACAAAAGATTGGTTTGCTACGACAATGCTAAGTTCTAGCTAGTATCAAAACCTTTACGTTGTCAAATTCAATTTCTTGCTTTTTTTTAGAAGGTACTAACTTCGTTGATTAAATAAATTGTTAATTGTTAATTAAATTAAAAGAAGAAACCAAAATAACACTAGCAGAGCCGATAAAAGTTATGTCAAGGTGTTTCGAAGTCGTTGTCTCCAGCTCTATCCTTTACATCTCATCATTCTTCTATGTCATCAGTGAAAAAACAACGAAAGACCAACTCTGTACAAGTCTGATTAACCTTCAAGGTTTCGAAGAGTCGCATGAATCACCCACCTCAATAGGTGGGAACCTAAAACCACTACATGCATTGTGACCGGGGGCACGCCACTCACACGGTAGGATACCAAACCGCTATTTCGTTGTCGAATAGCCATGGAAGAAGATCAGGAGCACGAAAGGACAAAACACCATCGTTGTCGTTACCACCGCCAAGTCAGACAAAGGTGCCGGACAACAAACCATCGGATTGGGAGTCATCGATCCATGAGAAAATAGCACCAGTAGCTCCAACATTCCAAGCATCGGCGTCGTTCAACTTATTCCTCTAGATCCCGATCAGGAGGGTCACGTGGAGGCAGACCATCCTGACGACTCTTCTATTCGTCGGTGGTGGCCAGAGCTTGTGATTCGCCATAGGCAAGTCAAGCTTTGTTCACTAGTAAAAGGATCTAAACTATCGATTAGAGGAGGTGAATACGATATAATCAAAAACTAATGCCAAAAGTAAATTTCACACATGCAACTCTATAGCTCTAAATAAACCCTAGCATGCTAGTAATCAAAATACACAAGGAAACAAGTATGAAGTGTGAAAAGAGATAACCACACGGGAGACACAAGATCTATTGTCGAAGTTTGAGTTTTTGGCGAGACTCTATGTCTTCGTTGAGGAGTGTTGATCCAACGATCGAAATCGGCACTGAATCATGCCCTTTCATCAAGAAGCTTGTCGATGCAAAACTTCCCTTCTCTCATGGCAGCTGTTCACCTTGCGGTAGATGAACTCCAACTATAACAAACTTCTTGGAGCTCTTCACAAGCTACTTGAAATGTAGAGTAGCACTCAAGAGAGGAGAGGAATTGTTTTGCGAAGTGTCGGGCGTGCAAAGAGGCTTGGGAGTATATATAGTCAATCCCTCAAAAACTAGCTGCTAGTGTAAAATCAGTAGAATTCAGTGGTTCTAATATTCAAATCAATGGCTATATTGCCTATACAACAACAGATCTCGGAGACTCTAACAAGAACCCGAAGACTCTGGCAAGAACAAGAGAATCATAGTTAGGCATACTCAAATCATCAAAATCCTCAAGCAAATCATCGTCGCTACCATCACAGGTTGGAGACTTGGTGATTTGTGATACCTTTTGACCCATTCGCTACGAGACAAATATTTGTCTCGTCATCACTTGAGTGGTCAAAGACGGACTTGATGGGTCTTGGACTTGCCATGGCGAGGCCAGAAACACATCATCGGAGTCAGAGTGTACGTACTTAAATCATTTGAATCCAATTCCAAACTAACATGGCCTTGATCCTTGTAATGGTTCCTCTTGATGAACTTGCCATTCCTACAAAGCTCATTTTTCTTGTACCCCTTTTTCTTCTTAATCCTTATCGTTCATCTTTTTGGGCCAATTGGCGATGAAGTATCCCCTCTTGCTGCACTCGAACCGTGCCCTCTTGGTGAGTTTCTTCTTTGTATTCATCGAGTTTTTGTGGTTTCTTCTTTTGCCGAGGAACTTGTCGACACCATCCTTCTTGAACATCTTGGAAAATCTTCTTATAAGTAGAGAATGTCCTCTTGGCCAAGTTTCTTTTTTTTTCATGGTCACTTGAGTCATCCTTGATGATAGGCTTGGCCTTCAAAGTAGTGTTTCTTGAAGCTTGAGTTGGAGGCCACGATATCTTCCTTCTTTTGAATTGTCATCTCATGAGCGATGATTCTTTCAAGCACCTAAGTGGAGTCAATTTCTTGAAGTCTTCCTTTTCACAGATGAGCATCACCAAGTATTTACATTGGGGTGAGAGGGCTCGTAGCATCTTCTTGATGAAAAAACTTGAGCTCGTTCATAATGTAATTGAGACAGGTGAACACTTCATTCACACTCTCCTTCTCCATCATGGTGAAACAGTCGAGCTTGCTTGTTAGAACGTTGAGCTTGGACTCTTTGACGAAAGAAGTTTTCTCGTAGATCTCCAAGAACATGTTTCGTATAATCTTGGCATCCTTAAGCATGCTTACTTGATTGAATTCATCCGGGCTAATGCGTTCAAGATGGCATTCGCTGCTTGGGCGTTGAGGTGGATGTTCTGATGATCACTATCAGTGAGTTCTTTGGCGCCCCCGGTTTTAACCGGGAACTCCCTCGTGATTACTGTATCGGTCCCTGGATCAGTAGCCGATACGCACGAGTTAACCTGTATATCATTGTCATACATGCGTAAATAATTAAACAGACCGTTAAGGTCGATAATCTGATACTTGTAGCCCAACGGTTATAAACTTGCAGCGAAAATCCAGCGGAGTTGTGGCCCATCAGTATGCCATACCCGACAGGCAACTGACTGGGGTTACGCCTAGCTTTCGCGTTCGCGAGCTTCTTCGGACTTGACGTCTCATTCGTCTGGCCAAATCAACAAGCCAGGTGAGTACATGGAATGTACTCGCAAGCTATTCCCACGGCAGGAATATACGGCAATATTCATGCAGGGAATAGTTCAAAGGATGGCTCTAACCTAAGTTGCAAGTTGTGCGAAAATGTAAGTTCTTGTGCGAATAGAGAATAGTAGATTCAAAAGCATTTTCGAAATCACATTCGTCTCTGTCGAGAACAGCATTCGGTGCTGGATGATCCAGCAAAACAGTCGTCCACTAGAGGCGGTAGCTCCATCTACCGCCTCGAGCAATCCTTACCACCTGCCCGTGCTACCGCCTCGCGGCCCGGGCTAGGTTTCCTCTTCTGCAGTTCCTCGCTACCAGACCGTAGCTTAAACTGCTCACTGTGGGCACATCATGCCCACGTCCTTAATCCATTTCCCAGCTTTCACAAACAAAACTCAGTCTAACCAGTGTGTGGCCTTACCAGTTCGTGTCCATGACCGAGGACGCGGCTATTCGAATAGTTTTAACCCTCTGCAGAGGTGGTACGGCTTTACCCACAAGATGCAGTTCACCCTGGGCATACCGGGGCCCTGGTATACTACCAGAGTTAGTACAACGAGACCTTTCCCCCGTGTTCATACCAGAGCCGGACTCGCTAGGAGGACTACCCGACCCTCTCATCTCAAATGACAGAGATGGGACTCTCCCCCCTTTGTGTCGGACCATGTTCCACGTACCTTATAGGACTCTACTGAGCTTTACCCTCACAATACGGTGAGGACCCATGAAGAGCTTTTCCCTACTCAGTTCCGTGGAGATCATCTAGGGATTCTACGGATCCACTAGCACTTCAACTAACTTCCCACGATTCGGGATCCGGTATTAGACGAGGGTACCAGGTCCAGTCCTTCCCATAAAGGACATGTGGACGTACGGTGGGGAAACTGATTCAGCGGCACTTAGGTTCGGTCCTTAACCGATTCGAGCAGGACTCCTTATCCAACCATCTCCTCGGGTAGCAACCGGCTACCCGGCTATTTCCTTTCTCACGTAGCGACCGGCTACTTTACCACCTCCAAACTCCCTTAGCATTCCTGCCCGAATCCCAATCCTCCATCATTTTCATTCGGGATTTTAGCAAACCTTTCATTTTAAAAGATTCCCTCGGAATGTATAACAAACCGAGGGTTTTGATCCCAAACCCATCGTATCGGTAAAACTTAGTTTTTACTACAGCAGGGCTATCGCCTATATCCCTAATTATTCTGTCGATAACCAAACGGCCGACAGTTAGTCCTAGGGTTACAAGGGTAGGGTTTATGGACCTAGGTTAATGCAACTATTGGGTTTAACTACTCCACATCAAATATCAATGATAACACATAGCATGCACTTTCGCAAACAAAATAGTAATATTTTGCAATTATAGGATTCGACATGGTCAAGGTGGGAATGCTTGCCTGACGATATTGACCGGGTCTCAATCTTGAACTCGATTCGGCAGTGATCCGAAGTCCTTCGCGCGATAACTCCTAACGTCGGTATCTACACGTCGAGAGAACGACGAATAAATCAACTTTGTGAGGAAAAGCCAAATAACATCGAATCAGAAACTTCAACACATGAAATCATAACGCTTTGACTAGCTATTTGATTCTAAAGAGCTACGGGAAATAAAAAGGAGGTGCGGAGATGGTTCGCTGCCGCGGCAGGAGCGAGGTGGCAGGCAACGAAGGCTTAACACGGCAGGAGCTGGGCAGTAGAGGCAGGGTTTTGCTGCGGTGGGAACGATGCAGCGACGGTAGAGGCTTGTCGTGGCAGAGGGAAGTGACAACGGCAGTTTGCCGCGGCGGGAGCGAGGTTGTCGCGGCGCTGCCACAGTGGACCAAAGGGGGCTGCCGCGGCGGAGAGAACTTGTCGCGGCGGGGCAGGGAAGCTGCGACAGGAGTTTGCCGCGACAGAAGGAATAGCTGCCGTGGCGGCAGGGCTTTTAGGGTTTTGGAAGATCATTGCATACACATGTCGTCAGGGTTTTGGCGAGGATCTTGTCGAGCTCGGATTTAGGGTTTGGTCATGGAATCATTGTTTCATTAAAAGGGGTTGTTAACTTATGTGCGGCAGGGGTGGTGAGGTGCAGGTGTCGTTGGGTCCATCTCGTTATTATAGGTTACTCGGCCTGGGTTGCGGGGAGAAAATTCTTTGAGCGAGAGGTTTGCATAAAATGACGGCGTGATCGGGACGGCTTAAGCTCCTTTTTGATTCAAGACAGGAGCTTATGCCTCATTAAGTTAATCGGGTCCTATTCAAAGGTTGGTATACTGGACAATAAAAAATTCTGGCTGCACTTAACTATCCTCTACAGCGTATAAATTCTTGTTAAAGAAAAGGAGAAAATTAGTCGAACCTAATCCATACTGTTAATGCTATAAATACTTTCAAATTTCAAACTTGGTCAAGATGAAAGCTGGGATATATATATATTTATTCTGTAGATTCCAGAACTAACAGGAATGAGGTGATCGAAGCTAGCTAAAAGAGTACTAACCCGGCTGACTTAGGGTTTGCAGTCAATATGGAGTAACTTGGTGCATTAAGGAGCTATTGGGTGCTTAGTGGCCAGTGAGCTGGGAAAAAGAATAAATTGCCCGAACATGCTACAGGGACCAGTGAGTTAAATGCGCTTGGGGAGAGTAGCATGCAGACCACAGCTGCTATTGAGTTGAAGGAAATTAGAGGGGAAGAAGAAAAGGGGGGTCGGCGGCGCACTGGAGCTGGGGTCCGGCCGGCGGCTTACCCCCGAGCGGGCCTGAGGGCTGGCGGTGTTTTTGGCGCAGCTGGCCGGGCTCTGGCACCCGGCGGCCTTCGGCGCGGCTAGAAGGGCGGCGGAGTGCTCTGAACAGGGGAGGAAGCGGCGGCGCTTGGGGCTTTGGGGCCAAGGCCCACCGGAGCGGCGGGGGTGGTCCTCGGTGGCGCGGCGAGGGGATCTGGACGGCGGCGGGACTTACTGAGGGCGGCGGCTACGCGGGGAAGGAGGCGGCTTGTGGCGGCGATTAGGGGAGCTGCGGGGCCTCACCGGCGGCGAGGAGTGCCGCGGCGGCAGGGGAGGAGGACCGAGGCAAGGGGCTGCAGCGGCTCAGGAGCCTCTCTGACCGCAAGCGGCGGCGATGCTTGAGGTCGGCGGCGGCTTGGTGCGGCAGCGGGTCGCCGGATCCGCGGTCGTGGCGGCGGGGCCAAAAATCAGTGGCTTCCGGAGTGAGGCGACGACGGTTGCTAGAGCGGCGAGGTGAGTAGGTTTGGGGCGGCCGGGGTGAGTCTGGCGGCGGGGACCTGGCGAGCTACTGGGGGTGATTTGTGGGGAGGCGGGTGCTCTGTCCAGGCGCTCGGCGTCCATTTTATAGGTGGAGGTGATGGTGAGCTGGCCGGCGGCGCTGTTGCTCGCGATGGGACGCGTCTGGCTCTCGGCAGCGGCTACAGGGGAGCAAGGACGGGCGTGGCAAGCGCAGGCAGCTTGGGCGGTGCTCCTCCAGCGAGCGGCGCGGCTGCAAACAGCGAGCGGCGCGGGTACGGACGACGGAGCCTACGGCGAGGGATTCCCGAGGCTCTGCTGGCGGCGTCGAGCTGGACGGGTTGAGGGGACGGGTCATGGCGTGAGGTGGCACGGCGGCCTGGTTTCCAGTCGACGGAGAAGGCGGCTTTGTATGGGAGGACCGCACGGTGCTTGCCAGTACACAGCCTGGACGCGCACCGAATGGCTTTCAGCGTGCTCGAGGTCGTCTGGGCGCATGCGGGCGAGCCGAGGTGTCATGGGTTTCAAGACTATGTGTCCAGTGCTCCAGGGATGCTTTGGCCTCGCCTGATACCTTGTGTAGTGCAATTCTTGGATGCTAGTGTTTGGCATGGCCTGGGACTTTTGCTGGAAATGATGGGACGTAGAGGAGGTGATGGTGCTAGACGTGACTATGTTTTTGTGAGCAGGTTGTGGGCCTTTGTGTATTGAAATTTTCCAGACTATACGTTTATAGATTGCAGTACGACGCGTATTTTGCCCTAGGATTAATTAATTTCATTTGTCGATTTCTTTGATCTGGACATTATTATTTTCTTTTATATCTGCGTTGTTAGGTTGCCGCATTTATTCATAATTGCTGGAGAGGTTGAGGAGTGATTGGCTTCGTGATTAGGGTTTTGATGGAATTGAAGTTCAAGTGGAAGGGAAGTGTTCGGGAGTTAGGTTAGGGTTTACGGAGCGCGTCAAGGTGGGGCGGAGATATGGACCTCAAGATATGACCTTTATTCCCGCTCGGAACATGTTGGTGGCACGGTACCGACGACGCAGGGCGTATATAGCGCGTGTTGAATTAAGGTGCGGTCTGTGTTATTGTTTAGTCGGGGTAGGGAATTTAGGGTTTTCTAAGCGTGGCAAGGTGGAGAGGTCATGGGAACTCTCAGAGGTCCTCTACCTCAGTCTAGGATGGGTTGGTTTCTAGGTTGCCGCGGCGTATCGACGTACATGTGGCGTTAGAGTTTTGAAGGGAATTGGTTTTAAATAAGAAGGGAGCGATTCGAGAGCTTAGAGTTAGGGCTTCGGGGTGCGGCAAGAGACGGAGGGAGCATGGAAACGCTTCGGAATGTCAGTGCCTTGGTTCCGGGACATTCGGTTCCATGGTGCCGTAAGCGGTTTAGGGTTTATCGCGTGTGTGCGATGTTAGATTTTTTTTTGTAAGCCCTATTTTCAGGTTTCAGAAATTCGGGGTGTGACAGTTCTTCTTTGTTGAGCACTACATAACCAACAACAACAATACGCCATGTGCTTGATCTAATGGTCATTAAATATATATTCATTTTGTGCTTCGAACTAGCATAGTTTGAACCATCAAAATATGGACCTCTCTCTGCATGCATCCCCTCACTAGTAGACATCCTATCTCTCTAGGTGGTAAAACCTAAGAAATGAGAGCACGATCCTCTGATACCAATAAAAAGGATATAGGCTATCGATTAGAGGGGATTAAATATGAGATTATCAAAAACTAATACCAAAAGTAAATTCTACACATGCAACTCTATAACTATAAGTAAACCCCAGCAACTGGTGATCAAAATACACAAGGAAGCAAGTACGAAGAAGTGGAAAGAGACAACCATACCAGAAACACAAGATTTGTTATCGAAGTTCGAGTCTTTGGTGAGGCTTTACGTATTTGTTGAGGATGCTTCATCCAACGACCGAAGCAACATCAAATCGTGCTCTTTCCTCAAGAAGCTTGTCGATGTGAAACTTCTCTTCTCTTGTGGCAGCTCTTCACCTTGCAGTAGGCGAGCTCCAAACCCTCACAAATTTTTTGGGGTTCTTCACAAACTGCTTGAAGGCTCCCAAGCGACTCCTAGCTGTCTAGGAGAGCCAATCTCTAAGAGTAATAGGCGTCAAACGGGTTAGCTTGGAGATGAACTCTTGCTTGATGCTCAACTATGGCTCAATCTCTCTCTCTCAAAGATTTTCTCACAAGAATCACAACTTAAGCTTGAATAAATGTGGAGTAGTACTCAGGAGATCAAATGAATGGTTTTGTAAATAGTTATGTATGCAAAGAGACTTGGGGGTATGTAGAGTCAACTCCTCAAAAACTAATAGTTAGTTTAAAATAAGCAGAACTTGGAGGTTCCGACATAAACTTGAGGATTTTGACATTTAAAATCAATGACTATATTGCGTATACAACAATGGATCTCGAAAACTCCAACTTTTAGAGCACAATTGATATGAGCAAGTACAGTGGTTTTGACTTGAAACCCAGACCCTCCGGAAAATTAAACAGTCATGTACAAGGCATAGTCAGTGTTGATTTTCGGAGGTTTCTGTGACATTGCCAAATTCAAATTCTTGTTTCCTTAACATCATACTAACTTTATTGATTAAATGAAGACAATAGAACATATCTAAGAATCTAAAATAAACACGAGCAACAAAGGCCCTTGATAAAAATGAAAGTTACATCAAGGTTTTTCGGAATCATTGTGTCTAGCTTCGCCCTTCGCATCCGGTGTTCTTCCATGCCTCCAGTGAAAAAATCATAGAAGACCAAACCTGACTAACTTCAAAGGTTTTGAAGAGCGGCATGAACCACCCACTTCAAGAGGTGGAAACCTTAGACTGATGAACGCACTATGGTCGGGGACATGCCTCTCGTAAGGAAGGATGTCAAACTGCTGTTTCATTGACGAATCACCGTGGAAGATGATGAAGAGCAAGAAAGGATGAAACACTACCGTCACCGCCACCGCCACCAATTCAGATCGAGGCACCGAACAACAGTCTTTTGGATCAAGAGTCGTCGATCCAAAGGACAAAAACACCCACTGGTTCCATGGCGTTGGCCGCGATAGCCACACCAAGACGAGGATAGAGTTAGGAGACCTTTATTCCGTACGAAGCTGTTTTCTCCACCGTTGGGACGTTGCCTCCAACGTGGGGACGTTGACATCAAGGACAAACAAACCTAACATAGTAGGAATCTAATCTACACGCCAAGTATTGATTCGGGGTTTTCGCCACCTCCTATCGCTCGATTAGCCACCGGACGCGAGGGGAACTGTGGAAACCCGGCAAAAAAAAATGATTACTGTCTTCTTTTTCTCTACCGGTTGCTAAGTTTCCAAATGATACCTAAAATTCAAATTCTTGTAGAAAACCAAAGTGTGCCAAACCAAGTTGGTTTGCCAAAATTTCGGCTCTTGCGAAAAATGGTATCAAAGCAAGCAGGCCTACATCCGTGCACATTTTTCTCTGATGACCACCTTTTTTTTCTACTCGACCTTCTAGAGCAACACTAGCGACGACATGCATTGTCTGTCACTTGCATAAGAAACGACACGTTTCCCTCTCTTGAACCTCCTCTATCTTCGTGCTGAGTCCAGTAGCATTCAAGTTCATCCTCCGCCGTTTCCTCGTGGTAGGAGTATAACCGATCGGCCCCATCGCATGGGGAGCTTTAGTCTTTATGCCCTCCGCGAGCCTCATCGACGAATCCATGAGGAGCTACAAACACCGTCGTATCCCCCCACCTCCGACGGTCGTCATTGTCGGCAGCGACGGAGGAATGGGGGCGAAAGCAACAAAGGGGACGGTAAGAGAGGTCTCCCTGTGGAATCCAAGTTAAAAAAACATTCAATTGAGATATGTGTTAAAATTTTGCACCGTTCAAAAACACACTTATTAAGTTCAACATCAAAGGAAATTTTGTAATACAATAAATCCAGAAGGTGAAAAAAGAATAACTCCAAGGCGAAACGACACAATGCTGGCCAAAAAGAGAGAGCACACAGAAAATTCAACACGAATGACAGTTTCCTGCATCATTCAAGTCAAAGAATACCCTTGCAACGAAGCCAAAGACGGTGGGTGTATTTCTACGTAGGATTTGGATACAGCTCCAAGCATCTAAACAGTGTCAGTCGCAGCCAATGTCGCACAAATTAGAGGTTTATTATTTGTGGGTGTCACTGCAGAATAAGCCTCTCGGACGGCATCGTCGGGTCGTTTTCCAGATTTGGACAAGCAACGGAGCGCCAGCACACTAACATACTTGTAAGCATCGTGCCAACGTAACCTCCAGTCCAGTGCATCACTGCAAAGAGATGCCATTGATGTATTGCAAGCTGCCTTCCATCACAGCTCAGAGCCTCTTCTTGTTATGACTCACACGCTTCACATATCTTGGCGCTCGAAAGACTTATCCACGCAGAGGTCACCCAGACATTAGCCTGTTCAGTGTGTTCACGATTAAGGTCCTAATGATGGATGGCCTTGAACTACCGGGCCTTACTGAGGAATTCCATCTTCAATGTGTCTTCTAGCTGCGAGAATAAAGATGGGAAGGTACCTGTAAAGAGATATCAGTGATTCAGTGTCACTGTCACCACAACAAAAACACTGGACCTTTGTGCGTTGCTAGTAAGCCCAGAGATGTTATCATGTATATATATATGAGATATTATATAT